>JAGXEW010000081.1:322500-1029614 GCA_030684275.1 Acipenser oxyrinchus oxyrinchus | reverse complement strand
TCAATTGTATTAAAACGGATAGGTTCTATGTACTGTTGGGGCCCTTAACATAATTCAAAAGTTAAATTGTTCTGATTTTTTTTTTTTTTTTACAAATTATTATTTTCAAAAACAAAATCATAATCGCAAAAGAACAGCAAATTAGGACATTGTGGAATAATTGTAGCTGACCTCTTTCCTGGAAACAGGGATGAGGTACAGTGTGTGTTTTTATTTCATACTACCCCATATTCATCCTCACAGGGGAGAGGTTTTCCCTTGCTTTTACATAAAGACCCTGGATTAAAGATTTCTACTTATTTCCTTCCATATTGATTTTGAATGGGAAGTATGGGACCCATTTCTGTATCTTGGTTTCCAACAAAGTTCTCTTATAAATCAATGAAACCATTTGTAAAACCACATTACCACAACTAAGGTGGTTGGCTTTGCATAACCATATCAACACGTGTTAAATGCCTTTACAAGAAAAATGTTGTCAGCTAGAATACAGTTAAGGACACAACTAAATTATATGTAGTTAGCTGTGTCTTTTCTCATGAATTGATTATCATTGTATTACCCATGAAGACTCATAATACATTCCTGTAATAAAATATAAAAATGCTTAACTGCAGCACTTTTGCCCAACATGTTTCGATTGAAACTGTTTGCCAGTCTTGCCATTGAGTTATGGAAAATAATTGCACTTTGGAACACCCATACATGTAAAATAAGTTATTTGAAAAAAAAAAAAAAAAAGAAAACTTTATAAATGTATTGAAGCCGTTGTAAATGAGTAATGAATTCCACAAGTCCTCATAGGAACAGCTTACTGCCACTGTGGACAGAACTTTAAAAGGACATAAAGGAGTGTCCCATGTCAATGTTTCACTGAACTATCTCAGTCAATAAGTTCAGGAAGAACAACATTTTTTGCATCTTGATAAACTCTTATTTGGCATTGGGATGCAGTATGTGACTATGCATTTTCCCTTTGTGATATTAAAAAAGAGATCATAAGGGATCAAATAGAATTGAATAAAAAACACTGCCACAATTTTTCAGCAGTCATTTTGTATTATCATTTTTGGCAGCTTCTAATATAAACACGACTAGCTCAGCCTTTGAAGAACACCTTAATCCTAAACCCTTTTCCGGACTTCCAGTAATAAATGGCTAAAGCGGACGCCATTTCAAAAAGAAATCTCACCTAAGATCTTCCCAAAGCAAATATTCATAACAGATTCACTTTGTCCTCTGCTCAGTTCTTAGTAGTACTGCAGATGGTCTTTTCTAGGGTATTTGGAGGGTTACAAAAATGCTGTGACACCTTGAAATAAAGGGAAGACTCACTATTAATCACAAAGTGTTTATAGAAATCCAGCAACATCCTTCTGAGGTGGTTGTGGTTGTACGCATGTTGCGATCAGGTGACTGGTTCCAACGTGTGTTGGGCAGGGGCCTCTGTGTGACGATGCCCATTCTGCCTGGCAGATGTCTTCTCCTGGTTCAACACGAGATCCTCAGAAAATGCCTGACTAATTGAAAAGATTAGTGAAGGTTCTCGCAGCTGTGTGAGACGGTTTGAGAGAGGAAAGTGTAGAGCAATGTTTTCTTCTACAGAGCATTTAACTCTTCACATTCAAATGTAATGAGTCCCTATGTTGTCACTTTATTCTTTCTAACTTAATCCGCAATATCGTAAGAATCCTCCTGGAAAACACATTTTAAAACTAATCTTATCCTTGTACATCAATAAGGGTTTTTTTTTGTTTATGCCTGTGAAATATTGTTGTGTTAATTCAAATATGATAAATAGAGGATACTTCATGAACATTATAAGCGGCAAGTCCCTGAAAGGGGAAAGAGGATTGTTTAAGGCTTACCTCATGAGTGAAATAAATATAGAATTACAGGAACGTACAATGTATGTAAAGGAGAGTATACGTAAACCTTAATGAAAGCAGCTTAATTTAGAAACAACATCTTAATTCAGAAATTTACTTAGATCAAGGGACAGTAGATTAAAAAATGAGAAATATATTCACGCTTGATTGACTTTTTCTAATTCAATGTTATATAAAAAAGTTATTAATAACTTCACATACCAGACAAAACAGAAATATGAGTTATCAGCTCTGTATTCTTTTTTTTAAATACAAATTATTTCCACAAAAAGAACAAAGGTACATTTGTCACATTGAAATACTTAATTGTATTCTCAATTATTTCCTAATAGACTCAATTGTGTCTGAGAAAGAAGCACTTTCTAATATAGAAAAAAAATGAAATAAATCAGGTCTGAACTGCTGGTATATAGATTAAAGCTGTGGCACTCAAAGTCTTTGATGAATATGTCCTCCAGAGACTGAAAGCAATCTATTGAATGTTTGAATCGTTGCAGATCAGCTTTTGACAAGGAGTAAAAGAAGAAAAATCTGTCTTTATAGTCTGGTTTTGTAGTTAACAGTATGATTTCATGCAAGGACAGAGTGGGGGGAACAAGTAGCCTAACAGAAAGCTCGCTATAATAATATATTTACAATTTTGAGAGTATTGAGGAATCCAAACAAGATTTGAGTGAGTAAATTCTATAGTATTCTTAAAGCAGAGAGCATGGTATGAATTAAATTGGACACAATGTTTTGTGTTTTATTAAATATGTAAACACAGTATGGTCTAGCATATTAAATCACTGTAAAACAGGGGAGAGTGGTATGCATGGTAAATCATGTGACATACAAGTACATATACAGTATAAATCATAAGTGCTGTCTTTCCAACAATCTACAATATTGATTTATTTTAGTAATGCACAAGCTAATTTCCTGCAAGAAATTCATCAGGAATATGTCATAATTTGGGATACAGAAAAAAAATGTTTTTTGCAGAAGACACTACAGTCGTGTACAGGATATTGATTTATATTAGTTTAAAACAGATCCAACCCTTCCTTTTTGGCAGTTTTAATTCTAGAGGATGTGCAATGTTGATTTCTTTTGTTTTTGTTTTGTATGTTTATTGCAATTACTCATTATATAATATATTAAAACAAAAAAAGAAGTGATCCTGGAACATAATATTTGTATAAATTATAAATTAGTTGTGTGTTTCTGAATATTTCTATATTTCAATAGCTAACTTGAATGTTAGAAAAACTAATTAAACACAGATATAAGATAAAAAAGATATAAGATAAAAAAAAAATTGAAATAGCACAAAAACAAGCAAATGGTTTCAGACAGATTAAATGTCTGTTTCTAAATTATTCCCAAACCACTAAGGCCACATTCAAACACTCCAGGACATTGAAATGTAGATCCTCTGTATGTCTTTTTGAGTTAACATTCATCCTCACGCCAAAAGTTAAGAAATCTCTTTCATAGATTTTGCCTTTACATAGAACAATAGCTGGCAAAGTTAAACAGTGAAAAAAGGCATGTCAGCAGTACTGTGTCCTTACCAAGTGTAGGCTGTTGGAAAGGCTACTTGTTGGATGATTCCAGAGGCCTTAACATTTTTAAAAAGAAGAACGTTCCAAGGGTTCTGATATTACCCCTATTCAGGGCTATTTAAACACTCTGGCAAAGTATGTTGTTTTTAAAGCCAAAATAGACCACAAGGTTTACAGATGATGTTTTGTGATGTTTTGTCCAGATACTGCATGTTATTTAATATATACAGTCACAGACAAAAGTATTTGGGCAGTTAACAAAAATCTATTGAAAGATTAAATTTGAGATTCAGATTTATAATAAAACACAAATTATTACATAACATGCATAAAATGTTATATTGTTATGTTGAATTTCATACTTTGACAAAGGTATTTGGGCACCCTTACATTAGTATGTTGTGTGCCTCCACCCTTTGCTTAATTTACAGCTTGCAGTCTTTTTTCTGTGTTTTGAAACCAGTTCCTGGCATCTTTCCAGAGATATATTTTGCCCGTTCTTTAACACATAAAGATTTAAGTGCTGCAATTGACTTTGGTTTCGTTTTTGCAACAGCAGCCTTCAAGTCAATCCACAACATCTCGATGGGAATGAGTGCAAAATGTATTGCTATTCTGCAGCATTCATTGATCCTTCTACAATACAAAGGTCACCAGTGCCTGAGGAAGAAAAGCAAGACCATACCATCACACAGCCTCCACAATGTTTAACACTGGGCATGATGAACTTTTCTTTAAATTCTTCTCCTCTCTTCCTCCAAACATGTTGTTGCTTTCTTGGTGACCCTCGCCTGATCCTAAATGTTGGTTGAAGAAATCATCAGGTGTCTTCAAGGCAGTGTGGTCCAATGGTTAAAGTCCAGGGCTTGTAACCAGAAGGTCAGCGGTTCACATCCCACCTCTGCCACTGATTGACTCACTGTGTGACCCTGAGCAAGTCACTTAATCTCCTTGTGCTCCATCCTGCAGATGAGATGTTAAATCAATGTCCTATTGTCAGTGTCTCTGCATATAATGCACAGTTCACAGCCTACCTCTGTAAAGTGCTTTGTGATGGTGGTCCACTATGAAAGGCAGTATATAAAAATAAAGATATCATTGTTCTTCAATGGAAAACTCCAATTGCTTTTTTGTGTGTATTGTTTTTAACAAAGGTTTGCATCTTGGTTTTCGCCCACGGACATTTATCTGGTTATTGTTCGCTCGTGAATTTCTTGACCATCTTCTCTCAATTCTTGTGTCAAATCTTTAGCAGTAATCCAAGGATTTTGCTGGGCTGCTCGAACGATTCTTCCAGATTTTGCAGAAATCTTTCTTGGTCTTCCACACCTGGAACTAGTTGCAGTAGTCCCTGTTATCCTGTGTTTGTCAATAATAGCCCACACAGAGTGCTTTTCAGTAAACCGAGTCTTTGCTATTTTTCTGGTAGCTTCTCCTTTTTCGTTTAGCTGTATCACTGCCGTTTTGGGATTGTTGCTGTACTTTTTAGTTTTAACCATTTTTGTTGCTTTTTAACCACCAATTTCCAATTTATTTTTCAGCACTTGATAATTATGTATTTATTTATAGTATAATTATCATCAGGTGTTGTGTTTCAGTCATGATAGTTGTCAATAATTAGCAATGAATGTGTTTCATACTAAATATGTTGATTGCCCAAATACTTTTCTCAAAGTATGAAATTAGTTTGTGCAAGTTATTTTTTTCATTTTATGCATGTTATGCAATCATTTGTTGTTTTATTATGAAGCTGAATGTCTACTTTTAATTGATATATTTCAATAGAACAATTAGAAATGATAGAAATCACTTGTCATTTTTTTTTTAACTTACCAAATACTTTTGTTTGCGACTGTTGCATTAGGCATAAGCTGCTGTGGAACTATAAAGTTATGCTGTAAAAGTAAGCATAGCATTTTAACTATAAATAAAACAAACAGAATATGCTACCCATATTTTATAGTTAAAATATAAAAAGGGCATAGGGATTTTTTCAAACCCTGAGATACGAAACACAAATGACCTGGATTGCAGAGAATAATTAAGAGTGTACTGTCTTTCTCTATAATAATCACTGTTCATGCCAGATGAAACAGATAAAGAGTTATCAGCTTTCTATTTGTTTTTCATAAAAAATGATTTCCACAAAAAAAAGAATATTTCACAAAGATACATTGATCTATGACTTTTTCTGGTGTATAACCATTAAATATAAAAGAAGCTCCTTTTGTATTTTTAACAAACAAAATACACTTAATTAAAATATGTGTCGTATAATAAATGAGGTATTATAATGTTATTGAAATAATTTAACTCCACAAACTTACTACACAACAAGCAGCTACAGAAACACTACATATCTGTTACTGGCAGAGCACAGTATTAGCTGTCTTAACATAAGAAATACTGCACAGCTGTGGCACTGATAGCATGACATAACTGCATGAGTGGGAGGATCATTGTCACTCTGAATCCTATTATGAAATGAGACAAAGGCCACTAGAGAGCTGTATTACTTGTATAAAATTAAATTTAGGAGTAAATTAAGCCATTGGGAAGTGTCCAGTTTATTGTAAATGAAACACTTATTTGCTGTGCATGGACTACCAAATATAAATAAAAGCAGAAATAATATACTTCTACTGTATATCAATGTGAAGGAAAACTTTTAAATTGTCCTTAATGTATGTGTAATGAGCAGTGTTGTGTGACTGACTGCTGTTACAGATTCTGCCCTGTCCTGTCAGTGTGATGAGATGAGGTTAAGCTGTAACAAAAATGCAGGAAAGCTTCTGCCCGGTTGCATCAGGAAATAAGGTCTGCAAAGTCTTCCCAAGTCTGGTCCATATTCACAAAAATGTTACCACTGTGCTAAGCCAGGACCGGTAAGTATCTCAGGAGGTGCATTTGTGTTGTTGCTTCTTGCTAGTTCTTGTACCATTAACAGTTTATTTTTGCTTTTTCAGAACAATGGTATAGACAGTTGCATTAAATGTGCAATAATCGATTGAGTGGTTTAACACAAATGGCTTTACTAAAATGGATAGCTGCTGTATTTAGCTTTCTTACAAATTGTCATGATTTACAGCAGCTCATAAATCTCAATTTGGATTCATTTAAAGTGAGACAGCCCGAAGCATACCTGTCTGTTCTTCAAAGCGTATAAAAAAGGTAAGGAATGTTGTGAGTTATCTGTGTCCAAGTTATCCTTTAAGACTCTAAGCAGGTTAAAGCTTTTGTAATGTATCCCTCAATCACAAGCCAGCCCAACAAACAAAGGCAGAGGGTTTGAGTTTGTCTATGACTAAATGCAGCTACTAACAATCGTATAATAGGGTAGGCGTAAATAATTTACAAAGTAAAACTATAAGAAATTAGGTGCACTACATTTCAGTTAATACCTAACAGTGTTATGTTGAAGTCTTGTTACAACACTGATGAAGAGAAGATCAGTTTCATATGGTATTTGTCTAAAAGACCGAAATAACAGTGTTACCCAATCACAACAATTTTTGCTTAATTGAAATGAAAAGCCAGCTTGACAGATACAAAAACATATCTTTACAATTAATAGTATTAGACCGAAAGACATCTGTTCACTGTTGTTAAGAAATTGCTGTGTGGTCCAGTGGTTAAAGAAATGGGCTTGTAACCAGGAGGTCCCCGATTCAAATCCCACCTCAGCCACTGACTCATTGTGTGACCCTGAGCAAGTCACTTAACCTCCTTGTGCTCCGTCTTTCGGGTGAGACGTAGTTGTAAGTGACTCTGCAGCTGATGCATAGTTCACAGACCCTAGTCTCTGTAAGTCGCCTTGGATAAAGCGCCTGCTAAATAAACAAAATAATAATTCTCTATATCACAGTATCAGCTAGTATGACACAGGGCATCTGCAAGAAAGAAGAGAAAACACCTGTATTCCACCCTTTAATCACCTATTTAAATGTATTATGTTTTCATGTTGCAAGACTATACTCTGTCTCTGTATGTTAATAGGAATCTGTTCATAAACATATTGGGGTCCGTTTCAATGATCTTAACAGCAGGAGGTGTAAAAATCGATTTTCTATATTAATACCCCTGTAACATCACGAATGGCAAAGAAATCTCGGAGAAAAAGTCTACAAAAGAGCAAGTTCATTAACTTTATGGTGGCAGCATTAGGATTTGTTTAGATTGTTTAAATACACCCTACTGTCTCCAAAAGACACATGGCAACAATTTACTGTCTTAATAGTCCAAGTGGATGTAAGAAAGTAAAAACTTAATCATGCTTATGCCTATAAAATAGTGAAAGCATATATACATTTTAAAAGCCACTGTAATTGCAGTCTTTGCTGGGCATCACTGCATGTTTTTTATTTTCTGGCTCCCATTTAGCTTGCACATGCTGGGGCGTGGGCAGGTGAACTATAAAAACCTGTTGATCTGAAATAGCTAGCTTTGTTACCTTAGGCTGAATGATCCAGTAGTGCAGGTACAAATGTAGATAACTCTTCCAAAGTGAGAAAATGTTAACAAAAACTAAGACAAAAGGTGACCTTTAAGTTGGGAGTATTCGGGTTTGGAGAATTGTTTTCCTCTAAGACATGCCAAGTTCCATTGACGTAGTGAAGTTAAACAGTGGTTATTTGGGAAAAGATGATCTTGAGTGATTGGGCCTATCTGTGTGTTCCCCAGATTCCTGACATAATCTCTGCTGCTGTCAAATATGACAGGAGATATCCACAGAGCTCACCTGTTGTGCTCTGACAGAAAACAAATCTGTAACATGAGGGCTGTCAGTGACCTCTGACCCTTCTCCCACCCTTCCTGCTGGTCTTCACATGCCTGTGTAATCTCTCTCTAAAAGGAGGTGTTAAATAATAACACCTCCTTTTAAGCCACCTCAGGGGCTTAACAATTTAACACCTGTGGCTGGAAGTCTCTGTTCAATAAACAAGAATGTTTGTTTCTTGTTTCAATCTACATTGTGTACCTTTCTAAAAATACTAATTCTTTTCAATACAGATGTTCATTTCAACAGGAGTTTACCTTTCAAAACAGTTTGACAACTGGAAGTGTCAGTTTTCATAGTGTGATTTCAGTAGTTTGGGGCAAACACCAATCACAAAATGATTAAGTACAAATATTTATTTGAGGAGAATGCAGAGTATGCAATTTTACAGAGAAGCATGTTATATATACACATTCATTCGGCATCAAACCTAACTTGGTTTAAGGGCTCGCTGCATGGCCGATTGGACGAGGCGGAGACCCCCAAAAAGAACAAACCGGTCTCAACGCCACGAGTAGTACTGGATATAGCCCACTTGAAGGTTTAGCCAACCTTTAAGAAATGATCGTCAAGCACGCAGAAGAGGAAAACAAGACCCCAGTTGGGAAATAAACCTCTGGGAATCCATGGCTGATCTGATTGCCGTTACTCCGGGCAGGCTATTAACGGTTAAGCGTGGGAAAAGTCAATGAGAAGAAAATCATCCAGGAGATGCAGCAGAAAAGGAATGTGGTAGTTATTAAGGAGGATCCAACACAGCGCTTCTAACAGGGTATCGAATATCTTGGGGCTGCTTCTGCAGCCGAACATCAGGCTAACAGAAAAGTTAAATTTGGAACGCCACTGTACTCAAGAGGTGCCAGAGCGCAGGATCAATTGGCATTATTTTAAATGTGTTTGATATATCGGCTTTAGCCAGCCAGGCGTTTTTCCCAGCAATTTTGATTAAGGAGATGGTGTGGTTGATTGTTGCATATTGCAGGGGAAATCTTCATGAGGGATTAAACTATTTATGCCGGGTGTGGTGGAGTTATTAGGAGAGGAAAGGTCTATTATCAATCTCTTTTTGCCCGAGTATTTCCTTATTGCAACCCCAATGGGTTTAGTGAAAGGTGGGAAAAGGAGGGGATTCAAAGGGCCTATCATGAACTGGTTGTCTGTTTCTTTCTTTAGTAAAATATCAACAGATTCAGGGTCTAAGATGGCAGATTGGAGGTTTTTGCAATAAGTGGAAGAGGTAGGGAACAAAAAAAAACAGAAGAAAACTGTTTAGTGAGACCGTTAATTAGGAAAGAAACAAAAGAAGGGTAGTTGTGAGGCTAGGGTTTGGATATTAATGGGTGTGGACAGGAATTTTTGGGCTTGCAGGGACATGCTAATTGGGAATGGGCTTCGTGCAATGGCTGCAAATATGAAGGCAGAATAGGAGCAGATTCCTTCATTGAAGTTGATACAGATCTGGCGGCCTCCAGTGTATGTAATATTGCGGCCTTGACCGCCTCTTGATCTGGAGGGGATGAAAAGATGAGGAGGATTGCGAGGAATGGACATGAGGGTAGGGGGTTGAGGGTCGGTAAGGAGCAGGAAACGGCGGGTGAGTGGTGGAACTGCATACAGAGCATGCTAGGAGCAGGAGACCTGTGAAAACAGGAGAATATGTCTTGGTCCAGTGCGCCCAGTAGATCCTCTGGTTCCATTGTTGGAGACGAGCAGCGGCTTTGGCAGAAAAGGCTTTGTGATATTCATAGAAATGGGAATCTCCGAATCTAACTGATAGGTCTAAAATGATCGACAAATATCATCCAGCTCACGCCGGTCACAAATGATGTCCCTAAAATGGCTGAAAACGGGTGAGCTGGAAAGCGACGATCTGTGCTGTCGCCATAACGCCTGCGACATGGAGGAGGATGCAGAGTGGAGAAAAAATATTGACTAAAATATTTGTTCAGCTGTGACGCCAGTGAGGGTCAACCTGTTTCAACAAAACAAACCAAAGAAAAATCCCAAGCTTCCATTGTCTACATTACCAACTGTTTCCATTAAAATGGGAAAAGAAATAAAACATACAGTACATGTTATAGTTATAGTTATACTTATCCACACGATGAAACCCATGCCACTGAATATTTTCAGTCATCGTTTTTTTAGCAGAGGGATGGTCACACAGTAGCAAAAAGGTCACAGGCTTCAAATACTGTTACTGTGGAGGGAAAATCAGAAGACACACTCTGTGCCTGATGTGTGAGGATGTTCTCCTACTGGTCTTTAAGATATAAAATGCAAAACTAAAGAGATGCCTCCTGTGTAAACATAACCCTATGTTTCATGGCAGGGGTCTAACCCAGTTTGTCAGAAAGAAATATATTAATGTATGAAACATTTAATATGCACATTGTACTAAAACAGTTGAAAAACATGAACTGGTTGAAAATATATCTCATGACAGCAATTTCATCCAATAAGGAGGATGGACTTTTTGAGTTAAAACATTACATAAAAAAAATATATATTATTTGTTGACAATCAGAACAAACCCTTTCTAAGTCCCAACATTTTTTTTTACATCATTTAAATTGGCTTCTGGGATTTTTTCATCTGTTTTAATATTATCTGTTTTTGAGCTTAAAAGCCTGAAGGATGCCATAGAATGTTAAGCTTACTTTGTAAAATAAATGAATGATAAAAATGAGATCTGCTCTACACATTCAGTTTTTACTACCACAAATCCTGACACTGATCTGTGGGCTAGAGGCTCACACACAGGAACACGATGCGGAGATGTATTACTTGTTCCCTGCAGTCTCTAGATTAGTATTATGGTTACATGTTTTTCTCTCTTTATTTTATCCACAAGTCATTCCAAATAGACCAAGTTTAAAAGGAAGCACAAAACCACTTCTATGTTTGATAGGGAACTAGGGTTCAAAAAATCATTTCTTGGACACTTAATCGTTTCAATCCAAGTCAAGTCGCTTCAAAATGTAAACAATATGCATGCTATGGGTTTGCTTGAATGTTACGCCATTGCTACTGAGTTTAAATGTATCACTCGTGATTTACAACCAGCTTGCTACCGATATGCATGTACTGTATACAAGCATGTAAAAACATGGTGTAGTGCTGGTACATTTTAGTGCACAATGGCTGCAGATGGCTGTTATTTTTTTCTTAAGGAAACGTTTAGCTTGACTTCCTTTTAATAAATACAATTTCACCTCAATCAGATAAGGTACGTTTCCATTTCCTTCTTGGTACGTCATAGTTTCTTCTGGGTTTAACTGGGGTATCAAAAGTGTCTGAATTTTGGGAGTGCTGAAAAGCGGAATGACTCACGCCAAGGGACCTCTGTGCATTTGTTATATTTTGTCTCTGAAGTTTTCAGCCACTATAAATAAGTGTGTTTCCAGTTTAAAATCCTGCCAGTCCTATGTGCAACATAAAATGCAAGGGCCTTTTCCCATATTTATTTTTTGGTGCAAACAAACTGTATAAAGGTTACATCAAGTTCAGTCTATTAATAAGGGATGTTGTGATTTATTTTAATTACCTAGCAATGTCCTGGGCTTCTTCATTTAGCCAGTGGCTTAATATTAGTAGTCCCTGTGTGAACTTGGTAGATCAGAAAGCTGAAATACACTTTGCTAAGATTCCATTGTTATTATTTGAATGTAATAACTGCAGTGTTACAAAAAAGGTGTTTAAGCATCTCCACACTTTCTTCAGTCTGGATTATTTGAATAAAAGAAAGATGTCTGCAGCGCTTTTACTCGCCACACAGATATCATTCATCGTAGTATATTCTTTATTTTTGGATTTAAGATGAGGAAACTTTTTATTTTAACCACAGCAGGTCAAATGGCTGCTATTCAACAGTTTTTGGGCAAGGCAACAGTTTCTGTTTCAAATTTTTATTCATTAGAGTAAGGCAAATGCTGATTTGTTTATCCACTCTAATTTGAGAGCTCATTTGAACTACATGCAGTAAATAAATATTTAATGACAATGCCACCTTTCCCTTGCGCCAGTGCGAGTGTGAGCATATTGTCTTTTGACCTTCAGAAACTGAAAACCAAATGAATAATTGAAAACAAATCTTCAATCATCCTGTTTGGTCCAGGTGGAATAAGAAGTTTATCTGCAATCAAATCTCGTGGAATGTTACACTGTGTAGATCTTTACGGAAGGAGAAAAATCCAGTTTCAAGTGACTGTCCTCATCAGTTGCTGATTACAGGCTAATTTGTTTAGAGGATGCTTTTCCCAAATAAGTCATATACATAAAACACATTTCCAGGCATCTACTTCCTTAAACAATATATTTATTATTTCTCCGTCATGCTAGGGTCTCATATTCTGGTCAGTATGTTTTCTTCAGCACTGAAAATCATTGTGCTTTGTATAAAAAGTTTAACGTTAAGTGTTAGAACCATACAACCACAATAAGATTTTTGCACAAATCTTGCAAATGCTATATGAAAGCCTGAGCATTCTCTGTGGTTCAATTTTGCAGGCCTAGTATAATGTTTGCCATCAACTAATAGCAGTAAAAGCATTAAAAATCTGCCTGTGTAAGAGCCCAGTCAAACTTAATCAATGAACAATTGCGCCTGTGTACCATTCTGTCACATTCCCTTAAAGTCAACTGCTAATTAAAATGTACTGCATGATTTAGAGGTCACGGGAGCACAAGGCTGTTTGGGACACAGACAGGAGTCAATCCTAGTCTTTTGTAACCTTCTCACATGAAGGTGTTGTATTTGATACTTCCTAAAGCCTCTGCCAAGCACAATCTGATCCTCTGCTTTTTTTGAAGTTTGTATGTTGCATTCGACTCTTCCTGTTGATCTAAACTTCCAGTCGTTATGCAGTTTTCTTTATTTGCTGCTAAGGTTGAAGAGAGGCTAAGATAATTGGTAAAGTAGTCTGTGATTTCTCTTCCAAATACTGTACGGTATTTAAGAAGGAAAACTGAAACAGTTGCATTTGGCCTTAACTCTGCAACGGTCTGAATATAGAATAGCCAGTAACGATCGTTTGCCAAGAGTACACATTGCAAAGCCTTGCCCTGAGCAAACAACGCTATATATATATATATATATATAGAAGCTAGCGATGTGTACAATGCAAGGCCTTTTATAAATTTTGAAATGATTTATCCAGGGTAGCCCAACTTAGATGCTACATCTATTTTGTGCCTTTATTCAAGTTAATTGTTGTTCAGTAAAGAAAGGTGACTTCACAAGCCCAAAGTCAACAGTGGGTAAACTGGACCTCATTGTCCATTAACTGTAATCATGATGGATCACTGTAGTTGGTAAAAGCGTGCACTGACATTGCATTGAACTGCATGATTTCTTCCTTCTGGGAGAATGTGTGGCATGCAGACTATTATACTATGTTGTAGTACAATATTTCATCATAATTTTAATGTCACAGAGGATCTTTTCTGGTTAGTGGTAGCGGCAGCATTAGTGCTCAGTTAAGCTTGACTGATGGAGCACAGGTTTGCTGTCATCACACACATCTTGGTTACAAAGAATCAGGGATCTGCAAAAAGAGGACAGCGTTACAAGGTCTTAGAATTAGCTGGCTATGATGCATATGCAGACAACATGAATAATCCCAACAATTTAAAGGTCAAATATTTTTACTGGGGTGGTGTATGAGGCAGAGTTTTGATTCTTCTTGGCTTCTTGACTACTAATTCTGTAATATCTTCAAAGCAAAGGGGATTAAAATTGAAAACACAGGTTCAAAGAAAAATATGCTGTTAGCTTTTGTTAAAAACAACCAGCCTGCCTGACTGTAAACATCACAGATAAAACAGGGCATGGCTTTGAAATCATATAAAGGACAATTTCCAGAGCTTCTTGCTCATTAAGAAACACTTGTTGGGCAGCATCAATCACTTAAAGCCCTGGTAGTTTTAATTTTGGAAGTGCCACTGTGTAGTACAAGCATCCTTACTCCACACTGTTATGGTTCTGTAGATCAAGATGAAGATATTAGTAGTGCTAAACATAAATACAGGTGTGTTTCACTTAAAATTTCTTCTAAATTCTTTTATATAAAGCTTTTGACAAAAATCTATTTGAATGGTTTGTGACCCAGGAAATATGGAACAGATTCAATGTCCATGTGCAAGGCTGATAGTTTTGGAATGAGAGGGCCTCCTTAAGTTTAAAAGCTGAATATTTAACTTGTGTATTATGGCAAATACAATATTTTATACTCTACTTTTTCAACATGTAACTTATAAATAACACATGCCTTTAAATCTGGGTATTGAGTGGCCAAGCTATGTCCAGAGGAGACAAGTGATTTTGTAAAATGTTTTCTCCCGGTACAGTATTTTGAAATCAATTTTTGTGTTTTAGAGATTAGAGCAAGATATATTGCATGTACTACTGAAACCACTGCAAAAAGCTTTTTATCCAGATATTAACACTAGTTTAGAACCACCATTATTCAAAAATGTTTCCACTGGTTTTCACTCTAAATGGATAAAAATATTATCTGAACATCCTTTATACAAACTCCTTGTCCCCGAAGCGGTTTGCATAAAAGGGAACGCTATTCCTTGATGTTTAAAAAATCATAAGGGATTCCACTAGATTAATTAATTAGTTTCTTCACAATACAGAATCACGGTATTTTAAATGCCCTTCAAAACTGCCTGAGCGTCAGTCCAAAAGTATGAGAACATAATGGCAGTACACCATGGTAATATTCACTTATCCAGTACAATGACATACAAGTCAGAGATCATTAAGCTGTGCATACCATTAACAGCAAACCAGCAATGCTCCTCTTTAAGTACCAATCTTCAAACACAACAAAATGTATGGCAGAATTTCCATCTGCTGATGACAAAACACACCCACCAAAGCTCCCATCTCCCTTTACACTGTGAATAGAGCCATGAGGGTTTCAAATTCCAGGGTTGCACTTATTTTACAATTAAAATGACCTGCCTCAGTTAGGACAGGGTCCCAAGGGAACACTTCCTGCTGTGTGGTGACAAATTGCTATTTAAAGTGAAGTGGAGGACACAGGAGCTGTGGAAAATGTGTTTACTAAACGTTAGGCAACACATTTAATTGAACGTTAATGTTCTGGCTATATTGGTAATTTGAAAACAATGGTCCCAAAATGTATGAATTTTGTTGATACATTTCATTGATATACCAAAATTTAAAAAGCTGACCTTTTAAAAAAAGATTTACTCAACAGTTAAGTGGAATAAAAGCTGCTAAATTGTTAACAAAACTTGCAAAACCTTTGGTACATCTTGCCAAATATGTTCCTAAAATTTTGTTACAGTATTTTCTTACAGTGGTCTGTGCTCTGAGGTTTAGACATTGTTGTTTTTAAAGAACACAATTTTGAAGTAGAGATTTAACAGCTGCAGCCTCATAGCTGAACTTTTACCCAGTTTTACCTGGCTGCAGCTCCAGAATGTTCAGCCACAGCAACCACCATGGGAAGACTAATAACAGACAGCACTTATTTTTAGTGATTTGAAAAAAAGGGACATATTGAAAAGGCAGCTGCTATACTCATCTTCCTGCTGCCACTTTTATAAATAACCTGTCTGACCGAGAAAACCTTGTTTAGCCAAAGCCTGTGTTTAAGCAACACAACTGTGCACGACTTCCTTCAACTGTCCTTGTCTGTGACCCTATGCTGCCCAGTTTTTAGGACTGGTGCTGGGTCTGTTGTCCTAACTTCAATGAAATGTAACACCGTTTAAATACACAGGAAGGAAAAAAACATCATTACTTCACAAGGCAAAGAGCTGCCAAAATCCCAAATAGTAGTTGTGCATACAGGAGGCCTGGGGAGGGTAAAAGGAAGCTGTGAAGGCACCTGTGATTCTCATTCTTACTCCCCTGATGCCTTACATTCCTCCCGTTCTGCTCATATAAAAGTTCCCATTTGATCCATCTCTGACCCCAGGGCAAGGCCTAAATGCCAACAAGGCCTCCACTAGATCCTTGGACCTTGTTCTGCTCTGAGCTCCAATTAATCACAGCCACGGACTGACAAGCACAGGCCATGGGCTGTCATTGGCTTTCATGCTGTTGCCTTGGTTACACTAAAGCCCTTTTGCAGATGTTGCCGGTTCTTTAAGTTTGTATTTCCACACTTTTGACTTACATTCACAAACAGCTGTTTAATTCCATGCAGGTCATATGGCAACAGCACTCAGTGGAATTAGTGTACTCTGCAGTTGCTTCATGCTTTCGCCTCAAAGAACTACACTCGGCTCTTGACCAGGTTTTTCTGGGCCTGTGCTTGTCAGGAAGGTAGGTGGGTAAAGAAAAGTTTAACTTCACTTTGAGAGTCTTGCCACATTTACAGCATTTGTTCTCCTGGTGGCACTGTGTGCTTAGTTGAAATCTTGCTGTTGATGGCAATTTTAAAGTGGTAAAGTCATGTCTTCTCAATTTTGTTTTAAGACAAAACGTGTCTCTTCTTAAAAATATTCATTTTACAGAAGCTAAAATCATAAGCTCGAGGCAAACTGAAACCTGATATTTGTGGGGGTGATTTTCTTTATTGTGCACTAAGTTTTTAACTCTGGTACGCAGTGATGGTTAGACATCTGGTAAAGATATTTCAAATGCATTGCTGTACATTGCATTTTAACAATGGAAAAAACAGTTTACAGTTATAAAATTAAGTTAACTATGCAAACGTTTTCCATATGAAAAGGAGGGTCTGGTACCAGTGAGTAGGTACTGGATCGAGCATATTGCTATACGAGTATATGATGTACAAAATATGTGAGTAAATATGTGAGAAAAATAGTTTTAATTAATGAAACACTGCTGATCATTGATGCCTGCTCTGTAGAGCTACCTTCTCAATGCCTTCTGACTTCCATTGCCTAATTATGAGACTGGATTTTCCAAAGCTTTTACTACATTGCAAATAATGGAACACACAAACCATTCATCTTACAATACTGGTAATAAAAGATCTGTGTTCATGCCATGAGTGTTGCAAGAAAAATGACAATGCGTTGTGGAATTTTCAAGGAGAGAATCACAACAACAACATTTTAAAAATGGAACTTAAAATTAAAAATACTGAACTTTTGTTTATCAGGATAATTTTGTTGTATGTGTATATGACTTGTTAATCTAACAAAATCATTTTGTTAAAACATGAGCTTGAAGGACACATTAATTTTGGCAAAATCTTCATCACTGACACTGCTGCTTGGCTTGTGTCAATGACAGTGGTAGTGAGTGACAGCAACGAGTCTCTTCTCTTGTGGATTAATCCTCCTGACAGTTGCTCATGAGAAAACAGGTGCTCCTGTTTATAGTACACAGGGTAAACTCATTGCTTGTTTTTGCATTCTGGACCAGCTTTCAAAGTAGCTGATAGAGAGAAGGAGGGTATAGATTTGTAATACTTTCTAACTCGCAGTGGCATGATCTGAGTGCATTCAATGATGACAGTGCAAATGTCGCTATGATGCTTTTTTTTTTTTGACTGCAAATTACCATTTTCATCCCAGAATATAGGCGTAAGATGAGGAGATTTCACACATGGTGACAATAACTGGTGTCGGTTGGACCCTCTTTAATATGGGCACTTTACAAATAATGCAAAATGCGACCAGACAGGGCCACGCTGAGAGCAGTGAGGCTGAACTCTTGCCTCCAGTGTTCAGTAGCTCGGCATGCATCTGCTGCTCAGATAAAAGCTGTGATTGGCTAGACTTCAGGAACAGAGGTCGTCTGTCGATCTGCAGTCCTCGTGAGTCAGTACGCCTGGAGTAAGGTGGCATTTACATTGGGCATTTGAAAATGGAGAGAAAACTGGTGGTAACATAAAAATTTATTTAAAGAACAAACATGTTCCATGGTCAACACTGTAAACATGGCAGCATTTAGGCACCTGTTATAAGAGGTTATATCCAATCTATAAACATGTTATTCATTTTGCTATTAATAGTTATAAATTATGATTAATAACATGTAATGAGAATATAATAATGTATATATACGGTGTATGACGACATTCATTATATATAACCACGGATCCCTAAACTAATGTGTTAACAAATATGTTTCTGTAGCACTTTAAAATTTTAACATTATTTCAGACATATTTTTGCTTATACAGTATTGTTTATGAATGTTCACTTTCTTACCAGCTTATGTCTAATTTTTTCCAGGCTGCCTAAGCTCACAGCTTTGACAGGTAGTGGATAGTTTAGGGCTGGTTGCCATCCTTGGACGTCATGTTCAGAATCGCACAAGGTGGAAATGAGACAAGAGTGGAGTTGGACCACGCGTGGGAACCTGATTAAAATGTGAAGTGTGCAATTTCCTCATAAACATTTTCAAAATTGGACATCAGATGTGGAACATTTTATGCAATGCAGAGGAACTGAAAGGCTGCTCAGAAGATGCTTTGAAAATGTAGACTTTTCCAACATTCTTCTTTAAATACATTTCTTAAATACTGTTATAAAATTCATATTTTTTCTTTCTTTTCTGTTATCTTGGCTAGTGCTGCAAACTATATAATACAAAGCTGGTAGAATGAAAGAAAACAAAAGTCATGGTAAACAATTGCATTACATTAAGAAGTAGCTTCTTCCGTTGTAATATTTACATTAAAAAAAGAAACGGTGCTAATCTACAATCTTTAGTTAATTATCCTCTGTAATAACCTGTTTTTCTTTTACTTTTAAAAATAGCGCAGTGTTAAAATGAAATGTAAATACTTATTTGTTGCGAGGTTCTCAATATAAGCCTTTTGATTGCTATATGGAATGCATCCCAAAAAGATCCAGACATTCAAATACTGCTAAAAATACAAATTTATTTTTACAGTTTACCACGCAATCAGTGTGTAATATACATTTTATACGTGTTTATTAGCTTACTTCCATATTTGGTGCGGTGAAAATCCCATTATAATCCCATTTTTAATTTAAGGTAACATGGAAAGCGAGATAATGTGGCTCAGTACTGAGGATGGTGAGAAGGGCAATTCTAATACTAACAACTAACAATGTGTGTGAGCATGTGCCTAGTTTTGCCTTTGGCTACCCCGCTGTTAATCTAAGAATACACAATTAATGACATTCTGTGAATTGTATCTAACACACATGGTGGGCTGTAAAAAAGGATGAAGCAATTGTAGGTCCCCTAACACCTGTGTTATGGAATTATCCTTTATATGTGGAAATTTGTAACCACGCTTTATATCATCTCCTTGATCATATTATCTCAGCAACATCTAGGTCAAAGTGTATAGGGAATACCTCCAATTTTTTCATGGGAGTTTGTGTAATGGAAAGATATGATCTCGATGAACCCTTCTCATGTGAACGCCAGACCTCAGTGGTTATAGAGAGATCTTGGCTGACTGTTTCTGATATTCTCGAAGCCATCGAGTGCAAGCAAGCAGCTCAGATCTACTGGCTGATAGATCTTTCAGAGCCGAGAGTGAAAAGAACCAGCCTCGGTTTTAGCTCTGGTGTCTTTAGGCCCTGTAGATGAGCACTGGAGGGTAGCAATATAACAATGAGTAGCCAAAGAGGGCCTTCTTTGTTGAGAGGACTAACACTGCAGCCTCAGTCCAATGAGGAGGAGCATCTGAAGCTCGCAAGGGGATCACAAGGAGGTCAGCTGTCCCCTGAGTTTTATCAAGGCCTGGGCTGTGGTAACCCTCTTGATTTTTTTCACCATCTGAGAAGATCACTGTCAATACCTAGAGAATAGAGTCCCTTTCTTCCCCACTGCCATCTGAAAATACAGTCTGCGGGCTCATGTAACTGGACACCTTGTTAGCTCCGGTTCCTCAGATAAGGCGATTTTTTCTCTCTCTCTCTCGCTCTTTTGTTTTTGTAAATCCTCAGAGTGCTGATCATTTGCAGTGCAGGTGTCTAATTTTCATTAAAATTGCAAATTGGAGTGGATGCTCAATCTGATAAGAGAGAGATGGTAGAACCAATGTGTCTTCTTTCAGGCTCCAAGACAGGGAGTAACACACACGACAAGGGAGCTGTTATGGTGTTTGTGCGAATTCACAAATAGAGAGCCCTTTTAAACCCAGGAGTGCACAAAGACAAAGGGAAATGACTACAAACAAGGTCCCGCTACTGTGTTCTCTTTAAAAGATTATTAACGAGAACGCTTTTCAGTGACTGTCTGTGTCATCACTGATCCCCTATTCAACCAAGGGATTATTCTTTTCCCCAAAAAGGCTAAATGTATTATTATTATTTATAGAAAGTCTAACTAGAAATTACTGAAAATGCATCTAGAAGATAACATAAAGGATACTAATTGCATTTCCCCTCCAGAAGATTATTTTCTCATTTTATTTGTTTAGTTGACCACAATCCACAGAGAAGACAGGTTTTAATATGGAAAGTGCATCAATTAGAATGTGTACTACAAGAAACAATTAGAAATCTAAATAAGTTTGGTTCCATTGTCAGCAAAATAATACGCAATTGAGACAGTTATAGCATGTAATTTGCGCTTATAAGTTCAAACCTGCAGATGCCTGCTGTGTGTTAGAAAAGCAAGGCAGACAACTGAGGTTTGCAGTTGTCAGCCCACAGTGAAATTTCACACGGGATTTCTGGCTAATAATGCAAACAGATAAACAGGATTTGCTCCGAATTTTAACAGTGCGTCACATTTTCTTGGTTGGGAACCTAATAATTACATAGCCCTGTGAAAAGTAGCACAGCTGGGACTCCTTAAATGTTGTAATTATTCAAACGAACGGCTCAATAAGTTTCCTCCAAAACAAAAGAAATATACCATAAAACAATATGTATACAGCTTTTTGTAGAAAATCAAATCCAGCAACTTGGATCTTGGTGTTATTAAATCTCAGAAGCTAAGCTCACCGAGTTAGGTCTGCACAATAAATTAAGGTGAGTCCACCAAGGAAAATCAGGTGTATTGTACCGAATTATTTCCATGAATAAATGTAGCATGAACACATTATTACTTTTCTTCTTCTATATGGCAGGGATATTTAACTACAACAAATTCTCCATACCTAGAAACTTTAGATTAGGAATGCGCAAATATGTTTTCTCACACTCTTGTGATAATGTGGCCTAGGAGAAAATGGTGTCTACTGTATGTGCTACAGGAATATGTAAGAACAATGAGGAGAGCTAAAACATCAGCATCCACACCAATTGCAGGAACATTTCGACCTAATCTGAACAGGAACTCCGGAGAACAGAAAAAAGTCTATCTTAACAGTGGATGAGATAGTGAGGATCTTCCTGCCGTGGCGCTACCACTGCTCCTTAGTACTAAACCATTGTATTCAATTACCAAACGCTTAAGGAAGCAGATTATCCAAGAATGTTTGTCCCAATAACATTGAGGACAAGTTGGTTGTTTTGTATAGCTTGGCTTTCCCCGTATGTTCATATTCAGGGACATAACAAAGTAGTATCTTTTAAGTTCATATATATATGATATAGGACATTGTTCAAGCCCACTGAAAGATTAGAAGAAAGTTCTGGTGTATACACAACAGACCGCATAATAGAAGAGAAAAGATGTAACTTGAATTTTCAGCTCAGTGATAGTGTTTTCTGATTCAGATCATGCTCTCTTGTTTATGAACTGGTCTTTATAATGATGCAGGGTGATGATTACATGGGCAGAACTTGTCTTTACACCTAGGGACAATTCAGAGACTGGTGAAATGCAAATCTTTCATTGAAAAGCTCCCTCCACTATGACTGTAAAATTACATTATGAAGTATCATTGAGCAATACAAAGTAGAGCATTGGCAATTGGACTGTGACTATATACTTTGGACCTCTTCAAACACATCCTCAAAATGACTTCATTTCAAGGTACTATTGCCTTTCCTGCTTTCCTCTCGTGATACTAATGAAACTTGCAAAAACTACAGTATACTTACTGTATCATTTTATGTGCCAGTGCATTTGTGGAAAACATTTAGCTTTTCATTTAAAATACCTATAGTTTTTGTTAAAAATAAATAAGTACAAGAATGCACAAAAATGGAATTCATTTCACCTGTAGCATCCCCCTTTATATATCAGTATAAAGGTGTATGATGCACATTTTTAAATAATGATCTGGTCTGGCGGAAGCTTGTTTTCTTTAACCACTGCACAAAACAACCAGAATTGCTTGCAGAGCATATTGAGCCTTTTATTTGCCCCCTCGTTTACAGTCTTGGCCCTCCACACTCCCAACATGCAACAATATATTTGCAGCAATACATTCCAAAGTCTCTAATGACTTTGAAATGACTTTGAAATCCTAACAAAATAGTACAAATACTGTTCAGTAGGACAACAAAACAATGACTGTGCCATTTTCAAGTATATAACCAGAAACCAAGCTAATATTTGAGTATTTGGTGTAATATTTATGAAAGGAAGTGGTATGTGAAGACTGTTCTTTCATACAGTATGTCCCTCTTAACAAACGCCTATTAGCAAGCTGTTCATATTTGCGAACTGATTAGATAGAAATCAGGAGGATCTGGCCTTGCATAAGGAAGTGGTTTATTAAGAAAGTACACTTCACTACATCTTGCTTCCTCTTATCAACGAAAAGTTTAATACTGTGGAAGTGTATGAATGAAGAAAAAACATGATTTGTTTTTTTACTGATCAAACATACACCATTGTTGCAGTTGCATATAGGTCAGATAAAATACACTGGTAAGTAAGTATAATGCATTTTAAAACAGAAAGTACTATAGAACAAAATGGATATCTGAATTACTGGTAGTTGCAACAAATGATGTCCCTGAAATGGAACAAGGTGAATTCTCTTTAAGTGTTCCCCTTACATAGATATAACCTCATCGTGGCCCTCATTGATGTGGTCACGGAACTTGGCATGTGGACGATTCCTACTGATGATTTGCATAGCACAGTCCTTTGACTTTGATTACATTCAAGAAGATCAATATATGTGAAACTCGATGGTTCAACCTAAATATGATTCAAGAAGAGGTTTTGAGCAACTTTCAAAACTGTGTCTGTACTATTATAAATACCCCATTTTGAGTTATTTACCAAAGATTTTGGGAAGACTAAAACAGTTCTGTTAGTTTCCTGCAAGGTTGAGAGAATCTATCCCATTTTTAATATTTAGTCTTACAGCACTGAAAACAAGCATGGTTTTAAAAGTTGAAAAATGTTTCAACAAGAATAATTTCTCAGTGTTTTTTGTGTTATAGTGATATAGCGTGAAAGACCATGACAAAGAATATGCCAAAACATCCAGTTTTTATTACTGAATTCCTTCAAATACTGTACTGGCACGATTGAATATCGTATGATTATTTGTTTCAAAATGTTAATGATTAAATACATATTTGTTACAAATTGGACAATGATTGTTTATTGATAATCTTGCAAGACTAACAAGAGTATGTTATAAGTCTGTTTACACAAGTGTGCAAATGAAAAGAACTCCCTTGAATAATGTTTTGTGAGTCTCCTATAATTTAGTGATTGAAATACATGTATCACATTTTTGATATCCCTTATGAAACTGAATGTTAAAGGCAATTATTGTAACAGATGTTTAAATATAGCCTATTAATAATATATATTTTCTTACTTTAATAATTTAACCAAACTGTGTGCTGTTGGATCATTTAAATAAGACTTCAACTAGAGCTTTTTTTTAAGAGAAGAGGTACAAAATGTCAAAATACAAACTATTTAACAGTTTAATTCTTTGGAGGTTGCAAATGAAACATAAAAGTTAGTTGCTACGTGATCTCTGGTGGTCTGAAAAAAACTGGACTGTCTCTTTGTACAGTATTGTTAAGCCAATACAACAGTCTTCTGACTGAACACTAAACAGCTGCGTGGCCTTTAGTGAAAATGAACAATTGAGGATTTTGTTGCCTTGGTAATATTGTAGCCTACAGAAGTATGCCAATTGCAAACATACTCAAGTAATTTTAACAAAACAGCCCTTACACAACAAAGGGCATTTCTGTAGAATAAAACAATATATTCATACTTCAAACACTTCAAACAGAACAACAACAAAAACATTATTTTGTATTTCACGTAACATTTTCTGAATTTTAATTTAATTTAAGAATTCTATTAAGTAGCTCCAAGCAGAGTGCCAGCTTCTCTTCTGGCTTTATTCGTATTGTTGAATTTGTGAATGAGAGCTGAGTAGGTTGGTATGTAGATGTGAGATGTTGCACAGATTATGTTAGTCCAGAGGCAGACAACAGCTCTTTAGAACCATCTGTTTATGGCCAAAATGCAGAATGAGGACCACAGTTCAATGAAGAATGTGAAGACAATACAAGGAATCAGTTATAAGTCTACAGACACAGTGGGTCTTATTGAGAAGAATCACAATGGGTATTTGTCCTTCAAGTATTACTGGAAATCACTTTATTGTAGTAAACGTTTTTGTTTTGTTTTTTCCTATAAATGTGTTAAACCATTTGTGGAATCCAGAAAAAAAATTAAAAAAAAGATGCCAGTCTGCTTTTTGTGACAATGAAGTGGTTCAATCAGCATTGCTATGTTTTTTATTTATTTATTTTGGTTTTCATAATATTATTATAATGATCCTAAAACTATGAAAGTCTTTTACAAATATTTCAGTTTTGCCTTCTGCAGGACAGAAACTGGTGGTACGTTTGATGGAAATAATTTATGTCATTGTGGGAACATTTTTTAAATGCTAGAAATACCAATGAACAGAAATTTATATTTCAAATTGAATTTGTACAAAGTAAATTCTACAGTTATTACTGTAATGTAAAATCCTATGACCTCCATTTATGAATAGGCACTTGTTTGTGTAATTAACATTTGTATTCAATGATCTCATGTCTGCCTAGAAAGGTGTATTTGATTAACAAAACAGACTGGCTCAGTCAGGAAAACTCATGCGATAGAAAACAATATTTATTAAAGCTTACACAACAAATACAACATTATACATATTTTCATTACACCTTTGGCCTTTGGCCTTGCCCTGTGAGGTACCCCTGCCCATAATTTAGTTTACTGATAGTGGAGAGGCTGACTGTATGGAAGTCACAGGCAAGGGGGCAGTATAGCTGCCCTCCCCCTTAGACAAGGCCAAACAAACAGGCTGGGGAGGAGGAGACAAACTCCGACATACAAATGGATTGAGGTAAGATATAAAGCCCCTTCTAGCTGGTCATTGGACATGTTATTTATTGAATGACGAATGAAGTACAAACCATTTGACTGACGAATGTTCTGGAAATAGAGGTGCCTAATATTCTTGATGTTTACGATTTTAATCTAGCTTAAAAGTGTATTCCCTGTGTGAACCACTGCGTTGCTAAACAGAATTATGATTTTTCTGTTCAAAGATTTCTGTGGCAAAAATTAATCCCAAAGTATGTTTGGCATAGTAATTGAAGCAATGAGCAAAGCATCAGGTTCATTATTATTTATATTCATGTTTTAGCATCCTTAAAAATGTAGTGTAGCTCTTTATTTATTTATTTATTTATTTATTTATTATTATTATTATTATTATTATTATTATTATTATTATTATTATTATTATTAATAAATCAAAATGTCCCTGTGTTTTTTTAAAAATCCAATTCTCAATTCAAATGTTCCCTCACAAGTGCAACCCACTTACTGATAAGGAGGAATGTAAACCAATGGGCTACTCTTGTCCCTGTTGTCAAGACAGTTGTCTTTTTTCACCCACCAAACCCAAGCAATGGATGTCACCAAGCAAGTGAACCTCAAAGGCAAGGTAATTGGCACATTACCTCCGACCGGTAGGGCTCAGTAAAGAACGATATGATGAACCCAGCACTCCATATGGACCTCCAGGCAAGCCAAAAGGATTTTTAACCACAGTGTCATGACTTACCCTGTACTCCAAGAGAGAGTACCAGGTTTACTAGGTGAGCTTTGGTGTCAAAAATGTATTTATTCACTCATATAACAAATGTATTCCGCTATTGTAAGAACAATCAGTTGCAAGACTTGTATTGGTGTTGTTGTCGGTGTAATTACTATTGCAGTAAATGTGTAATTTCAAATGTGGTAATGCTTGTAGTTTTAATGAATGGTTACTCTGCACATACAAGTAGTTACTCTTTTATTACCCTGTCAAACAGTACAGAGGCTTCACAAAACCTATTCCTATTCTATTCATCTTTATTTTACAAGTCCTAAATTGTATTGCACATTTCACCCAATATGTCTCAATTGAACAGGCTGGGAGTGGCAGATTAGATAGCCCTGTTAAAGATTAGATAAATCCAGGTAGCTGAAGCTTTTAATGAATTGCAGACAGTGTTCGCTAAGTATCCAAAAATGCCCTCTGACTGAATTATTTGCTGTTTATCTCTTTATTATTACCCAACTACAAAAATACCGTTTAGTATCTTGTTTGGAAATTTGCTGCACACAGAATTTTCTCCTCTGGGACAATGTGAATATGGACTGCTAAGAAAGTACATTTCTACTAAATTAGTGTTGTTTGTAAAAAAAAAAAAAAATGTTTTAATCTATTACAAGCTACTTAAGTAAATCCATTGCTATTCAATATGTAGAACTATTTCAACTTAGTAAAAAAAACAAAAAAAAGTCCTCTTGGGAACAAAAGTCCTCTTGGTATGTATATATATATATATATATATATATATATATATGGAACAAGCAACAATTTAAAATATATACAGTACTGTGCAAAAGTTTTAGGCAGGTGTGAAAAAATGCTGTAAAGTAAGAATGCTTTCAAAAATAGACATGTTAATAGATTATATTTATCAATTAACTAAATGCAAAGTGAGTGAACAGAAGAAAAATCTAAATCAAATCCATATTTGGTGTGACCACCCTTTGCCTTCAAAACAGCATCAAGCATCAATTCTTCTAGGTACACTTGCACACAGTTTTTGAAGGAACTCGGCAGGTAGGTTGGCCCAAACGTCTTGGAGAACTAACCACAGTTCTTCTGTGGATTTAGGCAGCCTCAGTTGCTTCTCTCTCTCCATGTAATCCCAGACAGACTCGATGATGTTGAGATCAGGGCTCTGTGGGGCCATACCATCACTTCCAGGACTCCTTGTTCTTCTTTACACTGAAGATAGTTCTTAATGACTTTCGCTGTATGTTTGGGGTCGTTGTCATGCTGCAGAATAAATTTGGGGCCAATCAGATGCCTCCCTGATGGTATTGCATGATGGATAAGTATCTGCCTGTACTTCTCAGCATTGAGGAGACCATTAATTCTGACCAAATCCCCACTCCATTTGCAGAAATGCAGCCCCAAACTTGCAAGGAACCTCCACCATGCTTCACTTTGCCTGCAGACACTCATTCGTACGCTCTCCAGCCCTTCGGCGAACAAACTGCCTTCTGCTACAGCCAAATATTTCAAATTTTGACTCATCAGTCCAGAGCACCTGCTGACATTTTTCTGCACCCCAGTTCCTGTGTTTTCGTGCATAGTTGCTTGGCCTTGTTTCCACGCCGGAGGTATGGCTTTCTGGCCAAGTCTTCCATGAAGGCCACTTCTGACCAGACTTCTCCGGACAGTAGATGGGTGTACCAGGGTCCCACTGTTTTCTGCCAGTTCTGAGCTGATGGCACTGCTGGACATCTTCCGATTGCGAAGGGAAGTAAGCATGATGTGTCTTTCATCTGCTGCAGTAAGTTTCCTTGGCCGACCACTGCGCTCACGGTCCTCAACGTTGCCCGCTTCTTTGTGCTTCTTCAAAAGAGCTTGGACAGCACATCTGGAAACCCCTGTCTGCCTTGGAAATTTCTGCCTGGGAGAGACCTTGCTGATGCAGTATAACTACCTTGTGTCTTGTTGCTGTGCTCAGTCTTGCCATGGTGTATGACTTTTGACAGTAAACTGTCTTCAGCAACCTCACCTTGTTAGCTGAGTTTGGCTGTTCCTCACCCAGTTTTATTCCTCCTACACAGCTGTTTCTGTTTCAGTTAATGATTGTGTTTCAAACCTACATATTGAATTGATGATCATTAGCACCTGTTTGGTATAATTGTGTAATCATACACCTGACTATATGCCTACAAAATCCCTGACTTTGTGCAAGTGTACCTAGAAGAATTGATGCTGTTTTGAAGGCAAAGGGTTGTCACACCAAATATGGATTTGATTTAGATTTTTCTTCTGTTCACTCACTTTGCATTTAGTTAATTGATAAATATAATCTATTAACATGTCTATTTTTGAAAGCATTCTTACTTTACAGCATTTTTTCACACCTGCCTAAAACTTTTGCACAGTACTGTATATTGTATATATGAAACAATATCAAGTACATTTCAAGTTAGTCTTTTTTGTATGTTGCTACGACTTTATTGCCGATGTTGAAGATTAATGAATCATGATTAATTCTGTGTATTAATTAATCATGCATTGTATTAATACAGTAACATGGCCTTTTTTAATACTATATATTATATATATATATTGTTTTTATAAATAAACATTTGCTTTCCTGATGCAGCTGTTGTGAAGAGAGCACAAAACAGTAACTATGTAAAAAAAAAATACGTATACGTTGGCTTCGAGCTCTGTGTTTTTGTGTTCTCCCTTAGCCCTGGCATTGGAAAAGCTGCAGCTGAGGAGTTATTACAGACACACCAGGTGGGACCTGTAACAACAAACTATTCCTATCAGCAGCTGTCAGTCAGGAGTTCTAGCATGTTCATACTGACTTAAATGGAACCTGGAGATGGAGAGCATGTTGCTTAAAGAGCAAGTAGCTTCAGTGATTTATTTCATTGTTTGAAAAGCCTAGCAACTGACAGAGCTGAAAGTTCTACTTTCTCTTACGCTTCCTCATTCCGTTTGCTAGTCGTGTCCTTTAGTTTAACCCTCACTGAATCTGCTTAGTTTTTTTAAAAGCGGTGTCTCTGCAGTTTTTACTGCAGACAGATTAATACACAGATGAATTGCTGCTATCATAACACAATGATTATACAGTATAATCGAATGTGCTGCTCAGTCTCTGTTGTGCTTGCTGGATCAGATACAGAAATAACTAAATGACAGAATCGGATACTTTGGGATTTTTAGAGAAACACGATAATTTGTTGCCTTAGAATTTCAATTGGGAAATGGCACATCAATTCATATATTGTTTACTGCCTAGCGTATATTATCAGGTGTTCACTTTAGCACTTAACACCTTCTTAGCTATTGAACAGCTCCTGATAAGCCTTTGACTTTCAGGCATGTCATTATACAGTAGTATTGAAGTGGTTAAGTTGGTCCTCTCAATCATGATCGGCTGATTACAAACTTTGAATGCCTTGTTGAAGCTGAGGTACATTGATATGGCGATTGCAGTTTCAATGTCCTTTTGTCTACGCTGAAGTTGACCTTCTCTGTGCCTCTTGTACTAATGAACTAAAACCCTCAGTCTCCTGCTGTTCTTATCATAACCTTCATAAATATGCCACTTTTCAAATAATTCCAATAAACATGACCTAAGAAACATCAAATAAAGTCTTAAAAAAGACAAACAGCCTATCTACGAACAGTAGCAATCTGGGGGAAATTAAGTTCCTGTGACATGCACCCAAGTTGAACCCCATGAGTTGAATTCTCCTTTTAAGTTCAGAAGCTCTTTTCTTGCCCCCCCCAGCTTGAGCACATGTAACCGTCTGCCATCAACAAGACATTTGCACAAGAAGTAACCCTATTTGATAAACATGCACACAAAACACAATTCCTCAATATAAACCTGATTTATTGGTATGATTTCAGTATGAACTGGAGATAATCATTTTATTCTGAGAAGCACTGTACAAAACAGTACTGGCTGAATTTCACTGGCTCCTAAATAAACAACATACTATAAAACAGTATAGCGTGAGTTTAGTGTATAAAGTGTTGCTTAAAACAAAGACAAACACAAACTTTATCTTGAAATAAGGTTGGCGCTACTCCAGAACAGGACAAGGCAGACACTTTTCCTAATTACTGGTTAACAGTAAGTACTTTATTGCACAGAGATAATCTGCAGAATTAATCTTTTTCTTATGAGGAAAACAGGAGCAGTTGAGTCTGACTGATACAACGAGGTGCTGACAGACACAGCGAAACACTGGAGTCTCTGACATTAGGGCATGCGGTGGATTTCCCAATCGTCTCCGAGTTCACATAATCCCACTGAATGGATTTAGAGGCAACTCACTATTTGGTGGTCATTTAATATTCCTTGTTATAAGGTGTGTCATGTATGAAAGGAATAGGCAGGCCCTGACAACCCATTTATACTCTGCTGAAGGGATTAGAAGTTTATGATCCTTTACTTTATAAGCTCCCCCTCCCAAAAAAACCTAAAACATATATTATCTGGATTTACCATCTGCGGTTTATTGCTGTTCAATTTAGCATTGATATGAACACACCAATTCTAAAAACAACTATTCCAACATACATGTATCAGGATATTTAATATCAAATCATTTTTACCAGCTCATTACCAGCTGAATAAAGTATTCATGGAGCAGAAGGTCTTACTAAGAACTGATTATTGGCTCCTGAAGAATGCTGTGATGGGATTATCCTGAGCAGACTTGTAAGCATGTGTTTAAAGCAGGTGGGGAAAAAGGGGCTGTCAGAATCCCTGAAATGATCACAGTTAGCATTGGCTACCCACACCTCCCCAACAAAGTGAATCCAGTAGCAACTGTGTCAAGTGCTCACGTTATCATACCATATGAGGCTGGTTGGTTCAAAATCACCAACATGCGGAACATCTGCTTAAACTGCGAGGCATGCCGCTGGCACCATTTCTACCAAGTTAGTGCAACTGAACCAAGTTTCCACTACATGCTGGCAGACTTTAGGCCTGGAAATGCACTAGCTGACAGAAGACTCAGCTGGACCATATGCTGAGAAATAATGAGAATTATGCTGCATGGTTATAGTCAACAACCATGAAGCATGCAAATCTGTCAGAATGGGTTCTCACCACGAAGTCCAGAGCCAAACTAATGCAGGCACGTAATGAATGGTGGCTTCTAACCCAATAGAGTAAACCTCCTATTATGTTTCAGGTCTGTTTGACCCGACAGAGGGTCCCACTGCAGCATGTGAGAATTATCATTTTTTCATCAAAACATTTTAGGACAAACATTATGTTTTGGGATACATGCAGCCAAAAGTATTTAGAGGGTTATAATGGATTGTTTCACCCAGTGTCTATTTAGTGTGGGGTTATGGTATCCAAAGACCCCCACAGTAAAAAACTAAACAAACAAAAAAAAAAAATTTAGACCTCACAATAAATATATTTTTAAAACAATTTACAAAGAAAACATTATTCACAGAATTGTTGTTATAAAAGTATGTTTCTGTTATACAATTTTTCTGAAAGATTTTATTTGGGAAATGTTGATCTCAGCATATGAAAAGAAAAGTCATAAAATTATAATGTACTTTACAAATATTTTGCAGTATAGATACAAAGTAGTGTAAAGATACAATGACACTTTACAAAATATATTTTTCAATATACTATATATATATATATATATATATATATATATATACACACAGACACAGTATGTTAAAAAAAGACGTATGAGAATGATTTGAGTGGCTTCATACAGTTTAAAGACACTCAGAAGGAAAGAAGCACACACCAGCGATGGCACAGACTGAATAGCTTTGGAACAGAAATGCAAGCAGTGTACAGAACAGGTGCTCCTATTAGGAAAAGCCTTTCCTGCACTTCAAATGAGCTTCGTTTTGTTTGTGACTAGGAATAAATAATGCAGAATACTCTTGTAAAGAGTTTGTTTGTGTTATATTGTATCATAAACCATTTCAGATTTTTTTTGCTTTTTACCTGTTGCAGATTTTTAAAATGCATTTTGCCTTTCTGGGAACCTTTTTTTTCTCCCCCATTCAGTGATTTATTCGAATTGCAGTCAATGTGAGTGTGGAGAGGATGTCCTCTTGTGGAATCTTTAAGAAGTACATTTCTATTTTACATTTAATCCAATGAATTAACATATCTTCACAAATAATACATTAAAAAATTGTACATTTGGTCAACATTTTTCTTCATGTTTTGAACTCCACAGTGCCCCTAAACCTTGCATTATATTTACTTGGCTTTTACTGCATATTGATATGCACCAACTGGTAAAAAAAAAAAAAAAAAATCACAAGAACTGTATGTGAGATAATACCAAAACAACACAAGAACCCTGATAATAGAAAACCAAAGTGATACATGTAGAACCTGTTGGACAAATCTGAAAAAGATACACGATGACTGTTTATTAAGAACTTATCAACGTTGCATCTGCTGAAGTGCAGTCTTTTATAAAACTGTTAACGTAGAAGCTTTTTTTTTGCAAAGACAGGTTGCTTGGAGTAAACTTATGCCAGTGTAATTTAAAGTATAAACCTCCATTGCCTGGGCAGTGCTGTAAAAAATCATTTGCTTTCAAATCCTTTACCCCCACCTTATTAGCTATGTGGTTTCCCAGTGGAGTTCCCAGCAGCCGAGCCGTGAAGGAGTAATGCTTCACTGTGGCTCGTGTCACATGCATTTGGTGACTATGATGCCAACCACAACCCAACCTGCTGAAACATTTACTGCTGTGCATACACATGAATGCCAATGCTAAGATTTCGAATCTCTTAACAGGGTGAAAACATGAGATACACAACATGGAAGAAGGGATGCTGTTACTTAGCAACCTAAACTGCATACTGGAGAAGCTAGTCCCAAAAGTGACACAACTTCACAGAAACTAACAGGCCATTTTAAGGAAGTTAAGCTCATTCTTATTGGAGAATATTACACTTCAGATGATAAAGAGGATTGATAATGCAGACCTGGATTACATATTTACCTCAGTTCAAAGATTAGTGCACACAAGAAGGGCCTGCAGTATTTACCATATCATATCATACCGTACCATACTACAGGGTGCCTCAGGCACCGTTCCTGTAATAAACATATGGAATAAGTTACAAAGGGTGGCAAATGGAAGAAATGCTGTAACACGGTTCAAGAGAGAACAAGCAGAAAGAAAATGGATAACTCATGAATTTCAACCTGTGTAGCATAACATGATGGTCATTGCCCCTAGTGGCATTCCTTTCTACTTTCCATCATTCTGTGTAATAATAATAATCTTCCCCTTTTATAATAAGTAATTTATATGCAGATCAAAGATTCCAGTCTTTTAAGAAACAGAACAATGGCATATTTAATATGGATTTATATTTGATTTCAGTTGTTATGTAAAGCAACAGTAGCAATGTAGCATTGTTTGATTCATTCACAAAACTGCAAATATAAATAATGGTAACAAATGCTGACAATACAACATCTATGTTAAAAGCCATTATAAATTGTTATGTTGTGAAACTTTCACACTGTTCTGTATATAAATTACATGCACACCAATGATTTATTTTTAAGTAGACTAGATACAGTGCTTATCCTCCTTGGTGTTTATTGCAGAATAAAATGTATTTCCATTCTAACTGAATCATCTAACCTCCCAGCTCTAATAAGGTAGCCTAATGGATCAATATTTTTTTACAAAAGACAACAAAGCAGTGTTCTAGACTTGAATTATTATCTACTAGAATAAATGGCAAGACATCTTTATTCTCGCTGGAATTATCGTAAGGTTACATTCTGCAATATTCTATTGTATCCAAATTACAGAAGGTATTATTGGGATTTAGTACAGTAAAAAGAACAACACGTATATATTAGTCAAGCATAACACTTCAACACTGGCATTTCAGTATTTATCAATGTCATTGAATGTGAGGCAAGTTCCTTCTCTCCTTGAAGTGGTGACGTAAAAGGCATACATTTATTTACAAAAGTAAAAGGAGAAAATGCAGCCTGTAATTGAACTGAAAACAAACAGGTACAAGAAAAGTATTTTTGGGAATACTAACTTTGTGGAAATGTTCTTGTGGTGCTGTCTATAATAACATGTTATTTTCATTTATACTGATATAACAATAGCAGGCAACTTGTGTGGCGTTTTTAAGACAAGGCAGTCATTCTGATGTTTAAACTGACGGGTAATCCATTTATCTCTGTGATGCCATGTGAACGAGGGAGGATTTAGCCCAAAGAAATGGAAAATAAAAACATATTTCTTGGGTTTAGCATTCAATCATGGATGGATAGGAAAGGTAATCCAGACATCAGCATCCAGTTATTGTTTTCTGTACATACAGAACATAAAGATTGCAGTGGCTGAATAGTGAAAATATACAAGAATTGCTGAAGGGTACACACGTAATCACCCATACATGGGAGAATTCTTATAGTACTGGAGATTAATGTTACACATTCTGAAATATGGATCTTTCGAAGTAAAGGTTAAGAATAATGAAAATTAAAGAGCAGGGGTCTAGAGGTCAACAGCTTGATTGAATAGCTTGTGTTTCTCAACACAAAATCTTTTACCTTTCAACTAAGGATAGCGAGGTCAGTAGCGACAGAGCATAATGTAATTGTGCGCCTACAATAAACAAACGTTTCCCAAATGAAACCAGATTTGAGATGAGACTTTTGACAGTACAGAGGATTAATCACGTTTAGAGACAGACTCGTCTGCTAGAAAATGTGAATCCTTTGAGGTTAACAGCAAAAAGGCTTCGTTGAACTGAATATGAAACATACCATCCTTTTTTAAATGCATTGTTCACCCCCTGGGAGTAAAATGTAATCTTGACACCATTTGCATCTCATATAGATACTGAGCTGCTGTCAAGGGAAGAGAAAGGCAATTTTACTTGCAACTTACAGTATGTGTATTTATGCTTTTATTTGACAATTTACTATATTAATCCCATGTCTATCAAAAAGAACCTCGGAGATACAGTGCTTTTGCTTTATTTTAATTTTTAAATACTTTGTATAAAAGTACCAATCAAAATGGGAATTTAGTTTTTTTTTTTTTTTTTTAAGTTCAAACCAATCAACCCTACTGTCATCGATGACATGACTGTAATCACAAAATTAGAACTATCATTACCATGAAAAGGTAAATCACCATGACCTTGCTTACACTGAAGGCACATTTAAAAATGTAAGTATGGCATACAGACAGACAGACATGTGCTTCTGTACACGCCTTACATTCTGCAAATGTTCACAACTGAATATGCAGTTCAGTATATACATCTTTAAATACAGAAATACATACAGAAGGACGGACGGACAGGACAGACTCTTGTGCCTATTGTACTGGCTGCACGTTCCACTGGTGTTCATACACTTACACAGTATTCTTATTCCAAAGCTCTGTTGAGTTTAACATTCCTGTTGTATTGGGGAGCCTGTTCCTCTTTAAATGAATGGGAGCTCAATAGGTGGGTTCAGGTTATCCCAATGATTGGGATCATGTGATGTTACACATGTAGCAACCTAGTCTTACAGATGTAGTTAATCCTAATTCGGAATAGAAAACATATCATATACACAATGCTCTTCAAACAGGTGAGCATATTTTTGGAGGAAAGTCATTTTGCCTGTCAGATTACTGCATGTTTCACATGGATTTTACCATCATGCTTGAAGCTCTAAATCAGAGTAATAATTCCTTGTTATGAGATCACAGTGTGGGAGTACCAGGTGTTGGCACTGTGGGAACACGCTGCAGCGGTGACAGCTGCATCGGCAAATTTGAATTTCCCAGCCAAGCTGGCAACAGGACTGTGTGCCAAGCGGAATTAAGGATGTCTAGGTCATCAAACTTTATATCCTTGTAATAATATTGTATTTACAATGACCTGCCTGTGCATTAAACTCATTCTCAGAGCAACTAGAGTATTATAACCATTTCTGCAATTTGTTTGCAGATTGAGAAATAGGCATAGGCACAGTCTCTCAAGGTCAGTCAGGCAGTAATCTTTCTTTATAGTACTTGTGGAGAACAGGAATGCAAATGCCTGTTATTGCGACCAGTTCAATTCCTTTAACGCTGGACTTCAGTTCTAGACCTGCTAGGCAATGTTTTTTTTAATCACCATGTTGTCAGTAATGGGACCTCTAATGGTAGTTTTAAGGGAGTGACTGAACTGTGATTGTGACTTGGTGTCCTCATAAACCCCTGGTTCCTCTTTGGGAGTACTTGTCATGTTTTTTGTTTTTTAGTAGGGGATTACCAATTTTATATGGTGGATCTGTGAAGTTGTTCAGTATTATTTTATCACTGATGAAACGTTGTTTATGCCCATTAAAATATTCCACCAAAAATAACAACACATAATGGTTTTAGATAATCAAACTTCACTGGCAACTTTCCTGACACAAAGTAATCTTGGGTTGGATTCCCGATTACTCCCTACGGCAACCTGTCTGACTTTAAAGGCAGCTGAAGACAGACCTCTTTGCTAATTAGTGCCAGGTCTGATCAGTAGTGAACTTAAAGCGGACAGATTTGTGAGGCACCAGCTTCCAAACGTTTAGTCATTCCAAAAGAGTAGACATGCGATGCCCTTGGTGGTGGCATTGAACTGACAAGTTTTGTTGTCAGTTTATATTTTATTTAACAAAATTATACTCCAGATTTTCCTTTTTTATTTTTTGAAGGAGATCGGTTAGACGACGGTAGGCCATGCTTGGAAAGAGTTTCTTGGTCAATCAGAAAATAATTTATATACTGGTTTTAAACATGTTCTTGATCCATAGGTTCAGGGTTTATAAATAAATCCTAATTTTCGATGAGGTTTAGGGCTCAAGAAAAGAAAATAGACAAACAGTCTTGACCTTGTTTGCTGCTTTTTTTAACTTTTACTTTTCATTGGACACAATGGACACAAGCCATTTAAAATCATTAGAGCTACAAATTACCCAAATTGCACTAAATCCTTCTGGATCTAAAAAAAGTGATTAGTATCTTGAGTTCACTGTCACTACTGTCCAAAAGATTCAGTACTTCATTAAGATTTTTGTAATTACATGCACAATATGTGGTGTTGCAATGCGACATTTGTAATATAATTAAACCCAGCATCTAGTCCTTGGCTTATAGTTTGGGACACTGTTAAGCACCAGTCTTTGGCTTTCAGAAGAAAAAAAAAATATGTGAGGTTATTAATTATTCTTTTTTATTTTCATGACAGGGAAATAATTAATTTACAGTACTTGTGTCACTTAACTCACAGCTCATTTCCTTCTCCTTACTTTACGTGCCTTTAGCTATATAGAATGTTGCCATATTAAAGGAGTCTATTATTTTTAAAATGTCCACAATTAATTCACAAAATGATTTGGGGCCAGAATCGACCTTGAACAACATCCGATTTTGTTCATCCAAATCATCGCTACTTGTTTTAGAAACTGGGGAAAGCTGGTGCAGCAGCAGTGACTTCACTTTTGAGCTTTTAACAATTAAAAAAAAAGATAACACCAAGATACCTTATGCACTGTGCCTTAAGAGAAGAATGGCAGGTATAATATCAATGTTGTTTTCATTTTATGTATTCTTTTGTCAGTTGTCTATTGTATTTACAAATCTGTTCATTAGATTGCGTTCTAATAAATATTTGAGGCATTTGTCTTGATCTTCTGAATCTGCTTGTGCGATATAGTTCGAGATTGACAGAAGTAGGTACGAAGCTGCATTTTATTTTACTGCTTGGCTGCAGAAAATAAATACTTTAAGGACAGGTTGCAAAATGAACCCTACTTTATGCAACATCTCCTTTGACAGGACGGCTAAGATTGATTTCAAGCCTGGCATGAACGCTCCTCAATGTATCTGTGTGGCTTATCAAATCAGCTTTCAGACTCCTAGAGCTTATTGACAAAGGCATGCTGGATTGATCTCCCTTGTAACCATGGAGTCAGTCAGGCCGGTAATAATATTGAATTAGTCTTTTCATTTTCCAGGTTTCTGCCTGTAAGCCAGGTGGAGTGTTAGGGTCTGTTAACAGTTGTGAAGTCTTGTTAGTGACCGAGAGTCCAAACCAGGACTAGTTCTCATTTGAAGACAATAACACCGAACATTGGTGAAGATCTGAATGATGATATGGATGACAAAACCAACAGAATACAATCTGTACAGTATTTTTTCTCCTTTGACTCTCTAGTCCTTGAAGTGACATTTGTAACTCATTGGAATGCTATTCATTATATATTAAGTTAAACAATTTAATTTTTGCCCCAATCAAGTCAGCTATCTTTAAACAGATTAAGAAGAACATACTGTTAAAGTCAATATAATACCGGTAATTTCATTATAAAGCTGAAGTCTTCAAATCATAAAAGCAGTGAATCGAAATCACACATAGCCCAATTCTGCTTTAAGCAAAGTTGTGAAGGAAGCTATAACATTTAATTAAATGTACATATTTAAACAGGAGACATTGCCCTACACCCATTTTCAATTTATTGATAAAAGAAACAAAGAGAAATATAGACTTAAATTGTTTTTCTTGCTCCTTTTATGAAACTTTACATGCCATATGCTAAAAGGACTTGAACCTCATGTAGGTCTTTACAATTCAACAACTTAACTTTGTGTGTAACAGTCTGTTGTGATCTCTTTTAATGCAAAACTTCAAAAGCTCATTTGATCAAAGGTCATCTCATCTTTGTGTAGTGTTTGATATAGAAAATTTTATTTCATCTCAAACTGTCATGGCCAGTTAAGGGAACAGCACTGTGATGAGAAATTACTGATGCATTTCATGTACTCAGTTTAAAAAAAAAAACTCTTTTCATATTTTATGAGTGTTTTAATTTGAATATGTTTTCTTTTTTAATAGAATGTTAAATTGGCACTGGAAATTCGGCAATGTGAGTCCCTAAATTGTCTGCTTATTAATAGAAGGTCAATTTGTTGTGAGAATACCCTGGGAACCTTTCTTTTTAATAAACCCCTTCCTCTTCCCCTCAACACACAAATATATACACATTCATTAATCCTTCATTTAAAGAGCCAAGAGCACACCATTCTGGTTTGTTTCGTTTCATTATTTTATGGTGTCCTTTGTGGTGTTAATAATTGATCTGGATGATTTTAGATGCCTCTTTTCTCTTTCATTTCTCAATTTCAATGTCATGTGCTTGCTTGGCAGTCATTAGAGTTATTTCATTAATTCCCACCTATCATGTAGATCAGTCAATATTTCCAGCCCAGCGTAAAAACATTTCATCTAAATCAACATGACAGCATACTGCTTCAGAAATAACAAGAGCTGCCATATACATATATGATTATCAGGTGTAGTTTCTTTACACACTGAATCTTACGTAAGCCCACTTGTGAAATACTGTAGTCTTCATTTTAAAATCATTTGCCCATCCATTTTTGGAATCGAGAGCCATCTTTAAACAACATAATATTTTATCACATCTCATAACGCTAAACAACATACTGTAGACTGAAGTTGTTTAAAGATGGCGCTCACATTAAAGAAGGCAAAATTGCATAAGTAGTGTGGCAGTATACAGTATGCTGTTGTGGTTCCTTTTAAGGTTAAACAACTTCCATTGTAAATAGTTCATTTTTGGCCATCAGTTGGTGGCAAAATCTCCATCTTATAGACCCTTGTCCATTATATTAGTTGTAGAGCAGCCTGGGGAAGCGGCTCTCATATCCCAGCCCTGTCAGTGCAGTTTAGATAATCTAATGATGCATAAAGCTTCCCGCTTTCTCTCACACCAGGCAGGAGGCCACCCTCCCAGCGATGAGCTGGGAGAATCGACACCAATCTGCTACCAACCACATGGCTTTCTGTTGATCTGGAGCTGGCAGCGACTCCATCCAGCCTCTGAGGCTGATATGGAATGAGAAATAACCGTTTATTTTAATACAGTTCCATGTGTTTGTCTCATTGTACACTAGATTAAGCTCCCCAAATAGATATTTCAATGAAAAACATGATTTTTAATGGTGTTTCCCATGGATCACATTCAAGCCAATGTCATTTGATGCTGAGCAATAGATGGCAGTATTGCACTTCCCATGACAATGAATTGCTATTCTTTCTATATAAAGGCTTTAACTAGTGATGGGTGACGTTGTATTGCATCATACAATCGGTGGCTCTCAGTATCCAGAGGTAAGGTGACCATAGAAGATCTTACCAGTGAGCATATAGATATGTTAAAGATACAGAAATAAAGACACAAGCAGAAAGGTAAATTATGACTTGGTGCACAGTCTTATATAGAAATCATACAACTAAGCTTTCCTGACTATGCCTGCTATGGTAGGCAAAACATTATACTTCTCTCTTATCTAATAAAAAGGCAATTGCATGTAACTAATGCTTTGAATGGTAAAGAATAAAACTAGACAATTACAATCGAATGTGACAGTACTCATACAATGCTATGCCATACTGTTCATGCCAGGTTAAATGCCAGGTTTCCCAATCCTGGTCCTGGGGACCCGTCTGCTGGTTTTCATTCCAACCCAGTTCTCATTTACTTAATTAAACCCTCAATTGAACTGATAATGTGCTTAATTAGACATTTTTACTTGTTTTCAGCTCTTAACAGTTGCACATTTCAAGTTTGCTATAAGTAACTTGAACTCTGCAACTGTTTAAGAGCTGAAAACAATTAAAAGGTCTTATAAAGCAAATTATCAGGTCAGTTAAGGGTCTAATTAAGTAACTCAAAGCTCAGTTGGAATGAAAACCAGCAGACACAGTGGGTCTCAAGACCATGATTAGGAAACGCTGATGTAGTGTAATCACTGCACAATACAAACCACACAACAAGTTAAGAGTGAAATAAAGCACAAATGTGTTATAACTAAAATACTGTAGGAAATGGTACCAGACCAAAATGTATGAAGAAATAACCTGTCAAGCAAAGTTTTTAATAGAATGTCAGCCAACGCTATGACAAATGTACATCTCTTTAATATATTGCATTATCAGCTTAAATCTAACATGAATCAATAGTGAAAAGCTAGATTCATTCCAGTCAGCAATTCATTTCTTGATTGCAAATTATGGCAAGGCCTCATCTTTTAATCTCATGAATAAGACTTGTTTGTGAAGTGGCTTCAATATTCATTGACTTTTAAATCAGCTGTTGGTGCTTCAGTTCTATTCAGATCCACTTGACCACTGTGGAAATTTGAACTGTTGTGGTAGACTAAAGCAATACAGTGGTAATAACTGAATTTGTTTTATAGTTGTAACACCACCTGTTTTACAGAAGAGGCATCAGTTCATCTATATTAGGTCTGCTTTGGTCAAGCCTTTCTGTCATTCATACGCTGTGATGTTACACAGCAAATTAAATCATTGGAGTGTATTCAAACTGACAAACTGACATTGATTATATCGGTTGCAAAACAGTGTTTACACTGGATAGATAATAACATCATTGAATGGGGCAATAGATGACCTAGATAGTAATGAACAGTATGTGGGTATGTACTGGAGGCCAACAAAAAATAGCTGGTCACCTAGACACACACTGACCACCAGTGGAAACAGTTGGAGAAGAAACCATGGCTTCGTGGCTGGATTTATTTAAAAGATAGCTCCAAACAGAACAAAGACTTCCTAAAATCAGTATCCTAAATATAAGCCTCAGAAAAGTGTGTCACTTGTTTAAATGAGCAGCTTTTTCTGTGTTGTTCCTGGAAGTAAGTTCCACTAAGTAAGAGTGGAGTAGCTTGCTTAGTATCCCACAACTTCTCACACGCTCTAGCTAGTTGAAATATGTATTGAATTGTGCCTAGTACAAGAGATCCTGCCTTGCCAATCTGCAGTAGGAAGCCATAGTTCAGAGATCACAATTAATATGTGTTCTGCCTTCTAATGAGAATACAAGTGCAGGTAATGGTGTTATGGGGATGATTGGAGTCACACTGCTTAACAACCCGTTCTGCTCTACAAAGGGACACATTTATTTATTTTTAACCAAGAAAAATAACTCTTTTATACATTTTGAAGGGGTCCTGGCAAGTTGGCAGCAGAAGTACATTCCTTCAGGCCAGATAGCTTAAACGTCAACTCATATAGAATTACAATTAGACCGTAAAGCAATCAGTTTCCATTAACACTGAATAACAGAACTCAGATAGCAGACAATGTAATGCCAAGATTCAAAAAAAAAAACAGTACGCAGTTTGTGAAGTACTCTAAGACCTTAGTGCATGTGTCTCCTCCAAGCACGTTATAAAAAAAGAAAATCTGTGCTTTAAAAGGGACACTAGGCAGGGGTAGATGTAAAAAATGGTAACAACATCCCTGCTGGATAAGAAACAGAAATCAGCATGGAAGCAGTGCTTGACATGAAGGGTTATTGATCCAGCTACAGAGGAGAAGTGCACTGCAAGTATCAACCTGTAAGCCCTTTGAGATGCAGAAATACAGCGTGCTGAGTGACATATTGATACAGAAATGGATGAGCGGCTGAAGGTACAGCCTTTCCAACTGTTACCCTTTCACAGAACTATTGGTACATTTTCTTTATATTTTCTCTGCAGCAAAATATGCTGGGTGTCTTAAGACCTACAGCTGCGAAATGTTTATGTAAGTAGAGAATTAATGTCAATATATTATATATGTTTTATATTATAGACCTGAACTTGTAGCCCTATTCACTATTTCAACCTATACTTGAAAAAAATGAAATAACTCTCAAAAACACAGCCTAGAATAAATACAACACAGCGGGCAAGACCGAACCCTGTGTAGGTTTTGTATGATTTATTACCATATAAGACACTGCAAGTATAAATTATAGTCAAGTTGTCTTATTGCAAATAAAGAGTTACAAATTATACCGTTTATGCAAGTGGGTTTTTTAATGGAATAACATAAACACATTATACTTTGATTAAAAATATAATATAATAACATCATAATGATATTTTTCAGGCTTGATTTCTTATAGAAATGGCTTAATAAACTGTCTTTGAACATCATAAACTGAGCTTTTGCCAACTTCTGAAGCCACGTAATAGTAATTAATTACCAAAAACATTGAATCCAACAGATGGATAAAACCTTTTTGTTCACTAAGAGAAAACACTTTCGACTCCAGTTGCATACAATAAATATGACTAATTAAAAACATTTTTTAAACAACTTGATTTCACATCAAATTTTCATAGGAAACCCCATGTGCAAAACTCATTCATTTGATTTATTGTGGCGATTTCTTCATCCACTGATGATAATTACTACATCAAAAATTAAATGAACCTCATCTACTACACCCTCAGACCTCCCTGGAGAGTTGTGAAAAGAATTAGAGCTGCACATTTGCCAATATGCCTAATCACTGTAATTGTTGCTTATAATTTAAACTTGACTGTTATGCATTGAACATCAAATTTTAATTCACAGTTATTGTCGGCACCAAGGTTTCTTTTCATAGTACAATGATTTAACAACAACACTAAAACAGAACAGCAAATAATGGAAAGTATACAACTAGAAAAATACCAATTGCATTTACTTGCATATTGTATGTCCTTGTATGTTCTTGAATCAAGTTTGAAATAAAAAAAATAAGTAATTTTGAATGACTAGTGCTCATTGAAACGCAAATGTGCTAGGATTAACATATTCCTTTATGTGTGCAATATCTCCTTCTCAAACACGGGACAAATAACTAAAACGTAGAATTTTACACATTTCATTGATTATTTAAACATGAATTTATATGTTTTGGCATCATAAATGTAGTGTAAGTAGTAGTGAACTATTTACGGTTATGTATCAGTTCAGATTTGGAGGACTGCACTAGTTTCGTTTTGAACCTCTGTGTTTGCCATAGACAAACTGGATGTGATAAAGAGGAAGGAGAGAAAAAACAAGAGAAGAGGAGCATCAGAGAGAGATACTCCTCACCTATACTTTTGTGTTGTGTAAACTACGTTGTGTTCGATTAAGACAATAAATAAAACCTTCATTATTGGACCCCTTGCTTCGCCTGAGTCATTACAAATGCTACATGACAGTAGTAAGGATTTACAGAACAGACAAAAATACAAGACCTTGAGGAATCTGAACACTTGTGGCAAGCAGCGAGCTGAAGAAAGCCCTCTTGAACTAGTCGTTGTTATTTCAACCCTTTACTGAGATTAGCATTAGCATTAAGATGGTGTCTCTGAAAAATGGTTACTCTGAGTCATCCTTGAAAAGATTCCCTGGCTTTTAAAGATTCTTTTTCAACATTTTAACCAAACAAAACTGCCCATTTGGGAGTAATTTATTTACACATGAAGCATGAACAATGATTTAGCTTTTTCTCTTGCTAAAGGAGTGTTTCATAACCAATATTATTAACCTTACACATCATCTGAGCCAGTCAGAGTACCCCAGTGGTAGATGCCTATTAGCTTCAAACTTGTAGTGTGTGTTAATGCTTTACTAAATGTTACTCTTAAAACATACACTGCAAACAACTTTATCTTATAACTTTAATTAAACAGATTCACAATTATTCACTACAATGAAATTGAAAGTTTGTTTAGATCTTATTTGGAAATCCAGACTGCAAAGTATTCAGATTGGTCAACGCTTGACGTACCCATGAAATCATGGATTTTGTAACCAGGTGATTTATACCTCTCTAGATTTATGCTGTAAATAAGTTATAGCTCAGATGTAGGAAGCACATCCAACAGAGAAAAAGAGATCATTTGTAAATGTCATATAAAGTAGTTAATAGTTAGTATTTCACAATCCTAAACCAACATAGTCAAACCAATCAGTGTGCATTTGTGCATATGATTAATTTGATGTTTGTCTTATTGTCAGTATTTCTTTTCACTCTGGCCTTATTGTTATTAGTGCTCCGACTGCAATATGTATTGGGATATATTTATTACAGAAAGGATATCTCTATAAGGAATTATTCACCCAACACAGGATAAACCATGTAAAAATGTATCCAGGGTACAATGCCAGCCTGCTGGCTTCAGGCATTATAGCCCCGTCGGTAACAATAGTCTGCCATTGGGTCAATAATTTTCCACTATAGCTCTCCTTTCCAGTCCATATTTAGCGTCATTGTGTTCTCCATGGCCTGTTCTGTGCCAGTATGTCGACTAGATAAGCCAAGGCATATATGGATATACCGCAAACACCTGAAAAGTCTGTTAATAAGAAAAGGATGGGATAGGGATTCAACTTACACACAACAAGGGCTCTCACCACGATTGAAACATGCAATAGGAAATGTACAATATGTTTCACACAGAATTTGTTCTTGGTTACCATTTGATCACCTGAAATGGAAATAGTATGTATGAGCATTATGATTCTAGATACATCTTTTCCATGTATACTATTTGTTCAACAGGCATTAGGAGATACTGACATTAACACAATAGTTGTGATAAGATGTCTACTGCTGACCAGATGGATATTTTCTATTAAATAAATACTACCCTATTTGTAGCATGGAAGTAAAATGTCAATAACTACGATCTTCTTTACCTTTAATGGTAGAGAAGATCTACCTGTAAAAATGAATCGAAGCCTCTTTTACAAGGGCACCCTGACATAAGAAGCTACAGGTCAGCAAAAGTTATTCATTTCAGCCAAGGTACTTCAAAAACCAGTACTTATTGCTACTTCTTGGCAATATACGGCAAGAAGTCTCCAAGAATCCCTAAGAGTTGAAAGAAAGTGATTTAAAATCAGGTTTTAAATCTAATGCAATCTACTGTATAACTAATATTTGACTTTATTAGCTGTGAGCTCAAGTATGATGGAACAAGACCCTTCAAAGCTTTAAACACAAAGCAACACCAGTGAAAATGGCTTTGCTGCACTATTGGTAACTAACATGTTTGGTTGTTTCCATGTATTAAAATACAATGAGCCATGTGTTGCAGTGGAATGCATTTTCTTATTGTACTGACCGTTGCATTATGCAATCTCCAAATTGACCTTCATTTTTGCAGCATCTAGAAAAATAACCATTTTTTTCTTCAGAATTTCCTTAAGGATCCTTTCTTATTCTATTTTTCCTTAAGGATATCCCTGTCCTTGAATTGCAATATTGGCCAGCGCCTTCTCTTTCACACACTAGTGCACTGTGGACACAGGGGAGTTCTTTAATCCTATTCTGCTATTAGGATGCAGACCACCCAGCTGGGTTTCTCTGCTTCAGTCACATTAGAGATGAACTATGCCTATGACTTGCACAGCAAAATAACTTCCACTGTTAGCGAGTCCACTTTTACTAAAGGATTTGATAAAATAAAAAGGGGAAATAAAGCCTACTCGGAACAACTGACAAAACAACTTTTTTTTTGTCAGTTGTATAAGTATGTTTGTTTTGCTTCATAAATGATGACTTGACCTACAAATTCGTGGTCAAAATCTGACTTTTTAGACCACCCACACACAGTAAACAAGAGCTCCTGCTGTATCCAATTATTGGAGATTTTGCGATTTATTTTTCTCTTCATTTTCCTTTTTTGTATTCACTTAAATTGTGTGTCACACAGTATCAGTACATACATCTGACCTGTGCGGATGTATTGCACCATGTGTCATAAAAGGTGGGAATCTGCAGTATTGTTGCAGCATAAATGGGCATCCCCAGAGTGAAAGTAAAAATAGTCAAATACATCATTCCCCAAACAGTGATAAGGGTCTTGCAGGAAAGTTATTATTCTAACAAATCCTTAGTTATTACCAGTTTAAGCTTAAAGCAAAACTATAAGCCTTAGGGGAGTAACACAATTTGAATATTTCCACCTTTTAACAGGTGCTAAATATCTTCAATAATACTATTATAACTTCAATAATAATACTAGTAATAGTTAATAAATAATGATGCATTACTGAAATACACACACTGCTTTCCAAGACCTCTACAGTATGTCATTAGTTCTAACTAATTCTGTCTAACAATGCAGTCATAAAATGTTATATCTCATAATTATGTGGGATTAGCCATTGATCCACTAGATGCAGCACAGCTGCTCACCAAACATTATCCAAGGTTTAATGATCACAACAAACAATGTTTGTAGGCTTACAATAACAGAGAAGTAAACATATTCTTCAGACTAATAACGTGTGGGACTAAAGAAGTGGTGGTTTGTACAGTTCGAAAGTGATTAGGAAATGCAAATGAAAGGTATTTAATAGATACTGGGAGATGAACTGTATTTTTTTATTCTGTCATAGATCTGGGGTAACAAATTAGTTTAATGATATGGAATGCAGACTGTTTTTTTTCTGTGTCAGACACACAGACAGACTTACTTTCTCTGCTTTCTGTCTTCAATACCTTTTTGTTAAAAATGAATGCACTGTAGTGCATGGATCATTACGAAATATGTATCACCAACTTGGTAAACCAAAATAAGTTAAAAGCAAAACAAAAATATACTGGCCTTTAACTTTGATGCAGTCATGGGTAAATCTAGAGTCGCTTGCTTCTAGTACAATTTTGTTTTTAAAACCATCCTCTCCCAAGGATTCTCCTGTCTGCTGCCCTTATACAGTGGGTCCACACTCATTCAGCAGGGAGCGGTAATCAGAACAAATTCAACATTGCTGCCCTATTAATTGCCTCCTGCTGGGGACATAGTTCCCTCTAGTGCAGTGCCTGTGGTTCTCAGTATGAATTAATCAATTCGTTTTCATGGCGTCTTGCCTTATGATCTTCTGTATGTCAAACCTGCCATCATCAATCCCACACTTGGCTTTGGTCTTGGGACAGGTTCAGACAGGCAAAAGGAGCACATGTGGTTTATAACAAACTTGCACTAAGAATGATTAAGGAGTCTCATCTATATCTGACAGCCCAATGTGTCTGCTTACAGTACTTCAATAAACTGTGCTTTTAAATCAACAAGATATTAACTACACTTTGTGTTTATGATTAAAGGAAGACCAGTGTTGTATATTAGTGATATGTCCATCCAGGAGTGCCATACCTCAGTTATTATTATTATTTATTTATTTATTTAGCAGACGCTTTTATCCAAGGCGACTTACAGAGACTAGGGTGTGTGAACTATGCATCAGCTGCAGAGTCACTTACAATTACGTCTCACCCGAAGACGGAGCACAAGGAGGTTAAGTGACTTGCTCAGGGTCACACAATGAGCCAGTGGCTGAGGTGGGATTTGAACCAGGGACCTCCTGGTTATAAGCCCTTTCTTTAACCACTGGACCACACTGCCTCCCTCCCAGTTGTAATCAATTTCTGATCCTATTTTTCCTCACAATAAACTTCACTTTTACATAATGGTTTGGTGCTAAAATAGGTGTGAAATTACTTGAGACAAAACAAAATCACCAGAGCAACATGATTGGAATCACTATGAAGGCTCCAGACTTCAAATTATATGAATAACCCTATGAATAACAGGGTCCCTACAGAAACGTTCAGAAGACCCCATTGAGATACCATTGGAATCCCAGCGAAACCCTTGCAGAACCCCCATCAGGCCACATCATTACTAGCAATGTCAACACAATCTGTTTGGAAGAAGTACAGTATACAGCCCAGGCACGCTGGCACAGTGGTACTGATGCAGGACCTTGGTACTGCAATTGATTACCAGTGGTTCATAATACAGTATTGTGATAGCATTAGTGCTTCAAAAATATAACAGCATAGCACAGTACTACCACCTGATCACACAGAAACCAATTAATAAACATCATTTCTATTATTCTATTTATTTTAGATGTTTAATAATAAATGTAGATCTTGAACATGCAGACAGGAATACAGGTTAATATTTATACTTGCCTCCCATTGTGTACCTATTCATATCATCACAGGTGGTTTACAAAAAAAAAAGTGCTTTTTCTAAACCTCTGAGTTCTCAAGTACCCCTGTAGGCATGTAATAACCCTTTACTCCTACCCTTTAAAAAATAAAAATAAATCACGCTGGCTGCTTGCTTTCCCATGGCATCCCACTTTCATGCTTTCTGTTCTTCAATCCAGTCATTACAGTCTCAGCTGTTTTAGTTTATACCACACACGTGGGTTCACAGGAGGTAGAAATGAGGAAACACAGCAATGGTAGACCATTCTTTTTTGTGCTACTCTAGTAAATATTTCCATAAGATTAGGTGACGCAGTGGGTTACAGTCTTTCACTACTGGAGATCTGGGTTTGAATCTGGTTTAGCTCACTGGTAAATTTTAGTTTGAGTGGTTTGCCTAGTCTGCATCAAAATTGCACATTTCAATAAATCAAGATTCTGAAGGTAAGTGGAAAATAAAATATATAACAAAGTATCCTGTATGTTGTATAAATATAACAATGACGTGTTTTTTTTTAATCCAGAGTTTTGTTTAAAACAGGTTCCAGTTGCACACAGGAGCTACTAAATCTGAGATATGTTATTACTATAGGTTTACACACAACACAAGTGTTATAACTTATTTTATTTGATGCACTATGTAGAAAATAACTAATAACAATTACAATCACATAAAAAATACACACTGGAACCCAGTTTATGTAACACATTTGTACAGATAAATGTTGGTATTTGTAAACAGGTGATTCTTGATGCAACCCTGGAGATTGCAGAACTAGTTAAAGGGCTTTTCTTTATATGAATTGATCTCCATTTTTGCATTTAGTTTTGCATTGTCCTTTGTTAAACGCTGAAACTCCTCGATGGACCTAATGGAAAAAAAGAAAACAGAGGTTAAATTCAAGATTAAATCATTTGTAAAAGCCTGGAGGAAAAAGTCAAGTGCAGTCTTTAGAACTTAGTAAATCATTCTAGTTCTATTTAGTATCCATTGATGCTATAAATGTCAAGTTAATCCACAGCTTCTGAAACTGGTGAATAAATAAAGTCCTATATAAACAACCCACACATTTAAAAAATACTATACATTCAGCCACAACTTCACAACACTTAAAAATATAAGGCTAAGCTTTCAGTTCAAGAAAGTTTTACCAACAATGCAATCAGACAGTCAAAGGCTTCAATACTAGTAAGGCTTAGTTGTGGATTAGATTCAGATCCAGTAATTTCTCAAGGCAATAGGATTTTTCTTAATAACGATCCCAGTCAAACATTAACTATTGCACATTTACAAAGATACAACTTCACAGCTGTTTGTGTGTAACATGTAAAAGTAAAAACCCACTTGTATTACGTGGACTTTTATGTAGCACATTAACCTCCTACAGAGAAACCTGTAACTACTCTGCTCTATTCATGCTTTACTGGCTACAGGGTCATACTTACAGGTTCATGTGTCATCTACTAACTGGGCAGTAGTAGAAATTTCACATCGTTACATTATTCATATTTAGGATAAAGATAATAAGAAAAAATGTATTTATGAGTAAACGTTATATTTTAGCACAAGAACCGATTATAAATAACGTTGTAAAATAATGTGATTATATCAGGTAAGAAACAGAGCTGTTTAATATACATTTAACATTGTCACCAATTCTCATTTTCAAGGCTGCATCCAGAAATAGCTTATTCTGTCTTTTCTAACATTGAATGGTATGCACCATTATAAAGCCGCTTCCTTTTATATTTCTAGAACCGTAAAATATGCTTTCCCTACAAAATAACTGACACCTATCAGAAAAAAAAAACACATAGCAAGAGAGCAAATAAATATAGGAATAAATATAGGACTGATAATAGCTACAGACAGGCTATTCCTTAAAAAGGGGAGTCAGACTATTATTGTATCACACATGTCACCCACAGAAAAGCTATCAGCACTCCAATAAAGTCCTAACCTACCCACCACAGATCTTACCTGAGCTTTTCTTACCTTGTCATTTTCATCAATCACATGCATTTCCTCCATTGCAGTCTCCATACTGCATTCCATCATTGTCCTGCTGGGAGGGATCTGCAAACTCTATTTGACTCGGCCGACGCTAAGGTCAGATATTGGAGCACATTGATTTCTTTCACACAGATGGGACATTCTCCGTCATACAAGACTTGTGAAAAATGCAGAGCAAAATGATTATGGTGGGTACCAGAAAAACAAAACTGCTGACCTATTGCTCTGCTCACCTCAAGCATCCTCCCACTACCCCAGGGCAAACCCCCAAAAACATCAGAACTAGAACACGATCTTCCAGTAGGTATTGGGAGTACCTGCGGCTTTATGTTGTCCCAGTACTCACTGGAGAGCAGTGTAGTGTAGACTCTGTGTAGTCTAGAGTCTAGACTATCATGGTATTCCTATAATATTCTGCTTGAATCAATATGAATTTGCTTTTCTTGCCCCTAAGTGGTACGTATTATATAATAAGCCATTCAGCCTAAACATATTCCATTAATACAGTGTGTATCACACTGGGGGGAAAAAAAAGATTTTAGTGCAATTGTATCACAAGAATACTTAGATGAACTATAGATTGCCAAAAATGGTTGAATTTTTTAAAAATAAAAATAATAACAAGGATTTGTGACAAATGAGTTAAAGAGGAAAGACTTATGTTATTTTTTAACGACTACGGTCATAAAAAGGTCTCTCTTTTGTTGGCTGTTAGACTACTCTTCCTTGGCCCAGTTGTGATCTGGGTTCATTTTCAGCTTCCTATAGTTTCTATTATAATTATGATTTGAAAATAACAGATGTGTGTGTGCTTGTATGAAGCGATGTTGGTTTATTTAAAATTAACAATGGAGTTTTACTGGAAAACTAACATTTACAAATTTAATTTCTGTAATGTAACAAAGCGTATTTCCCTAATGCAAGGATCTCCTATATTACTGTAAGTATGAGCGCTATAGAGCTTGTGAGTTATAGTATACTTAAATTATTCTCTCTAATCTAAACTGTAATTTTCCAATCAGAGAATGAAATGAAATGAATAAAATGAATGAATCCTATGATTACAATATTGGATGATGGTGAAGGAATTTATGAATGGAAATTATACTAAAACCAACAGGCAACATTAGACTGCATTCACGGAGAAAACATTTTTAAAATTATTTTTAACAATGTCATTTCAAATGTTTTGGCAGGCATTGGAAATCTAATACCAATTAACATGCATGACAGACACTGGATTACAGATTTGCTTAAATTAAGATTTACTTTCACTCAAAAAGGTAATTAATTTCATTATGCAGTTGGTGTATACATTCTAATTAGGAGCAATGGAGATGAAATCATGTAGAGGTTATAATTTATGGAAATTGTGAAGTAATTGCATAGTTCACAGCAATAATTACTATGTACTTAAAACGAGGGCAGTGGAATTTAAAAAAGGATCTCATATAGAGAAAAGTGTACAGTTCATCATTAGTGAGTTCATGACAGTTGTTTTATTGCTTTCAAGTTCTTCTAAAAGGGAATGCAGATTTGATGCAAATATTATAACAATGTTCACAACGCTTGTTCTACACCGATTAACCACTTCACCTATTTCTTGTCCCTTGCACCAAGAGTCATCAGAGTAATCGTATTCTCATTTTGGGTTCATAAAAGTGGTGTGACTGCAGCACTGGAGTGAGTTTGAACTTTGAAATATCTGCTGCATAAACCAGATGACAGTACAAAAAACAAGCCAAGAACCAATAGATCAGTGCAGGAAGTGATGGTGTTATTACTGCTAACAAAAGTTCAAATTAAAAAGTAATTTCTTTAAGTTTACTGTTTGACTAAATCACTTTACATGTTTCCTGAAACATTTTCAATAATGCCACAATTTTATCTACAATACAACTTAATTAAAACATGAAAATATTGAAGATACTGTATATTATAAGATTTAGACTGTGGGTGATCTCATTGCAGTAACACATTACAATAAAAAAAGTGTGTGCCATACATAATTTATGACAAATCTACACAATTCATTGAATAAAGTAAGAAGAAAATGAATCCTGGAAATGCTGTACCTACCAATAACCCATTTAAGAGAGACATGTATTGTGCTACAAAACCTTTCTAAATAATTCATACCAAATTACTTCAACATATTTGTGTCCTGAAGTCTCAAATGGCTGAATGCGTGAAGTAAAACTAGAACAAAACATTCTAGGAGGCTGTGTGGTACAGCGGTTAAAGAAACGGGCTTGTAACCAGGAGGTCCCTGGTTCAAATCCCACCTCAGCCACTGACTCATCGTGTGACCCTGAGCAAGTCACTTGTGCTCTGTCTTTTGGGTGAGATGTTGTAAGTGACTTTGCAACTGATGCATAGTTCACACTCCCTTGTCTTGTATCTTGTAAAGTGCTTTGTGATGGTGGTCCACTATGAAAGGGCTATATAAAAATAAAGATTATTTTTATTCTTCTTATCACATTATGCACAATGTTCAAATTAAAAAGAAAAGCATGTCAAGCAGTTTGAGCAGGATCAAGCTCACATGATTTCCATTACATGAGAGTAGATGTTAAAACTTCATGCTGATTTGAACTTGGCTCGCCAAGATAAGCACCAACTAAGACGTAGCTTCACAGTAAACTAATGTGATCCATATGTGTCTCCATCCATTTGCGCTTCCTTCCATATGATGATGTAGATATCCTTCTGTCTGGTGTTGATGGCTGAAGTGTAATGCTGGCTCCAGGGATCAGCTTATTTTGCCTCCCTAAGCGCATCAGCACACACAACGGCTGCGATGCTGGCTCGGGGATCAACCATAGTGCGGTCTCCCCAGCGCATCAGCATGACAACCGTCTGGATTGAGCTAAGTAGGGTACATCTCTGGGGTCTTCAAGTGGGCACCTTCCATCCTCGGTGTTTCGTCGACTAGCCCACGACACCTCAAGAGGGCTCGACGGTGATTCTGGCGTCCCAGCATCACCCCCTCCGTCCCCCACTCAACTCAGCCCAGCTTACTTACCTGTATATCAGCCTTTCTTTCTTTCTATTGTGCTTGAGATCCCCAGCCAGAATCTTTCCGTCTCAACCACAGCCAGTTGCTGCTCCTCTCTGCTGCTTCAGATAAGTTCTTCACTGTGCGACGCAACTCTTGGCCATTGAATCCGACATCTCTGAGAAACCGGGTTGTAGAGTGTGCCACAAATCCTCGACATCCCACTTCCACTGGGTAAACCCAGACTCTCCATCCTCGCTGTTCCGCTTCAGTGGCTAGTTGAGCATACCGCAGTTTCTTCCTCTCATACGCCTCATCTACAGCATCCTCCCATGGCACTGTTAACTCCACCAGGTGAACAAGGCGTGCTGATCCAGACCACAAGACAATATCTGGTCGAAGGTTTGTGGTGGCAATCTCAGGTGGAAAAATAAGCCGTTGACCAACATCCGCCAGCATTTTCCAGTCTCTAGCAGCTTCCAGTTGTCCTGGGCGAGGATTGGTTTTAACACCTTTTCTTGGTGGTTGCTCTCCTGGGCGGAGGAATGTTGTCTTTTGTGTGTAATGTTTTGATGGAACAGGTGGCAACTTATTGGTCATGTTACGCTTGTCTTCCAATGCTAAGGCCAAACATCGCAGCACCTGGTCATGGCGCCAAGTAAACCGTCCTTGGCTAAGAGCCACCTTACATCCTGTCAAAATGTGCCTTAATGTTGCAGGTGATGAACACAAAGGACATGAGGGATCCTCTCCTACCCAGAGGTTTAGGTTCTGTGGTGATGGGAGAACATCATATGTTGACCTTATAAGGAAACTGATCCTGCTCTGTTCCATTGACCATAGGTCTTGCCAGCCAATCTTGCGTTGTTCCACACTCTCCCATCTCATCCATTCTCCCTGCTTGCCCTGGGAAATGGCCTTTATACACCTCATCCTCTCCTCCTGCTTTTGCACCTCGTTGACTACAAGCTTCCTCCGTTGCGCTGGGGCTGCCTTGTGCCATGTAGGAGGAGCTGAACTGAGACCAAGACCCCCTCTTCCATGCTGAACTTGCCCCATGATATCACCAATTGAAGGGCAGCCTTTGCATCCTCCACAGCTTTCTTTGCCACCCACTTTCTTCCAGTTTTCAACACAGGTGCTGCCTCCCTTACGCATTTGTCGCGTGACTCTACTAATGTCATTTCCAGTCGGACCTTGGCGCACTTAAACTCCTCGGTTAGAGCGGAGACAGGTAGCTGCAGTATTCCTTTACCATAAAGTCCCACTCTGCTGAGGCAGCGTGGAACTCCCAACCATTTCCTGATGTGTGAACTGATTAAAGCTTCCAGCTTCTCTACTGTTGTCAAAGAAACCTCGTACACAGTCAGTGGCCACAGCAGCCGTGGCAGTAGGCCAAACTGAAAGCACCAGAGTTTTAGTTTGCCTGGTAAAGCGCTGCTGTCTATGCTCTTCAACCCTTCCACAGCTTGTTGTCTAACTTCTCCCACACGAACTGTGTCCTTTAGATCCCCGTCGTACCATCTCCCAAGGCTCTTCACTGGCTTCTCAGACACTGTTGGTATTGCCTCACCATTAATGAAGAACGTTTTATCTACTACTTTACCTTTAATTATAGAGATGCTCCTTGATTTAGTGGGCTTGAATTGCATTCGTGCCCATTCAATGTTATTGGTTAATTTGCCCAATAACCGATTAGTGCAGGCTACTGTTGTAGTCATGGTTGTCATGTCATCCATGTATGCTCGAATTGGTGGTAGTCGCATTCCAGAAGCCAAGCTCTCCTCCCACTACCCATTTTGATGCCCTAATGATTACTTCCATTGCCATGGTAAAAGCCAGTGGAGAAATGGTGCATCCTGCCATTATTCCAACTTCTAGGCATTGCCATGTAGTGCTGAATTCTGAAGTTGAGAAACTAAATTGCAAATCTCCAAAGTAGGCTTTGACTAGATTTGTTATTGTCATTGGTACACTGAAAAAATCAAATGCTGCCCAAAGAAGTTCATGTGGCACTGAACCATATGCATTAGCCAAATCCAGGAATGTCACATGGAGCTCCTTCCTCTCCTTTTTAGCTGATTGAATTTGTTGCCAGATCACATTGATGTGTTCTAAGCATCCTGGGAAACCTGGAATGCCCGCTTTTGTATTGAAGTGTCAATGAAGCAGTTCTTTAATAGGTAAGTTGACAATCTCTGAGCAATAATGCTGAAGAAAATCTTGCCTTCTACGTTTAATAGGAAATAGGGCTTAAACTGACTGATGCTGCTAGAATCTTTTTCTTTAGGTATAAAGACTCCACCTGCTCGCGCCATGCTCTTGGTACAACCTGTTTTTCCCATGCTACTTTCATCAGTTTCCACAGGATTCAGAGAACTCCTGAAGCCTCTTGTACACTCTGTCACGGAACTCCATTAGGCCCTGGAGATGATGAAGCCCTTGCTTTTTCACAGCTTGCTCTACTTCTTTCCACTTAGGTGCACAGTCCTCCATTTGGTATTCTGGTGGATTGATAGGTGGGATGTCTGAAGGAATTGACATAGGCTCCTGCCTTTTTGAATCTGTATCGTTTCCTCCAAATATCTCTCCAACTCAAACTTAGATGCTTTTAGTGTGCCATTCTTCTCACTGGTGAATAACTTCTTTACAAATTTGAATGGGTCTTTATAAAAGTTAGTTCTCTGCGCTCCTTCTTTTTGTAGCGCTTCAGAGGGCTCAGCTCTGCGCAATGTTGCAAGCTTAGACAATGACTAACAGAAAGTCATCAGCTCGGCAAAGTCAGAGCTTTAAAGTTATACAATACCATACCGCAAGTATGCCATTTATTGCATGTCATTAGTTAACCTCCTATACATTAAACAAGCTTTAAATGTTAAATCTCTGCTTTATATTAGATTATCCACCCCCTGTCTGTTGCTTGTGCTAGGTATCTCAGAATTAGGAGTTGTATTTTCAGGTTAAAAATAAATAAATATCCAATGACATTTTGGAAGATGATTATGAGCCCAAGCTGAAGCCACAGCCAATGCATGAAACATTCATGAGCTTACTTCCCCCAGGGGTTGTATTCGGAAGATTAGCTCATCCTTATGATGTAAAGTTTCTGGACTTTAATTGTGCAAAGCAACAATGAGTTGGAGCAACTTGGACAATTATCAATGACGTCAGCAGGCAATAAAAAAAGAAAACAAGGGAAAAAATACTACCCAAAAACATCCGTGTCGTGGCAGATCAGACAATCGTAAACATGGGCAGAGCTGAATTTAATCCATTCTTAGCTTTCCATAGCAGAAGATGGATGCGGTGTGCCTGGTCTGAACTTGTAACATCTATTTAATGGATTCAATTATAACATTAAAGGGCTACAAAAATAAACATTTAACAAAACTGATGTTAAAATAAAATAGTGACTTGTTTTTGTTAAGAAAAATAAATTACGGTTATACACAGTATGTGCAACACTTACCTTAACACCAATAGTGCTGCCTTCTGCGCGTGCAGTTCTACAGCTGGGTTTCAATATAAGGATCTTCTTTACTACTTGTGACGTATTATTCCTCTTGGAACCTTTGCATATACAGCAAGTAGCATTTTTTAAAATATATATATTTTTATATGTATGTTGGGTCCAGACTAGGAAAATCTAAAATACAAAAAGTAAAGGTTTTGTTTGTATAGGTCTTCCTTCCACTGGGAACATTTCATATGATCCCCAAACTACTGCATTTTTAGTAAACTGCTCTAGGTTAAGCATGTGTTACACAACCGGTTATGTAAAACAGTGAATGTCACCTAGACGCTACACAGACCAAAGTAACAGCTGGTACCGTACAAAATAGCACAGTAAAATAAAAGCCTTTCAATTTGCACATTGCACAAAAATAAGAAAGTACACGTGTCTGTACCATAGAAGCTACACCTTTCAGTGTTTCACTCTCCTTTCTGATTTGATGTCCAGCTGCAAAATGCTTTCAGTGTTTGTTTTATACAACAGCTGAAGAACAAGGCAAGACTACAAGTCCCAGTGTGCTTTGGGTGTTTAAGTGCAGCTGTTTTGTTTACGCGTTTTTTGGTAAATGTAGTCCACTTCTAAAGAAAAAACTACACGTACCTCTCTATCACTAAGATATCGTAGTATAGAATAATACTGTTGGCTGATGATTCAGCTTCGGGAGCTGTCATTGGTGGAAGTTCAGTTTCCGGGAGTTAAATGTGAGTTAGTGACATTTCCGTTCCGCAGCGAGACGGAGGAGAGAGAATGGCTGCTGGAGGAGGTTAGCATTTCTGGTTGTTTGGTTTAATTATTTTAAATGACATTAACGCAATCAAACTTTCTCCCATTTTCATATCCAGTAAAGACTGTAATATCTGTTGGGCGAAATCAAAATGTTTGTCGAAAGGAGTTCGACCTAGGCTTTAAACCTAAAACGTGTTAAGTTGCTAGTTACTTTTAGTAAACAAAAGTGTCTTTTGGACACTCAGTAATGTTTAGAACGGTATTGTAATTATTTAAACTCATACTGTTTATTGCTAGACTGTCGGAGAATACATTTGGTGTGCTGACACGACCTGGCAGTAAAACTGTATTCACATGTTGGTGTTCTGGCTGCAGTAGTACCGATACATGTTTTATTTAAATGGTTGAGTTTTTCATTAATTTACAGTATAGACAACGGCAGACATTTTAAGTATCGGTGAGTATTTGGAACTGTCCAAAATATAGTACAAGGACGTCTTCTTTTAAATACTGTATAGTATGCAGCTAGACATCTAAACTGCTGCTGTGCTCTAGGGTTTAGGAGTGTTTAGACCTTTGTTTGTTTTGCTGACTCCACTGCTTCGGGAGATCCAGCTGTTTCTTTGTTTGATCAGGTTGCATTGGTCTGGGAAGCTTAGTTTCTAGCATTCTTGACTCAACAAATGGTGACACGTTTTACAGAGGTCCAGCACAATGTGTTGCGTATCCACAATGTCACATTGTATCTCCCAGCTGAACAGCGTATTATATATAACTAGCCAACACTGTCAAACAAACAAACCAAAAAAAGTATATGTATATCTAGTCGCTAGACACTCCTGTTTACCCGCTTTAACCGCAGGATTGTATTAATGGTTTTAATCGACCAGTATACAGTATTTGAGGCCTCTACTCTCTAGGGTTTAGAATCGAAGGCAGTGCTGTTCTCGGATTACCGTTTTTTTTCTGTTTGTATAGCGCCCTTGAATGTAATCTTTTCTCAAAAGATATGCATGTTTGAACCTGGTCACTATTTTGATGGGTGAAAATATGGTGCTGCAAGAATTACTATTTGTCTTGGCCAGATTTTGTTGGTGAGCTGGGATGATGAGATATTGCCCTACATACATTTCACTCTACTGTCATTAATAATCCTATGTCACACTTTCAAAGACAAGAAGGGATGTTATAAAACTGTGAAATGCCAGTATTGATGATAAGGTCGCCTGCATATAGCAGGTCACACTAATGTTAAAGACTGGCAAGAGGGTATGCACTTGCACTTTTAACTGTATTTCATGTTGCGCGTTTTATTTTTCAGATATAGGTAAGCTTTTACAAGTACAGAATGGGATTCCTGCAAACACAAACTGCAATGGGATGGACCCACTTCATGCTTGTAACATTCTCCAGCAGCTTAAGTCTATGTATGAAGAGGAGCAGCTGACAGATATTGTGGTAGAAGTGGATCATGGCAAAACATTCTCTTGTCACAGAAATGTTCTAGCTGCAATTAGTCCTTATTTCAGGTATGGAATAATTAAGTATCAGTTAATATTAGGAAATGCACTACACTGAACAGGAACCTCTTTGACTGGTTTCACAGAACTTGGGTTACCTAAAGTAAGGTTCTTCAAGATTGGTGCTAACCAGGGTCTGTGAAACCAGCCAGTAAAGCAGAAATTTAAGTAGAATATTGAATGTGTAAGAGTAATCATCCTTATACTACCTGCTTAATTTATATTTTTGCACAACATGTAAATTTGGAATTCCCCAGGAGACTTGTTGAATTAATTCTCTTGTAAACCTCACACTTTCAAATAACTCTTATTGATTGCTGGTTATTGAGTTTTAAACAGCTCTGCTTGCTTGTTCATCTCTTTCTGTAACAAATACTTGAATAGCTCTAGGGTTTGGTCTTGGTGGTTACGTTAGCGAGTAAATGTATGTGCTTGTCTTTAGCCTTGGAAAGGTAATATAAAATGATGGCCGTAACTGTCGTTAGATAAATGTTCCAGTTTAAGATCTGTGTAAATAAATGAAAACTGTAAACATCTCAAATTGCCTTTATACACAGATAAGATCTCCAGTGGAGATCTCAAGTTGTCTTATTGCTGAGGATCAGTTCAAAGCTACTTGTCAAGCCATTCCATAAAATATTTCCTACAATTATTTTTTTCTAGGTCTATGTTCACTAGTGGCCTTACTGAAAGCACCCAGAAAGAAGTCAGGATTGTTGGAGTTGAGGCAGAATCGATGCATCTTGTTCTAGACTATGCATATACCTCCAAGGTCACACTGTCAGAGACAAATGTCCAGGCTCTCTTTACGGCAGCTAGCATCTTCCAAATACCACCCTGCAGGATCAGTGTGCCCAGTTCATGGTTAGTCGTTTGGATCCCCAGAATTGCACTGGGGTCTTTATGTTTATGGATGCTTATGGTCATCAGGAGCTCAAAGACAAGTCACGAGATTACATCCGAAAAAGTTCCTATGTGTCGTCAAAGAACAAGAGTTCCTTCACTTGACTAAAGAGCAGCTAGTCAGCATTCTTAACAGTGATGACCTTAATGTTGAGAAGGAAGAACATGTATACGATAGCATTATCCACTGGCTTGAGAATGACCGAGAGAAAAGGGAGATGCACCTTTCAGAGGTGTTCAGCCAAATGTATTCGCCTACCTCTATTGGAAGAGGCATTTCTAAAGAAAATTCCTCCCAACTTTGCACAGGCTTTGGCAATGGACTGGATGGACAAAGGGAAGTCTAGTGGTACCAACGGCTGTACACAAAGGCTGGGGATGACTGCTTCTGAAATGGTAATGTGTTTTGACGCAGCACATAAACACTCAGGAAAGAAACAAACAGTGCCTTGTCTAGATACCGTCACAGGGAAAGTGTTCAAGCTATGCAAACCACCGAATGACTTGAGAGAAGTTGGGATTTTGGTATCCTCTGAAAACGACATTTATATTGCAGGGGGTTACAGGCCAAGCAATAGCGAGGTCTCTATAGATCACAGAGCAGAGAGTGACTTCTGGATGTATGAACACGCAGGTAATCGGTGGTTGCCCAAGAGTCCCCTGTTGCGAGCGCGTATTGGATGCAAGCTGGTTCATTGCTGTGCTAAGCTTTATGCTCTTGGGGGGCGTGTTTATGAAGGAGATGGTCGCAATGCACTCAAATCTGTGGAGTGCTATGATACTCGAGACAACTGTTGGACAGCTGTTAGCCCAATGCCGGTTGCAATGGAGTTTCACAGTGCTGTTGAATACAAGGATCATATCTATGTTTTACAAGGTAAGAGGTTTCTTGGGGATTTTTTTTTTTTTTTTTAATTTGTCTCTGTTGAAATGACACAGTTGCATTAAGTACCATGCAATAACCATACAAGGAGGTATCGTGGTATTAAAAATAAAATATAAATCCTATAAACTGTAAATCCTAGCATGTGTTTCCCATGTATACATTTGTCTGTGTGGTATAATATTTTACAAAGTTGCAAATTCCTTCCTCAATTTCTTATCTTGATCTTTGTACAGTAGATGTGGCCTACTATTCTTACTATTTTTTTTTATAAAAAGGGACTGCATTGTTAACATTGTTTTCTGTAATTAATATAGACGGAGGATATTTTTATGAATATTTTATTTTGGAAAATCTAAAATGTCTTTCTTTTTTTTTAATTTGTAGGGGAATACTTCTTTTGTTATGACCCACATAAAGACTACTGGGGTCACCTGCCTCCCATGACTGTGCCTCGAACCCAAGGACTTGCTGCGCTGTACAAGAATTCCATCTACTACATAGCAGGAATCTGTAGAAATCATCAACGCACTTTCACGGTGGAAACGTATGACATTGAGCAGAACGCTTGGACTCGAAAGAAAGACCTGCCATTTGACCAGGCTGCTAGCCCTTATATTAAACTGATAATTCTTCACGACCAATTGCATTTGTTTGTGAGGGCTACCCAGGTCACTGTGGAGGAGCATGTTTTTCGAACCAGTCGAAAGAACTCCCTGTATCAGTATGATGAAGACTCAGACCAGTGGAGAAAAGTGTATGAAACTCCCGACAGGCTTTGGGATCTTGGCCGCCATTTTGAATGCATTGTTGCCAAACTCTATCCACAGTGTCTTCAGAAAGTTATTTAAAAAAGAGGTATCAGTCAGGGTGTCTGGTGCTACAATTTGCTTGTCTCTGGTACTATCGGCATTTACAGTATGGGGGAATGATTGTCTTAAACATTAAGGTTTATGTAAAAAAAAAAAAATGGGTGATTTTTTAAAGCTTGCAGTATAATTCAATCACTACTAATTACTTTTGCTGATACTTAACATTTGTACAAGGATTCATAAGTGCAATTATTGTCTGTCTTCTGCATATTTTGAGCCATTTTATTAAGTAGCATTTTAGATGGTTGGTTGGTTAGGATTTTAAAATTAAATGAAACGAAATCTAGAATTCTAGTAACTCTAAAGACCTGTTCTGTGTATTTAAATTATTCATACGGGTATGCACAGCATTTTTGTTTGACATTTTCTGAAGGTCAACACTGGGTTTAAAAGCATTCAGGATATGTTCAAACTGGTGGGCCTGCTCTTCATGAGATTATTTGATGTAGAGATGTACCATTTTAATGGGGAGAATGTAATTTGTAAGGAAGGGTAGTTCAGTATAAATATAATTGATTTTATTACTTATTTGTGGTGCGGGATTGGATTAAAACATTACATGTAGAATGTAGAACTGCTGCAATGTTGGCTCAATTTCAGTTATTTATGTTTAGCCTGTAAGTGTATTGCTACTGTTTGAATTTAAAGTGACATTGGGCAGTTTTTTAGGTTTTTCTTAAATGCATTATTTCTGTTCTACCACAATACACCTGTGTCATTAAAAAATATAAATAGCTTGTGCTGAGCACTACACTGTAGGAAGAAATGTATTGATATAAAAAAGCCTGAATTGCTGTGGCCGGATTTGCCTGGGGTTTTTAATTTCATTCATTGCGTTGTTGAAAGGGATCAAGCCTGATATTCCGTCTTTCACGTGTAAATACAACTCCAAAGCAGTGTGACAGTGTGAATAACTTGAAAAAACAGACTCTTGAAAACCTTTGAACAACAGTAGAGAATTCAGAGGTGCCCTATGCCATTTTAAATTCCTGAAGAAACAACTGAGTTGGAGTAGCAATAATGCTGAATCATAAAATTAGTAATAGTATAAACTATTGCAGCTTTTTTTTTCAAGTGTGTTTTCTACAGTTTAACAGTATTAATATTTTTGCATTGTTTATAGTAGGTTTGCTTAGATTGTATTCTGAACAACATGTGTGTTATTTAGATTTTGTGGAGTTTAACATTTGTGGTTCTTTTTATGCAAACATGTCACAAAGTCATTAACGTGTCTACTGATCCATAAAACAAGATTGAGACATGCTGTATACTTGGAGGTTTGTTTGTTCAACCTGTAGCCCTCTGGGATACCACTGGATATTTTTAGAGCATTTTCAATACCAGAGAATGCCCCTGCTGCATTAAACAATTATTTTTTGGGGTAATCCCGGGATCACTAAATGTTTTAAAATATATATAATCAAGCTCCCGTTTAGCAAGGTGTTGTATAGCCTAGGTTGTTCAAATCAACCCCTTAGCCTTTAATGTGTACCTTCAACTTCAACATCTTAATTGTTTCTGAAAAATAAATCTTAGTCGTTGTTAAGCTTCGTAGCTGCAAACTTTGAAGCACCACTCTGATTTTTTTTTAATTTTTTTTAGTATGTATGTTTAAGGTATTTGCGTTTTGTTTAAAATGTGTTCTGTTTTGGTGCTGCTTTTTTGACAATCTTTTGTATTTATAGAGTAGAGACAAAGTGTGTTTTATGGTGTGTAACCATTTAATTCTCATGTAGAATATAGAGTTAGCCAATAAGTAATCTAGTAAATTATCATATGAAAGTACCTGCTGTGGTTACCTTTACAACCATTTTGCACAATATCTGTGGAATTTTATATTTGCACTACACATTAATCATTTCACAAAGTAAAATGAAGCTTTCCCCAAAAAAGAATGATACAACCATCTAGAAATACTATGAAGTCAGTTATTGGTCTGTATTGTACATAAGAATACAATAGCATTACTGTGACAGCTGTAGCATGCAGGTCTAACTTCTTACAAAAAGATGAAATCCCCCCGATAAGGATTGTTTGTGTGTGTGTGAAATGAACATCTAAAGCAGCTAACAATATTACATGTAAATACTAAGATATGAAAATAAAATGAAGCGGAACTGCCTTCAGTAGTGGATTCTGCCATCATTAACACGACCAGCACTGTTTTAGCTGGTAGCTTTGTAGTCTGTTAAGTAGTGACTTGAAATGTTTGATTCTCAGGATTATAGCAATACACAGTACTGTATTTGTATAAATCTGTATGATATACTGGAAAATGTTTGCTGTACTTGCACATGTTTTGGGGTATCTACTAGTTTTATTTCAGCTTGAAGCATAGATGTGCATTACTTGGTTTAAATAGTTAAAATAAGTGCAGCTTTGCTCTGTTGAAACATACTAAATATGATTGGCCATAAGGACAAAAATGTATAGTCAAAATAAAATGTTATTTGAATGTTTTCTTTTTTGTTTCCTTTACAATGTTTTCAAGATTGATTTAATACAGAATAATGGATAAAAGATAAACGTTTCTATCAATTTGATTGGGGTTTTCTGTCACATTTAAATCTCAAACTCTGAATATGATCACTAAGTTGAATTTCTTTTAATACCATGTGTTTGCAGCCATTATCCGGTGTAGTGGCAGGGGTTTATGTGGTAAAGTGAAGTATTTTGTGTTTGCAAATGCTGCTAATAGCATCGCAAAGGAAATTACTATTCTGTGTAAGAAGTGTACTTAACAATAAGTTATAAATAAAATTTTGCATTTAATTTGCATGTATCTTCAGAATTAAAAAAATCAATAAAATTACAAACAGACACTGATTTTTCTCAACCGTTTGTGGGAATCAACACCTTTTTAATTTCCATTATGTGTGGAAAAGGCTAGTCATTTCTATGAAATTAATGGTTTACAGAAATTCAGTCGAAAAGGGGACACGTGTATTTTCTTTCCCTCCTGTTCTCTGTTGTTGTCAGTCACTCAATAAAATACATTTTCTCAAGTTCTGTTCCATTGCCAACTTTAATTGTGTCTGAATTTATACCACAACTGCGTGTATTTAAGTGTCTTTGTAAAACGGGTTCAGGTCTGTACTTGGGCTGTCAAAAATGTTTTTTCATGTTTTTTTATTAAAACAAAAATGATGGGGAAATCCCATGCGAACTAATAACAAAATAAAGCTTTTGTATTGCTGGTTTGGCAACTGGGGACATTTAGAATGGGAGAGGGTATTATTTTCTTGTTTGATGTGTGTATGTATAGATATGTCATTTGATGTTAGTTTACCATACGTGTTTTAAGCACATTAAACCAAAACGTTCTAGTGTGACTGACTGGCATTCCGACCTGAGCAACAGTTTAAGTTTGTACTTTAATCTGAAACGACTGTTCATTTGTTTTTGGCTTTTCTTTTTCCGTTGAGTCACCATATTAATATTTCTTTTCAGAGAGGTTGATAGATGAAATTATTATTGTTTTTATTTCTAGCAGACGCCCTTATTCAGGGCGACTTACAATTGTTACAAGATATCACATTATACATTATTGCACTTTATACAGATATCACATTATTTTTTTTTTTACATACAATTTTACATACAATTCCCCATTTATACAGTTGGGTTTTTACTGGAGCAATCTAGGTAAAGTGCCTTGCTCAAGGGTACAGTAGCAATGTCCCCAACCTGGGATTGAACCCGAACCCTCCGTCAAGAGTCAGAGCCCTAACCACTGCTCAGACTGGTGCCCTAATGGTAGCCGTATCGGTCCAGAGATGATAGACAAAAAGAAGGCGATGGGATACTTTTTACTGGACTAACAAAATTAATCTCAAAGGTCTCTTCAGGTGAAAGTAGAAAATAGATTGTTTGTGATTTAATTATTATTTAGTTAGTCCAATAAAGGTATCACATCTCCTTCTCTGTCTATTTAACTGCGAGGAAAGCTTTGTTTTATTTTTAAAGGTTATTCTGAAGAACATTAAAAATATCTATATCTATAAATAAAATAAATAAATAAATTACACATACAGTATATATAATGTTTATTATTACCACAAGTAATTTTTACTACTTAACAATATTACATTGTTTGCTGAAATGCTTTAATTGGACGAATGTCAATTATAAGGCCACAACCTGACTGTCACATGTTAAAATCGCATGACTCTAAAAGCCCTTTAGGTTTAACTTTTAAACTGAATTAGATCAAAATTGAATTTGGAACTAACTTTCCTCATAGAGGCATAATCAAAGATTGACGTTTTAGTTACATCCATATAGCTCACATGCTGAAACACATTTAATTTAATCTCTTCATTATTTTGGAAACAATTCACAGTGTAGATATTAAATTGTCAGGTATCATGATGTAACAGTCTTGCAGGCCTGACTGTCTGTCAGCCAAGTGTGTCTTGAATAAGTACATGTGATTGATATGAATACAATATCGTCAAGCGTTTCCTTTCAATGCTAGTTTATTACTACTTTCTATTACATTATATTGTATAAATGTGATGTCAAACATAGTGTGTTAAAGAATGGTAGACATATAGTATGGTAAATTGTTATTTCTTCTCCTGACTCTCCAGGAATTTGAACACAGCTACCATGCCACCTCCACCAGCTTCAAACCTGGGATATACCCCTCCTGATGGCGGATGGGGATGGGCAGTTGTATTTGGTGCTTTCATTTCCATAGGTTTTTCCTATGCTTTCCCTAAAGCTTTAACTATCTACTTCAAAGAAATCCAGGAGTACTTTTCCATCTCCTACAGTGAAATAGCCTGGCTATCTTCTATAATGTTGGCAGCTATGTATGGTGGAGGTAAGTTCAATGGAGAAAAGAACAGTCTGAGACCACAATAAACTGGTTTTCATATCGCTTTTAAATTATAAACATTGAAAAGTGTTGCCAGTCTCATGGATTAAAAAAAAAAGTTTCAGATACAAGAACTATCATTGCTAACATTGTGTGTTATTAATTGGTTCTCAAATTGGTGGCTGTAGAAAATGGGAACTTCTTTCTTGTAAACAACACCCATTGTAATTTCCTTGCAGGCAATATGTATTAGACTTGTAATCTCACTGTGATAAAATGTTATTTCTAGTTGGTGATTTGCAATTTTGCATCATCTTTGCAGTTTTGAATTCAAAGTTTGTGAACCACTGATCTAATATAACAGTAGTTTTCAAACTACTGAGTGTTTCCTGGGTAGTCCACAAAGAAAATAGTAGAAATATTAACCCAAGAAAACACATGACTACAAGAATATACATATAGAAGGTTAAAACAGCACATTTACTGTCACAGTACAAGAGGTCTACAACAACCACACCTGTGTTAAATGCATTTTGAAAAGTTAGATTTAGTGAAGTTTTCTCTTGCAGGTTTGTGTGTTTCAATGCCTGATTTAAGAGTGGTTTAATGTGTCTGCAACCCAGTAAAAATGTTTATCTGTGGGCTGCACAAAATGGATAGCTGCCAAAAGCATGTGATAATGACTGTTAAGTAAATGTTTAATTGCTGATTTTATGCTACCCTCTTCCATAATTCTAAGATCTGGTGCCTTTTGTTTACAAATACGCCCCTGGTTTTATTTCATGTTTTTGCTGTGTTCATCGTGTAGGTGAGCTAGGCTGCCATGTTGTGTTGCATGACTTTTAAAGTTTTTTGGATTTAGAGAATGCACACTGAGTCATTGGCTATGTTTCCATAAAATCTATTGCTAGCGAAAAACAGGCCAACCTGCTGACTTCACCCATATGGTAAGCCTGGGGATGTGGTTGCTGTTCAGTAGTGCTTGTTACACATTCCCTTGCCTCGTTCAGCATCTTGTTGTTAGTTTTATGACTACATGTAATTGATGTGTTTTCTTTGATGGGTTTTCAGTAACCGCAGTTCCTTACAAGATAGCTCTGCATTACACTTACGTGGAGCACAATCTAGATACTGCAAATATGCTGGGAAGACTTTGGGTCACGTTCTTGCTTTTCATGTAAATATACACATTTCCATTGGCTTGCATTAAGTAACAACGCTTCCAAAATTCCACATTTAGGAAATTTGCAAATGTAATCCAACATAGTGCAGGTTGCACACTCTGAGGACCGTGCAGTATTGAAAATACTGCTCCTCTGTTCTATACAAACTGGATTTATCATGGTATTTAGATAAGGAAATGTAGTTGAAAGAACACATAAAACCAAGCTCAAAATATTGAGTAACGTTCAGTGTGGTAATCATATCTGATGTTTACATAACTTGACCAGCCTCAAGTTATAAGATATGCTTTGTCCAATATGTATACAATGTAGACTCTTTACATTTTTTTTTTTTGAGCCAATTTGTAATCTTTTTAAGTTTGCATGTTAGATGCATGTTAGACTCCCACCTTTCATTGATGTGAATAGATATAGTCAACTTAAAGTAACTTGAAGCCCTGATTTAAGACCTTCTGATATGAATGTACCATGAGATGGTAACCCCTTCCTGATTGGTATAAGGTAAATAATAATAAAAAATATATAACATGGATTGCAGAGCATTATTGCATGAACATACAAAGCTAACTACCTAAGTAATGCCAGATAGTCAGTTTTTATTGTGATTGTAAATGTTAAAATATTACCTTTTGTCTTTGTGAACTGTAGCAAAGTGGTTAACAGTGTGCAGGTGCAGATCAAACATCACAGACAGCAATCATCCAGGTGCAATGGTGTTTAAAATGGTTTGTAATCCAATTGCCTGATGGCGTATCAGCAGTAAGTAATAAACAATGTTAACCGGCAATACAGTGGTGTGTATTGCTCTGTTTAAATCCACGGTTGGACCTAAATAATAGTCCCGTTCTTATTCACCCACACGTAACACAAACACAAGTCTGCAGCGTGTGCTCGAGTGCTCGTTGTGAATATACAGTCCTTGGTGAAACAACGGCAGCGATGTTGATCCGGGTTTAGTGCTGGCCTTTGGCGACAGCCCCGGATCGTGCTAGCCGCCTAAATAACAACAAACAGTATTTAATAACGACAAAACAAACACTCACGATTATCACAGCACAGTTCTCCTCTTAGTTACCAGTTTTAACCATTCACAAAGGAACAGATCACCTCACAACGTCCTCTTTTATACCGTCATCCATGACCCCTTTGGTTAACGAGCGCACCCGCTCCTCCGCGGAATCCACACCATTAACCTTCTGGGTCAATGATTTAGTGTACTGTAGCTCGTCCCCTTTCTAGATGGCTGACTTCCGCCTAACCCTGGGAAAACTGTCGGGCCATCAAGTCCACTGTACTCTGTTCCTTTACTCGGCACCCTCACAGGTCGGGAAGAAGATCTAACACCAAGAATCATTCGATCTCTGTCACAAAACCTGACAACGGCCTTTATCACATGAGTCTAGCCTGCCCTTTCTCACAGCTGCATTTGTCATGTAACTCCTTCGCTTTGTGTAACAGTGATGGCTGGGCTTGAAACCCTAATCGAAATGCTCCAGCAGTGAAATGAAGGTTCATAATAAATGATGAGGAATACTGCTGCAGGCAATAAAAAGGATGCATATTACTATCTGCAAATATGAATTTTATTGCAAGCTAAGCTTAAGCTATAAAATGCTCTACATCCTGTGACTATTGGAGCAGTGATCTTTGTCTTGCGTTATTTCTGACATTAAGTGAAGACCAGCAGCCTTTAATTACTGGTTCATCGTGCTTATTCTCTGGGTAATTAAAGTGTTGGTGTCTTATAAACCAATTTCCTTCAGGCTTTTTTTGTATGGGGCCAATTACTTTAACTTGAACTTTCAAACTTTGCTATTTTAAATTCTACTTTCAGTATCTTTGACTCGCCTACAAAGATTGTATTCAAATTTGTGCATTTGAGAAAATCGAATAATAAAGTCATGTGATTCGGTTTAAAGAACAGGACGACCATTCCATTTCAGCCCTGTAGTTTCTTATTCATTTGTAGTCACTTGTTGTGTCATAAGATCCGAATTGTAGGTTTGAGCAGAATGCATTTAGAAGTGGCAGAATGAGGTGCATTTATTAAATTGCTTTCAATTTCTGGTACTATCGATGGTGAAATCTTACACTTTGTGTACTTACATATTTGTAGCTTTGTATTTATTTATTTTTGTGTTTTACCTTCTGTATTGTGCTTTTCAAATGATTTCATGTGTACCTACTTCTTCATATACCCCTAACATACTGTGTATATGACACTCTTTTATATGATTATTCAATGCAAGAAAGCTAAAGGATTTATGTATCATAAATATTTAGATATCATTCATACTTTCATCTAGTATATATTTATGTAAGATACATTTACATTCCTGTTTCATTGTTCAGATCTGTAAGTACATTGGCTATTTTAACTAGCTTGAAATATCATTGGATGAGAAGATTAAGAATTTGGAGAAATCCGTCAAACTGCTCCAAGGTCAGAGTTTCGTGAGTCTTCACTGCAGTGCCATTTCAGTTAGCAGCAAAAGTCTCTGTGAAATATTTCAGTGTACTTGCTTTGAGTCACAAAGCTTTATCATTTTGTCCTTGGCTCCATTTAGCAAAGTCACCTGACATTTAAAAGGATGGGAATCATGCATCTGCAACTGATTCAAAACATAAGGATTAGTACCGTAATGTTAAGGAAAGAAATAACTTGTGATTCATGCTATTTTATTTTCCTTTTCTCAAAGAGCTGCGGTACATAAAATCCTGAAAAGGCAAAGTAAAAGTTGACCATTTCAAACAATATATATGTTTTCAAGGTTACTGTAGTTAAGTGAATAAATGGGAAACTGAATTTGAAATAAGAATAAAAGCTGTTTTAAGATAATGAAAATATAGTAGCAGAGATACACATTTGTAAAGGGTGTGTTTTTAGTGGGTTGTGCAGAGATCAAATCTGTGTGAGGTTATCCACTTTCTCGAAGTAGCAAAGCTTTGTGATTGACAAGGCCTCTATAGAACAAGAAATCCCTGTTGACCACATGCGCCTCATGAGACTTTTCTTTTTTTTTTTTTTACATAAAGCTTAATTTGCTAAAAATGTTAACGCATATATGTTGAGGTTGATACATGTGTTAGTCAAAGAAAGGTTTAAACTACAAGCTTAATCGAAATTTTGCAGTGCTTTAATTTAATTCCTTAGTACTGTTCAATATTAAATAGGACTGTGAAAAAACAGTATGAAATCATTGTAATAACCTTACTGTAGATATATGTATGTTCTTCTGGTCTTTTAAAGAATTGTAGTTATAATTGCAAACTCTCAAAGCACTGAGGTTCAAATGTTAATACTGTATGATTTGGGTGCATTGTTTACAATATATCATGTGCTGTAGAGGCCAGTGTATACCCCATACATTAAAACCTGCTTTATTTATTAATCATTTTATTTTTATAGGTTGAGCTGCAACACCACACCCTATCATTTTAAATACAAAAGTATGAAAATATACATGCTGCAATGACAAGCTATTTTGCTGTTTTGACCTAAGCAAATCCGGGTTTGAAATGGATGAGGAGCGATTTTTAATTCAGTTCATGATCACGGGTTTTGCCTGGTTCTTAGAACACAGTGAAAAACCCTTTTTAAAATTCATGGTCATAATCCATTTTTCTATTGTGAAGCTACTAAACAAGGCTTAGCAAGCAGATTCAAACAGCTTCTTGATAACACCAGACAAACCATTGTAAACGTAAGCCTTGCTATGGAGTTTTAAATAGATTTTATTTTAATCTGAATTTCAACAACCTCATATAAAGTGTGACACCAGCTTTAAATGCTAATCCTTGGCAGCATGAATCCTCTCTTGCCATGGCTCTGTCTGATTTCAGAATAGTTTTGTCCCTTTGCATGGCAACCATATTCTTTTAGGTCATGATCTTTGCCTTTAATACCGGTATGTTCTTACATTACTGCCAATGTTGATCAAGAGACTATTAAGGAGATAAGCTGGGGCAGAGATATATCATGTCATTACATTAAATACAGTTCATATTAAAGCTAGATCCCTGATGGGTCATGGTTTTACTTGTGCAAAATGTTATCAAAGCATATCGCCGGAGGACTGACTTGGTATCCTTTGACTTTTACTTGGAAGTTAGTTGCAGAAGGTTTCCCACAATTCTTAGCTGTCTTAGTATACTCGTGTCTCACTTGATTTGTGATGTATAAAGAGTCTAACAGAAAGCATACTTTTTAGAATATTGCATAACTGCAGATAATGGGTTTCAGTGAATTCATAATATAAAATTAAAAGTATAACTCTGAGAATAGCATTTTGACATCCGGTTCAAGAGGTTCTATTTGAGTCTTATTTTGGTATGTGTTGACTGGGTATAAGTGGCATAAAGCTACATAACATTTCTATGTGCTCTGGTCTGTAATGTGTCCAACAAATGATATGAAGAGGGTTGCCTTAAATTCAATGATGGCATATTCAGGGTTAGAAACTAACAATATATATATATTTTTTTATATTAGGAGTGGGTGAAACCGCTTCAGCAAGTACAGTAAGAATCTGCCAGAACTGATGGACGCTGTATCTACTAGGTTTAGATACTAATGAGAGCATAACAAATACAAAAGAAAACGAGGTAAACACAGATCTTTTCAAGAAAGCTGGGAGACTTTGTGTAAATGGATTTTATATTTTAAACGCTGCAATAACAGTTCTGCTTGTGAAGCATCCACACTATAATTTGACAGAACAGGTGATTTATTTGCACTATGGGACCTTATTCCACCCCCACAGTGCTTGAGCCCTGGAGTGTTCACTGACTCACCACCTGTGCACCTATTATCAGTAATTAAAGCCTGGTTTTCAAACAAACTGATTATCGCTCACCAGTAGTGTATTGGTATAAGAATTGTGTTTTTTTAAAGTCATTTCTGCTTCCAGTCACTAAAAATATGCTGACGATAATGTAAACAACACCAAGCTACAGACAGCGAGTCCCAAACTTAAAACGTGTTACTGTTTATAGATAAGAACTCAACTTTATTATGGATATATATTGTGTTATTATGTTTTAAGCAACATACTATGATAATGTTCATTATAGTAATTGTTTGTTTATTAGTTTTAAAATGTTTGTAAAACGTGGCCTATTGTTTGACCTCGTCGGTACAACCGACCCCCTTTGCTAATGACATCTTCAGTCAGGGTTGTAACCCGGTATAAATCGCCACTTTTTTGTAAAATTACTTTACACTTCAAAAGATGCAACGTATTTCAGTGAATTCAAATGATAAACTCTGCATCCGGCGCAGAGGGAGAACACTAACTTAAAACGTCATTAAGCGGGGTTGGCATTGCAGTGGAGATGAAGGGAGGTTTCAGTTCCAAGTGACTGTGTTTTCTAAGTATTATTTGTGCATGTTTATTCACTACACCCTGTTAGAAAATGGACTTCCCTGCATTTTTTAACGCAAGACTGAATGTGAGAGTGTATGTGTACATTTGATTTAAGTACTCGCCCAGAGGACGACTGAGACACAGACATCAACTAGTCCTTGTCAGATTTAATTCGCCTCTGGCGAGCGGGAGTTTGTAACCCTGGATGTTGCTCCTGGAATCGATTTATAGTGACTCCATGTTGATGTCAGCAAGTTATATTTTATGTAAGCTTCATGTACTTCATTACAGAATTGCTTTTAACCTCCAATATTGCAACATTATGTTGTTCCAATGACCCTTGTTATTACATACAACTGGAGTGCAATTCAATTCTCTTTCTAAGCATTAGCCTTGCTCAACTCCTCTGGTCAGTTCTGGATATTTATCACAGATCATCAAGAGCAGCAGAGTTGTTTTTAGCAGTTCAGTGACCTCTGTCTAGGTCAACATTTTTCTAATTTGGAGTAGTCACTCCATTTTGAAAATCACCTAAATGTAATATAATGGTTTAATGTCCTGAAGCTCGCACTAGCCCTGCACAGTCTTTAGCTTTAGAACTACTTTCAATTGAGTATATTATTTAAATGATCTTGAGCCAGGAATTGATGTTAGTGTACCTCCCTATAGCTCAATGAACAACCAATTTTAGTATAAACAATAGCAACAAAAAATAAACTTTACAATATAACTTAATTGTATTAAAATAGTCAATTTTTCTCATGGGATTCATAATACAGAACAGAAAGCATTGTAATCTAGGATAATCTTCTCCAGTCTAGCTTCTGTGCATTTCGTGTTGACTCGCTGAAAGCGGTCTCGAGACTGTCCTAAGAGTTTTTCAGTGTTTATGACCGTCGCTGTGGAAAGCTCAGGCTCTTGCTTGATGAAAATGTTGAACATATTAAAAGGTCTTGTGGTTACAGTATATACAGTTTGTCTTTTACAGTGTGGTATTCCTTTCAGCAAAACAAAAAAAAAGTTGTCTGTTTACCAAAATGATGCTCAGTTATGATTATTACTTGGATTTGATTGAATTTCATTTTAATAATGTGTATCGTTATAAACGTGGGTGCCATAGAGTCGATTGCTTAGATGGTAGGCTGTTCAGATATAAGTAATGACGTTTAAGTGCATAAAACTTCGGGGAGACTTGGCAAATTTACAACCATGTCATTCAAACAAAATGAACGCTTTTAGGTTGTTGCATTTGTATTACTCTTCAGATACACCCGCTGTGAACTTCTCAAAGTCAATTATTAACATGCAGCTTGCTATCCACATATTAGGAAACTGAAGTTTCCTAATATGTGGACTCTGACTTAATGCTGACATTTCAGCTGCTGTTCTGTTTGTGGGAGCTTTGTAAAGCTGTTCATCTGAGTTGCACCTTTTAAAATGGAGCTGTTTTAGAATGCAGTGCGTCTGGAATTGTTTGAGTGTTCTAAATGTGTAGTATACATTTGGACAATATGAAATGTTGTGTTCCACAGATAACCGCTCTGTCAAGCCCTGATTTGTTTATAGTACCCAGCTCTGCTTGAGCAATTAGAAAAGAGTTGGCTCATTAATAAAACATGATTTAATTCAAGAGAGTAATCCCTGACCCACTCAACTTAAATTTACAATAATGAATGCATGTATTTGGAATGCTTACTGTCCTTGCACATGTGTAATTAATTGCTGTTACATAACATGAATCCTAATTGCTCATTTGCTTTTCTCAGGGTAGATTAGTTAAGCATTCAGTCTGTTTAAAATAAATAAATAAATATATATATATATATATATATATATATATATATATATATATATATATATATATATATATATATAGAATATTCACCCTTTTAGTGGCCTAAAACAGCTGTTTTATATTCATGTTGTGTAGCTTTTTTTGTGCAATGTCTTTTTGTCTCATTTTATTTTTTTAATTTTTTTTATTTAGGCCCTGTTAGCAGTATACTTGTAAACCGCTATGGCAGCAGGCCGGTGGTCATCGCTGGAGGAATCATGTGTGCAGTTGCAATGGTATCTGCCTCTTTTGGCACAAATGTCATTCACTTGTATATCTGCACTGGACTCATTGGAGGTACGTATTCCTTGTCGATAATACATGTTTTATACAATATATACTTTACCCAAATGTATTGAAGTTTTACATTTCGGTTTGTGCTGGTTTAAAACGACAATAAACCCAAACATCTGAAGCATGCAGCTATTTAAAAGGAGGTTTTGTGATGCAGATGTGCCAAGTCAGCAAATCCATTTTGCTTACTAGACCTGTAATCTGAAAAGGAATTCATTTCTAAGCTGCCCACTGGGAACTTTTAATAAATCAATATTGAAAGCTGTAGCATTTGGCATCGAATGCATTTTAATTAGAAATGCTTTGATTTAATAGTTTTTGGAGGCCCTCCTGCCTAAAGCACAGCCTATGTCAAATGTTCCAGGAATTTATGGTGGGACTTGTTGAACTGACTGCGCCTCAATGGACACTTTGACTTGAAATGTTGAAAAACAAGAGGAAAGTATCTTCTTGCTGCTTATCTGGGGAAACAAGCAGCACAAAAATCCAATGGAACAGCTCTGATAGTTCTGATTTCGGTTTGAGAAAAGGGTAAACTAAACTGGGTAGATGCCATGCAACCTTGACTTCTATTTTGTCACCTTTTTTGTTTTTTTGTTTTTTCCACTGTACTTTACACTTAGGCCCAAGTCCTCTTTTCCATTAGGGGCACACACTTTAGTCCAATGCGAGTCCTCATGGGGAAAGGTAACAAGCTGTAGAATCTGTTTTTTTGCAGTACCAACTGGTGCTGGGCTCTGTAGGGAGGAGTTTAATTGCAAAATAGCAAAAAATAATTGGAACTTCTGCTAGCCATCCCCTTATGGGAGTTACTTGCCTCGTCACCCAGCTCAGTGTTTCTCCTGATCTCTGATTGCAGGGGTCAATGTTCTAGTACACAATTACCTCAATTAACCATGTCGGAGCTGGGTTCTGTCTTGAACTGCAATGGCTATCCTGCCAGTAGTATTTTAAAAGCAATGCTCCTTTTGTTGCCATGAGCGAGGAGCGTGTGTAATTGACCTACAGGGTTTTAATCAGGTTGCAGCTTAAGGTGTGGCATGACAAGGTTTCACTCTTTGTAGGGAGTCCAGAGCAACTTGCAAGACTAATTACCCCATAATGAGAATGTGTGAGGAATTAATTGGCACAGAATGCTAGCTGACATTTTGCCCAGTAGATCTTGTTAAATAGCCTTTATTTGAAAGTTAACTAAAGTTCATAGTTTTATACTATGTTGGTTTAATGGGTTTACACCAAGGACAGGAGAAAAGTACGAGACAGAATCATGTTCGTCACTCATAACTGCACCTGTCATCTGGCATGTTGTGCACCATCATCACTTATATTTATGAAGGTTTTATAAATCACAAAGTGCATCCTGCAAACGATATTCTGTTTTATTATTATTATTTAATCTATTTCTTTATGCTGCTCTTACTCTGTACTCGTGGTAAATCAAGAACATATAATTAGGAGTCCTACATGATTACTGTATTGGTTAAAATGAGAAACGCCTTTTAATCTAATTTCTGGGTTCATAATCAAATTCCTCTGAAAGCTGAAAGGATTCAGAGCTCTGCTATTTGTAATGTCTATATGGAAGTTAACTGTTGAAGAAATGCATTTGATTGAACTTTTCTGTGTATTGAGTTTGTTTCTGTACAGGTCATACAAAGGCATGTCTACAGCATACTGCCAGGTAGATTTAAACACTGTTTTTGTTTTCTTATTTTAAAGGATTTGGCCTTGCCTTCAATCTCCAGCCATCTCTGACAATTATTGGGAAATACTTTTGAAAAGAAGACCAATAGCTAATGGCCTCGCCATGGCAGGAAGCCCAGTCTTCCTTTGTGCCCTGGCCCCCTAAATCAATTCCTGTTTGACACTTTTGGCTGGAGAGGCAGCTTCTTCATTCTGGGTGCCATGTTGTTAAACTGTTGCGTGGCTGGTGCTCTCTTTAGGCCTATTGGAGCACCACCTAAACAAATCCAGAAACAGACAGATAAAGAGCTTAACGTGCCCAGCAAAGACGACATCACCAAAGGAGGCACAGCTGAAAAAGTTAATTCCGAAGTTGTAAGCTTGGTGGCTGGGAAGGACCAGCAAGAAAAGCAGGACTGCTGTCAGAAGATCAGTAAGTTTATAGATCTTTCACTTTTCAAACACAGGGGCTTCCTCATCTACCTTGTAGGAAACATCATCATGTTCTTTGGTTTCTTCGCACCCATCGTTTTCTTGGCACCTTATGCCAAACACCTTGGAATCGATGAATACTCAGCTGCATTCCTGCTCTCCATTCTCGCCATTGTTGACATGATTGCCAGACCTGGCACTGGCCTGATTGCTAACACCAAGTGGATAAGGCCAAGGATTCAGTATTTTTTAGTTTTTCAGTTGCATTTAATGGCGTCTGTCACCTTCTTTGCCCTTTGGCAACAGGGTATTCAGGACTGGTTGTATACGCAGTATTCTTTGGTTTAGCGTTTGGCATGGTCTGTGCCTTGCTATTTGAGACTCTTATGGACCTTGTGGGAGCACAACGCTTCTCCAGTGCTGTTGGACTTGTGACCATCATTGAGTGCTGCCCTGTTCTTCTAGGACCCCCACTTGGAGGTGAGTATCTAACATTTCAGCTTACGTCTTCATAAGATAAAAGCTTCTTCTATGTTTACTATAGCATTATAATAGACTGCCTTTGCATGAGATATATGGTCCACTGTATCGTTGAGACTCACAAACAGCTAAACTGTACTGTTCAGTATTTGTTCAATGGTAGTGGTGCATTGAAAAGATAATTTAGTTGCTATGAACCCTGAACCTGTAGACCTATAATTTCAATAGAGTTAGTGGTCTTAGCAGAGTTAAAACACCTTCAGAGTTGTAGATTATAAGAGCTTTCCGCTAAAATTGGATTATCATCGGTGAATGAGTTTACCCACAGAACGCCAGGAGAGAACCTGTAATTGGTCATGCTTATTTACTGTTCTGCCGTGAGCGGGAGCTCCTTGTTCTATTGAACAATCGCTGGAGAATTCTTCTGCTTTACAAATTATGGAACGTTATAAGTGCTAACAACTCCTAAATGGTGCCAAGGTCTCAAAACTACTTTGCTTTCTGCATGAGTTCAGCTGCACAGTGCTTGCTAATAGAGATACTGCCACATCTGGGCTCCTGTTTCAAGGAAAATGTCTGTAACTGTTGTAGTTTGCTAGAATTGTGTGTTGTACTATGTTAATCAGTGTGTGCAAACTTCTTATTTTAAAGGAAGTTTATATGAAACACGGATGGAACGTATGGAGATTCAATAGTTTTGTAAAAACAATGATATGCTGTATATTCATTCTGTGTGTTTATGGCTGTGAAAACAGGCTTTTGATTTGATTTAGTAAAAATTAGGTAATGTTCAGAATTCAGGCAGGTGGCAATATCCATGCTTTATTAACACACACATCCTTTGGTATAAGATTACTGTAGCTAGGTCAGAAAACAGGGCATCTGATTGGTCGGCTATGACCGTTTTAATGTTCTGTATTCAGTGGGCATTTGTTCCAAAGGCTATTCCATGTACTGTGAATGTAGATGGTTACTGTCTTGAAATACACTTTGTGAGTTTTGATGGAACTGTTTATGTTCAATAGAGGCTTGGAGATGTGCACAATGTAGTGATTTACCTTTTTCAGATAGTTTGCTGATGCACTCCTCCACCTTGGATTCCAACTTGGTAAAATGTTTTTCAATTAGAGCTTGGCCTATAAATTGTAGCCGTCTTTGCCAAACTTGTCATATTATGGACAGTTTTACAAAGATAAAAGCTAATCTTTTATGAAGTGCACAAATGTATTTTTGGATGGTCTCAGCAAATACAATGAAAACCACAGTAAATACTGTACTCCTGGTCATTTTGGATGGTGTCTAGACAAAGATTTAGAAGACCCTGGTGAACTGACAGCTGCTGAGAGTGGGGATTTCATATGTTTTTCCTCTGAAAGTTTTTCCCACTGTAAGAAATCAAATATGAAAAGTTTTATTATCTTCCCTTTTTTAATGAGGCAAAAATGTATTGGCTGTCTGGCATTTTCTCTGACCTGCTGCAAAGTTCCCCATTTTTTATGGAGTAAATAAATGGTTCCCTACATGTTTGAGTATTGTACCTTATTCTCAGAGGGCAGAAGCATTGCATTTACCTTTACAAGCCTACTCATTATAAGCTTCAAAGTGGTCTGAGTGGTAAACCTTTAGGTCACCCTAATTAGCGGGAAGAGAGAATTGCTGTAATTAGCCTTTGCTGGGTGTTTTTTCATGAATTTCATTCAGAGACTTCACTCATTAAAGATTTTTACCTGGATGATTATAAAGCTGTCCAACATTAAAAGGCAGTGGTGCTACCAGGTGGGCATAATTACTGGCCCAATCAAGGACTATTTTTAATGGCAATTATATTCTCTAGTTAACACAAATGACAAATAGGATTAATCAAACTTTGGCCTTTGAGCCGTGGTGTTTTGAAACGTGTTAATCATTACTCCCATACCTTCTTTATCGGTAAATACACCTCATTAAGCTTCACTTTTAATTAGTTTACCTAGCCCGTAACCTACACTTTGTTTTTGACTTTTACATAGAGCAAGAGAATAACTATAAACTATTGTTATTTGGAAGAAATGTATGGCTGGAATCTTCATTGTCACAGTATAATACGATAATACTTTTATAATACGTACATAAATGCCAAGCTGTGATGTTTAACAAGGTGACTGTTTGTTTTTTCAGCAAAGTCCAAACAGATAGATTGGGTTGCTCTCTTGTTGAGAACCAACTTAAAAATTAAGGGATAGTAGATTTGAAAGACACATAAGCTGCAGTCAGATTCTTTTTGGCTTGTAACTTTTTCAGTGATGTGTAACCGTGTCCTGGAAACCAGACAAAATCATTATTCTAGTTCCACACCAGAAAGACTAAATATGTATCCTCATTATTCAGCTGTAGTAAGGCTGTTTGTAAAATCAGATGTTCTGGTTTCTAACATAACTACAAGCTGTAGGTTAACTATGTAATGCTTTGAACAGTAAGGAGGACTAATTTCTTCTCATGATTGGTGAGAGGGCTTCCTTCCCTGAGAAACATCTGCCTGATTTTGTCATCCATTGAACTACATATCAGTGTGACGAAAACTACATTAATCCCCTTGAGTTTATAGGCACTGATGCTTGTTTCTTTTACAGTTGGCAAAGTACAAGATATGCCTAAACTAAAGCCTTGTACTTGCTGTATGTAATACAGTGTAATGAAAATGCAGGTACACATTGAATGTAGGTCTATCGTACGATAACTGAGGTTCTGTTATTATTTTTTTTCCAGGTGCCCTTGTGGATGCTTTTGATGACTACAAGTACATGTACTATGTGTGTGGAGCTGTTATGCTGTTTGCTGGCCTTTTCTTTTATTATGAACTTTTATAACTACAGGATGTTGGAAAAGGAGGAGAAGCAAAGGCAATATAAAGAGGTGGAGATGAAGAATGCAGAAGACTTGCCGAAAGCTGAAGAAGGCAATATTGACAAAGATGATGAGGAAAATGGAAGACCTTCCATTGAGGAGGGAGATAGCGAGAAACATGAAACAAAATTGAGCCAAACCTAAAATAAGACATGCTTAAGTATTGGAAGCAATACAACACTGCCTTAAACCAAATGTTTTGGGCAACCGTTGGCTGTAGATGTATCTTCTAACAATAAGACCAATATAATAAACCACCTTTCCAAGGCCTTAATGGCACAGCAAGTTACTGTTGATTTTGTAATGCATCCTAGAGATATGTCTGCAAAAATATGAATTTGGATGAGGATGAAGAGGATGCCACATGCAGGCATGTTAACACTTTTAATAAACAGTAAAATGCCTCTTTAACCCCTTTCACTCTGGCACCTGGGTCCTGGCTACCCGGTCACAATCCCGCATAATGTGGAACCACGTACCTGGGTCGTTCCTGAATTAACCCGTGTCCCAGCGACCCATTTCAAGATGTGTGTTGACAGCTGTGACCCTGGTTGAGATGGACAAAATGCATGACGGCCGATGAAGTAACAAACAGCCAAACCCGCGTGAAGGTTTCACTTCCGCAAGGAATGTTTTGTTTATTCTGTTTAGCCATATTTGCCTGAAACACACCATGAGCCAGATCGCAGCAGGGATAAAGAATAATTTGCTCTAATCAAAATTTGGGCCGACGGTTCAATCCAGAGAAGCTTTGATGGAAGCGCTGTAACAAGCTGCTTCCGGGCATCCATACGCGCATTGTGTACTTGCGTTTGTCACCTAGGTCAACCCTGCTTTATCAGAAGCAGTGTGAAATCGCGTAGCCAACCCGCATGACACCGGGTCCTGACCCGGTAGGTTCCGACCCGGGAAGAGCATGCCAGTGTGAAAGGGGCTTAAGGTTTTACCATGGGGATTCATCAGAATGGTCACAATAGAAAGTGCCTTTATGGCAAAATTATGTAACCCAGGTGTCCAAAGGAATTTGTTAGTGGTAATACTTAGGATTGAAATTTAAGATGAAAGGATTTTAGATTTGTTTTATTTAAGATTACTAAATATTAGTATTTTTAGGTATTGTTGAGGGTATTTTCTTGTTGTGACTTTGCAAATATAAAACTATGTACAAATTTGTCAGATTTCACAACCATTTTTATTTTATTAAACTGTTGTGACTCAATAATTAACTTCTAACTTTTGTCTGTTTAACTAAACCAATAATGTTAATAGGAGGCAGTACAGTACAGTTCAAATTAGAGATTGCATTGACTGAGCTTACTGCTACAAAACCTGTTTCCTGGCAGGTTCCAGCCTGAGGCCCAACTGGACTTCATAGCATTGGGATGATCCAAATAGAAGGTATGGCTCCTAATAATGAGTATCTGCAGATGTACCTTGGTGATACATGAATTCCACATGCTGTTACAGTGCAGACCTGATCGGTATCAAAGATCAGTTTTGTTAGGGTAGTGGTCACTGGTAAAGATTTCCTCAACATTCTATATTGAAAAGTTGCCTGTTGGAAATCTGGTCAACAATATGAATATAGTGTGAAATAAATGTGTTTTCTCCCTTTTGATGAAGTGTTCATACAGAGCTTCATGTTTTATTCTAGCAAAGAATAATACTTTGTAAGTTAAATCATGGTTTAAACTGTGTGCACTATATTATCAATTAAATACAGCTGTGCTCTTGTTATCGTTGTATGATACACATGTAGCACTCAAGCATGCACCTCTTCGATAAAGTGCATCCTGTGTATAGTGCACTGCACTGCTGTTAAAAGTTAGAAAAAAGGTACATGCAAGCTAAAATGTATGGTAATCATAGCAATGTCAAATAGGGCATAATGCAAGTCTGATCTACTACACAACTAAAATTCTTAAGAAAATCTGAATCAATTTAGGTTGAGATTGCAGTGATCAGTCAGGTGTGTGTGTATAAGAGAAATGCATTGATTGAATAACAGAATCCAAGGCTTCCAAGCAGTCCATGTTTCATTGTTAGATTGTTAATCTATTTCAGTTAGAATTGTATTAATCTGTGATAGTCATGGGCTTTATTTACTTTTAATGTTCTGATCTGCTAGAAGAAATATGGCTGCATTAAAAATATATGATATAACTGTCGTATTTCTGCCGAGCATCTGAAAAATACCTTACTGTACCCATACTCCAAATTGAAAACCATTCATCCAGAAACCTGTCTGGAGTTGAAATTTATTTTCTCTGCATTATTTTTTTGCAACTTCTATATCTGAAAATTGACAATGCATCTTTTAATAAGATTTTGATCAGATATAAAACAGAGTTAATATTCCTGTTTTCCAACTCTGTATTAGAGATTATTACAATGATTTGTTGTGATTTGGCTTGATAAAGAAAGACCCAGTTAATGCGTTGTTTAACTGTGAGATTAACATGTTTGGCCTGCCTCTGAATGATTACTGTTACATAGATAGTATTGTCTGTATAGGTTTGGTTTAACTACAGTCAGTAAAGCACTGATTGGAGTTGGAAGTGTAGTATTACTTAATGTGATCTGAATTTCATGAAGCTTTGCATGTAGACTAGTTTAGAGGTTAATTAACATACTGTAAATGTCATTTATTATACTTTTTAAAGCTCATAATGACCAATTTAATCATGACTTTTGACTTGAAAGCCATTGTGCTAGAACTTGGACAGTTTTTAGTTAATGAAGTTGTATCTGTGAAGTGTGTTCAGGGTCACTAATTGTTGTCTCATTTGCATCCTTCTCAGGGATTTGTTTGCAATTTACATTTTTTTGGTCAGAACAGAGCTTCCTGAATTCTGTGGGTTTCTTTACATACTTATTATGACTTCATGTGTTTTCCTATGTTACCCAAGCCTTCTGGCAGCTGTTGGGTTGGGATTACTCTCTTCATTTATGACCTTGGTCAGACTCCCCAGATCCACGGATACTGGGTCACTTTGGCGTAATACACCTTCTCGTCCTTCTAACACATAATCTATTACTGTATCCTTTTGTTTATGTATTCTGTGTTCACACAAACACTTGACATTGCCTTTTCAGCATAAACCTCTGCTGTGTAAAAATAAGGTGCCAACTTCACTCTATTCAGCAGTCAAACATGCTGCCAGCTCAGTTTAAAAAACAAAAAAAAAAAACACTGCTATGGGGATATATTAAAATACTATTTCATCACTCATCCAGATTCCAGTTCCATCCCAGAACCAGGGAGGTAATGAAAGTAATTTAACATACATCTATAATTAATTCACTACTCTTTCTGTGCTGCTGGCAATTGGCCTACCTAGAAACACTCACAAAGCTGATGGAGCACATTTATTATAAAGAACCTGCTCTTTGGTGCAAAGCAGAGTGGCACCATGATCTGAAACCCATTTTTACGCACCTGCCTGGTGGTCTGAGCTTCAGTTTCAGAAAAGAAAACACAATAAGCGATCTACAATAGAAAACCTGTTGAAGATCACCAGCGGAGCTGGGGTTGCAGGAGCTGGAGCAGAGCTGAAACTGGGGTCACTGGAGCTCCAGAGTATGGAGCACAGAGTCACTATTTCCTGCCTTTCATATTTTAAGAAAATGATCAACTAGAATCCTATATTCTGCTCTCTGCAGCCATAATCGCATAGTAAGAGAACAGTGAATGTAAGATTATTCAAATGCAATCCAAAATGTACTTGGGAGGCTAGAATTGAATAATAAAATAAGACTGGTACAAGATTAAGGCAATTATGTTCTAAGAACTATATAAAACAATGACCACATTTTTGAGCTCCTTAAATATATATGTTTAATATAAGAAAAACAGTAATAATAGCAATAACAAGCCCTAAAAGGATATATGTACATATACAACGACACACACTAACATGAAATAATTGCAGGTACAAAACATGGTATCGCTTTTTAATTTTCTTTTTAAATATTAAACTACTACTTTAAAACATCTTAAGCCTTTTCATGGCCCTCCACTTGTCCTTCCTGTAAGGGGTAGTTTTCCATGATCATTTTCCTTTTCCCTTTCTCAATCCACTTTGTCTCCTTCCCGGGTCCACTGTGTGCAGAAAGAAAAGGAAAGTGTTAATAGAGCTCACTCCACTCACGCAAAGCCCATAAATCAAGGTTATTTTCCTGCTTTGGTCACCAGACGCCCGAGTGGTTGCTGGTAATGCCAAGGCATGTTGACACCTGAACAGCAGTGCTAACTTTGCCTATTTTGGATGGATGGTCACTCATGTTGTTTCATCAGTAATAATGAATTCAAAGTGGAGGTAATACAGTAGTAGAGGGTATGAAGGTTTACTTCATAATGGAATGGCAAGAGAAACATCCAACTTTTACTGTTTCAGCACTAAGAAACTGCAAAAGCCAACCCTGCTTGAAGTGGAAATATTTCTGCTGCGCAGCTTCAGATTCCACAGCATGCAGGGAAATAAGGTATTTTCTGTTATGCTGGTCATGAAGTTCATGCACTTCGGGTCAGACCGAAATGGCCTAACTACACAGCTAGCTGAAACAGGGTTAAGATAAGAATAATAAAAGTGGAACAGCGATTGAATGGGCAAAATGAGTGCATAGCAGCAGCTGTCTTACCCAATTATAAGAGAACGTGGTTTGGGCTTAGGTTAGACAGTCAATCAATTTAGAGCACACACATTGGGTTTATGCATGTGGAGTTGTTTTGTGGGTATAAACAGGCTGATTAATCGTCATACAAGTGAGTGATTCGGGACTACAATTCATGAAGAAGACCTTCAGCCCTGCCTTGAGAGAACGCTCCCGGTATACAGGTAGCTCTGTTCAGTCTAACGCTGGTATCGTATAACTAGTCTGACTAATATTTCTTGTCTAAAGAAATGTTTACAATAACTGTCTATTGTCTATAATCATGCAAAGATGAAATTAGTCTGGTATTTACCTCATAGACTTACTGTGTAATAGGTTTGATAATCCCACTTCACTCGTGATACTAAACTCCAGGTGTGTGCAAGCTCTGAAAAGGGAAGTTCATCTCATATACAGTTAGACTACTTGACTGTTTCAAGGAGCCAGGTGGTGCAGTGGGCTAATTTGCTAGAATGCTGTGCTGTTTTCCTTGGACGACTGGGTTCAGATCCAGAGGAGTTTTCATTTATTTTCAAAAATGTTCATTTACCTTAAATCCAATGAAAAAGCAAACCTTTTCATGGATGGTGGCAGGTGTGTTGTAATTCACAAGTATTGGCTAGTGTCCTATATATGCAATAAAAAGCAAGCTCTTCCATGGCAGTGAGATGGCGAGTGGGTTAATGTCGGCGTGCCATGCTATTCTCCTTAGGGGACAGGGTTCAATCTTGGCGGTGCCTTCCTTTATTTTCAACACGTTGTTAATTTCCCTTATAGTCAATGACAAAGCAAGTTCTTCCACGGCAGTGAGATGGCGAGTGGGTTAAGGTGGCGTGCGCGCCGGTCTCCTTTGGGGACGGGTTCGAATCTTGGCGGTTCCTGCCTTTATTTTCAAAAGAATTGGTTCATTCACCTTATCACCAGTATGAAGGCGGAGGGCCCTGTGGGAGCTGGTGGCATAGTGGGTTAAAGCGGCAGCGTGCAGCGCCGGTCTCCTTTGTGGGACGGGTTCGAATCTTGGCGGTTCCTGCCTTTATTTTCAAAAGCATTGGTTCATTCACCTTATCACCAGTATGAGGGCGGAGGTCCCTGTGGGAGCTGGTGGCGCAGTGGGTTAGTCCCACGGCCGTCTCTCCCTGAAGACGGCGGTTCGAATCCTGCTCCCGGAGGTGAGTTCCTGAGGTGAGTAATGATGTTGGTTGCAACTAATGATGTTGGCTGTGTTTCCCAGGAGGAGGCGGCCTGCCCGCAGAGGGAGCAGAAAGAAGATGGGGGCTCTGGCCCCGGCAGGGAGGAGAGCGAAAGGCGGGAGTGTTGCTGCCTGAGAGAAGTGAAAGTTGTGTTTTGTCTATGCAAGAGACTTACAAACATTTCTTCTAGTCTCTTAAAGGTGCTTACTTATCACATTCATTTTTTATTTTTTAAATCTGGCACAGTATCTCTAAGATTGCATATGTGATAAGTAAGCTACCTTTAAGAGACTAGACAGAAATATGTTCATCCAGTTTGTAAGGGAAGTCTCTTGCATAGACAAAAAGCAACTTTCACTTCTCTCAGGCAGCAACACTCCTGCCTTTCGCCTTCCTGCCGGGGCCAGAGCCCCCATCTTCTTCCTGCTCCTCTGCGGGGCAGGTCCTTCCTCCCGCGGAAACACAGCCAACATCATTAGTTGCAACCAACATCATTACTCACCTCAGGAACTCACCTCCGGGAGCCAGGATTCGAACCGCCGTCTGGGAGAGACGGCCGTGGGACTAACCCACTGCGCCACCAGCTCCCACAGGGACCTCCGCCCTCATACTGGTGATAAGGTGAATGAACCAATGCTTTTGAAAATAAAGGCAGGAACCGCCAAGATTCGAACCCCGTCCCTCAAGGTGACGGCGCACGCCCGCCTTAACCCACTGCGCCACCAGCTCCGCAGGGCCCTCCGCCCTCATACTGGTGATAAGGTGAATGAACCAATGCTTTTGAAAATAAAGGCAGGAACCGCCAAGATTACCCCGTCCCAAAGGAGACCGGCACGCCGCACCCACTCGCAGCTCCCGTCATACTGGTGATAAGGTGAATGAACCAATGCTTTTGAAAATAAAGGCAGGAACGCAAGATTGAACCCGTCGGTGACTCTAACCCACTGCGCCACCAGCTCCCACAGGGACCTCCGCCCTCATACTGGTGATAAGGTGAATGAACCAATGCTTTTGAAAATAAAGGCAGGAACCGCCAAGATTCGAACCCCGTCCCCAAAGGTGACCGGCGCGCACGCGCGCTTTAACCCACTGCGCCACCAGCTCCCACAGGGACCTCCCCCTCATACTGGTAATAAGGTGAATGAACCAATTCTTTCTGAAAATAAAGGAAGGAACCACCAAGATTCGAACCCCGTCCCCAAAGGAGACCGGCGCGCACGCCGCCTTAACCCACTGCGCCACCAGCTCCCACAGGGACCTCCGCCTCATACTGGTGATAAGGTGAATGAACCAATGCTTTTGAAAATAAAGGCAGGAACCGCCAAGATTCAACCCCGTCCCCAAAGGTGAATAGCGCCATGCCGCATTAACCCACTGCACCACCAGCTCCCACAGGAACCTCTGCCTCATACTGGTGATAAGGTGAATGAACCAATTCTTCTGAAAATAAAGGAAGGAACCACCAAGATTCGAACCCTGTCCCCAAAGGAGACCGCGCGCCATGCCGGCGCATTCACCCACTGCGCTACCGTGGAAGAACCTGCTTTGTCATTGACTATAAGGGAAATTAACAACGCGAAAAATAATGTGATATCGTGTAACAATTGTAAGTCGTCCTGGATATGGGCATCTGCTGAGAAATAAATAATTATAATACACATAGTAGGTGGTGTTTGATTGTGTGTTTATACTTATATTGCAGTCCTCTTGACTACGATGCATGTAAAAAAATAAAAAATAAACAGCTTCAACTATCTCGTCTTATTTCTTGTCATTTAGTTTGTATTTTCTAAATGAAAACTGACTGACTTGCCTGACCTCAAGCAGTCCTCCTTGAATAACAAACACCTGACCTCTCCCAGACGCCTCGTATTGAATGTCACTGAGCTAACAGTCAATACAGCTAATTTTACAGATGAGATTATTTCGTGTAATTGTGCCTTCTGTGGTAATGACCTTGCAACTTTTTAAATTGGAGAAGGGAAATCTAGTTCGACACAGGCCCAGAAGATGTATTGCAACGCCATGGCAACTGCCTGCCGCAATAAGGTCATAGCGGTGGTGCTTAATTAGTCTTGCATCACTGTCCCATCGGAGTGGATTTTTATGACCTCAATATGTCATATGCACGCATCATGAATAGCCCTGGTGGATAAAAAAAGTCCATTCAGCTAAATCTTGGTGGTCTCCGAGGGGTAGGGAATAAGCAAGAAACAATAGCATATTAATGAAAATGATCACCATAGCAGTGTGAAAATGGCATTTGCTTTTCTCTTAACACAACGACTGAATGCAGCGTCATGGCAAATATAGTTAGCTACTCAATTCTAGTTTACACTTATATAAATATAAGTGTTATATCCCTGTATGAATTCTACGGTATGTGATGATTTAAAAGCAAATTAGCCCCCCCCCCCCCCCATAGTGTGCTAATTTTGCCACTAGAGATCAGTGTTGCTCTGTATTTGAGACAGTGGAAAGAGTTCGACACACTAAGGATCCCAGTGGTCTGGAGCTCACTGACCTCTTAGTTTAAATGCCTGATGAAATCATCCCTGTTCAGTTTACTTAAGGTAATGGAACTGACTTGACCTTTATTATAATTAATGTAAGACTGAGATTTAGGATATAGAACACAATGAACATATTATTAAAATTATAAACACAAATAATGCATAGTTCTATGTACATATACAGTACTAGTATTCTGTCCATAGTGGAAACTATTCACAATAAACAAGCCTCAGTTACCACGGTGTGGCATATGGACATGGTAAATGGTAGACCCATGAAGTTACCATACTTGAAGGCAGTTTTTAATTTGCATGTGCTGTGTCATCTGGAAAGTAAGGACCTAGGAAACTGAAAGACAAAAGCAGACAAGAAACAAAAATAAATATATTGTTTAGCTTAACTTCCGAACAATTTTGGAGAGATTAAATACTTTTAAAAACGATTACTGATCATGTTCATTGTAATTAGTTTGCAATATAAAGCACACTTTAAACTACACAGGGGCAGTTATGGTTTGCACTGCTATATCCTGCAGGACACATGTAAAAAAAAAGTGAATCCATCAGTGCAGTTATCTTTGGTTATGTTGGCTGCTTAAATGGAAGGCAACAAACCTATTTGTCATGTATACAACTTGGAGCCGTATTAAAGGGACCTAGTCAGACAAAGAACCTGTTAATTACAGTAACAGAATGCCGGTTTAAAAACTAAGACTTATCAAGTACTTGAAGTGATAATATTGATTCTGATTAAAAACAAAAATGCTCTGATATTTCTTATGCCCAAAGTACTGTTTTGTTAGATTTTCTGTCATTTTCAGGCCACATCCCCCAAGTGGCTGGTACTGATGTGAGTGTGACATGCATGCCACATAGCAGTGATAAGGAGGCTTATTTTAGCTTGTCCTCATTGACTTTAAAGGCATTTTAACTTGATGTAAATTATATCAATAAATATGTTTCTAAGTAGTTCTGTGGGACTTATTTTCCAGTGACAGCACTGAAACATAATTGTCACACATTTAACACAGTGGGCAAATATTCAGAAAAGTTATTAAAAGATGTAACTGTTTTACAAATAAATAAACCAGTTTGACTTCAACAAGACTTTAGCACAGGGTCCATTTGGTCATCCTTCATGTTTTTAGAAATGATGTAAATGGGTCATCACAAAATGATGCATATGTGTGGCTAAATACTGCCTTGCTCATATTTCTGACTGGGTTAACCTAGTTGTATTGTGTGATCTTGCCATAGTGAAGCCATTGAAGCCAATAAACAGGATGTGCCTTATAAAGTGGTGGCAGCTCATTGTATCAGTTACATCATATAAGCTCATTGTTATATGGGGAAATCCACTATATTCATGTTATATGAAAAGTATAACTTATCATTGCCTTTACCAGACAACACAAAATCCATATGGAAGCCGCAACACAATATTATTGAGACTTCTTACAGCAAGATGATGAATCCTATAGTAAAATGTACGACGGAATTATATGAACATCCCTATCTTATTTAGCCCCAACTATTACACCTTTAATGGAGCTGTGCAATATTCATAAATCATGCATGAAGCAAGATTGCACACTTTTTCTATCTTTCCATTAGCAGCACAGCATGCTAGGAGCAGAAGGACTGCTGATTCAGTTTTTAAAAACGTAATGCATATTTTTAAATAAATTTTTTTTAAAAAATCAGAAACATCATTCTTTCGGCCTTTTTAAAATGCAGTCATTTGTGCATAATGCATTAATTGTAGGATGCCAGTTGTATTCCAGGACGCAGGAGAAATGACTTTCCACTGGATGCCAAAAGGCAGTAATAAAAGAATGAGGCCACTTCTGAATGGAGGTGTGCAGTTAACGGGTTACTGCTTTAGAGAAACATTATTTCTTAAAACCTATTTCTTTTATTTTAGGGATCAGAGCTTAGAAGGACTGTTCCTTTCTAATTGGCTATGATGCTGATTTTATTTGATTGAAACTGCAGTCGCTGACCAAATTATTACTATTGCAATCTGTACAGACCATTGTACCCTCAAACTAGCAGAGATGGGATCAATATTGGCACCAAAATGTCTACTCACCACAACATTTACTCCTCTATTGTTGACAGTTGGAATAATGCAATGGAATGGAAGGAAGATCAGTTTTGATAGTATCTATGTTGTGCCCGACAAGGATCCAATGAACATGTTGTTAGGGGAAGCCGTGGTGTTTTTCTGGAAAACATTTCCATTCGATTTATTTAAAGTATAATGAAAAGGTGAACTACATATCCAATTACTGGCAGAAAGACAGTTACAATACTTATAAAAGGTTATATTCGAGGTGCACATTAGACTTGGAAAAATGCTATATCTTTTATTTTTGATGGGGTAGCGTACTAGGTGTGCACTTTATATAAGGCGCACATGTTATTCAAATAATAGAAACTAAGGCAGTTGACTCATATGCATTATACACTGGGTAAGTATGAATTAAAAAAATATAAATTTCAATATTTCTCTTCAATGGAAGGCAAGATGCACATCTAGTATTTGTCATGACATACTAAAATAGCAATTACAACCACTAAGAAACAGTTCAGTAAAAAAGGCTTAGCCTAATAATTACAAAAAAACCCCAAAACAACAAAAAAAAACATTTTAACTGTAACTGCTTTAATCTGCTACTGCTACTATCATTTGATGGAATTATTTGATATCTTATATAACAAAATCTAAGCAAGTGCACATCAGATTACTGTGGATTGCAAGCAATACAACAGCATAATCTTTAAGCGGCCTCCGTGCAAGAAACAGAATGGTTTGTGTCTTTATCATTGTGATTACTGACCCAGCAAGACTCAGGACGAATTAAAATCACTATCTCACAGTCATTTGCAACTAATGCAGACAGCATTGTTCACAGGTCTCAGACAACATGCTAGTGACCCACATTGTAAATGTTTGCTCGTGGCTTAATTAGTGGATTGCCCCAGCCTGACCTTTTCTCATTTGATTTAAACTTTACTTTCTTAAACTCAGAAAAAAAGTTGTTGAAACCGTCCATTAACATGCAAGTCCTGCTTAGGTTATCCAATATGTGCATATGTGTAATTAAAATGAAGCGTGACTTCATGAAGAAAATAGGACCCTTGTAGAAAGTGTGCATGTGAACAGAAAATTGTTTTGGAGTCACAATCTGAAAATAGTCATTGTGTAGAATGCAGTGTTTCACAAATTGTTTTGCTTAATGACACTTTAAGACCAAAAGATCAAACCCTCTGAAACCGAGACAAGGCAACTCAATGGAACTGGGTTGACGGCTGGATTAAGACAAATGATGCAGGAGCACAGCACCCTTGACCTTTAGGGAAAAAATGAAAAACCTGGTCTGAAGGATGATGGACAGTACATAATAATGCCAGTGGAAGAATTGATGGAAGATGCCTTTCACTGCAGTATAGTGCATTACACCTCTCCCCAGGGGAAGAGTCCATCGCCATTGATACAGTGTCTCTTGGAGTTTAGGTTTATACGGATGTACAAGCAAAAATACAATTCTACCATGCAAATGTTCTTAATCTAGAGATGCTAACAGAAGCTAATACAAACTCATCAAGGGCAAGGCTTCTAAGCTTTTGCACCACGGTTTGCATCAGCTTTCTCTAAAAGGGAAACATTGCTGTTACGATACTTATGCAGTAACTTAGATGCAAATAGGAACTCTGAAATTATTAATTATGCTGCTTACTTAAAGGTTCTGGACATTAAAAATGCATTCTATTGAGGAACAAACTTTGCGCTAAAGAAAAAAACAATGTCTCTACATACTGCAAGAGTCTTACATCAAATACCAAAGCTTATATAGAGTACCGAACAAACTACTGGAAAGGAACGTGCTCCTGGGAGGCCGGGGGTGAAGGGTTATTTGTCTGATGCTTACTGGTTTGAAAGTCCTTGCTCGCTCTGCAGTGGCAGAGTGTGCAGCAGAGGTCCACAGAGACTAGCCTGGAAGAGTGAGGGAGCTTGTATTTAATCATCAGATCAGAATCTGCCTTGGGGGCTATTGACAGGGGCCATCCAATTTCTGACTCAGCAGGAAAGCCTAAAGAAGGCCGTTTGGCTAAACCACAAGGCGCAGTGCAGGGAAGAACAAAAAAAAAAAAATTGTAGGATTTATTGTGGTTCCTGAGAGCAACACATCACACATATCCATTAGTTAAAGTCCTGCAGTTCTTCACATAAAAACTCACGACCTGGGAGACAAAAATGCTACTAAAAGGATATAGTCAATGTTATTGCAGAGAACACATTCAATCACTAACCCCCAGCTTGCAATGCACATCCTCACACTGAATCAATGGTGCTAAACTTGTTAACTTTTTCTACCCCTTTCTTTGCAGGGTATTATATTACACTGGAGCTTCATCTGGCATACAGGCAGAGGAATAAGACATATGCAAGTTAATCAGGGTTCTGCTCGTAATGTTGTGCTATTGAGATCAAAGATTACTGACCTGTAGCTCCATACAAACTGGGAATTAATTACTGTGGTTTTAAGGCAGTACTTTAAGTGCCTTGGTACAAAGTGGCCCAAAAGTATTGACACTATCCTATCTTTTAATGCAAAATGGTCTAATTGTGTTGATTTTATTACGGCTTAGAAATGTGAACTTTTACGGAATGTTCTGCATCTGAACATCTGAATTCTTCAATTTTAATCCGAAGAATGGCAATATTAATACTAATAACTTCTCACAGAGTGATCCTAAAACCTGTCTTCCCTTGTACAAGGTGCGAGCACCTTTTTTGAGTGAACGGTGTATGTGGCAGAGATGGATGGCTCTTTGATAGAACCAGTTTAATTTGCAGGTATCAGGCTTTTAAAGGCTGTTACCCACACCTGTGGTGGTTTTGACAAAGCAGAGCAGAAACTGACCCAAGACTGAGAAGATTTGTTTATAGTACATAGACATCCACATGTAATAATGGCAATGTGAATATAATTATTTTTAATTTTATTTTTAGCTTAGGCATTATAACGCGACAGCCATAATTAGCCTACTCTGCAGCAGATGATTGCAAATGTTGCTGTAAGAATTACACAACCATTATTAATTATAAACCTCATTACTAATTGTTTCAACGTGTTTAAACTGTCTAGGTTGAAATCTGTAGTGGCATCAACTGCTAAAACACATTTCACTAACCAACAATGCCACATTTGCATGCGTTAACTAGAGTTTAGTATTGAGTTTGAAGACATATTTGGCAAAAGATTGCCTGTGATAAGTCAGGATTTTGACATTCCCTTGAGGACCTACGATGATAACAAACAGAACATGACATATACAAAATGAACAGTATATACAGAATAATGTGATTATTAGTAGACCAAGCACTCTGATTTGTCTTTAACACTTTGTTCACAGTTGGTGGCATTGTGTAGTTGTGCGTGTTTTGAAAACCCAACTGCCACGACTAGAAAAATATGTTCTCAATTAAGCCAAGGTAGAATTTCTGTAGTATATTGGACAGGTAGTAAATACAATGTGTGCAGCAACAATGCTTGATATCCATATGTTCTGGATACAATTCAACCTTTTGTCATCTTGCATAAATGCTATGAAACACCTTACATCTTATTAACAATCACCACTTGAGTGCTATTTTTACAATTCAAGTGCAAAAGGAGAAGTCTGATATGGAAACAATACAAACCCTTACCATTGACACTAATGGAGATTTTCAATTTGAGCAAGGCTTACCTTAAGAATATTGAACTATCTTCTTTTGTTTTCTATTGAGGCAGCAAGCTCTTCCTCTTCTCTCTAGGGATCAGAAGGAATGGAAACCAATATCAGGCTATAGATGAAGACATGGAAAGAGCTTTCCATACTTGCAACAAACCTCCATTTGCGGTAGGCTTAACCACTGTATATACAAACAGAAAGCTGTCTGGAGGTCATTTCAAACCTAATTTTCATCCAAAGCTTTTTATATGTAGTCATGCACGACTGATAATTTGGAAATATTGGTACTACAGTTTTCAACAGCTGCCTGAACCATTAATGTATTTTATTTATTTATTTTTTATTTCAGGAAATTCAGATGTGGTTTAGTTGTCTCGTCTAACTGTTTTTTCTGTGTTTTGATTTGTATATTGATGTAATAAGTGCTTTAGCAATTGTAGTTGAATGGAATATGAAATATCTCCTGTATTGAAGAAGATGCAATAATCATAATTATAATATCGCCCTGTAACATGCATAAGCGAGGAGCCTTGTTTCAAATCCCTTGTATAACTCTCTTGTACACTAACCTTACAAAAATACCATAGCATTCTATACTGAATACTATTATATATAATGTACAATTTGTCCGGGACATGCATTATAATAATAAAAAAATACTGTAGTTGCATGTAATTAAAATACTATTTGGATAAACGTATATTATAATTCAAATGTTCAGGATTAAAACATATATTACTTTTCTTGCAGATGGTAACCCTGTGTCCATAGTTATTGAATGAGTGCAACAACAACAACAACAAAAATACATACATCTGTGCATCTCAGAATTAACAGAACAAATAAATACATTGGCGGTTTAATATTTGGTGTTATTTATTTATTTATGATTTATTGAATTCGCTTTTTGGGTTTCACCTTATTTGTGAAAGTAATCTAAAATAACCAGTGATCTTTAATCAATTCTATAGGAAATTAGTAAAATGGACCAGATGGCTTCAGAACCAGTGATGAGAAACAATAATTATAAAATAATTAAAACAACCCTGATCATTATAGGATTCATTTGTATGATGTTCAGAGTTAGAATCAAGAAATAACGTGACTTTGTATATGATTGCACACATCCCCCATCCCTCCTCACTCCTGAAGACAATTCACCTCTTCCATGATCAGTTTCACAAGGTGATTATTTCCACAGCACTGGTTCCGTCCCAAGATAGTCAGTCATGCATTTCACATAGACCATATGGTTCTTATGGTCGTTACCTATGGGCTTTTAAAATTTTAATCCCTTGCTGTTCCATGATATCAAAGTCTTTTACACATACAATAGGAATCACTGTATTTAGTCGGGCATTGATATCATACTTTATTTTCAGTAAAGTCGTACCATTAAAATGACTTTTAGACTTTGAGTTTTTCTTCTTCTAAACTTTGGCAGGCTATAACACCTGAAATGCATAAACCTGACCTAGTTTCCCTGTCATATTTTTGTATTTAGTAATGTTAATAAATACATCAGCGAGATTGATATTGACATTATCCAGTTGCTGGTAAGATTATTAAAGCTATTTAAAGGTTTTAAGCTGCATGAAACTATTTTCTTGGATTTCCTGAATTTCTCTTGCTTGTAAATGTAGCGAATCTTGTTATCCATCTTACATTTATACATATCCTCTTTTTGAGCTTCATTTGAGACAGAAAATCATTTGTCTTCACTTAGATTTCAAATCTTCTCATGTGGTCGTCTCCTGCAAGAGTGAACCTCCTCCATTGATCTCTTGAGTGAGATAATGTTAATATGATCAATAACATCCCTGATGAGTATGTATCAAGGAAGTGGAATTCGTCATATATCTTCAGTCAAGTGCAGCAGGAAGTGTAGACATGATGAGGTACTATCTTTAGCTTATCATTAGACTCCTCAGAAAGCATCCTAACATATTTTTCCTGTTTTGGCTCTACCAGTGGCCCACATTGTGTTATGTTTCAAGAGGTTAATATCACGGTATCATATATTTTGTGATTATTTTAACAAGAAAGAAATGTATAATGTAGTGTCATTAATTAACAAATTGCAAGAAACCTAGCTACTATACATTAAGCGTGAAAAAGTTGGAAGCCGAAATGTTGTGGCTAATTGCTAAAATAGTGAGTTATCTGTTTATCAGTTACTCTTCATCTTAAATAAGTATTTCTAGTGATTGATGAGTATCCTGTTTGAGCCCAACTCTCTTTGTATACAGTGCTGTTTTGAATGATCTCTTGTTTAATATATATATATATTTGCTTGAAGTATAAAAGGTAGGGGTAGATAAAACCGAGAAAGGACAAGGAGGATGGGTCAGAGAAGGGCAGCACTGGTTTAGTAATAATATAAAAAACATGCTACATAGTTGAGGGTGCCTGACCGATCACTGCATTCTTATCCATAAAGAGACAGCTTGCGTGCCAAGGAGGATGTTTTGGGATGCTGACAAAGTTCCTTGGGGAAAAGCACAATCAAAGGCATGATTAAGAAGGAGCTCACAGGGTCAAACTGGAGTGCGGTCTTCTTTAAAGAAAAGTGTTTCTTCCACTATTATAGAAGAACAAAAAGTCTCTTCCTACCAACAAACAGAATTTAAAACCATTTGTTCTGTACTGATGTGTACATAAAACAGTATGAAAAGTACATATTCACTTTTTGTTGCTTATATTTATAACAGTATGGCATGACACAATTGTATCTAATATGTTTATGCATAACATAAATATGTATGTATGTATTGCTGTATGTACAAAAGAATGAATGAATGAATGAATTTGTAAGAGATAGTGCTTTTGCAAATTCTGACCCCTGCTGTTGAGGAGTCTATAGCTGCTTGTGCAAACTAACCTGGCTCTTTTGTGGAATGTTTAAGATGCTTGCACAATATACTTTGTCCCTTATAATGTGCACATATGTTACATTTGTTATTTGAAAAATAATTGAAAAGTACCCCAAGTGTCCCTAAAGTTGTTCATCTTTTCTGAAACTGTGAAGTTGATTCTGTCACCACCTGGAGGCTCAATCTACCATACGGTGAAGCAGCTCCATGAGTCAGTGAATAGAAATGGATGATGGTGATGATGATGTCCTGCTCACTGAGGGTGGGCCCCGGCTGTGTGATGAAGCAGCAGCTCTGACAGATGGAGGAAAGACTCTGCCAGCTGCCCGAGCACTTGAGCACTCCCAGACGAAGGTGTGGGCTGAAAATACATGAGATACAGAAGCAAATATCCAACAGGAGTGTCAGGTTCAGGCAGACCCAGTAAAATATGACTGCTGTCACTATGGGAAGTCCCTGCTGAACCACCTTTCAAGAACAGAAGCAGATACAGTATGAACCAGGAACAGATTTGTCCCATTATTTCAGGATTATAATTCCTCTGTGAAGCATCATGTATGTGTCAAGTCATATCCTGTACAACTTGTTATTCCACTGTATAAGAACAAAGTTGTATTTGTTCTAGTTCAGGTTTGCTTAATTAACATAGTGACAGGGGATCTAAAGCCTAAGACCAGGTACAGCTCTTAATCCAACTTGACCGGGTATACCCAGCATTAAAAATTACACAGTTGGCATTACTCTGGCTTGAACGTGATGCAGTTATCATGTAAAAAGAGACATACAATATCCAATTTGTGAGAAGCTTGGTTTATAGCCTGGTCTTTGTTCTTTCTTCGAAAATAGCTTTCAATTGTTGTAAATCCCAAATTTGAGCATTGTAAACTGGACTAATGCTCCCTTAGTCTTACCTGGTTGGAAACTGCACTTAACAAAACATAAGACCATTAACAGGAAGACATTAGTGCTGCATGAAAGGCCAAGAAGTGACCTTGATATATTTTTGAACAAGGCTAGGAAATGCAGCTCTGACCAACAGGAGCATGGCCTTTCTAACTAGAGAAAGTGCTGTAAGACAGGGCCCCTACTGGGATTTAGAAGGCTCATTGGTGCTGCAGTGAGCAAATGAAGCATTGTGAGAGAGCATGTGCCAGTGAATCAGAGAGACTGGAAGTGGGCTGACTATACATTCTTCTTAAACCCTCACCCAAGATCTGTAGCTCTCCAGTGGCTGCCTGCCAGCTAAAAGGCTTCCACTTGAGTGGATCAGATCATGTAAGTTTGTTTAAGATGCATAATTCATGAAGGGTACATTACACCACCCTTGAATAACTTTTCACTCACAGCCTGCTTGATGGGAGGAGAACTGACAGCAGAGTGCAACCTCGAAACCTGACATTATCGCATCAGCGTGTCCCATGGAAAGGACACTGGTTCACAATTACATTGATCTTTCAACCCTCTGATTTAATTGATCCTGTATGTTCTCACAAAAGTCATAAGGCCAACCTCCTTTTCTTAAGTACACCATTTCAAGTGTACATACCGTATGTATACTGTTACCACATACACCAAAAATACGATAGCATTCTATTCAAATGTCAATGTTTAAGAACATAAGAACATAAGAAAGTTTACAAGCGAGAGGAGGCCATTCGCCCATCTTGCTCGTTTGGTTGTTAGTAACCTATTGACCCCAGAATCTCATCAAGCAGCTTCTTGAAGGATCCCAGGGTGTCAACTTCAACAACATTACTGGGGAGTTGGTTCCAGATCCTCACAAATAATTTAGGTAAACTTGGAATAAACTAAGTCAAGTAAACAAACGTTTCAGTGTCGAGTCCTCGTTTGAGCCCTGTGTGCTCAGTCAGCCTACACTGAGAATGTTTTACTAACCAGCTCACTACAGAGGATGGGGTGACCTCACTTGAAGGGGCTGGGTGGGTGGGAAGTACTGTTAAGAATAGTTACTCATTGGGAGTGATTTTCAAAACCATATTATAGATTGTGATAATACAGCTTTGTAACACTTTGCATTTGTAGGCCAAGTTGGCGTGCTGGTATGTGGACTTTTGTCAACAGGTGCCAGCCTAATACTTAATGAATTCAAGTAAGAGGTTTTACATACAGCAGGCATTACTAGAGTACAGTTAAAGTGTAAGATGGCATGCAAGACTTTTAAAAGTATGCATGGCTTTGACACAGCTATTAAGCAGACACTGCAGAAACCAGTGATAATTTAAAGGGAAATGTTTTTGAAAAAATATTAACGTGTTAAAGATAAGTTTCGTGAAGCAAGTAATAATAATAATAATAATAATAATAATAATAATAAACATTTCTCATGATTCCATAAATAATATATTTTCACAATGAATAAGGTTTTGTTGGACTCCAACTGTAATTTCAAATCCCCAAAGAATTGTTCAAATTGAGTGCGGAACATTCACATTTATTTGACAGTTAGAGGCTGGTATATTGACTAGTTTAAGAGTTCTGGGTCTTGATGTGTTGGCCCAAACATACCTTAGTGTAACAATATGAAACCCATGGACTGAACCACAATATTAAACCCAGGAAAAAGTGTTTGAACATTAATAGATTTGTCAGTTTCCTCCTGTTTCCATATTGTCAGATTACCACTAAGTAAGGCTGCATATCATTGATGCAGCTAAACACTATCAATTCATTTTGGATGAATTCAAGCTCAGACACAATATAAACTGGCAGTGGACTAAAGTCATTAACAATCCATTGAAACTACTGTGTTAAATGAGCCACATGCTAACATATCGCAATACTAACAGCGGCTATATTTCCAACAAAAATAGAGGTGGCACTCTATGATTGTTAGCTTCTATTGCTGAAATAAATCCACTTGACCCTGATTTACAACAAACTTCTAAATACCTCACCGATGGGTTATGATCATATTTTGGGTGTCAATCATAAAAAGAATGTGGTATTAATTAATCATACAGTGCATTAAAAGTTTTTTACAACAACTTTGCCATGAAGATAAAAACATTTTACAAGAGAAATGAATTCACGTGCTGTCGCACATTCTTAATTATGTAGCATTAGCTACTTGTTTGTCTGGTTACCTTTGCAACACACACACACACAAAGTTATATAAAATATAATTTCTACAAGTTTTACTACTTAGAATTTATATTTATGTGTGTGTTTGTGGAACATCTAAAAGTTACATCAGCCTTTTTACAATACATGTTTTTATTTTAATATAACCTACAATATTACATTTTTAATATATATATATATATATATATATATATATATATATATATATATATATATATATATATATATATATATATATATATACATGCCTGTTGTTATCTCAACTGGACCTGGCAGCCATCAATTCCTTCATGTTGTTGGAGAGATTTCATCTTGAAACATTTCGATCAAAAAACTGCAAAGCTGCAGGCTGGAGCGGCTCAACCTGGATTCTGTGCTGCGAGTGACACACACGCAAGATAAATCATATGTTACTTTCGTTTCAGATTAAAAACTACTTTTGTTTTTACAGTTTTATATGTGCATACATCTGTTTAGACACCTGTTTCTTTTGAAATGTTTATTTTATTACAGTTTTCATTTTTCAATTTTCAATGATTGTTTGAAACTACTATAATTATTTAAAGGGAGAAGTATTCAAATACTTTTCAATCGCAGGATTCGACGCAAGGCTTTACAGATTAAGGTACACAGAGAGTTCTGCTTGCTGCTGATATTTCAGTGGTTTGATCAGCGACAGTCTGGGAGTGTGTATTTCTCAACTATAGATGGTATTTGTAATGTATATTTATGAAACATATATAGTATAAACAGATTCCCCTGTTTTGAGATTATTAAGAGAAGTCTGTTGTGAAGTTCGTAATTGTGGAGCAGCACTGATGTAGCTATGTAACCCTTTCCCTGGCTGGTACTCCATTCTATAAATCTTTATTTGGTTACTTGAACAGATGGCCTGTCAAGTTTAGCAGAGAGAGCAGATAATTGGGCTGCTGCTACTTGTATTTGTATTCATTTAATTTCCGGGCTGGGTTTTATGCATCTTTTGAGATATTGTACATGTTTTTTGGGCAAATCAAGTAAGTATAGTTTGGATTGTATATATATATATATATATATATATATATATATATATATATATATATATATATATAGTGGCAGGACAATGAGCGTGTGCAAGGAAAATGTGTGTTTGTGGCAGGAGAGGGCTCAAACTAAATTGTTAATTATTTTATTGTTTAATTATCACCTGCACCTGGCTATTATTGTAAATTAGAGCCAGGTGTAGGGTATTAAAGGTTTTTGCTGTTTGTTTAAAAACTGTGTGTGGATGTCTACCGGTAAACAGCTTAGCTGTCCGGTGTATAGTCAGATTGATCCTGAATGTTTGTCAGTGCTCAAAAATAGCTAGGTGTTTATTTTTGGAAATAAAACTGAGCAATCGTGCTAAAACTATAAGTTCCTGTGTCGGTTCAGTGGTTTATAAAGGGGCAACGAACCGGAGAGTTGCAGCTCAGTTCACCAATATATATATATATATATATATATATATATATATATATATATATATATATATATATATATATATATATATATATGTATTCATCTCATCAAATGGATTAGACAAATATTTGTCATACAATTAGCATCCTTTGACAGGCTAACAGCACTTGGTCACATTTGTGTGCTTTAAATTGGGACCAAACAGCATGTTATTAAATGAAACTAGCTGCATGGAAGTCAGCCAAACATAGAGGCATGGTGGTGGCAAGTATCCCAGCATCAACTCATCAGAGGCAAATAAAATATTCTATTACATTACTCTCCAATTTTTACAGCATCTTCTGTTGGACCCTGGGGTGGCATATTTTCCAAGGGTTCAGAAACATTTTCCTATTACCATCTGCCTTGATAGCTGGACATATTGGAAATCAAAGCTAGGACAAAACAGCAGTGGCCCAAGGGCAGATTTGTGCCACCAGACCAGGTGTAAAGGAAGGCCTCTGGGAGTAGTGGCATTAATACAGACAGATACCTAGGTCTCGAATTTAAAACAGACCAGTCATTTACACTATCTATTCTCCTCCACTGGGATATTGATTTTGTGTTAATGAATTGTCAAGTAAAGGACATTTGAAAATGCATAAAGAGTATGGACCATCACATATAAATAATCGTTTAGTTTAGTGGTATAATGCAATTTGTGTTCCGCTTCATGCATGTACATGTGTTGTAAATCATGGATGCTACACAGGGCAAAGCAACCATTAAAAGAAGGTGATGCAAAAAGAAGGCATCAGATCAGTTGCATTTTCTTAAAAATCAGCAAGACATGTTAGATGTTGAAAACAATGCCGAATACCCATTTGAAATAAAGACAGGGTGTTCACAGTGTCGAGATGTATTTGCATCAAACTTCATGAATGAATCATATTTCTACATGCGGTGAATGAAGGCGCAATCCAGGTCCCAAACAGTCATGCATTTATCATTCATTTATTACATTTTATTGTACAATGTTTATTATCAATTATTATAATTAAATTCAGGGCCACATTTCACTGTATACACCTGGAAATGTAATGTCTCGTCTTTAGGATTTCAATGCAATTGTGAAAGGGTAGCGCTATGGTCAAGGCTAGCGGTAGGAATGGCAGAGGTCGGAGACAGGAGAGTGCAGTTCAGTGCTTCTTGCATACTTTTATTTAAGTCAAAATAAAAGCTATCTCAGTGCAGGCCACAAAGCACAACCTGCTGCTCTCAGCTATTTCTCTAAACAAACTCCCTACAGCTCTCTCACAATCATCAATTCAGATCAATTAGGACCTGGCCACAATCACACTGTAGCTTCTTCCTCAGCAACATACGCAGAATTCGCACCTTCCTCACCGACCACTCCATGCAGCTCCTAGTTCAGCCCCTTGTACTGTCCCACCTTGACTACTGCAACTCTGTCCTGGCCGGCCTCCCTGCCTCTGCCATCCGTCCGCTCCAACTCATCCAAAACTGCAGCTCGCCCTGTCTTTTCCCTTCCTCGTTTCTCCCATGCTACACCGCTACTCCGCTCTCTGCACTGGCTCCCTATTGCTGTTCGCATCCAATTCAAAGCCCTTGTACTCGCCTACCCACGGATATCAGGACTGTGCAGTCCCTTACCACCTTTCGGCACCTCCTCAAGACATACCTGTTCAGACAGCATCTGTAAACCTCACAACTCTCGACTATACTGGACTATATGGCACCCAATTGTTCCAGTACTTGCATGAGCTTGTACATGCATTGAACTGCTCCACACCTTGCCGTATTCTACTACTACTCTTACTTCCTTCCTATAACTACTTCCTGTATCTTGTATTTGACTTTATTCTTATAGGTTTTGTAATTGCTCTTATTTGAAATCATTCTCATCCATTCATTGTACCTACTACATGCTCATACTGGATTTTACTCGTATAAGCAAAAGTTTTATTATAAGTTAACTGCTCTTAGTTGACCCTGCTCTTACATGTAATTATTTACTGTATTCTCTATTTTTGCTTTTATTTGATTTGGATCTTTTGCTACTGATTTTATTGTACTTTATTGTACAACTGCTCTTATCTGTAATGTGATATTCTGTAATGTGTTACTCTGAAGTGTGATATTTTATAATGTAATACTTTGTACTGTGATTTTGTAACAATTGTAAGTCGCCCTGGATAAGGGTGTCTGCTAAGAAATAAATAATAATAATAATAATAATATAATTCCACACATGTTTTAGCAGGAGGAGATTTCAACCCCAGCTGCCATATTAAACACACTTTTTTCAAACATGTGCAAAATCCTTGCCCTGCTGCAGTCATAAAGACCACTATCACATATTATCCTAACTGGCTTATATTGGTTATCACATTGAAGTCATGGTCTTGTTTAACAAAGACCTTGACTGAAGGGGCAAGATTTGTAACTGTCATTGGACTGCTTTTCCCCACATTCACCCAGTAATACGCTGCCATGAACAATAATCTCTGCACAGACTCTTCAGCTTTTACATGCAAAGGACACACTTGTCATGCTGCTCTGTTCTATTATGCAATTATTTCAATGCACATTTTGAAATGGCGGATATTAATTGCCTGTGACTGTAATTGGCTTCATGATGATGGCTGGATGAGGGTCTTGGAGAACACACCACTGAACATCCAACACAATGAACAGCTGTCAGACATGCAGACCTGGACATCATCCATGCAAATTCAGAAATCTCTCAGACAGAACTGAAATGCTAGAAGTCAGCTGCGGCACAAATAGCATAGCTCTCCAACAGCCTGAGACGTGACATTATTCAGTCAAATGCCAGACAACCAGTCCAGTAGCTCAACTTAAATGTGATACTTTACTTCAAGAAAAAAATATATAATTAAGTGGGGAAAAAAGAAAAACTTTTTTCATGTATGCCTTCATGTGGTACCATCCTTCCCCTGGCACACATGTTTAAGGTCATTCTCTATAGCGGAGGGACGTCGAGGCCATTCACTTTCGAATCCAACCAAGTTGCCTCAGGTGCATGATTAAATTGCCCGCACTGCCGTGGTAAATGAGATAGCCTGCTATGGGAATGGGTTTTAAACAGAAGGGAATGAACTGGCACTGGCAAGACTGAATTGGAACATGATGTGTTCTCTTGACATGAAACCTTACAGTTATAATTAAAGCAACATTTACTCACTTTCACTCATTCTGATTGGTATTTGCAACAAAAAGACAACAATAAAAACTAGATAGCACTTAATTGTGCAGCCAGTAACACTTTACATTAAATGTCTCTAATTACTGTGTATTTACATGGTAGTTACTTAGTAAATACAAGTGTACTAACACGTAATTACAATGTTATTATGCATAGTTACTATTATTGTGTAAATGTTTTTACATGACATAACCTTAATCCTAAACCTTTTCTGATACAACTGTGTACTAACATATATCGGGCAAAACATTTGCACATTAAGTACATTGTATCTACATATAGTAACACTGTAATTGTGTATGCGTACACATGTGTATTTACTAAGTACTATATAAATACACAGTAATTTGAGAAACTGAATGTCAAGTGTTACCATCCAGCCTTTGTTAATATATAAAAACAAAGTCAGACACGCAATGCCTGTATAATTCATCCTAATTTATGATTGAGTGGTGAAGACTTTGTGACTGACATGCTCCTTCAGTCCCCAATGAGAGTATTCTTCATAAGGTGCGATTCAAAGACTCAACCCCAGGGGAATTAATTCATTGACCAAAAGATCTGTCTCAAATCCATATTTTGGAAACAACATTCAACATTATACGTGTTATCATAGCCCAATAATTAATATATACAAAAATAAAATGGTGAAGTAGCTAGTAAAAGGGTTACAATACAAACTGTTTTGTTTTAATTAATTAATTAATTAATAAAAGGAGATTTAAAAAAACAAAACTTTAACCCAGATAATAGGCAGGGATTGGCAAGATGGCCTGTCAAAGAATTTTTCTTGAATCTCAATTTACATAAGATTTGATCTATGGCAATTATAACACTGTAGCAGGATTAGCATCATTTTACCTCTTAGTTGTTAATGTCAGAGTAAGTCATACTGCATAGAAATGCTACCCATTTAGTCACATGAAAACTCCATTAATGATTGATTTAGGACGCAGTAAAAACACATTTTTAGAGCAGGTCTTAAAACATATTGCAGGATCTACCAGCCGTTTTTATCTTGCCTTGACGTTCTCTTTACATGTGGCAGCAGGTCATCTCATTAGAGGCAATGCAGCCTGTTACAGTGGCAGATAACTGCACCACATTTCACCTCAAGTGTCACTGAGTGGTTCATCCTTAAAATAAATAAAACCAACTAATGACAGCCTTAGACTAAAGTCCTCATCTTGCCAAGTATTCTACCCACATATATCGTTAACCATTTTTTGCATGAGTCATGAATTGGAAAATACACTAGATTTTACATGCACCTATCAACACCTATAACAAACATTGCAGCATTCTAAATATGTTAATTGCAAATATTTTTTGCAAGATGTGTATCCCATTTTAGTTTCCCAGAGAGTTCTGGCATGATCATTGATGTTCTCTGATACACTGAGGATGGATTACAAACTGAGTAGAACATATACAGCTATCAGATGCAAATTGCTTATTATTTGTGGCTTTTACATATTAGTGCCTCTGAGCATTTTGGTTATTTGTTGTTTATGAAGAAATTAGAAATGTAGCTTAAAGGTCACTTGAAAGACATGACATCACATCAGTGCTTCAGGTCTGTAACACACACTATAACTGACTCCAGTCAGTGCACATTGATTTTAGGTTACTTGGCACACAAGAAACATGTCCAGATAATAACCTTTTAATAAGTAAGAACATTTATGACGATGTTGTAGATGGATATAAGCCAGGTAGGGGCAGAGAAGAAGTTGAAGACACACACTCATGTATAGTTTAAATATTCAGGATACTGGGTTGACATGATGCTTTCTTGTATTGTATTTTGTGTCTTATACCTAATGATATGTAGAAGATTTGTTGCACGTTGGTTTTCGAATGCGAGCATTGACACTGCCATTGGTCTAATCCAGTAGAAGTGCTGATGTGACATTAAAAATAATCAGAAAGGATAATGGACAGCAATGTGGAGTAGTGGTTAGGGCTCTGGACTCTTGACCGGAGGGTCGTTGGTTCAATCCCAGGTGGGGGACACTGCTGCTGTACCCTTGAGCAAGGTACTTTACCTAGATTGCTCCAGTAAAAACCCAACTGTATAAATGGGTAATTGTATGTAACAATAATGTGATATCTTGTAACAATTGTAAGTCGTCCTGGATAAGGACGTCTGCTAAGAAATAAATAATAATAATGTGACAGAAAGATAAGTGAATTACATTGGGGAAAGGACATGGGTAAGTCTTGTTCTAATCCCACATAATACAATACCTTAAAACCCCATCAATATTCAGCTGGCCCCAATACACACGGCTGTTGTGATGATCTACTATAAGCAGAAAGCTTTTAGTAGTTTTAGTGCATTAGAATACATAAAAAGAAAACAACAACTCTCCTACCTTTTCAGAGTTACACGGATGAAGGCATGAGTCAAGATGTTTGACTACAGTACTTGACACAGGGACTGATATACAAAAAGGTGATGCACTTCAATGATTTTTGACCTGTGTTGAATTGTAGACTTCAATGGGAGTATACTACAATCCAACCCTAGGAATTGTTTTATTTATGGGGTGCTATCAATATAGCAACTTACCAAAAGTACAAAACAACAAAGCAAACTAAAACTGTGAGACAATAGACACTTTCTGAGCTTAATGTGATTTTTAAAATCTAATACAGTATCATAAGGTAAATGCAACGTATTGCATTGAAGAAAATGGTTATTTTTTACTATTGTTTCTCTATATGTTTAAGAAAATAAAAGCCTAAAGAATGGCTGGAATTTAAACTGAAACAACTGTATGGTCAACTCCATAAATGTATCAGATCAATAGGAAGGCTAAACACTCATGGAGTATTAGTTGTGTAATTAACACCTATGCTCTCCACTCTCTGAAAATTGATGAATACACAACAACAAATATGTTTTTCTTTTTTTTTCATATTTCTCTCTATAGGCCAGTATGTTATGGAGAGATGGCATTTAGAGGAGGGAGGGCAAATAGAAATGCACTCAGCCTTCACATTCAACACAGTCGTGAGATAGTTCAAAGGCAGGGCAAACCTGGAAGAGCTCTGGAAGCCATCTGCCTGAAGATGATTAATGTGACTAATGTACAGTGCAATGTTCTCTGCACATCCTTCCACAGGGACTGGGTTAGATTCACTCTACGGATCGGGTACTACAAAAAAGGTCTAGGATTAGGCTGCCCCCGTGCCTCTCCTGTGGTTACAGAAAGCAGTTTCTTATTTAAAAAAAAAAAAAAAAAAAAAATCCTGCATGAGCGTGAAATGATGTCTCCTCTTCTTAATATGTATGAGGCAGGAATAGTATTTTGCATTCAATGCACATGAGGACTGTTGTTTTTAAAGATTGTAATTCATTACTGCTTTCCACCTAGTTAAATAAGCATGGTAAAGATGCAGAACCAGTGTCAGTGCATAATTAAAACTGACACACGAAGAGGGCTTAGAAACAACATTATATTTCCATACTAAAATTGCAAAAGAAAGTACTGTACGAGAGAAGAAACACAAACATACACACAACCAACAATGGATGATATGTAAATGATTAAATACTGTTGGTACCTTAAGAAATGAGTAACTGATAGAAACTAGGGGCTTCCTCAGCATATTTAGCTGTACTCAGTCAAGCAGTCAAGGTTATAATTTGCTTGGTGCTGATTCAGACAGATTTTTTTTTTTTCTACAGATCATACACTTTAAGAGTCTATAGGTCACCTTGTAACCAGGGTCTTTATTTTGATGGCCAGGATTTGCAGTCTCCATTCTTTTGACTCTACATAATTCAACATTATAATATGACCTGTGTGATCTGTCTGTTTCCAGCTTGCTGGACAGGCTAAATGGTTTGAGAGATAAGGCCCAGCTTGGTTTAGAGGCACATTTTCAGCTCACAGACTTGAATGGGAATGTACATTTCAGAGGTTTACTTTTATAACCTGTATTTCTGGTGATTCAAGGCCAGGACATGTACTATTGAAAGATCACATTGATTTAAGGTATAATTATCTCCTTTTTTTTTCAAATTTTAGGTGAGTACTATATACAGGCTGAGTGTTATATAGTCGACTTGGTACACAGTGTACAAAGGTTATAATAATCTATATAGTAGAAATGAACAGGGCCAAAGCATGTGGTTTCAGCCAGCAACATGTTTTTATACAACTTTCCTTGTTAGGCCCTGTCCAGTTTTTTTTTTATATGACCGCGATCTGATCGATCCCAGATACTTGTAGGATTGTCTCTGTCTGTTTCTAAAAGTTCTGCTCACTTCAAATGATTCCTCATGAAATACTGGGACCATCTGAATCTAATATTCAGTCTTTCTCATTACCTTTACACTTTTAATGAACTCCCTCATGCTAAACCTATCCTTGACCTGCAGCTTTTTCTAATTTTTATAAGAAGGACAGAAAGAAACCTTGATGGACAATACATTATTGAAAACAGGCTGAAACAGTTGTGTAAACAGCATGTCCATTAAAATAGGGCTTTTGAAAAAACAATGTTAGATCTACTAAGCACATGTACCAGTCGCCCATTACACATCTGAAAACTTTTGAAAAAGAGAGCATACTGCACAAACAGGCAATGTGTCAGGGGAAAAAAAGTACTTATCCATTTGAAAAATTGTGCATTTATATTTAATACATATGATACATATACAGTATACATATAAAGTACCTGGTTACCGAGGCAATATTAACACATGACCAACATCAGTCATTACTATCAAACAAGGGATTTGGAAGATAATTCAATTTTTGGGTTTTAACAGTGTTGCTTCAGGTAGAAATAATATATCAGCATATTTAGCGCCAGATGTATGCACCTATTGTGATAGTTAGCAGGAAATTAGGTGCTTAATGTTGCATATATAAACTTAATTAATTGAAAAATAATTGATATCCTCAAGGCAAAAATTGTGAATACCCTATGCCTACAGTGTGTAGTTATTTCCTACTAACAAAAGTATAGGTAACTGTATATAGATTAAAAAATGTGATACACTTACGATTTCATATATACTTTATTTAACCTGTAAGTATTAGGGTGTCCTAAATGGTCAGCTTTGTTGTGTAGATTCGGCAGACTTGCACACTAACACACTCGTTTTAAAATGTTTAAAAGTAAGAAAAGCAAGGATTAAAATTAAAAGGACCATTAACTATCAGTAACTATATATAGGATTCATTTGAGAAATTTAATTGGTGTATTAGATCACAAAGGATTATTGCTCCCAATGGTATGTGCCAAACCTCAAAGTGATTTATCGATTTAGTCAGAAAAACAGAAACATTGACATTATTATTATTATTATTATTATTATTATTATTATTATTATTATTATTATTAATAATAAATTATTTGTCAAAGTAGACACGTGACTTCCTTCCAGTCAAAAAGTGATATTAATGAAGAGCTGGAGTTTACTGCAATTACTGTAGGTAGAATAGGATATACTAACACATGACTTCCTTTTGAATTGCTGTTGATTTCATATGAACTGATTCTTACCTCCCTTTTCTCATGGGCCACCCTATCATTATGCCTCATATTGTACAGTATAATGTATCAGATCTGGTATTTTGGCTATTATAAGTGGAACACAAAACAATTGTCTTGATACTGTACAGATTAAGAATAAAATAAAACCGTGAATCATACAGTAAGATTAAAAACGCATTACATTCTGGCACTAAGTAAGGAACACTGAGATTGTTTTATAAATATTTTATGATATGTCTTCTGCCTTCCAGAAGTGCATTTACTCCGAATATCCAATGAATGTTTAGCAGCTGCAGAACGACACTCACTGGGCTAATTATGTAAAGATCTTACAAAGTTAGAGCCGACTGCAGTTCAATCTGACAGGGCATGTCAAGGGCTATGAAATCAGGTTAAACGTAAAAATATCAAAGGCAGATGGATATTCTTATTGTTGTCATTATTTTCACAAGAAGGGATGCATTATTCACTTTACTGTTATTAGGAAGGCTGTATTGAGCACCCTTTCCTTGTTCTGATTGAAAGGAGGCCAGTTTGAGAAAATAATTTAGTGAAATTAGTATGCACCTCAGCCTGTTAAAACAGTATGTAATGGCTTTTTAGAAACTGGAATTATCGTATAAAACAGACAAATGACAATGTAATTCAGTTTAATCCAGTTAACTGTAATTGTTATCCATTTTAATGTCTCCTTTGAGAAACAGGGAAGCAATACAAGTGATCTCACAACCGTATGATTCCGATATTAAGTTTACTGTCACTAGATTTTTATATTACCGAGCTTCATTAGGTTTGTCTAATTTCAGATCTCTTTATGTTGGTGGTGAGGGATTTGAACCTCACAAGCTGTTTAACTTTTGACTTCATTTCAGGGTTTAGAAGTTTCTTCTGCTGCAGTTCTGGCATGGCTAAACCTACGCAGAAAATTCTATTCAATCTGGTGAAACCTGTCAACCATGTTTTCTAATATACATTTATGAACAGTAGGGTACATTTAAAGTGCCCCTGAATCATGTTAAATAAATAATGTATTTGGATGTTCAAACACAATGGAGTACAATGTATTACTATACTTCAGCATATCTGAATATGTCCCACCTAGGCTACATGTGTATACCACACATGGATTTTTTTTCCAGTCATCTTGTGTAATGCATACCTAAGTATAAAGTATGTTTGTGCATTCCCGTTAATTAATTCTTCTCATATTTATCAGAGAAATGTAAAAGGGGGAATAAAGGGGCTTTCACTCCTGGCAGCAGCAATACTTTTCCAGACAGGGTTGAAACCTTTCCTTAAAAAAATAAAGATAAAATGTATGCATATTGTATTCATGCATTTCCAGTTTCTTGGAGAGCGACATGCATTCACATCCAAATGCATCCAGTTTCCTTTTGCATTTCTATTTTCGCTGATTCGGTGTTTGAGCAAAGCGTGAAAATCATGACATTTGGTTACACCGTGCTATGTACAATTCATAAGCGCATGGCTTCATTGCATGTAAAAGACTGATAGCTACTTTGGCTGAAGGTAAGTGTTGCCTAGTTCACAACGCACCCCTGGTGAACTGAGAGCCATATGGTCACATTAACTGATTTGTTTGATTCTAACAGCCGAACAAATTCTTGTTTATTAGTGATTTTCAGAATTTCAGTTTGTGTTAACCTAAACAGTTTTACTTTCAAGTCTCTAACAGCAGTTTTGCTAATTGCCATCAAGTTGTACAATGTTTGGCTTTTAGCATGGTTCTGCGAGATTTTTTTCTGGCATGCTTTGAATTGACTAATTATGACCACGCTGTCATACTCTAACTTTGTGGGATAAAAAGTTCTGCTTTAAAGCCCAGCTCCTGCATGGCTCAAACACCCACAGAGGATATTAATTAAAAACAAAAGCAACTGTATTTCCACACAAAATATCTACTAATATAAACCAAACCACATCAACGGGCTTTCATTACAAATAAACAACAAATGCATTTCATGTTTGAACTGTTTAAACTATAAAGAATGTAGGTTAGAGTGACAACACTTTTATAAAACTTAAAAACAAAAAAAAAAATTATATATATAATTTGGTAAACAGTGGTTCGAGTTTGTTATTTATTTAGCAGACGCCTTTATCCAAGGCGACTTACAGAGACTAGGGTGTGTGAACTATGCATCAGGTGCAGAGTCACTTACAATTAAGTCTCACCCGAAAGACGGAGCACAAGGAGGTTAAGTGACTTGCTCAGGGTCACACAGTGAGTCAGTGGCTGAGGTGGGATTTGAACCGGGGACCTCCTGGTTACAAGCCCTTTTCTTTAACCACTGGACCACACAGCCTCCTTTGTTTGTCTTCCTGAGGTTACTAATGTTAATGATGTTTTCATACAGTTCATGGGTCATTTTACCTGGATGGAATTAGACTTCTGTGCTTTTCAAACTATTAATTTACAGTCAAGCACTAGATAGATTTCTTTTGAAAATCAAAGTGACAATCTCTTAATAGCTTTATCATTCACTGTTGATTTGAAGTGTATTTTATCAGAAGTGTGAACCAATGCCATTAACATACCTATCAGTGTTCAATGGCCCGTGGAAAAAGTGCAGTTACAGTATAAGGAATGATACATGAAGACAGTTTATGTGTTAATTGGCGTTTAAACAGTTGTCAGATTAATATATGTAGCTTTTGTCTAGAGTGAGGAAGTGGTTAAAAAGCTATCATTTCAGACCTCTGGCTGGCACAGTGTCTCAAATTAGTTTATCCAGGACACAATCTACATTACTTCTTTGAAGCTAATTTTTTGTTGTTTATCAGTTTTGTAAATATGGTTTCTCTTCTCCCTTAGTGAAAGAAGAACAGCCATTTTTCACTGGGGCAATAGGTTTATTCTCTATAAATGTATACATTAGCTTGACCAAGAAAACCACTTTAGATGTGGCACCTGATATTCTGTTGTCTCAAAGCTATGGTACAGAAACCTACTGCTAAATATCAACACAATTTAGAACATAGATTAGTTACAGTTTACTTATTACAGTTATAGTTTTTCTTACCAGTGCATGGATTCAGCATGTCACATGGTCCATCTACTGTGATAATGTTGGATTTCAGTTACAGCCGCTGTCAAAAATAAAAGTAACACCGGTTGTCTAGTTCAGTAGTATGCACTAGTGAATATTCACTCTCAAACTCATTATTCACACCTAGAATATGCATTAGTGTATATTGAGAACAAAGGGCTTGCATCCTAAATGCTAATAGGGAATATCCTATTCCTGGCTTATTTAACTGTATAGTTTGATGAGGGAGGCTACTCCAGGTGAAATACTTCGGCTATAAAATTCAAGTACATATTTGCTACAGTAAGTGTTTCCTTTAAACTTGAGAATGTAAGACCATCGTACTCTACACAGCCTTTGTGACCTACATGATTTAAGCAGGTCACCCAAGTAAAACCCATTTGCCTGCAGCAATTGCTAATATTTACTTTAAACAGTTTATTTCAGATGTGTATGATTTGCTCAGCTTTCAGTCCTTGGCAGATTAAAACATGGCGGATGATTCAGCTACCAAGGTTAATCTTTGACCTTTTCGAAATACAGGAATGCTGATTACTTGCAACAACTTCAGATTTAAATTTTTAGCAGTCTTTTTTTTTAATGGCATATTGCTGAAGGATATAAAGATAACCAAGTCATAATCTGTTTTCTCAGCAGTTGTTTGATGTCTACAGTGTAACTCAGCAACAGTCACAGCACTGTGGCATGGAAAAGCACATGTACCTTACAAAAGAACCATTACATATTAATTGTATATAGGGTTAATACACAAGTGTCATTCACAGTTTATTTGCAGGGTATTGTTTTGTATATTACTGGTTACACAACATAACTGAGAAATGTTTATCTACTTGATGGAGAAAGACATTGAGAAAGACTGCTTGTCAAATAATAAGTCAAAATGTATTATTACGTGATAACTTTTAAGCAACTGTATCCCACTAGAACACATTTGAACAGTAACCCTGGTTTCAAAGCCCCTGCAAAAAAAAAAAAAGGATAATATTGCTGCCCTGACATACTATTGAAATAGAAATAACCCATTTCTATGCAATTGGGAGTTCAGATTTGAACACAGAAAGGGTAGTTAGTCGGTGTCTGATTGTAATTTTCTTCACCTTTGCCTGTGAAAGAAACACCCATCAAAAGATTTTTAATCTTGTATGAAACTGAAATATGAATCTGTCAGTTTTGCAATGAGCCTCCATAAGGGTCTAGCTGACAAAGACAGGGCTGTAAGGCCCACTTCTAATGATATGTATGCCAGGATTGGATTTCTCTTTATAATGCATGTAATTAGAGAGCAGAACAAAATGCTCTCTTCACATTCACGGCATGCACAACAAATAAAGTAGAGGATGAGCCTCTAAGCTTTTTCATGCAAATAAATAGCTTCAATAAAGGAAATATTTCAGAGAAATTAGTTTTCAATCTTGGAAACTTGATGAGATTTTGATCTGAGCTGTTTGGAAGCCGATCTACGAGGATATATGAACAAGTAAAAGGTTGATTTCTTCCTCCCAGAGACAGACAGCACTTTTTCATTAATCTCTGAATGTCTTGTAGTCAATATGAGCAGAAAATTGTTCCTTTGGAAACCGCACGTTGTGTGAATTTGCTTTATGAAATACAATCACAAGTGTGACAGGTATTTCATCAGGAATGTATTCTTTCTTAAATCTACTCTTTCAATAGGTTAGACACACTGATTTGGCATTGATTGCCCTTGCCAGACCTGTGTAATAGAGAAATTTACAACTGTAGGCACATTGAAATAAATTACTGCAGTAGGATGGCCCTTCTGTTAGGAATCACATTTACAGCATAACACTTGAACTTGCCTGTGAGAATGAACCAAAAGGACTCCCATACAGTAAGTGGGTTTAGCACCAGTACACACAAAGGGAGTGTCCTTGTAATACTGAATTGCACTACATTAATCTGTAAGTTAGATATGTGCCTAAAATCAACAGTTTATCAAAGGTCTGGAATATGAGGCTAGGAGTCTAAGATAAAAGATCAAAAAATTGTGAACATGGCAGTTATCATGTTCACAGTATCAAGTATGTATTGCCATGATTTCCATTGCTTAAAACATGGTACAGTAAGTAAAATTCATTAACTTTGAAAGATATATATTTACCACCATCCTCAGGAGGAAATAAACACAGTAATACACCTACATTAATGGAGTGGGCAGGAGGACAGCTCTTGAGATTTAAAAATAAAATGTTACAGAAAAAAGGAACCTTAAAATAAGACGCTGAATTCAATTTTTCCATAACTTAACTCTGCATCTGCTTAACAATCGGGCAGAATTTGTAACAGTGCATTCTAATCGAAAAATATATATATATATATATATATATATATATATATATATATATATATATATATATATATATATATATATATATATATATATAATTATCATGCAAGTTCACGTTTGGAATTTAAGCAATTGGATGACTAGTTGGGAGCAGGTTGCCAGGGTTTCATAGTCTCATTATAACTGTGCTTTATCACATTGAAAATCATCTGTGACAAGTCACTTTCCTGGGTGAGGAGCTCAAAGATGCCGAGAGGCTTGGGGCTCGATGAAAGGTATTTGATGCCAATAGCATTTGTCATATGCAGGTTTCATACGTTTGCTGCTTCTAAGTGATGCCAAAAGAATGCAGCTTGTGAGAATACAGACAGAAAAAGGGCACTCATTCACACAAATGCCACTAGCTCTGCAAGGTCACCTTCATTTCCACACAAACTGCCTTTTAGCTAACCTAGGAAAAAGTAGACAGGTGTAATTTTCAATATGAATGAAGAAACGTGCATTTATATTGTAAACATTTCAGAAAATGATTCCTCCTCAAATGGAAAGTCACAAATTAATACAAACATTTTCACTATAAGACAGTACTAAATCCAATCTAATTGTTCTTCTTCTTGAAGTTAAGACTAGTCTTAAAATGTGTTTAAACAACCTATTAGACTAAATTAACCTACATTATACTGTACATTCCAACTTTTAAGAGCAAAGGTGTTTTTTTTTAAGGAAGCTAAACTTTTCTGTCCATCTGTCTGCCAGGTTAAACTTCATTTTAGTAGTTTGAACTTGCTTGGTAAGGTTTGAAGAAACAAAATCGACATATCACAACAGCAGATACCTGTTCAAAGGTTTTATAATCATAATTCAAAAGGCTCTTTAACCCCTACTGACCATATTACTACAGTATATTAATGTACTGTAGTAATATACAGACACCATTTTCTCCTTGCTGCAGTAAATATGATACTTTAAAGATTATACTCTTCCATTTTTGGAAGGCTGTAGTGGTTTCAGGGCCAGTGCTTTTCTATTTACACCTCATCTCCTGGGTATGATACAAGACAGGGACTGTGAAAGTAGCATGTCAATATCGACTCAGACATAACTGGACCTCTTGGCTTCTCTCATGATGGAGCCTGACAGACAATGCACCTCTTTATGATCAATCATGAGCTCAACGTTTCCCTGCTATTCTCCCTTCTTTGACCTCCCTTAAACTCTTAAATAAGCTGTAACAATACCTCGGTCCACGCGATATACAGGAAAGGTTATGGGTTGTGATTCAAGACAAATACACACAACTGAAGCCTGTACATACTGTTGACTATGTTTTACAACTAATTCCAAAATGTTACTATCATCACACCCAGCTAATAGATCTAATTCAGTCCGAACAAATTACTGTTATTATACATTATCAAATTGTTTGGAGTGGTGGTGTAGTGTAACGTTCTAAGTGGTCTATAAAATTACTATTACCCATGATGGTGTTCAGTTTGATACCCCAATTACCTTCAGGGCCAGAAATAATCCAACATAGAGTACTTGTAAAAGTATCTCTAGATTTTGTATAAATCTTGTTTAAAACTGTTATTATCAGGTAGCTATTTTCTATTCTCTTTGTTTTATTTTGTATTTTAAATTAATACACCAGGGTCATCAAAAATACATAATACAAATGTATTACATTAATGAAAGAACCAAGTTCATGTTTAATTAAACAATAACAATTTTCCTTTTCAAAATGATTTGCATTTTCAGTACTAGATAAGTCAATGTATCCAGTATGCTCTTTAAATAAATGCGTTTGTGATCAATTGATTGTGCCATTCTGTAAATTAAGGTGAATTGTGTTTGGTGGTAAATTCTTCCTTCAGAACTTGCACTTCGTTTTAAGGATTCATTAGTAACTATTGATAAACTATTACAACTGTTGGTTGGATAAGTTATTGTCATGTAGTGATTTAAATTAATTTGTATTATAACAATGTATACAATTTTTAATACAGTATATATATATATATATATATATATATATATATATATATATATATATATATATATATATATATATATTAGCTCAAAGAGTCAGCTGCCCAACGTTTGTTGTACTTAGCTTTCTCATTTTGGAATCCATCCAAAGACAGAATAACTGGGTAAATCACACTTTTAATGACACCTGGTTCCTAAACAGAGCAAAATCAGCTATTTAATTTAGGTTTAAACATATTTAGTTTCCCATATATTGTAGACCAAATACAACATAAGCTTGGAGTGCTGTGTTTGTTTCACCATAAAACTCACTCACCCTCCTTGAACAATCATGTAGTACCCTTTCTTTGTAACATAATTCATATCACCCTCTAAATGGTGTTCATCACATCCTTTAGACCACTTTAATAGATGTATTATTAAATATGTATAAATCAACAACTCAATTAAAGTGTGTATCCTTTCACCAACTTAGTGTTCTATAAATCTAGCACATGGACATTAACATCATTAGTATACTGTAATGAGCCACTAATCAGTGTAGTTTGCTCTTTGTCAGCATACTGTAACAAAGCTACACCACCCTCAAGGAAAGGACAGTGTGCGTGTTCTAGCTCAGTACTGCACTGTTTTAAGTTTTGCATTCTCCAGCATCTTGTGTGGCTCTCAAATAGAGGCACTGAAATGAATGAAAGCTTTATTTTTAACCCAAGAAAGAAAACACAGGGGCGCATTACTCTAAAAAATTATGCTCCATTTACTTTGCAAAGCAAAATGTAAGCCACAGTGTGTGTGTGTGTTCACTATAAATCATATATATATATAAAAAATACTTTCAAACCTGCAGTATATATTTATATATCATTAAATGCATTTTTTTCTATCATATGGCATTGCATTTGTTTTGTTGCTATACATTAAAGAAAAATGAATTTTAGATAGCTAACATCAAACAGTTTTGACTACATTTTCTTTTGACACATTATTATAGCTACTTCACCACTTTTCTTGTCCCGAGGGGATTTGGCAGATTCTGTTCATGCGTTCATTTCACTTTATATTACAGGCAGAATTCAGATTAATTCAGATACAGTTCGACGACTCTTGGAACTGCTTGTTTAAAGGTACACTACACTGTATAACAAGTGAGGAATAATAACATTTTGAATTGCAAAAAAATAAAATAAAATAGCCAAATAGCCATAGGAAAAAGCTGAGCAGTAAGAGAATAACTGCAAGGCAACGTAAAATACATTGAGAAAGCCTTCTCATTGAAATGCATTTGTACATTGCATCTATTATTCAACTATTTCTCTCTTTTCCACAAATTCATCAAGCTTCCTGAGGTTTCAAATTTGTATTAATGTATTCATAATAAATGCTGACTCAAAACAGATGATGGGGTGAGCTTTGTATCCACCCTCCAATTAATTTTAATTTAAAAGTCAGACTATGAATAAAAATGAAAGGTAGAATCGTATTTAAAACAGTAAGCCACTATTGGAACACACCATAATTAACAAATATTGTAAGTTGCCTTGGGTTTCCGTTTTCACTCATTTAAATGTACAGAATTCCCTGTAGCCTTTCAAATGAATTTTTCACGTATTAGACAGGCAGCGATACACCTGCTGTATCACTTTATAGTTATAGTTATATGCTTCAGAGTTATATGCTTCAGGAGGTGGCAACATCTAATTATCAGCCAACTTTAAACAAATTAATGTTTGCTTGTCCTTTTATTTTAATTAGAAAGACTGAAAGGTCACAAGCAACTTTTAATTAGTGTGTCAACCATCAATATGAATTTGTTTTTCTGATCCTTTATACTTCCTCTTTTAAAACATTACTCGACAAATACTGTGGCATAGGCCAGTCACTGAATTATTAGTGATAGCTGATGTAAAATATAACAAATCCATCTTTACAACTGAGCTGTAACTACATAAATAACATTAATATACTGTAGATCATATCTGAGAGAACATAGCATTGTCTTCCAATTGAAAGGAGGCGTATATACTGCTATCCTGCTTGGTTAGTAATTGTCTTATGGGCATCTGTAGTCAATCAATGTGTGCTGGATTCCTACCAGTTCAGTAGAATTCCTAGTTTAAGGATCTTGGTGTTGTCTATTTAAACTTTTCTTTTCTGTCTGCTTCTGATTTTATTTGATTTGTTCAGATCACGGAGAGCCAGAAATGTCTCTCTGTAAGAGTTTGCAAACTGTGGTAAGATAGGTCACCGTCTCTCAGTTCCTTATCTGATTTATTTTTTCATATAAAATGTTATACAATAGCCTCTCAAAAGACGGTCAATGAATAAAAGGAGTAATTGGCTAAAACGTGTGTTCCTAAAATAAGTTTCTTTTTCAAATACCAATTCCGACCAAATTTAAACGAGAAGAAATCGTTTTTCATATATGCTGTTTTGACAAAAAGTACAGACTGCAGTATTCCCAAACATGTGCCTGTATTTTAAAACTAGAAGTGATATAATAGGTTACGTGCTGCAACATCTTTTTGAGACACTTGTTGGGATTACTATTGATTAACAAAGGTTTCTTTTATTACTAACATGGAGTAGCATAAAAAACCTAAAATGTAAGTATGGCGTTGGGAGAACAAATATATTAGCCAAGGAAGCATGTTTAGCAAAGTGTCTACCTTTCCAATTATTAAACGAGTTTGAAGCCAATACTTCTTGGTTCAATTTCTTGTTAAGGTTGCACAGGAGGTGATTCAAATAGATTTTAAGTCTTTCAATTGCAAGTAATCCAGCCAACTGTGGTCTTATTAAATGGTTACAGATCTTGAAATTGAATATTGAATTTTTACTTCAGTGAAAATGTTCAAGCACTTAACCACATCCAAGTGATAAACAGGATTGTAAGAACAGTAAAACTGGCTCAGTAAATAGTTGACATAAGTTATTTCAGCAAAAAACATATTGTTAATCAAAAATAGCTTTGTTTTCCAGGTACATATAAGTATAATAAACAAAGTTATCTGTCCTACCTACTCAAACATTCCCAAAATTGAATCTTCCCAAATGCTTAAAAATTCTCGTTATTTTCTTTCTAAAAGGGTATACCCTGTGCCGAATGTTTCCTGGTCACCCCCTTCAGTATAACAATCTTGCTTCCTATAAACAACAGTACAGTACACAAAAACACCACATACAGTGATATATATATATATATATATATATATATAAAACACACTTGTGCTATTCAGCAATGGACATGGACATTAAAGGTCTATAGAGTAGATCGTTCTTGCCACAGAGCAAAATGGTTATGATTGGTAGTTATAAGAAGAAACTGGTTAATAAAACTCAAGGCTGCCCACAATAGTTGCTAATTAAAGCAGAATTAATTTAACTTCATGCCACCAACTGTGTTTTGCTTTAGTGTGGTTTTACATTTTCTACAATGGGCATTGCTGTATTTTACAACATACCCCATCCTTTGAAACAAATAAAATAATACTTAACTTCTTAAAATTCAGGTTCAAATGGTCATTTCATGTTTGTATATAGAAAATACTGCTGCTCACAGACCATGAAATATCCAATTATCTGGTCATTTGTCTTATTTAAATGGCTATTATGCTGCCAGAGACAGACATAAATATTTATCTGATGTTCTGGTATAAATATCTGATGATGGCTGTGTGTGTGTGTGTGTGTGTGTGTGTGTGTGTGTAGAGGTAGATTGGGCACTTTGTTTGCCTTTTGTTATTTTATGTGTAGAAGAAAGTTGCTTCTGTCAACTTATTTGTGCACTTGTAATAGTTATAACTATTATTTATTTCAAACAGAAGACCATCAAATGCTTGAACCACAAAGATACAATGATCTGCTTTTCCTTTCTTATATTCTCTAGTGAATGACACAGAGCTCCATGCACTTGATCCTTCTGAGCCCTCCTCTCTCAGATACTGTAACATATAATTGATCAAAATGTTAGCTTTCTGACAACAGTCTATTTTTGCATGCAAACTCGCAAAAGTCAGGTTGGCTAATGTGTTTTCAAGGACTGCAGTTCTCCACTGTACCCATCTCAAAGGCCAGCCCTTCAGGTGCCTGCCTGAACTCACTAGGCTGGCGGTTGGGTCTGCTGTTGCACGATGAGTAGAAACAGTCCCTGATGGTTTTGCCTCCCTAACCTGCAGGAGCGCCAGAGCCAATGCGATGCTCCGCTGGAGTCCCCAGCAAAGACCTGTGACTTTGCACAGCCAGGATGCTGAACTTGTGCTCCCCTGACTGTATGACTCACTCTGCACATCACACAGCAGTGCTTTTACCAGGGGAGCCAACCAATTAAAACCTTTTCAAGTCAATCATTTAGAATCAGCCTTGGGTTGAATTACCACATGGCAATTATTTTATGATTTCACTCTGCTCTTTTCTGTTAATTGAAATTGATTTACATCATGTTTTTTTTTGGTTTCCCTTTTTCTCTCGACACACTGCTATGTAGCTCAACTCTACATAATGAATCAATCCTTCAATCAACACTATACAGAGATGAGAGTATGGATTTACAAAATAAAATCGTGACAGCAAGGAGAAACAACAATGAAAGGAAAACAAATCCAAATTAAATCTGTGACAATAACAAGAAAGGTGTGAAATCAGGAAAACAATCTGAACACTGCCATCTCTGAAAATAATAGATGGCATTCTTCCATGTATGGGATTTCTCCTGCCCCACACAAGCAAAAATGTACAGGAAGTGACATCACTTACCGTATTTAGTTTGCTACATGTATTGGAGGAGCTACACCTAGCCCAAATGGACCCAAGAATGTCAAATTATTCAAGGTGTTGCACTTTACCCATTTCAAGGGACACATCTCTTAAAGAACAGCAGTAGAGCTGACAAAATAAAAATATTGTTTTGAAGTGTAAACTGCTGTTTTGTTTTCTGAGCTGCTCTGACAGATGGCCAGTACACAAGAAAATGTTAAATATCCCTCCTTGAAACAAGCAGACAGACGCATCAAAATGGTTTACCTTCTGATTGACTTGCAAGGAACAGCATGCGGCCGGAGATAAATGGAAAACCAGCCAGGAAAGACCAGTGAAGCATTCACGCTACAAATAACAAAACTGGTTCTCATTTATTTTTCAAAACAGGTTCCTGAACTATTCAGTCCTTTATTTTTCTCTTTGAAATATAACAGAAGATGATTAGCTTTTTCCTTAAGTGATATGGACTTCAAATACACATTCATGATTAATACAAAGTTAACACCATGGATTAAACTGCTATTGTGGAAAATAACCCCCAAAACACATTGTGTAAATACAAATCAAGATAGCATACTCCAATGAGAATAAAGATGAGACCATAGATTTAAATTGGCACCACATCATACAAGGATAACATCTGAATAGGAATCTAAATGGCACTTTCTTTTCAGTTGTATAAAGTGTTTTCTTTAATAATAAAAGGTTAAACTACAGACTGTCAACCGTTTATAATATTAGCTTTTTATTCATAATCAGAGAAGTCTATAAAAAGGTTTCTTTCCTTTTAAAAAAGTTGGATAAAGGATTGCAATTTATCCATTTTAAGGCAAGAGCATCTTGTTACTTCTGTTATTGTTGAAGATTTGAAAATAATGGGAAAATTACTTACAACAGCAAAGATAAACATTATATTATAGCGTGAAAGGATTTTAATTCAACTTGGTAAAAAATGAATTAGGGCTTGATATACTATAACTGTTCTTCCAATGCAATCATCTATAAGACCATCAATGAAAATATCAGACAGATTAGTCACACCGACAAACAAGAAACGTTTATATTAAAACAATAGTTAAAAATGAGGAAAAACAAAACAAAACAAAAATGTGTATGTATTATGCAGCTTTAACTGTTCTAAATTTACTTTGTCTCATGTGCCCAACAATGTCATTTGACCGATACAGAGTAAGTACCAATATTTGACAGAGCAAACGGTATTACAGTGCGGCATGTGAAATCCTGGTCTGGTTGGTTAAAATATTACAGTACCTTCAGGAAGTAAGTGGTGGTTTAGCTGTTGAGAATTTTTTGGTGAAACAAAATGAAGAATACATTAAGCATTAAATGTGCTCACTTCTTCTATAAAGTAATATTTGCAGACAAAAAAATAGGGAAGGGATTATATGATTAGAACAATGATGCTAGTGGAAATTTCCATTTGAGGTACAGAGGGTATCATAGGCAATCTTCTTCTGCACAGCTACTTCCTGGTAATACTGGCCACTGCCTTCCGTGCAGCATCGTCTAGGTCACTAGCAGCAGTGATCGGCAGTCCACTCTCATTCAAAATGCGCTGGGCTTCCTGGACGTTGGTTCCTACAGAGAAAAAAAATGAATACCGATACTCTAAAACAAAGGAAACATTAACAATGAATGGAACACAGATCACAAGATTTATCTTTTTACTCCAGTTTGGAAAAACATAAATTACTCTGAGGCAATGTAGCCTACATGATATATTGTAGCTGTATGTATGTATTCGATTATGTAGGTTTGAAGCTGAAATTGTTTGTATTTCCGTCACACAACAATGACCTGTTTAGCATAACATGCTCTATTTCCAGCAGCAGGCTTCCTAAAATTGGTCAAAAAGGACATTGCCAATCACAAGGATGACTGTAAATCATAAGAGACATGGCAGGGAGTAAAGAGTTTCACACCATCAAACTGCTGACTGGTTCTCATAATGGAGAAACACACAATAAAATGAGGATAGATTAATTGAAAGAGATGGCCAATTGTCAATCACATTCCCAACCTATCAGTTTGATAGCACTGTAATGAGACAGGTTCACCGAAATGTAATTTTATGTTTTTAACCTATAACATATAACATAAAACGTCAAAAGCGGAAATACAGAACAATACAATATGTGTAATAACAGTGGTTTCAGGCTTGACTCATTCCTCCAACAAAACAGTAATGCCAGAATATATATATATATATATATATATATATAAAAGTATTTCTATTAAAATCATACAGTTTAGACAGATTAACCCCTTAATGGACACAAAAATGGTTCCCTCTTAAAATCCATTTGAGAGTGACTCGAGTATTACGAGGAAACTGACTATTTGGATGACCAGATCCAACCTGTCACAACATTATAAACCTGCTTTTTGCACCTCATTGCAAAAATAAGAAAGTCAGCATACTTTTTATTTGTAGGACACCTATGACCTTGTACGTACCTTAAAGGGTTAAAAGAATAAGGGGTAGATGTATTAAGATGGGCCAGTCGCAGCGCAAACACACCGCAATTTGCATTTTCATTGTGACAATTCACAAAGTATACATTTTGTCGTATGTACTAAGAGAAATTATGTTAATGAAGAGAGCCGCAATATACTAATTTAAATATTTGTTGTTTTCTTAACGAGATCTCTAGCATTATACACTGTGAGAGTCCTGCAACATTGTTCAAATAAACAGCAGGAGGTGAGTTATGGTTTGCGGCAGCAGAGGGTGCCCAAAGGATAACATCTATACATGCAAGTGTGCAAGAATTAAGCGTCATCTGTAGAATGCATTCTGTTCCGTCTTCATTTCCCCAAAAGCTTTTCATAATCATAGAGTAGCCCTCGCTAAACCGGACATGCTTGTCAGACATAAGGAGGTGTCGGGTTTAAAATCAATACACTACAATAAAATCGCACGCACATACATTTATAGCGCTCAGTGCATTTTAAAAGTAAATCATTGCACTGAAATAACAGTAATGTGTTTTGGGTATGCTTCATATTACTTTATGTAAATTTGTACAGTAGGACTATACACTATCAATTTACATATTAAATTACATATTCATCTAAGGTTGAACCACAAAGAAAAACTGCTGCCATAAAGCATTTTTAAAAGTTGCTAACAGCATTGCGCTTGCTTAGTACATTTCACTCTTGACTTCCGACTTCGTTTGCGACAGGCTAACACTTTAGTACATCTACCCTAAATCTTTTAATTATTTTCTGAATACAGTCATACATTTTCTAATATAACACTCATTACTGCCAACAAGGGTTCAGAAAATAAACACACACATGTATTACATACAATTATAATCAATAGTGAAGGTTAATGCGGTCACAACAATGTACTCATTCTTCTACTGTAATCTTTAACCGATACATTGTTCTACATCGTTTTCATTGCAAACACAGCATAATCTACTGGGTTTTAAATAATTAATCTCTCTACTTATGAAACAATGAATAACCACCAGGGCTTTTATTTAATGATCTATGCAGATAAACAATTCTGGAATTATTACTATTATTTTTTTCTTTTCTTTATTCAGTCTCATGAGCTGGCAGTATCCTCAAGACAGATGAAAGCTTTAATCTTTTTGCTATGTTTTTTCCGGCTTCCATCAGGGTGTAATTAACTTCGTGTATAATATTTAAATTCTCAAGAGTCCTGGTTCGTTAATCAATATCAGTATCAAATGGGATCAGATTAATGCCAGCACTGAAGGACTGCTAATAGGTCATATTTTGTTATGCAAGTGGAAACTAAGGGGGCATTTTAAAACGTGACACATCATAGAAACAATCAATTGCCAGTACTTCTTTGTACTATCTACCACGACCATTTACGGAAACTCACCTGAGATCTCAAAATTTAAAAAAAGTCAATACTTTTCTGCCACCTTCATCACTTCAAGATGTTAATTATGTGGCTGGTTCGCCAGTTGTCAGACTCTGTCCACCATATACAGTGTTGGTAATGGTACTGTAACTTATTGTTTTTGCAGACTGGGTGATGTCCACACTTGAATGACACAACTTCAAATGCTAAATGCATGATGTATTCCTCCAAAGAGGATTACTTTTTATTTTACATAAATCAAAACTGTGCTGCCATTCTTTGTTAACAAGTAATATATCGGCAACTGGCATGTTCTGTAAGCATAAGCTTTGAATTAATATCATTTGCACACACCAAATGATTGAAATGAAGCCTGTATGCGATATACAGTACAAGAAAGAAAAAAAATGATTGACATTCTCGGCAAATGCCATTTTACATAATTTTAATAAGCAAAGCCTTCCACAAAATGACAAAATTAAAAGCAGATTTTTGAAGCAGGCTGAATTTTCAGAACAAAGATCACAATTTACATGTTAAATGTAGCCTCGGTATAGCAATTTTGCAAATTTGAAACAACAAGGCTTAAGGTAATATATTAGAATTTATTTCAAGCACTGGAGTTCCTTTTCCAAGAGATCATACAAAGTCTGCAGCAAAAGACCATTAACCTCCTACCACTGGGTGGTGGCAAATACCAACAGAATATACTGAATACTGTTCTCAGAATGGTTACTTTTAGGTTCAGGATTCAGAGATGCCTACCTTATATACAGGCTGTGTATTTGCCTCCTTTATAAATAGATACCTCTAATGTTGTTTAAAAAGGCCAAACTATTACAAATTAACAAATGCTTATGAAGCTTTAAAATAGCTTTTGACCAACATTTTGTTAATTGCCAAATCTTCAATTGAATAACCAGTAGCTGAACATACCTAGGCAATCTTCCTTTTAAATAATATTGCATGTTATATACATGTTACATCATTTCCAACTATATATATATATATATATATATATATATATATATATATATATATATATATATATATATATAATATATATAAATATAAGTAAAAAACACAGTATGAAAAACGTCTTCCATTCCAACATATTCTTTTTATTCAAACTATGTAAATCCTGTATAAGCAGTATGTGTGTCTCTGGAGCACTTTATCAATAACTGGTTAGAAGTGGATTTGAACTTCCTGCTATCACTTGTTTGTTTTGCCTTTACAAATCAAAACTAGAATTCTATAGTAGAATACGATTTTAGATTCATCGTTTGGTTAAACAGAACTTTTATTCATAAAACTGAAATGTATTCTGCACAAAGACTTCTCTGACAAAGGGAATCCTCTACCTCTTGAAGGTTTTCAACTTTCAGCAGCTTGAAGCCCACAGGCAGCGTGCCATCACCTTCCCTTTTCCTTGATGTATGGCTTGCAGTTTTAGCCTGAATGAACACCCTCTGTGCTCTTGCCCACAGATAACTCAATTACACCCATAATGACTTACATGGGCTGGAAGTCATCATGGATTGACCTCAACAGCGACCCAATTTTAACCATTTTAAAAATGGTGATATCTGGAGAATTTCTTTAAAGACAAAATCACAGAAACTTGAGAAGACAGCACTACAGCACATGAGTTAATAATTACAAACCAGATGGAAAGCTCATCCTTTCAAATAAAACAAACTCATATTTTCATATCCAAGCACTCATCCTTCCCTCTTGCAGTTTTGCTGACACAGAGCACATCACTTGCAACGTCTTAAAAGCACACGTCTTATGCAATTAGACGTATACATTGACTTGTGAGATGTATTTTTTAAATTGCTGGATAGGTCTTTTTCATAAAGATACAGTTTCCCACAATCTTTTATAGTAAAATATGGTTACTTGGCATCTGCTGTCATTCCTCCATACTCATTGGTTGACCGTCTCTTTTGTTAACATTCATGAAAGGTAGCTTCAGCTGCAGGGACAGAAGTTTGCTCTGCCACCCCCAAACTTTCTTTCCATGACAGTACAGTCAGTACCATCTGTAGTTTTTGTTACAATCAGTAACTACAGTACTGAACTGTGTAAGTTGTCTACTGATATTTTTTAATTTGTTAAGAAACTGAATAAAGTTAAAAGTTTCAGTTCTGTATCATTACTGATACTGCATTTGATAAAGTAAAACATAAAACAAGTACTAGGCACAGTGCTGCTGCTATCGATTAGTTCTTCAGTATTGTAAGTGCAATACAGTCTTTTATATATATATTTTTTCATTACTGTAGGTTTGTGTTGCAAACTGTAGGTTGGCTGTTTTTCACTGCTTGCAATGCCATCAAAATACAACACAATACTGAACTGGCGTTTTCCAGTACTGTCAATTAGTATGTCATTCGTTAGCAAAAAAAACACTCCAGGTTAATACAGTCCCACTATCATTAGGAGATTTTTAATGTTCTGAAACAAACCTAATGGCCAGAATTCTCAAGCTATTTACTGAACTTGTTGCACAATTGTTTTCAGACTTTTCATTTAGTAGCTTGATTGTAGTGTTACAATTTGTTTTTACTTCACTGATATGCCTCAAAAATATTTTGTAATTATTCTTAAAATCGTAAGGGGCACCTTATCTTTAGGGCATAAGCATGTGTCTGCCCTGTCTAACTGATTTTGTTACAAAGAGTTTTATCTCAGGAGTTTTGGATTGGGTGTTAATGCTTTGGATGCTTGGAAAATTAGTTATTTGTATGAAATTACCATATAACATGAGTTGACTGACATGCTGCAAGGCTAAAATGATTTAAAGAACTCCAAAATAATGTTGCCACAGTAATCTGATTCTTACTAGTGAGTACAAGTGGCGGTTTGTAATTAATAACAGACAATTTGCACACAGCAGGGTAATCCCTCTTTTATCCTCTTGCAGAACAGCTTGCAATTATTACATCAATTGAACACAGAGACTTGTCTGGAAATCCGTCTTAGAGCCAAGCAGATTTGATTGATTCAAAGTGATTTCTGATTCACAAACAGCACACATAATGACTGGAGCAAGACCTGTCCCAAATACTGTTGTTGAGGACTGATGAAGTTTGTAACAGACTAAACTCTTCTCGTTTGCTGTAATTCCATAAGGCATTGCACTTGTGAAACCTGAGAAGTATTTACAGCATCAGTAACCTCGGATTTTGGCATCACATTTCAGTTTTTATTCACTGTACAGGATGTGTATGGCTATCCTACCAGTAAAGCCTTCCACCTTGATAAAATCCTCAGCACTTACGAGCTGCCATTTGCAGACAGGTTCATGTACCAATCAATATGTAGTAAAGACATTAAACACTTCCAGATGAATAACCTGATAGCCAATATTGCTGTTGTGATTCAGTTGCAAGTGAGGAAAGAAAATACTTTATTGATTAGCCTCACATCTTAACCTTTAAATGTAATACTTTAAGATTGGTAACGGCTTGCACTCTGCAAATGCTATGGTTTTTTTCTTTTCTTTTGGAAAACAAGCCTGTCTTAACAACTGCTTGAAAACCACACAACCTACTTAAAACAAAGACATTTATCAACATCCACACAGCCACTTCCTTCTTCAGATTCTTCCCACCTTGCATCAGACTCCCCGATAGACAGAACAGGATTGTCATTTTAAATTGTTAGTTATCTGGCTCCAGTATACAAGTCTAGTATCTCAGTGCCCTACTTTGTAGAGTATACATGGGGCACTTAAAAGCTTGCTAAAAACAAAAACAAAAACTATACAAATACATTTGACTGTTTTAAAGAACAGAAAGTAGTCGGTGCCAATTGCCAAGAAATAATTAGTTCAGAAATTAAATGGACATTTACAATGTCAGGTTTAGTACTGACATTTAGGTCAAACCTTCGAAAGTAATTCGTTTTTACTATCAAGGAAACATTGTTAATCCGGAAGAGAGATTCTCTGGTGATTAGTACAGTACTGGAAGGAGCAATTGCTCCTGACAGTAGGAAACAGAAGCACAGTTATAGTATTGTATTAGTATTTACTATCGAATGTGCCTATACTCCTCTATATCTCTGCCAAGCTTTGGCTTTTAAAAGCTCTGGCTCATGACCGAGACCCATTTTCAGGCAATTTGTCTCTGTATGCCCTCTCATTTGAAATGATATAGGTTTCTATGCTTTAGCAATCGTGAAAGCATGCAGAACCCTGTTCAGAGACCACCGATACATTTGTAACATGATAACTGGACTGCATCTCTCAATCTGGACTGCAATGTGTGCAACAAATATATAGGTAAACAAATATAAATATTTTAAGCAATGTATATACATAACAAATAGAAAACTTGGGTAGATGTTTTCAGCAGCGTCCACATGACACAGTCTCATCCAAATCCTACAAATAATTCACCATAATCTACAGGGCCAGTAGCCAGAAAACACATGTTTCATCAAATGCTGGTGAGTGAAGGAGCAGATTCTTGCACTTACCTTCAAGTCTGACCACTAATGGCACCTTCAACCCAAGTTCCCTGCATGCCTTGGTGATACCATTTGCAATGATCGCACAGTTTACTATTCCACGAAAATGTTCACAAGGATTGCCTCAACCTAAGAAAAGACAAAGCCCAGATGATTAATTCCACAAGATACGCAAACATGAAGAATCACCATGAAGAACCTACCAAGAAAACTTAGTAGGACGTTGGAGGCAATTGGCCATTAACATTTAAGATGTATCTTCCAGACTAGCCTTGAAATAAAGTCATCATGATGAGTTAAGTATTAATAAATTACATTCTGCTTTGGTTTTCCAGATTTATGTGATCAGTGCTTCTGTGTCATTTTCCCAGGGCATTTAGGGTTATTACCTTTAAAAATTCCTGCAGGGTCAGACACAGATATTACTGTATGCCATATTTCTTGATTCAGAAAAACTCTGCAATTCCATTTTTCAAAATGTTCCTAATATTAAAGTATATATTTTTTAGATAGGCTTTATTACATAAAGCGTCTGTAGAGTTTTAGCTACGAAAGAAGTGCAGAGGAATGAGTGCTTGGGAAATTAATTTAGACATTAATAACACCTGATATTTTTTTTGGCAAACTGGTAGCAGCTTCATTCATATTGCTAATGTAACACACCATCCACTTTATATTTAGTTTTAGAGCTTTTAATTTTCTCTCTCCTGCAGGTGTCAAGAGAGGCAATTTGCACCATTAACACTGTACTGTGCAATCAGGTTTTTATATTCTTAGTTCTTCGTAAGTATGTCAGCAGATGAAGACAGGAAACTTTGCCCACTGTCCTTGATAGAATGAGAGCAGAACTTTTGGCAGCATATGAAAAGCAGACCCATGTAGGGTAAGCATTCAGCACACATGCAGACTGGGTATCAGGGGAGTGTTGAAGAGCAGTACAAATAAAGTCAAAATCCTCCATGAAGAACTGCAAGACCAGATAAACTGAAAACTTGTATTCTGCTCATATAATCGTTCCATAACCCATATAAAACCGTGATGGCAACAAATGCCTGGAGGAACCTTGCACCATTAAATGATAAAAAAAAAAAAGTCATAAAAGAAAAACATATCTTTCCAAATGCAGCTCACTGTTTTATCAAAGAGCCTAGCTGTATATTGTACAATTAGTCGGTTTATGAATTAGCATGTGGAAAAACAAAACAAAAAGACGATTCCTTAGAGCAGTTCAAATATATTGATGACTGCAGCTGCATTCTCCTCAGCTGATACGTCTTCACTCTTGCATGTAACATTGAACAGATGGACAATTAAGTACCGTCAGACTAATTTTTGGAAGTGTTAGAACTGCTGAGGCTTATCTGTGGTTAAGTACCTTTAACTTCTGTAATTGTCTATTTCCTAGACCTTCATTATATCCCCTGCAATAGGAATCATCTGTTTCTATAATGCACACCAGTCTCTTCAAAACCACAATATCAAATGAATGCCATCATTCATCTGTATATAATGTAGTGTGTTAAATTGCAGGAGGCTATGGGGTCATCAGCACATGATGGGGTTCTGGGTCCTGTCAACAGGTGTTAATATGTATTGCATAGTCGTCTCGGGGTCAAAGCTAGCAGGCATCCTTTTGAAGGAGTGTGAGCTGTTCTGGTAGAAGTGGCCAGCTGTCAGGGTTCAGGAGGTGTTAATGGGTATAGTAGGTGTGCAGGTTAAAAACTTCTATTATCTTTACAGTCATGCCCACATTGAAAGTTGAAACCCAGCAGTGACAAACTTTGTCTCTTTCTTGTCTTACACAAATTCAGACCATACCGAAGTGTGGAAGGCTGCTGTTTCTATCAGCTACTATCTTAGCATTTGTCATACAAGTAAAGGGTTTGAAAACTGACAGGGGAGAACAGGATTCTGGAGTCCAGGCAAAAAGAAAAGAAAAACTAATCTGTAGTCATGCCACACTGCAATACATATATCAAAGCAACTAGACTGTACAAAAACACTGAATTCTGTTAAGGGTTTCATACCTAAATATGTTTGTAATATTGGTGCATTCCTTTACATGCATTCACTCAGTATTCCCAGACTGCAATGGAGATGCGTATCCCAATGTTCCTGGCATTTGGAAGGGATCTTCAGTAAAATGTATGAATACATATCATTTCAAATAATGCTCACATATTGGTATTACGGCTTCATCTCACAAGGCACCTCAATCGAGTCAATGGCTGTGTTGCAAAATCCTGATATACTACTATACCTCTGCTGGCTATTTAAAATACACAGTATGTTGGCAGTGTCTACAGTTTTGATCCCTGCGTTACATTCCGTGTTGCATCCTGCATATTTTACAATGTAAATGCAGTATATTCAATTTAGTGTTATCAATTTGATAGGAAGATATAAAATAGCTGAGCCACCGCGTCCTTTGGCATTTTTGGACACAAATTATTCTAGGTTGCTGTTCACATCACAGGCCTGTCCATCACATACTGTAACTACTGAGTGCAGTCGTCTAAGGAGCAAAGATTAATATCCTATGTTTTTTATAATCTCTGCTAATCTGGCAGACACACTACACAAGGCTTGTGCCAGTAATTATGTTTACATTTTTAAGGATAAGAGTGCGGATTTTAAGATAAGCATATGGACATCTTAATTTAGTCTACATCCATATCTATGAAATAGACCATTTCTATTTATCTTTTCAAAGCTACTGTATGCTGCAATATTTAATAAAATCTATAAATGGCTACTAGGGAAAATGAAGGTATCTGAGGAAAGTTAAATGTTATACAGCCAAGTCAGTGAGCGTGTCATCTTTAAACTGTAGTGTTTTGTGTGACAGAATGGGCTTAAAAATCACGACTGTTTCACCTCACCACACTACAGTGGCCCCTACTGGCCAGGCACTGGGGTGAACTTGAGGGGACACCTACAGGGCTGGCCTTTGTCTCACAGGGGCTGGTAGCTCGCCAACATCTGCTGTTGAGCTCCCAGGTGTAGAGAGCTGAATGACTTGAAGCTGGAATTGGAGGACACCCACTGACCTTCAATTCTCCTGAGAGGATGTGGGGAGCTGCTGCGGTGTGGGAACATACAGATCTGACTTAAAATACCTGAACAATCTAAAAATCCAAAAGACACAAACTACTTGGGTACAATACCTTGTATCATATTACCAGGTAGATATTGATCTCGATATAATTTACTGTCCCATCATTGCTCTTATGCTGTATTCAATGAAGTTTCACAGGGCTCACCATCCATTTATAAAATCGATAAACCAGACGTCAAGCTGTCTACAATCCATATAGAGTGACCTATTGAGCTCTCCGGGAGGAAAATAAAGAAAAATGCTACTACTTTGAGAAAGGTCTACAAAACTTTGGTCTGCCTGCACAAGAATCATTGAATTTATCACATACATTACACTGTCCATTTACTACTGTACACAGGATTTAGTCAACACAAAGTGGAAAAATAGTCAGCATTTCCAATGCTCCCACATGAATACATAATAGGGTCTCTCAGTGCTATCTTTAAATGGCTGAACAATCTTTATCAATCCTGTGATTTGAGAGAATATTAAAGGGTACATAAGGACCTTTTTATTTTATTGTGTTACATGTTCCCATGTGTTGCTACAACTGTTTACACAAGGTGTGTGTATTGTTCTAATTTATTTATTATTTTTTACCTTTTTGGACCACTTTTTAAACTTTTAAATTGCATTCCCTCCCTCAAGATGGCTTCCCATGTACCATTATGGACTATATTTCCCATCATCCCCTGCCCACTGGTAAATCCATCTCAGTTACATATGTGAACAGGAGGATGATGGGAAATGTAGTTCTGAGGTCCATATGGGGTACATGGGAAGCCATCTTGAGGCAGGGAATGCAATTTAAAAGTTTAAAAAGTGGTCAAAAAAAAAAAAATTAAAGCAATACACACACCTTACGTAAACAGTTGTAGCAACACATGGGACCATGTAACACAATAAAATAAAAGGTCCTTATGCACCCTTAAAAGTAACCTGTAAAAGCAAAAACAAAAACAAAACGTCGTGTTGCTCCAGTATTCTGGATGAATTTTGACATTGTCTGCCCTTTATACTGGACTGGTGCTGAAATATACAGTTTATAGGTTACTTTTTAACACAGTCATGTATTATTCCATTTCACCTGTCAGAACTCAAGACAAATGACAAAGGTTTAAAGAAAGAATCACATTCATCACTGTCATGAATTATATCAGCTGCTTTACCTCAGTGACATGTCACAAGTCATATTTATAAGAATCTTTATACAATTAAACAATGCTTGCATCCTGTTATTCATCATGACCTCACATTTTCAAATATGTCTTTCAGAATATTAATATATATTTTTAGTTTATCTGTATTTATCGAACTCTTGTTCTTTATACACAAGAGTTGATTGTCTTTCTGTTGATTCTCATCTGGGAAAGGTACAGTAATAGAATTCAACAAGGTTCAAAGTCGTTGTGCCTATTGGCTTCTGTCAACTGTTCTATTCCTTCTGTTCTCCTTCTGTCATTGACTGAGATGAGCAAAAGCTTTGATTGATCCTAGTTTAATGATAGTAAAGATTACTTCTGATCTTTATAAAGACACCATCACAATAAGGTTTCTTGGTCCACTACGTTTTATCAATCTTAATGCAAAAATGTTCAGACAAAGCAAACAATGCTGTAAAAACTTATTGAATACATATTGATGTTTTTGACTAAAATGAAAAATCTCTTTAACTTTTCAGAACTAAAGAGGCAATATCACAGTGAATCCTTCGTGTATCAGTGACTTCAGTCTTCTTTTACTGTATTATTTAACTACTCGCATAAGCATGTGAGCTAGTGAGTGGTTTTCAAATAATGTCAGTGACATCAGTAATATTACACTGAACCTTCAAAAAAACCAGAGTATGATCAAAGACTAGGAAACATGAAATATACACTATTGCACTACAACCAATTTGATATATCAGTACATAATTAATTCAATTCCAAGCATGAACGGCTTAAAACTAAATGTATTTTCAGCTCAAAGCATATGCTTGAGCATATGGCAGACAGTAACAGAATCTAATAACACTTGTTTTAAGAGTCTGACAATTTTTACTAACCCGACTGTAACTAAAAACTTCAAATCTAGCCCATATTAACATTATCTAATCTTATGGCCAATGGAGAAAGAAATCTGAGGAATTCATTTTCAGGCTGCAATCATAGTCTCAAGAATGGACCATGTTCTTAAAATCACTGATATCAGTGGCTGACCCTGATGTAATCTGCTGCTCTGAGGCCTGATCCGTTTAGTCTCCAGAAACAAGCTCCTCAGCAAATGTCACTAAACCCCGTCTGCTGCGAATTAAACAACAACATCGGCAAATAACTCTTCCGAGGCTTACAGTGATTAAAATCTGACAAAACCCTTACCACAAAGTACCAGAGTGGATTGATTGACCTTCTTCTTATAGGAAAGGAAACCTACTTTTGCCTTTTCAATCATGTTCAAATTAAAGTGTTGTGCTTTGTAGAACAATTTCAGCAGCCAAATTAGGAGTCGCTTTGCAAAGTATTTCATTACCACTAAGTAGGAAGATAAGAAAAGGCGACTATAATTTTAGATTATAAATTAGAAGGTGCACATTTTTTTATATATATACTGTAATAAACCCTTGATTTAATGGTACCACAATGATATATCATGGACACTCTTTAGAAACCCTATTAAATATGATACTGATAATTCTGTGGAGCGTTAACATCGGTCAACAATATTTATTTATATCCTCATAACAGGAAAAATAAAACATAGGCTTGCTTTGTCTTGCACATTTAAACATTATACTGAGGATGTAAGTCTTATACTAATAGCAACCAAAACAAGTCAGGCATATTTCACTCCAAAAAAAAAAAAAAGATTATCAGATATTTGCCCTTAGAAACAAATAATTTTATTGTGAAATTGTTTTAGAAAAAGCAGCTTTTCATGCCTGCTGTAGTCTTTATTTGGTTCCCATACATATCCACTAGAGGGCAGAACAGATCAACATGCAGGAGCAGTGACCGAAGATCCATATTTAAGGCATGCTGTCAACCCTAAATGCCTACTTCTTCAATCACAAGTTTAATTGATTTCAGCTTTTACAGATACTGTTTTCTGTTTCACAAACCGTGATTACCACTAATCTTGGACAAACTTATCTAAGGTCAAATTAGTTTTGAGATGAATGCTAATCGTGGTCTCGAAACTAGCTGTCAATATAAGTAATTATAGTTCATTTAAATTGCGAGGGTGTATTTTGTGCAAATATTTGTTGTTTCCAGTTTTACATTAGTAAAACTAGAGGAGATATGGTAGGGAATACAAAGACCATCTATGACAATGGTTTTAAACATCTTCAACTATCCAGTAACACTGCAAGCGATTTATATTCCTGAATATGAAATGTTAGGGGACACATATTGATATCCAACATTTCAATTAACTTAACGAAAACTTCAAATGGAATTACAGAGATACAGTGTTATGCACAAAATGAATGGGATTGATTTGAAGGAAAAGAATATTGAAATTCCATAAAATAAATATTAACAACACTCTGTATAAACTACAATGAAGCAGGATCAACGGTAATTACAGAAAACACTGCCTGGAGAAATCATTTGTACTTTACCATGAACTTCAGAATAACATATGCCTTGTAAATAGGTATAAACAGCAAGACCATTTCACAGAGTGGCCTCAAGTAAAATACTAAAAGTGTGCATGTTACACATATATACAAAAATATAGTTCAGAATAATTATTTTGCAACTAGATCTTCTTAGTAATTGGTACATTTACTGTAAAAACAGATGCCAAAAAAGTTACAATAATTGAATGCCAACTACATCAGATGCAAAGCATGTCCCTGAAGACACCAGTAATTTACCATCAATCAAAAATGTATCTCTACTGTGTATTCTCACACTTGCTCACATAGTAAATAAGTTCACTCCCCCCTCCCCTAACCAGCAGCTGTAAGACTACCCGTGAATCATGTTTTCCCATAAGTAGCATTATTTGTTGCATATGACCTCAGGAGGAACGATGCACCGCTAAAACAACAGACATTTACCTGCCACCCTGATAACAGTCTTGGAAGTCCTTTGCTTTTTACTGTGTAAAAACTGACAAGAATTCCCATGTGCCTCTAAAACAACAATTCTTGTATAGTCCTGGCTAGATTACTATTTTGTACCACAGTGTCCCTTTTCTGGGTCATACAGACCTGGTGCTGCCAAAAAAAAAACAAAACCTTAAGTGAAGCACCAGAACTATAACACAAACACAAAGAAGCTGAAGGTTATTTTAACATTGGAGCAGATTGAACCCCCATCATGAAAAAAAGCACTACTGTATACAATATTTAAATGGTCCTTCAGAAAAAATTGTCTGAACGCTTCTATTAATCACTTTTACAATGGGCGAAAAATTAAAAACTCAGTCATGTCGCTCCCATTGTCTTTTGTATTAACCAGTTTCAGGTATTGACATTTGAAATAATGTACAGTATGTCTGTTCAGACAGAGAATACCAGCACAAGCAAATCTGGTATGCAGCTAAGGTTAACCATGGACTTATAAATGTGATGCCTCAGCTGGAAAAGCTGTAGGCAAATGCCACTAGTGTGATGGACAGTGAATATCATCACAGCAAGTACACATCTGCAATCACACAGTTTCATTGTTATTGGAGACCTGCTTTTAATCTCCAGTAGAAATACTTTAAATCCAAATTGCATCTGAAATGCGGAAGAACAACACTCAAACAAGAGTGCAGTTTGGAAAGGGGGTATTTAGTCTTTAATCTTTAAAAAACGTAAAGGATTTATATACAATGTGTGTTTAGAAAAGGACACTTGCATATTAAAGCTGGAGGTCTGGAATTCAAGTGCTTCTAGGTTAGGAGCAAAACAATCAATCGAAGATAAATCCTTCTGTAGAGATGTGAAAGCTGTGTTTAAAAATGCAAACATCAAAGGCAAGCTCAGATTGCAGCACTCATACAATTAAAATGTTCAAAAACTATTATAATCTACTACACTCTACAGATGAAAGGACAATCAGCATCACAATGGAAGTAATGTAATGCATTACATTTTCTTTGTTAAAGAAAAACGGAGACAGGTTGTAATAGTCAGTAATTTCCAAGCAACGATTCTCAGCACTAAACATGTTTACTGAGAAGTCGCTATGGAGCAGCACAGCAATGTAATTAATCATTTTCCTATCTAGTCAAAACAATATGAAATAAAAACTTGTCTCTTATTTTACAGTGATGCCTATGAATGACTATCTGAATTATCGTCCAAGTACACATTTACTGCTGCCATTCACACTTAACAATACCATACCCTTGACGCATGTTTGTAATCTGTCTCCAAATTCATGTATCCTTTGTAATAACTAATACAATTTGCTAAGGCATTAAATGCACACGCTCCATGGCCTATTAAAAGCATTGTTCAAGTTTATCTATTAATTGCAGGCTTCAGTTTTCGTATTCACTTTCGAGAATGCTAATCCTGTATTTACTACGAATGGTTAGAAGAAAGCGATACAGGTCAAGGGTTAAGATCAGCTCTTAGAAAAAGCAGATGCATTTTTATTTCTGGTAATAACATTACCATTTCAGTCTCATATTCATGCCTCGTAAACACAGGTTACTGAGATGCCCCATGTCTTTATTTACATGGGGTCTGCACCTTATAGAATTAACTCATTTTGTTTCATAAAGTCGAATGAAACCTGATGGCGAATGTTACATTAACATATTGAATTGGATACCGCTTGGTAGTTCGCCATATAGTTAACGAAAAACTGACAAAATGGAAAAATAAGACATTTGAAATCTAACATGAAATACTGTACTAGTATTATGGCTTCCGGTAGACTTTTGCGATATCGTTTTGTAGTTTCATTGATTAAATAAAAGATCAAAATTATGTTATATTATATTATTTGTATTGTCTCAATCCTAAACCTATAGATGATGCAAAGTTTTCATTACTCAATAAAAACTGTTCCTAGCTCGCCCCTCCCCAACTGCCCCCACAGAATCTTATCACATCTCTTATGTTTTTTTGAGATATATTTCAAATTCTAACAGCACACATGCTTTCAGAGTGAGGAAAGGCCCCAGCTTTTTGTTGAAACTTTTGATTTGGCCTGGAAGAGGGGATAAGAGAGAAATAATTATCCAGCCTGTTGAAGCATGACAGCTCCTCTTTGCTGAAAGTAAGAAAGATGAAGCATTATGTCTCAGATCAGCTGCAGCAGAGACACCTCTAGACGGCGTGGCCTTACATTTCTGCCAATAAACACACACAAAAACCGCGGGCTGCCTTCCTGTTGATAACAATGGCAAGAAAGTATGTTAAATGCAGGTGCATCATTAAAAAAAAATGGCAGAACCTACGATGGCTCATCTATTTGACTCACAAAACCAGTGACTAAGAAATCACTTTGGACCCCTAAGCTTGTACTACAATATAATATAAACCTTGCATCAGGAGGCAGCAGACAATGACCACCAAGACTCCAGTACTGGTCAAAGGGCATGTAACTGTGTTATTCCATTAAATGCCCACCTCTTGTCTCAAGGTGTGCTTCCATCATCTGCAGTCAATCACAAAATAGGGAAAGTGGGTGAGTCATTACAGACTCACAATTCATTTCATTTAAAAGTACAAGTGGATGGAAAAAAAACTCCCCTTGTATAACTGTTTTATCCAGGTTTTTACCGCAAGCTTAATTCTTCATAATAAGCACAGATGGGTCTAATTTAGCTCAAAGTAAAACCTGGAATGGCTCACATTGGTATACAATGGGAGTCTTGCTGTACAGAAGACAGGTATTCAAGGTGGCTTTTGAAGACTGCCATGAAATTACTTGAACACTATACCATGCAAGTGTCTGATTTGATGATATTCATTAAGTTCAACCTCCCTTCAGATGTTCCATTCTGGTTACAACTTGTAAATGCATCTCATTTGTAGCTGAAGTAAAGGAATTAATCAACTAGAAACAAATACATCCTAAATTAAGAAGATGGAGTGCAAGAGTGCATCACAAACACACAAGGTCTGCATGTCTTGTAGGCCACCACAAGGTTATGAACTGTGTCAGCTGCCTTTACTTGCCCATCAAGGATGAATAAGGTTTTTTTCAGCTGAAGAACTATTCATTTCCAGAAATCATGTCGGCAATACAAAACAGCTTCACAGATTTCTAATGAAGTACATTCAAAGTCACACTGTTTTATATTGCTTTAGACCGAACTAGCACTTTGTCATCTCCATGCCTACTCCACCTACACCTCAAGAAAAAAAAAAGAATAATAGTAACTGAAATAGTCTTGCATGTTTTCTTTACTGTAAGAACAATAGTTATCTATGTTAAAATAGCAGACTATTCAAACAGTAAAAGGACAACTATTGTACACCAAGGTCATTATTGAAAGGGACTCCGGTTCTTACTGTTTTGTATATCTTATCCTCATCCCATTCAAGCAAGGCCTTCCAAGGAGCAATTCACTGACAACTCAGCCCTGTAAATTCGTCAACATTATCATCAAGGCTTTGTTGTCCGGTTTAAAGTGGTTATTTAAAGTTACATTATTCATTACAAGACACTGCATTCCCGTCTTCCTTCTGCATTGGAGTCTTTCATTTTCCATTCAGTTCAGTTTCCATGATTATTAATTAGATTAAAAGATTCAAAGGTAAATTCAGTAGCTACCTCTCAAGTGTCTCTCCTAGGATTTCACATTTTGCTTAAGGGTTATCTTTCCTTCTACACAGTTTTTCTTTTGTTTGTTTTTTTTTTTTATAAGATCAAGACAGGCCACATCTGCCGTAGTTCTGCCTTTCTTTTTCAGGACAGTAAAAAGAGCAGCTTTCACTTTTGATAAACATGTTCTACTATTGAACATTATATGACAAGTAAAATCTCTTTGCCATTGACTTCCAGTCTATTGAAAGTGAACTACACTCAACCATATGATCACTTACCCAGTCCCAGGTATGCCACTATATGGTTGTGTATTTTTTTTTTAATGCGTAACACACTTAAACTCTTTACTGAGAATAGCAAAAGGTGTCTTTTTAAGAGTGATTGCTGAAAGTCAAACAAGGCAATGCTACATTTGCCTTGATACAGATTGTGAGTTGTTTTTTCCCCTCATAAAACTAGATATCTATATTACTCATTCTCACAAAATGTATGACCATTCACTAAACTGTTACTCAAATAGCATTCCCAAGCACTCAACACTTTTCAATCACCTCAGGAAACTTGCATTCTAAAACTCTGCATTTCTGTTCTTTACACAAATTATTTTATTAGATTTGAGGAATTTATAAAACACTGAATGGAATACATAATCACCTCTGAGACTCAACATAACAAACTAGAGCTGAATATAAAACACTCAAATTTTACTTTGTTCATAATGTTACATGGCCAATCAAATTTAATTCATTCAAATTTATTCACACAGAAGGTCAATTATCCAAATGATTTTAATTCAGATTGCACCTGATCTTGGAAGCCAATGAGCCATTTAAAGGGCATCTGTTGTTTTTTTGTTTTTTTTCCTAGGTATCACATTTTCTATTCCTCCCTCTCCCTTTTGCATGAACAAACAAAATAGGTAACTAGTAATGAAAAGGTGATACATGGGTGGTAACTACTATAAAGAGCAACTTGGAAATAACATTTTAAATAAGACTGTGTTTCACTTAAAACATTAAATCAAACTTTACTGTTTTACATAAACAAGTGACGAGCAGTCCCAGCTCAAAGTACATGCTAACTCAGCTGTATTTACTCATGTAGGGCCTAATACAAGATTGGTACAATTACTCTCCCTGGATTCATTAAATGTGTGTTTTTTTTGAAGACAAACACCTGGATGCAACTGTCACAGCTCACGAAGGGCTTTTAAAATAGCTGGGGCAGAAATCCCTCTCTAGCCATCTACAAGCATCAATAAATACTGTACAGGGCTCCGATAAACCAGCAATTGACATCAAATAAAGCTAAGCCCCAGTGTAAATGTCTGCAATAATATCATAGTCCTGGAACATCTCAGTAATCGCAGCAGTCCTAAGAATTACGTTTGTCTACAAGAGGAAATAGATGGTCTTTAACTGCATCGCTTACTTCTGGTCCTTGGACTCATACATGACAGTTGTTTAATGTGTATCTCAATACTGATACTATAGTACTGAGACAGCTATATTAAGTGTTTAAGATTTAAATTTCAAACCTACCAATTTGATCTAAACATAATTGATCTCAAAGCTACTGAAAAACTAATTGTTCTGTCTTGAAATAGCAGACCACGATGAAAAAAAAAAGCCTCATGTTCAACACTTTGAATTCAATAATGCAACAATTTCACATAGCAAAGCAATGTTTAAACAAGTAGATGTGTCTCCCTTTTGATATCCTCTTGATTGAGACCAAACAGACGGTAACACAAACTGTAACATGTTTACACGACAGCTTTATTGCAGTGAATGTGCTGCAACTTGGAGCTTGCCATTCAAAATAAATTATACCTTTAGAAAATGTAAGTTGGCTAAAACACAATTAAATGACTCTCTTTTCCCAGGGTAGATAGAATGACGAGTTCTGCAGTGCTGTGGAACAATTGTCAATTACAGTTACATATAGCGCTAAAATCATTTGATTCTCAACACTGTGCTGCCACATTGTGTAATACAGTACATGACTTACTGTAGCAGACGACAGAAGAAAGACCGAGGAACAGTTGACAAAACTAGTTCATTTCATTCTTTGTTATTTATAGTTACCGAGGAAAAATAAATAACAAAACCGCATATAATGACTGAAAAATAAACATTGCATTTTAGGAGGAAAAGTTACAAATCCCCTTCCCAGTGCTTTCTCATATGCTTTTTGGTAACTTTGGTAAAACATCATTATACCCTACAGTATGTGCCACAGCCCTCTGAATGTATTAGCTTAATTAAGTCACTTATTAAGAGACCCACAATGACTCAGTAAAAGGTAAATGGATTAGTAATTTACTGAACTGGAAGCAGTCAGGGATACTCTTTCATAACAAGTTTCAATTCATTTTCTTTCCTGCCATCCAATATTTGTCCAGGTGAACATTTAACCCTCAAGCTTTTGACAGGACGCATTTGGTGTAAGAACCCTTCTTGAACACAAACCCCAGTGATTACAGTGTGACAGTTTTCTAATTATTCTGTCAAACATCAATCTCAGAATGTTTCAGGTTCTTCAGAGCTGTGACTGACAGTCTAATCACTGATATACTTAAAATGTAAGTATCAGTACTCAGTGGCAGACAGGTGGTGACGGGCATTGAAAAAAATGTAATTGTAAAGGCACTATTAACTGACACTCAGAAACTCTAGGTAAGGTTTACAAACCCACAAACTGTGTAAACATTTCGGTTTTACAAGTGTTGGCTTATTACATTTGTTCAAAACCCTACTATCTCTTAGGTATAACAAGAAGGTTCACAGATTCACACAACACGGTTTTATGTCACAAAGTGACACAGTATGTGGTGTCAACAACAAGCATAAAAATAAATCGACTCAAAACTTGATTGAATTACTTTAACAGCTGTTATTTTACAGTGCAAGGTGCACCTGTGATATGTTGCACACAATTCTCTAAATGACCATTTGTTACATCAGTGACTCTTTTATCCAAACAATATTATGTCAGCAAATCTAATATAGCTGCAAAAGAGAGCACGTAGCAGGCAGTAATCATGCAGGGTGTTCTACATCCTAGACTTCACAACTTACTGTGTAGAACACAGCTGCATATTTCCAGTCCCAACATCCCTGAATATATTTGTGGCAGTAGTATAAAGAAAGAAATATTTGTGTTTATTTCACATATTTTTTTCCAAATGAATACATCATTCCCTGTGGCTTCTTGTTTCTGTTATATAGGTATGCATACATCATAAAAGTGTTTCATAGCAAATCAGGTTTAGAATAGCCAATTATAGTTACAGTAATCTCTGTGAACAGCAGCCAGCATGGTTTAGCATACAAAGTACATCACTGGGAGAAATGCTCCTACCTGGATGCAAATCACAGAAACCTGTGGGCAGGAAGTACATTGTTCAGTTCACCAGAAATAAATACAAATATACAAGTTGCTGCTTAACACAAAGAAATATCGGTGTGTTCATTACAGAATGTCTTCCTGTGGTGAAAGCCAATATTACAAAAATGAGGCAGTACCACCTCTATAGATGAAATACCTGTAAAGAAAAATGGGAAGTAAAGAAAAAATTCTGGCTGTGGCATAACTCATAGCTTCCTGAAATGTTTTGGTTCTAACATGTGTGTATATCACCAAAGTTTCGACATCGGCAAGTTACACTTCAAGTCCGAGTAAAGATTCTGGACAGAATCCTGGATGGAAGAGAGTCATAATTCAGTATTTAGTTGCATAGGTCAGATTTGACTTGGTCAGACAGGACATCCAGTACCATATCAATGTGATTATCGAGATTCTATCTCAAATCACCACCACAGGAAAAGTAGAAAACAGTTATGCAGCAGAGCAAAGTTTAATACCAGAGATGGATCATTTTCATCCACAAGCATGTGCTGCAAACACTTTGTGAACTTTAAAAGACATTGATGGCAGTTTCATCCAGTATTTTAATTTGTATGTATTCCACGTTGGTTTGGTGCCCTAGAGATAGAGGGTGTTTGTGCTGTGATAAAGGCACTCGCGTTTCACCTCTTTGACCTGGATTTGAATCCAACAACTTCTAGAATGTCTGAATCTCATTTCTATATGAGAGCAAACAGGAAGCGTATGACAGTCTCAGTCCAGATCCTAGTAGAAGGGGTTGTAAAGTATGTCAAACAATCAGGCTAACAAGTGGAATCCCTACAAAGTCTGAGTTCACAGAGGGCAAAATGCGATGAAAGGGAATCTTGGGAAGCCTATTGGAATTGAAGACTTGGCAAACATGAACAAATTAGTACAAGTTACTTCTGACACTAAGCAGGATTCTTTCATTTGACAAATAAAGACACGCCATGTTGCTGACATTAAAGCACATTTGTAGAGTGCACTAAAGAAATGAAGATATGAACAGCTTTTTGTTTTTACCAAATACTGTTGAGCAAGTGAGGGAAACATAAACATGACAAATTCCCACAAGTGCTACTTGGAAATGATAAGTCAATTCAAGCTAATACGTGGAACTGGATTCTAGTTTAATGAAATAAGGCCCAAATCAAACTGACGTATGCAAATGATTTCCATTCACACGAACATCTGTAGCTAACTTAGAATTTTAAAATATCTATGCTTTTGATTAGAGCAGATCGATGTTCACTTTTATGGTGTACCACATGTATCACTAGGATACATTGTCCCTTTGGAAAATGACTCAGTTTTGGAATATGTTATGTGCAGTGTGGGAAGGCAGAGTGTTGGGGTTTATGAGTTAGTTGGCAGGGATGGGGTTAATTCCTTGCCTTGTCAAAATATATGTGAAAATGTGGGTTTTGTGCACAGCCACAGGTTTAATTGGTTAATTGTTGTTTTAATTTAATTAGCAACACCTGCTAGTAATTTAGGCAAGTGTATATAAGCAGGGAAGCACACAGAGAGGAAGCATGGGTGGTCAGACCTGACAAGGTATGTGTTTTGGTACCGGTAAACAGCTCAGCTGTCCGATTATAGGAAAAACTTGAAACGTTTAGTTAGTACTCCTGGGTGGAGTTAGGTTTTGTTTCGTTTATTTTGTTTTTGTGTACATTAATAAATATACAGGCCCCACCCTGTTAAAAACCTACATGTGATTTTGAGTGCTGTTCCTTTTATAAGAAGACAGCGTGACAAACTTACCCCGGTTTGTCACAGTAGTCATATACATGTAATCTATTCATGTTCCAGAATGACTTTCATAAATAAAACAAATAAAAAATAAAAATAAAAATCTACTTCTTGTCACATTTATTTATTTATTAAAGCCAAATCCTTCACAATCCAGAGAACACATTCTCAATCACCAGTTGAGGAGGAATACCTCCAGAGAGCAGCAGGAACTAAACCATTCTGATCAGGTTTCTGTGACTTTGAGGCAAAAGGTAATTTGTTCTTTTATAGTCTTCAATGAAGAGTCATGCTTTGTGATCCCAACCCTTTCAATCGAATGATTTGCTGGATATCCGACTTTAAAGATTCATCACATACCTATTAGATATCAGATTGGTCATGGATTTGTAATTGCATTATTTGTTTATTTTCACTCCTGGAAGCTCCTGCGATGACAAATAAAACAATGCCCCATATAAAAAATAAAAAACAGATACATTTTATGCCAGTATGAACCATTAAAACCATTCTGCACACCAAATCTGTTAAGTTACTACCCTTTAACCCACAAAAAATAGTTTTGATTCCAAATCACAATGTACAATAAGAAATGCATGTTTGATCATATTTGTTGTGAGTTGAAGATGATGATGATGATGAGGTCAAAGGTATTACCCACATGCATACTCTCTGTTTCCAATATACATTTTTTTACATACTGCAGGGTAACATCTTCTTTTGACAGGGAATCCTTACCTACATTGGAAATTCAAAGGGCTGTGATTGTAAGCTACTCCTTGCACTTCACATTTAACACTATAGCATCGGGCGTCTCCCTTTATTTTGTAGCACTGTGAGAACTTCAAGATTTGACCAAACTTGTCTCCAGGACTATTTGCATACAAACACAACATTCAATTGTTCTTTTATAGTGAGGTGGAACAAGGAACAAGGCCAAGGAACATGCTTGTGGCATTCATTAATTGGAAAGGCTGTAACAGTTATGAATTATGATAAACCTAATGAACCTCCAGTGGCCATTACCAGTATCAAGACCACTGCATTTGTGAACTAATTGGGGAAGCTATCTCTTGCCAAGATTGGTTTATTAGAATAATGAGGAAGCATAGCATAGAAGCAATTAAGTTTCTATGGAGCATATTAAGCATTACATTTATAAAAGGAAAAACTGTGAAATGTTACAAATCTAGCAATAAACTACACAGGTACACTTAAAACCACTGAATTAACATTCAGATATCATTCTTTACAGTCATATCAAGTCACTCAGTGTGAGACTCATTCATTTAAATTTTCTCAGTCTTGCTTATCCCACGATACACCCCCCAACACATCATCATATGCTTTGTTTTTAGGTACAAGTAAAGTCTGTCATACAGTACATATCTTTTTGTAGAATATGAATACAACAGAGTGATATAGGATAACAAAAAGGCTACCTGTATATTAGTGTTTTATACAAAATCCAATTTTGGCAATGCAAGATCCATCGATAGACAGTTCAGTACAATATTTTGGTTGTTGGTACTGTTGAATATTGATACAAGATCTGTGTTTAGCTGAATGGTACTAAACAGCTCAGTTTAAAACTGTTCATCTGGTTAGTCATCTCACTGTGAACTGTGGATTGAATTACACCCTCTGGAAAAAGTCTCACTCTTTTAGATCATCTCTGGCTTTACAGTTTTATAATTGGATGCCCAATGCAAATCTTAAAGTGGTACCTGTCTTGCAGTTAAATGGAACACATAGAGTACATCGTAAAAGTGCAGTTTTGAAAGAAATGACATCGCAAACAGGTGGTTTTTTTTTTTTTAAAGAAAACAGCTTGTACTACACAAGGTAAAAGAAAGTTCTCAGTTTGTTTTCCGTCCCTTCCAGAATATTTGTTGCACAACCTGGGTACACAGCCATGCATATATACAAAAAAAAAAAACACAACTCAGATTTATCACAGGCCATAAAATGTAGTTGTAAACCTACTTGTATCAAAGTAATATCATAAAGGCATGTCAATTACTTCACACCTAACACCAGTGCAACCAATGAGACAAACAGCTCCTCTGGCAGCGAGTTACTTTCCAGCAACGTGGTGCCAGAACTCATGGTAGTTGTCACAGAAGTCTGAAAAAGCTCAACTTGAAATATAGAGGAAAATGAGTTTGGTGCCCCGGTGCCTCTTTTCACTACTAGAGAAATATAAAGCATAAATAACATTCCAGATGCAGTGTACAAGCAGAAAACAACATAGCACTGAAACTTTGTTCTCATTTATTCAATGATGATTCCCAGTGTGTGAGAAAGTACCAAATTGTCTCAGATAATCCACAGATAACATACACAATGGGAATATTATTGTGTGTGTGCCACAATTATTCTTTAAAATGAGTTGGTAAAGAGTTGGTCAGCAACGTACATCTTATATAATACATGCTTCATACAATAACATAAAGCAGGATTACAGCACATGAAATGTGTCTTTAATGTGTTGCACTACAAACTAATTATATGTGTGCCCATTTGAGGCTATTGAAATCAATACACTTTGCTCTACATCAATCAGTTCCGTTCAGCTTGACTCCTGTTCAGTCATGGATTTTGTATGAACACTGCCCGCATCTGAGACATTTTGAGTTAATTATTAAAACTGTACTTCATAAAAACACATCCTTGGTTAAATCTGAACCACCATTTGATGGACCACACTCAAGGGTGGTTATGTAAAACCATTATTAATGGATGCTATTGAACGAATCAAAAGAACAGAAAATTATTAACTGATAGGGAACCTGAAATACTGAAGAGATATTTAAACTGAATTTGACAATTGATTTCAGTTAATGATTTAGACTTGTCATTTTGTACAGATTACATACCGTTGGATTATTGATCTTTTTTGAGTGTGCAATTCATTTCTAGAGTCAATAGTAACCCTCTGTATTCCTGGAGCCAGACAGACCACTTTATTAATCTAATACTTTTTTTATTAGCCACTGACAAAGCAGTGTTAAGCTTTCCACCTGTATGTACCCCTGCTTGTCCCAGACGGTCTGTTGTGATTCTATAGAAATAGATTCAATATTATCAATAGAAAGTATTTGAATATTTGTATTGCATTTAAACACGCTCAATATTGCAAACAGGCAGAAGTCATGGACAGAATACTGTTATCAAAACTGCTATCACAGTCTACACATGAGAACCGCACAAAGCAATCTAGGTAACTTAGGTATGCAATCATATACAAGTATACAACTTGTTTTAGAGGAAAACTTTAAATAATTACTTAGTGCTGAAAAGATTACATTTCTAAAACAGCTGATCTTTATTACACCCTCCAGTGTCCCTGCTAGAAACTTTATGACATATGTATTACATTTTGGAAAGGCAGTGGAAACCAGTAATTTTACTATACACAATGTCTTTATAGAACTGTACTATCTCTATATAGCAGAGGTCTAAAAAGTTATCAAAAGGCAGTCATGTTAGGCCAGAGGTTAGTGTCATCATCATCAACACATTTGGGTGATTCATTCTTAAACATTTACAGCAACTTGTTAGTGCAGAGTTTATAAAACCAAGCAGATATTAAGTCTCTGTCTAAAATGGTCTTTGAAATGTGCAGTTTTGACAGCATTTGTTTATCTTGTACATTGTAACTAATGAAATCATAGTTTTAAGATATGAGTTTTAATATTCATGGTACATAAAGTTAATTTTGTAGTCATGTTGTTCAAGCACTGTCCTCATTTTCTAATCCACTGCACATATTAGACATATTAAGCTATCATTTAAAATTGAAAAGATGTACTGTTTTTCTGTAAAGACGGAAGAAAATGCAATATTGCGTTGCGAAAATAATTAGTTGCGGAAACGCTTTTTAGTCCTCGTCATGTACTTAACAACATCGCATTGTCCCTGTAAGGAAATAAAAATGAACCAATCAAGTATAATCATACTAATTAAAAAAAAGTCTGTTCATTTAAATTATGTAACTAAATTGGATGGTTAACAGCCCTCACCTAATCTAATTCATTATAATAAAGCCAAACATGACTGAAGACTAAGAACAAGAGAAGATATTTGCCAAGGAATAAAAAAGGACCCCTTAAAATTAAAAGGTATTGCAATTTGTTTACCGTTGACAGCTGTTGACTCAACAAAATCATAAACATGTTTCTCTAATAATACTATTTTCAGCTTAGATATGATTTTGCAATTAGATAAAATAGCTCTTTGCCAAAAACTGACACGATTCAGACAAGGATGTGTTTCCTTTATAGTAGCAAAGGGAATCTTTATCCTGGATTTCTCCTACTCACTATATAAATAATTTGGTACTGAATGTTAGTGCTTGTGACAGGTATGGGGGCTAGGCCTTCACTGCATCGCAATTACAAAAATGACAGGTGAAACCACAGTGTGAATCTTCCAATGCACCTCGACCTTATTATCAATCTCTTTTTATCAGCATTTGTGTCTGTTTTAAACCTGAGACAAGGAAAAAAAAATTATCTTAAAAACACGTGCATGCTATGCACAGCATGCTATGTGAAAACAATGTTACTAGTGCACAGTACACCGATTCTGTACAGCCTGATATAGAGATGGCTCTGCTGTATAACTCATTTTAGTATTTGTATTTTATTAATGCAGACACTTTTCATGGAACTCACATTTATCAAGGGTGCATATGCTAATATTACCTACTGTCACTCACAGTGCATATACCTCAGGAACACAGCACAGGCTAGCAGGTTTTTATTTATTCATTTTCTTTATTACTGTACATCGAAATACCCAAGGGTTGTGAAAAACAGCTTAATGCATCACACCACTTTTTTTGTACACTAATGCTAAACAATGATACATGTATTATTAATAGAATTGATTTAACTGTTCCACCTGAGTTAGGATAAGGTTGATTTTTATATACTTCTAGTGCTAATAAACATCAGTGAATATGCGCGTTAGTTAACTGTTCATAATGTACCATCATTGATTTTATCGCCTGCATTTTTTTGCTATTACACCCATGCCACCAGCTTCACAAAATGTACTGCTGAAAAATGTAATGTATAGTCCATATGTTAAGTAATTAATTCCAGATCATTTAATATTTGTAGGTGTGCCTTTACGTTGTGTGTGTCAAAAATGTGGATACAGTATTTGGAAGCAGCACTAAAGTTAATGAAGCTATGTTCCAAATCACAGTTATCCTATAGTTATCAATAAGGCAAAGGCTGGGACTATGTAGTTGAAAAAATAATGAATGCTCCTGATTAGCTAGCAGCTTCTGACTCCCACTTTTCATTGGTCAGCACTAATGGAATTCTGCCTGTGCCCTGCTTAAACTCCCTTTAACATCACAACATCGGAACGGAGTAATCCCATGCAAACATAAAGCACTTTGCCCTTGCGTTTGCATTTTACCATGTATCACCAAAATTGGGACCACAGCCTCTGAATAAGTATGTCTTCAACAAACTTAAACCCTTTCGACACCCTGAAGTGTGACATACAACAGCACAAGAATGAGGCAGAACCTCAGGCACTTCCATACTGTGAATTTTCAAGATAGATTTCTGCCAGCTGACACTGATTTCTCCCATCAGTGCTATATTATCTACCTGTCAGTCAAAATGCTGGTCAAAGACCAAGAGAAGCTGTGGTTCAAGTATGCTTCTGATTACAGATTTTATACATAATTCACAAACCACTATTATGTCTGTAATAACAGTTCCTTGACCTGCAAGTCATATCCACAGAAGCACTTACTGTGACAGTATTACACATAAGAGCTTCTTTGAGACATATGGTTTTCCAATATCTACTGTAAATTCAAAGTTTAGTTTATTGTAAACACATTTTTAAGCTTTGTTATTTACGTTTCCCCAGAAGGACTATTAACCCACTAGTGTCTGTTGTACACAGCTCTCTTGTTTGTTTGTTTTTAACTGTAATCAACACTGACTGAACCATAAGATAACACAATGTGTTGTACAACAATGTCCTACAGCATGTACCTTTCTTGGCTGTCACAAGATGATGGCATCAACCGGCGACCCAAGACACTGCAAGCGCAGCATCTTCACCACCTCATCTCATCTCACCGACAGGGGACAGAATCCGAACGGCAGTGTATCACACAACACTGCCCGTTATACCTATCTTTGCCTACCAAAGTGTAGTTTTAGATATGTTCACATTAGTAAGCAGAGAACCTTGGGAAGTAAGGGGAACCTTGGGAAGTAAGCTTGCTTAAGAATAAAGAGGGTTGTATGCAAGACAAAAATTAAGCTGGGACCATGATGGTTATGACTTATAATTTATCTCCCTCCAAAATTGGAAGAATCTCATATCAAATCTTATGGATTTATAGATGCAGTCTGTGAGGTACACTAAGCACTTGTATTACATGAAAGAAAACTCTGATCAATGAAAATATAAGAATACTATGATACTATATTTGTAGAAAAATCTATCTGATCTAAATGTAGACATGTTTGGAAGAAGCCTTTCTTGTTACCTTCCAGAACACCCAATCAAAAGACATATTGTGTGGTTAATAAGCAAAAACAAAACACATCATCAAAACAAATGTTTCAACAAAAGCCTTTGGCCATGTCTCCTTTGGCTTCAACACATTTTCTCTAATGCTCCCAAGGATTTTTCAAACAGATCCTGAAAACCACCTTTTACCTCGAACCTAATCTAGTTCAATGTAAAGGTGACCTTTGGAATACCTTTTAGTTAAGATCAGGGAATAAGTGTTCTTATATTCTCTGTAGGCAATCTCTATAGTCTGTTTGAAGATGTTAGTAAGAATGCATTGAGCCCAGACCCAAGAAATATGCCTCATTTCCATCTAACAAGTTGGAAGGAACACTTTTCCAGCATCAAGCCATTCTTGACTGTGTGCCAAGTGGCCATGACATTAGTCACCACAGAAAACTTCATAGTAATGCACAGCACGTAGACTGAAAGAAAGAGGAACCAGGATATTTTCTACCTCCACTGGGGAAGGTGTGTCAGAGCCCAAGGGGAGCAGATGTCATTGTTCTGGTGTTTTTCTGGAACTTTTGAATAATCCATGTATCTGCCACTTAGTTTCTGGCATGTGCTCCTCCTTGTCTCTCAAGTAGAGCTTATAGGGGAAGAAGCTCATTAATAATCACTGTGCTAATAATGTCTTTGATGGATTTAGAGGAGTCAGACATCCAGCATCAGTCCAGCCACTGAGACACAATTGATGAGTCGGATAGTAAAGAAGAAGTACTAATATTTTTCCCTTAAAAACACTTAACAAGGAAGAGCTGCATTTTAGTATAATCTATATTTAGGGCTTCTGTTTTTCGTTTCTTATTAATTTCATTTTTGGTGCTTTATTTTTAGCTATTTTCGAGTTTTATGTAAATCGTTTTCTTTTTCTCGGTGCTTTAAGCTTTTTATATACTGTATGAAATTATTGTTTTCGGTTACTTTCCAAAATTCTTGAGCGTTTTTTTTTCTGTCACAATATGTATTAACTTGACAGTACTTGCACACTTCATGTACCTTCTTTCCTATGCTGTCTTCCACAACAAAATCTTTATGGTCATCTGCATATTCTTCTGGGCTTCTTGTGTGTTTAGGCATTTATTTTTTTTTTTTTACATTTCACCATAATTTGCAATTCTGTTTTAAGTTCTTTAAAATCAGAAGCCCTATCTATATTTCATACATTTTTAAGGTTTGAGGAGACAAGTCTTTTATCTTAAAAACAGGTCACAGACTTCAGTCCCCTAGGTGTTATATATATATATATATATATATATATATATATATATATATATATATATATATATATATATATATATATATATTTATTACTTTTGTTATCCAATACTGTATGACATTAAATTTCAGACTGCATTTTCATTTTGACTGACACATGATTTGCCAAAACTATAAAGTCAATGTGATACAAATGCTTCAGCTAATGCTTTCATCGATGTTATGAAGTATGCTTTGTATCAATACTGCAGCATTCTGACTTTAGAGACCTGCAGACATTTTGCTGCACAGCAAAAGATGCAGCTGCACGTGTCACGGACTGCTCGTGTGGTGATGTCAGACCAGGAACTGAATGACACAGAGTTGTGCAGTGAACGCTGCTTGTGCCAGTTGAACACAAACGGCATGTTGGCCAAAATAAATAGACAGACAAAACAGACAGTGGACAAACCTCAAACAAGTATCGTGCTGGTTCTCTCTCTCTCTCTCTCTCTCTCTCTCTCTCTCTCTCTACTGTGAACACACCAACCCGAAAGTGAGTTATTTCTGCATCTATATATACAGCTAATCTGCACGTGAAGTGATTGTGCAATCCCGTGCCTAAATACAAATCTATAGTTTACATCACTCGTGCTACATATCCCACATTATATCCCATGCAGCGATATATATATATATACACATCAACAATAACACATCACATACAACATAAAACACAAAATCAGCACTAAGGGCACCCTGCCACAACGTGTCAGATAGTATGAGATGTCCTTACAAAGGTAACACAAAATTCTCCTGTCAGGACACTGCACTCTGATTGGCTATCATATTATTGTTTATAAAACAATATATAATCCTCCCACTACACCGAAACCCTAACCTTAAGGTCAGTATCCTATACTGCAGTCATTACACATCTAAAGTAGTTCATGTTTGGCAGTGAATAAGCGGTTTTGTTACTTTAAAGAAAAGTGACTGGAGGTGCTGACTTCCTCAGTTGTCCTGACAGGAACATTTTGTGGTGCCTTTGTAAGCACTGCTCTGTACAGAGCTTTGTAGACAACCCTGATCTGAAATTAATTATTTTATATACAAATTGAAAACCTATCCCACTTTTTTGTAAAGCACTAGTACAGGCATGAATTTACTGAAGCGCTGTAAAATTAGCATTCTAATATAAGCTATGGGATTATATAACAAACCCAGTTCTTGATTTATTAAACTGAGCTGACATTATAAGTCATTCTCAAACACTGTAGAAAAGTAAAACCGATTAAAACAGAGATTTTTAATAAATAAGAGCTACACGAAGTCTTCTAAGACATTTCATTTTGCCATTTCTTGGATATGATTTAGAGGTATAAGCGCAGACAAATGGTGGAATGTAGTCTCTTGGGTTACCCAAAAAAAAAATAAAATACTAATATACTACTACTACTACTACTACTACTACTACTACTACTACTACTAATAATAATAATAATAATAATAATAATAATAATAATAATAATAATAATACAGAATGTTTAAAGGGCCATTTAGTCTATTTTTTCCACTAATTTACACTTTAAGATGTTTGAAATCATTCTGAGAGATTCTATATTCTTATTTTCCCTATGGCTGTTTGTAACATTTATCTAAATTAACTGCCAGATCCAAACTTTCTCTAGCAATTTTATAGAATAAAACAAGTAGAGCAAACTTAGTTGAAAGGTCATATAGTCATTTGAAATGTCCTTTGACTCACAAAGACCAGACTTGTTTATGAGTGCATGCCACAGAGAAAACACACTATATTACACAGGAAATACATGGTTTAAGTTTTTTTTTTTTATCAAAAATTTATATCAAGTCCCAACGGGTTAGAAATCAGGTGCAGGTTTATCAGCAGAGCACGACAAAGACAGAAGCCACTTTAGAAAGTGTGGATTTACACTTTGGCTTCAACCTCCAGAGAAATAAGAAAAGCATGAAAAACATGGGGAAAAAAAATGCATGCTGTGCAGGCAGGGATCAGGGTAATGATATGTGGAAGGAGTAGAGAGTGTTTCAAATGGATGATGCAGTCTTTGTAATGATGACAAAGATACATCACAAAGTCGAATCCTAAAGACAATTCATGCACTGCAACTTTTACATCCTCCTCTCATCAATACTTTTACGGCAATCAAGAATCTTGATGGTGAATGTGGACATGCAGATTTTTGTTTAATCTACTGAACAAGCAGAAGCTTGTTTCAGTATCTTCAATAATAAATGGCCAGAAGAAATACAAGTGACTCAGTAATGTGATCATGTTTACATTAGTAGGTGTTTAAAGCAGGCAAGTGACCAGAACCATATGGAGAAAAATTATGTGCATTAAATTGAGCACCAAGTATATAAATAATTACAAGTTAACCTTACTAATATGTAAATACATCTTACGCTTACGGGATGCCAAATTCATGAATAAAATGTAAAACAGAACCACACAACAAACATAATGCTGGTGGTCAGGCTTTGTTGGTGCCAGACGACTTTTACTTTAACTGCCCCTGGTAAAGCTACAAAATGTCATAAATGACTATTTTCCTTTAGACCACAGCAAATGCCTTGGAGCCGTAAAGCACCGAGAAAGCCAGAAATTTAGTCAGTATAATTAATCTGCTCCACAATATATTACAACAATTAGAAAGGTCATACATTGCATTATATTCTCTCCAATGCAGCTGGAATGCAAGTGTCTATTGAAATATTAGTCACATATTATACATTATGTTCGCTTCTCTTGGAAGCTGTATAAAAAAAAAAAAAAATACAAAACCTGTTTGATACATAGTTTAATTGCAGAAACACCTTAATGCTATTATTTTGTCTTCACAATAGTGGACAAGGTAGTATTTGAATAGCAGCTCAAAGGCTATACTCTAAGGATAGGAATCAAATGTTAATCATTAGTCATATAATAACAATCTATGTGTAGCCCAGAGAGATTGCTTTGTACACGAATATGAGCTGCATGCATTGTTTCATCAGTTTTTGAAGCATGTATGGATGTTACAAGTGATGATGTAGTCTATGTTACTAACATACAGACATTTCAATTGAGCACAATGGCGCGTGCTTAACAATTATTAATAAATACCAGGGATGACATAGGGTCCTCGGTATCCGGGTTACCCACTTCTCGTTATTACCCGAATCCATTTTCAGGATTCGATTCCTATTCGAATCCCTTTTTGTTAAAATCGAACGTCTCAGTTTTCCACGCTATCTGTTGTAGAGGAGCCACTCCACTTGACCGGCTAGACCAGTGCTTTTCAACCTGTGGTACGCAAACTTTTACTGGTATGCGACAGGCTTGCCACTGGTACACGCCGACAGCTCTTTATAAGGATATGATTCCTCAAAACACAATGCTCTGTCAATCGCACCATCGTGTATCAATCAGTTTGTACCACTGAAGCACAGAGAAATGAGAAATTGTAATGCAGAGCTCCAGACTGCGATTAAAATGCTTAGAAATGCAAGAACAAACAAAACAAACAAACAAAAAACAACATTTTGACAACTTTTTCAGGGGTTAGGCACAAAAATGCCGCATCTCCCTTTAAAAGCAAGTGTCAATATTTATGAATGCAAAATGACGTTAGCCTGATAGATTATATATATATATATATATATATATATATATATATATATATATATATATATATATATATATATATATATTACACTTATTTCTGACTTATTCTGCAACAAGCTATTTCAGGACCAAAAAAAAAAAATAATTTAAGGATTATATTGATATTTTCAAAAGAAATATGCAATATATAAAACCCCAAAATAAATAGGTCAGTCCTTTGATTTGTACAGCACAAAGAGTATGGATTTATGTAAGTCCAGCAGAATAAATACAGCACCAAGACCATTATAATTAATCAATATCTAAAAAGCAAGAGAACCAGAAAAGAGAAATTAAATAGGAGGCACTTTTTACACAGAGAATTGTGAGGGTCTGGAACCAACTCCCCAGTAATGTTGTTGAAGCTGACACTCTGGGTTCCTTCAAGAAGCTGCTTGATGAGATTCTGGGATCAATAAGCTACTAAAACCAAACGAGCAAGATGGGATGAATGGCCTCCTCTCGTTTGTAAACTTTCTTATGTTCTTCTTATGTTCATCACTGCGTCGTCTGGTATTTGCTCAGTACTTTCTCACAGTAAAGAACTATGGAGATTGCATTTACTTGCAGTACGCTGGGATACTATTGTCTTGCAATAGTTATAAATAAGTATTTTTTGTTGTTGATGCAACATAATATGAACGTCGCCAATGACATCAAATACCGTAACCATTTAACATTCAAGAATGAAATCATCAATAAATGAGCACACTAATTGGTAACTGGCATTCTAAGCATTTACACTTTCTTTTAAGCTTAAATATATGCAAATATAATGTTTGATATTCATTAGTAACTCTAAAGTTCTCACTGGTGATGCAAATAATAAGAAACCTCAGCAGTAAGACTTGTAAGGCAGAAGTCCCCCATGCACTGAGATTATAAAGAGAGCACAACATGTGTATGATCCACACGATCCACAGAATCAAGTGCAATGTCTTACTGCTCACACAAATATAATTATACTGAAACCTTAAACTTTGAGAAACTGATTTAATAGAAACGGACATGGATTCCCTCCCTTTTGCTTTGATTTCAGGACATGCTGTTTTCTGCATACTGTGTGGTGGTCTCTGAATTTCCCAAGTGCCAAGTATAGTATGCCCATCTTCACAATTCATTTTGGAGCTTAGCATCGCCCCTCACTGTACTTGCACAAACACATACTTCTTTGTTATGCCATGCGATGTCAGATTAATAAGAGTTTTAAAGAGAACTTGCAATGGAGGTTATTTTTGTTTCGCCAGATCTTTAAAGTGAGTATCTTTGGTATACAGTACAGTACAGTACAGTACAGTACAGTTATGGACAAAGGTTTTGTATCACTTAGAATTTTAGGACAATTAAGTCTACCGAAGCCACAATTGTAGTACAGTACTTCATGTCAGATTTAGAAATGTCACATTTTTCAATTTGTCAGTTTTTTTCGTGAAGTATATGGAAAACTACAAAGTGGTATGTAATTCAATATGATAACGTAACATTATTCAGCAGGTTTCATTCAACTTTATGAAGCAAAATGAGTTAATTCTACAGGGTGATGCAAACATTATGGCCATAGCTGTAGTTGTGCTTGAGATTGCTTGTACATGTCTTATGACTACAAATACCTTGGGGTCAGCAGTAAGGAGTTTAAAAGCCTGATAGACTTGGCTCTCTTGCACACCTCCCCCAGATCCAGGAAGTTGGCTGGCTTTCCACCGTGGAGATCAATAATATCACAGGTTGCCATTGCCAGTCCTGCCCCATTTACTAAAAATAAAAAAAATAAACATATTAGAACATTTTCTTCAAGAACAAGCAATATTATTTAAAAAGTACTGGAAAAAAAACATTTATAAATGGATTTCATTAAGCTAGTTACCATCTTTGAAACCAGACATACCAAGAATATAACCAGTCCCAAAGAAATGCACTTAATAATAAAAATAATAATAACATACATGTATAACAAGACATCATGCAGCGATATAATTAATAAAAATGAGGTACGAATTCACTCTCATTAACAAATGCCTGAACGAAGCCTTGATTGGACAAGTAATTCTATTCCATGATCACACGCATGTTTAATATCTGCGGTCATTAGTGCCTCACAAAACAGCAAAACAAAACAAATGCCTACAACCCATGTCTAATTACAAACGTCTTACTTCATTAACTTTACTGGTGCTGAAACTGCATTATGTAAGTAGTGTACATAGTCTTCTGAAGCTTAATAAAAATAGTGTTTGCTGAAAATGTATGTTTGTGTTCATTATAATCAAAAAGCAATTTGTATATGCTACCCATTGAAGTGCCTAATTAAATTAAATTAATTCAATGTAAAACTACAAGATAGAATCATGTGTAAGTAGTACATGTGCATATATCTTTGGGGAAACAACTGTATTATACAAAACCTTAAATTGTTAAGTTTGCACATGTTTCTCTTTTTTGTAATTTATTCAGTGGGAGAAATCAGAAAGGATTGAGTAAAAATACTGTAACTGTACATCAGTATCTAGTGTTTTTGTGGAAAATGAATTAATGTTTATTTCACAGGCCTAAAGCAAGACATTTTTCCAAGAGTTGATTGAGGCCACCAATTATCATATTACTCCATGCTGTATGTGATTATACTGCACACTTGCATACATGCTTACATGAATGATTATTACACATTTGAACAATAGGTTTGACTGTAGTTACCAAAGCAAGCGATATTGCCATCCAATCCAATGTACTTTAGGTCATATTTGGCTGCTTCTGTTTCAATTGGATCCCCCTCAGATGTATTGTCCATCGCAAAGATTTCTTTTTGTCTGAACTCTGCATTGTCATCAAAATTGATTTTTGCATCAAAGCACACAACTGTGAAAGAATAGCAGGTTAAATTAATCAAAACACGACAGTGTTCAAGAGGAAAGCATCTGTGCACATCAGGCTGGGTTCTCTATTCCCTTCTAGGATATATTGGGGTTACAGAAATAATTCAACAAATAAAGAAGAAGAATAATAGCATCATTAAATGGCACCACATGGACTCAAAAGTTGTGTTAAATTTGAACTACAGGAACTTTACATGTTAGTTACAATATTTATAACAGCAACTGGCACGTCAGGCATTTGTGTCCATCTTATTTAGTGCTTTATTCAAAACATATCCCTAAACATACTGTCCTTGAATTTGCAATTCTCATTAAAAAAAAGAAGAAATGAAATCCACCCTCATGAAAATGAAACAAGCACTTCTTTACCTTGATGTGCTTCTGTTATTTCTGATAGTAAGCTGTCCTTAAAGAACAGAAACAGCATCACAAGTAACACATATGGGACGTAAAAGAGAAACATTAATGTGCAGTTCTTTATTACTTTAAACCTTTTCTGCCCTGCATGTTGTTTCTCTTCTGTTATTTTGATTGGCTAACGTGTAATGTGATCTCATTTTGTACCAATATTATTGTTTGTTTGTTTGTTTTTTCTTAAAAGAGTTTGTAAAGAATAATCATTATTTCTCTACCAAAGGTTATATCATCATGGCATTGCAATATAAAAATAATATATTTCCTTTTGAACAAATATCAAAGACAGCTTGTCATATCCACAGAGATTTAATTTTGTAGCTGCTGTCGGTCTAAGGATCTGTGAACTGCTATTTTAGCATAAAAGAGAAAGTGCATTCTGACAGCTGTATGCTTTGATCTTGTTGGTTTAACAAAGAACTCTTCAACAAAAAGGTGCAAGAGAAAACATAACCCCTTAATGGGGTTACACACATGACACTGAAGCTCAATGAGATAAACCAGGAGATGCACCATTATCAGAATTATTAATGTTAGTCACTCAGCTGAAAAAAATAAAAATACATTATATTACCTTACTTCTGACAACTATGTTAATTAAATCAATTAAATTATTGTAATTCAAGACCATAGCTATAGAACACCATCCGAATTAAAAACATGATTTATTTTTTTTTACATTTGTTTAGTTCTAGAACATCCAACACTGGGTTCTAATTCTGCCTCACAGGCTCTGTAAATCATCAAAAGGCTTGCCTATGAGGTGTTCCTTCGCTGGTTTCTGGATGAACAGTAGTATGACACGACACCAGTACTTTACCGTTCAAGAAACACGAACCATTGAGCACTGCAGAGGTTTATCAACATATACATAATCGATGTAACAGAATGTACTGAGCCATGTACACCACACAAACAGACTGCATTTAGTTTATCCTTTGCCTACTGCAAGTTCTACATATAACATGTAAAAAGCATTGCGCGTTTTTCACTGCACTGTACCTACACAGTTGCACTGGATTAAAAGTCAAAAGCCGTATCTGGAAGAAAAACAATAAGTCCTTTATCTGAGAAGCCTTCAGGCTGCTTTTCCTTCTTGCGCACGTTTTTTTAAGGATCATTTAGAGTACTGCAAATGAAAGGAAGCTTTTCTGCTTCAATTTCATTTGACTACTTCATATGTGTGCCGCCAATCAAACAAGCCCTAAGGCACACTGATCATTTGTGCATCTGCAAATGTTTATGAATACATTGTTACTTTTGATTGCCAACATTTTGCTTTCTTCTGATAGTGGTGTACTGAAGGTAATGTACTTTGGTGTTATATATAAACTTAGCAATTTAAAAGCAGTCAAAAACATACATATGCTTTTTATTTTCAAAATACTAAGCTTATTAATCTAGTAAAACTGACGTTCTAATTACTATCAGTGAAACTGAAAATGAGCAAGTCTGTATATGTGAATACTACTTTAACGAAGACTAGCAACTGAGAACTTCCTTCCACAAGTATTAACATCACTTCCTAGAACCACTGTTGTTGTGACACTTACAAGTTCTAATTTTAGTTGACTCCCAAAAGGTACAATCAATTTTGAATATATCCAATAGAACAAAACAACAACAAACCAAACAGTTGCACATTTCCAAAGAAATACATAGACTAGGCTTCATAATCTCTGTTTAGCATTCTTCTGGGCCAGTAGAGGGTGTAGCGGATATATGGTTCCTCAATACCCCTAACAGAAGATCTGCTGTACAGGAATCCTTGGAGGAGTTTCTGTTGAGAACTTCTCTCCCCCTTCTGTGCACTAAATTCATTTCTAAACTTCATCTTTGTGATTGAATTGACAGTTGTGAAGGCTATAAAGTATTATTTTCAATCAATTTCATTCTTATAGATGTTAAGGTGTCCAAATGACAATTTTTCCTTTACCCCATAACAACGTTTTATACGTCCAGCGGTCTATAAACCTGCCATTACAATGTATCGTTCTGTAACGGCCATTTCAAACAAGACATTAGCTTTTAATGACGAGAAAGTCCACTGTACAATGTCTGCCAGTGATCTGTAGGAAACACAGCCTTCAGTTTTACTAAGCATAGAAACTCATTACTATTTGTTACTTCCATTTGCTACTATTTTGTTATAGGGGTCAGTTTTTATTGTTATTTGTGTTATAAAAATAAATCCATATTTCCCAACACTGAGGTTCTACACATTGTCAGAGAAAAGTATTTCCATTTTTCTGTGGCTGCTCTGCCTAGTGTATGTCAAGCTTTCCTAGAATTATGGCCAGTAATAATTTATATAAATAATTACAGTACCTTACACTGCTGACACCTTTCTGCTGACAGGCATATTATTTATTTTATTTATGTGTTTTTGATCATTTTGTGGTGTATCTGGTTCAGTTTTACCCCAAAGTATGCATGCACAGTAATACATGGCTATATTGCAGTAAATGTATGTATATATTGTAATGCAGCATACACTGTATACTGCATCTGTTAAGTCTGCTGCTCACCTAAATTACAACATTTTAAATGACTGCTGTCCTTGGTGCAGGGAAGGATTTGTTTTTCCAACTGAGATCAATCAATCATTCAATCTTTATTTTATATAGCGCCTTTCATAGTGGACCACCATCACAAAGAGTATTTAAAATAATAATTCTGTATTTAATACTTGCAGAATACATGCTATGCAGTAAACAATCGATGCATAATACATGAAATACAGTCAGATCATTCATTTACTTTCTTTCATTTCTTACCTTGTCCTTCAGGAGTTTCTCCAAGGGGGTTCACTTCCACCTGAGTTGCATCAACTTTCAAAAACAGATCATAAAGCTTCTTAATTTGATCTGCCGCCTACATTTTACAAAGGGAAATATAATTAGCAAACAAAAAGGTAACTAATATTTTAAAAAAAAAAGATAAATCGTCCAGGTTCAATTGTTCTGTTCTTAATGTTTTCGACTCCAGAAAATATTTAATAATACTGTTAAATAGCTTTGAAGTAATGATGATCAGTAACGGCTAGCAAAGAATCATTGTGTGATCTTCATAAATACACAGTCATAAATGAATGTATGACAAAAAAATATTGGTTGCAGCACAGCATTTTAAGATAATATGCAGCACACACACACACACAAAGAAGTCACTGCAGGGGCCCACAATTGACTGACAGAGTAAAAAACCAAACAAAAAAATTTGAATTCATATCCTAAAACATAGCCTGCATTGATGTCCAGTATCTGCAAGAAGTGTATTTATTACCTGTCGTTCTAAAGATCCTCTGAATCCCAGATTAGCTGCCATGCAAAGTGCCTGCTCATCTGTAACCCCTTGGAAAATATCTATTACTTCCTGTTCAATCACAAAAGCAAAGACGATTTGACATTAAGTTTAATTTGACAGTTTTAAATGAAAAGGCTATTCACATTCATTCAAAAAGCAGTAATTAACTGGTGTCAGGCTGGCAGTTAGTTTTCAATCTCAAACCACTGCCTTAAGGATGGTTTGAGAATTAGCAAACCATCTACTGAAAATGATTCAAACACCTTTATTTTCACAGTTGACAGAATCTGACACCGTTTTTCACGTCAATTTCTGGTATAAAGTGTATGAGCAAACATTTCATGTTTGTTAAAAGAAATTACAAGTACAGTAGTTTCAGGCCAAAGATGTCTCTTTAGAGATATTATTACAATTCATTATGGGTATCATTCAGAACACATATCAAGGACCCACTTTATAAATATTTAAAAATGTGTTGCAATTCTCTATCTAAATACTATAGCTGTACAAGTGGCAAGATGGAAAATCGGTAACTTATAATTGCCTATGCTTTCTTAAAGAGAAGTTATTAATAGCTAGCATACAGCAACGTATTTGGAAATTCTGACTTTACTGTGAAGTTGTATAATATCAGCAACAAATATGGCCTGGCCCTTTATCCTAATTGAACTGTTTTTTTTAAATTTTGTTTTTCTCCTGCGTGTCAGAGTTCTAGCATCATACTGAGTTTCATAGTACTTATCATGGAAGTGTTTTATTGAGGACATTACTTCACAGATTGTTACTTTGATATTTTTACTCCCAGGGTACACTGGGAGACCCCATAGTCTTATGAAAAATAGCCAACACACAAGACACAAAACCCATGTCCCCTTAACATTTTAGCCATGGTTGTGCCTATGCATATAAGCAAAGGGGTTTGTGAATTGCTAGTTTTTTCTTTTTTCTGTATAGCTTTGAGATTTGGAATGCCAGCCGAACTATACATTCTTTATGTTCAGGTCTTACAACAGAGAAGATAACAAGCAATTACAGGGAGTCTTACATATGTAGGAAACCCTCTCTTCCAGCAGGGTCTCTGGAGAGTATCAAAAGTACACATACAAATGTATAATGTGGTATCCTAGTTTTTCAGCATTTTTCAAAGAACAGGGATACATGTTTTTAAGACGTATATTCATTAAAAAGATAGCTGTCCCCACCATGGTCAATGATCATACCTTAAAAATCTTCTCTGGGCTAGAAGCTGCCACTTCTTCAATGTCAACTCCTCCTTGGGGGCTTCCAACCATAACAGGTCCATTACAGGCTCTGTCCATCAGTATGGCAAAGTATGTTTCTCGCGAAATATCCAAGGCTTCTGCCACCATCACCTGCATGTTGAACAGCAGACAACTTCAATTAAGAACTGCTCTGCTAAAACCACTGTAATATACATGCTGCAAAATGCCTTTTAAACAAAACCCTGCTATGAAGTTCTCTGCTCACAAAAACTGCAACCTATATTTTATTTTATTAAATGACTGGGTACAGCTGCATAAGGTTATGCTTGTGAATCACATTTAGATTCTCCACAGAGAATAATTAAGTATAAAAACTAATTCATTTCCAGTGTTTATGTGCGCTAATCAGATATTTCCTTTGTTCGTGCATCAACCCTTCTTGGATCAAAATGTGCAATGTCTGGAAGGCAATTAACACTGTATAAATTAATAATGGGTAAAACTGGAAATACTGTAGCTGAAAATAAAGAAACCATAAAGAAATGCTATAAAACAAATTTTCTCCCAATTAATAATGTCATGAATTCTTGCATTTCCATCCTATTATAATGGCCCTTGGTGTGTCACTACTTGACTTATTTCAAATTCAGAATACAGAGCAACATGTTGTCAGGGGAAAAGTTTTATTTCCACGATGTTAAATGATTGATGAATATGAGCCACTTCACCAAACTGATTTTTAAATTAATTTCTATGGGCTACAATGTGACTTGTCAAGATAAAATGCTGATGCAAATAGAAAATAAACTAGCCTCGAACAGTTAAAAAAAAAAAAAAAACAGATCACAGCAATAAAGGCAATTCTAATTTTCCAGAGGATTCTTAAGGCTTAAGGCAGTGACTGCAGTGGGAAGTGTGGCTTGCACATTTTAACTAAACAGCTGTGTCAAGCTAGTTTTTGCAGAGGAAAAAAAAAAAACTTCAAAATCAGCCCATCATATAGGCCCATTAGCCAATTTCACTCTAGAAAATTGTTCTGTGAAATAATATTTCAGCGATTGACAGGAACAAATGTGTAGAGTGAGGCAAAATTAAACAGTGGGAATGAACATCAGCTAGTCTTAACAGAAAGCTCCAGGCCATTTTAGACTAATAAGAAAACTACTGAGTGCTAAGTTTCGGGGGATTTCTTTCATTTAAAACACATGTATTTTATGACCAGGAGATATTTAGAAACCAGCAAAACACTTTCAATGTTTCAGCAATGGCATGCCTACAGTCTTGACCACTATTAATCTGTGTTGAGTTTAATAGGAGAGATGAAGAAGCACAATGATGAGATGCTTATGAGACACCAGCGTGCATGACTACAGTATGTGATGCCCATTTGTGTATCACATATGTTTACAATCCAGATTGAAAAGCCAACATTTCATATGCATTTTGTGTTGCTGGTCAGATATTTCATTTTGTGTTTGGTAAATCTATTGGCTTTTCTACTTGGTTAATTCAGCTAAAAACAAACAAACAAACAAACAGAATACAGTTATCTACAGCACTGAAACAAGTGTAAGATGAAATTCGTAATGGCAATACAATTCTCTTTAAACATCAAGTAACTTCTAATTATTGTTTCATATTTCTACCCATATATTTGACTTCATGGTTAACTTTTAATGTTATAATGCTTATAATGTTTTTTTTTTTTTACATTACATATGTAATATAGTCTTGATCATCCTTATACTATTTTGAACCATTTCCATATTTTGCATTGTAATACAAATGTAAGTTGTTCACTAGATGGCACAAGTTCTTAATGCACTGGGGTAGCCTATGTTATGCATGTTATTCAAGCTACATACTCTTTTATAAATCAAGAACCATGTAAAATCCTTTAGAAATCAAAAGCATTATTAAATGGTGATCCACATTTAATGATGTTGGCCAACGTTGCTGCACACAACCCCGTCTTTACCGTGTTCACTTTAACACCTTCCTTCGGGGTCTGCTTGGTGGTGAGATTAAACCCAAGCATCTGTTTTGCCAGCTGACCAACAGCAGCAGGGCTGCAAAGACAGAAACACAAACATACATCTTTATTCTTGATTCTATTTTACTTGGACATCAATTTAAAAAACAACATTTTCTTAAAGAGAAGGGACTTGCCCTTCCATCGTGTTCACAGAACATTTTTGTTTTGTTTTAATTTTTTATAATAAGGGTCTGGCAGTGTGAAACCCATTAAGGGTACAGGATATACTGCGGATGCTGGTGATAGTTGTAAACTAACTCATTGTTTTTGTTCCTGTATCCTTGTTGTTCCACAGAGGTGTCTAGATTTGTGTTTTTTCAAGGTTGGGAACCACCTGTGTGTTTTGTTTTTGTTTTCTCTGTGAGCCCACTTTGCATTCCAACATGTATCTGAATTCAAGATGGCAAATCCTGCCTTAATGCGACGATTTAATAGAGTGACTTGGGTGTACTGTGCATTTGTTTTCATCAAATCAGGAAGTGCCCTCTGCCATCAAATTAAGCTCCAGGAAATACCGATTTTGAAATCTTTGCTGGCAGTGACTCCACTTTTAAAATGAGTTCAATGCAAAAATACAGATTGTTATAAGGGTCTAGTGCATTGAATAACCTGTCAATATGGATGGAACTAGGTCATATTTACCAAAATAAATAAATAAACAAACAAACAAACAACTGTAGCACAGCGTTTCATCACAGTAAAGCAGTCAGTCACACTCCACAGTTTCACAAAACCTTTATCCTTTTTTTCCTATTTGTCAGATTGAGCTGAAATTTTCAGTTTATCCATCAAAAGAGCAGGTCTTGAAATTGACAACGTTTCAAAAAAAATATAAGAATTTCATCCTGGAATACTTTGGTATGAGATGGAATTGCTCCAAATACAGCCTTAAATTGGAAGCAATGCTTTTCAATGATATGCTCAGGGAAGCGTATTTCATTTGCCACTAAAAAGAAAACCTTTATCCTTTATAATTTGGTGGCTTTGGTTTGATTCCTGGAATTTAAATGATATTTAATGTTACTATTTGGGAAATTCATTCTTGGTTATACAACATGCCGCACAGCATGAAAAGAAACACTGGTTGCACCAACAGAACAGTTTGCCATTTTTCTATTTGTTCAAAGTGCTGTAGGCTGCATGATTACATACAGATCAATCAGAAAAAAAAACATTTTATATTCAACAATAGCATTGAAGAAAATAGATGTTAAATAGGCCAAAGTGATTTCTGAAGTCTTTGAGAATAAATTATTATTATTATTTGTTTATTTAGGAGACGCCTTTATCCAAGGCGACTTACAGAGACAAGGGTGTGTGAACTATGCATCAGCTGCAGAGTCACTTACAACTACGTCTCACCCGAAAGACAGAGCACAAGGAGGTTAAGTGACTTGCTCAGGGTCACACAATGAGTCAGTGGCTGTGGGGGATTTGAACTGGGAACCTCCTGGTTACAAGCCCTTTTCTTTAACCACTGGACCACACAGCCTCCTGTAGCTTAATTTGCCAAATTGAGGTGTGGAATCAGAAAAACAAGTTGAAAGGTGTTTACAAACAAGGCTAACATTATTATCACAGCAATTTTTAAGTGAGATTTTACAGTGTGGTTCTGAGAGTGTAAAGATTATTATCCACATTGTCAAACAGGTAACTCAGCAATAACGATCCATGATGTGCTATGGAACAGAAAAGCCAGAGCACTTGTTATGTTTTTTTTTTTGTTTGTTTTGTTTTAAATCGATTTAGAGGACAGCTCTCAAACCCCAGTGCACTAGAACTGAGATTTTGAAACCGACTTCAAAGTTATAAGTGTATACATTTGTCAAGATGTTAACAATTAAAATAAAATGACAGATATGTTATTTAAACATGTTAGGACATAACACTATATTTTTCGGAACCCCGCTGCTTACTCTTTAAGAGAAACTGGTCTGTTGACAATGATGCAAAAGTTCTTATCTTGTTATTAGTCCGAAACTGTAAAACATCTAGCATATTGAACCATCATCCACATCAAAGACCACCATATCACTATGTGTCTCTTGTTCTGCTTTTCTCAAAGATTTTGTTGAAATGAATAAAAACACTTACTCTTTAGTTAAATGTACTCCTCCTTTGAGTCCACTGGTGAAGACACCCTTCCCTCTTCCACCAGCAAGGATCTGTGCCTTTAAAACAATTTCTTTGGCTTCTGTAAGAAAAAAAAATGGTTACCTGCTAATTCCTAAGAACACACTTTACACAGAAAACAGCATGCAAGAAAAGTTTTAGGTATAGGCTTGCTGCAAAAACAGAAACTGAGAAGAAAGTTCCCAACTGAAAACCCGTAGGGAGGTAATAGGAAGATGTATGCTCTGATCACACTATAAAACTATCAAATGGGCAAATAATGGTGATGGAATCTTCATTTACTGTGTGTTGATGGACAAGCAGAAAACAGCTAGCCATGATCAATATGGATTAGAAAGTGATGCACATGGATGTAAATCATCAATTTTAAACCTGGAAAGAAAATCACTTCCAATACAATATTGTATTCAGTGTTTAGAAGCAACTTTTCAACAGTAGCTGTCTTGAAGTATGGTGATTAGATAGTGCAGAAGAAACTGCTAAACACAATGCTGGAACTTTAGCAGACAGTACTGAAAGACCAATATATCATACTAGCTGAAGTACCGGCATTGCCCGGGAAATTCAATATTTCATGCATGACAAATTGGGGAACGGTACCCTTATGGTTTCCTATAAGTTACCGATCTTGGGTGTCGCACAATGCGCCGGACCCCTTTCCTTTTTTAACTTTATTTTTTTTGTTTTTGCCATTTTTAAATTTGTTTAAATTTTTCTTCTTTTATTTTTGTTTTGTGGGTTTCTTTAATTTGAGATATATGGCTACTGTAGTGATCCAGCAATGGGGTTATTAAATAAAGGACCCTGGGGGTCATATTTTGGATCCAAACATAGCCCTCGACCTTCCCCTGGATGAAAGAGGAGGCCATACAAAGTGTGGTTGCACTGGCTCCTGCGGGTCCGAATGCATAAAGGAACAGACAGACAAACTTTCTTCTTTATATATTAAGATTAGAAAATACAGAAGAAGAAAAATGTTATACTGATAACTACAAACACACACAATACTGTGAACAGGAAGAAAAGCAACCAATGCTCATTATTAATCCTGCCAAATACTAAAACTGCAACTGCATTTACCTCAGTGCTAAGTTTACACCAGTAAATAACTCAGGAGGTTAATTAAAATTATTTTACACAATGAAAAGTCCAGACAATGAAAAGTCCAGTGTATGAATAAATTAGAAACATGATTAAAAAAAAAAAGACAGAAAGTCTCAAACTATTTGCGAATCACTTTTAGATGAATGGTTCAATGCTCAACAGAACATATGGCAGAGGGCCTAAAGGTATTGAGAATGTTGATGCATATGGAATGCACCACTGAGTGCTGGAAGGAGAACCAGGACTGAGCAAACAGTAACAGCTGTCTGCAAAGTTCAGGCAGTTGACAAGCACCTTCTTCTTTCCATCTATAGTGGCAGGTGAAGAAGAGACTGCATGGAAGTTCAATGTTAAAAAGCAAGCCGAGACGAAAGGCATTGCCTGATAACGAGACAAAATAATGTGTAACCAAGGTAACAAATGTATGTGCAAATTCAACACTCCTTTAACTGGCCAGGAAATCAAGTGTTTTGACAAAACACACAAGTACAAAAACACTAACATACCAGATAACACGGATACAAAGAAAACACACTTTTAAACCAGCACTGTATACCACAGAAGTACACTACACTACGTTATTGATTTAAAAAGGCTGGTAATTTAAATTATTACCATGAATGGACCCCATTAAGATACAATTTCAAGGTTCTGATTTTAAAAGGGCAACACTTTTCCTCCAAATCAAATACATTCAGAATATATATTATTATTATTATTTGTTTATTTAGCAGACGCCTTTATCCAAGGCAACTTACAGAGATTAGGTTGTGTGAACAATGCAATAGCTGCAGAGTCACTTACAATTACGTCTCACCCGAAAGACGGAGCACAAGGAGGTTAAGTGACTTGCTCAGGTTCACACAATGAGTCAGTGGCTGAGGTGGGATTTGAACCTGGGACCTCCTGGTTACAAGTCCTTTTCTTTAACCACTGGACCACACAGCCTCCTTCACATATATATATATATATATATATATATATATATATATATATATATATATATATATATATATATATATATATATATATATATATATATATATATATATATATATATATATATATATATACACACACACACATACCATTGCAACGGAATTAAGTGAAAAGTGCTTACTTGCTATAATACAAAACCGGAGACTACATGAGTTAAAATGCATTGAATGATTCTTTCATATGCTCTCATCTAGCAGCTGGAAAGAAACTGTACATTTAAATACACCTCTGCAAACAACTCGTTTTCTCATACAATTACTCAATTAATAATTTGTACAAACATACATTTAGCTGTCTTATAAATGGCAAGTGCAGTTAGAATGTAAGGTTTGCACGCTTTTATAGTCAAAAGTAATCTTGCCAAGGGTTACAGATGATCAAGTTCATGTGGTCTGATATTTAATTAAGCAATAAACCATCGCACTGTGGGAGTATATAAAGGAACAAGGTAGGCTCCAAGCAAATCAAGTACATATGGGCTATGAGGGGAGTACATTTCCCCTGTGCCATGTGTGTGCCAATTTACAATTTCAATACAAGACAACTAAATATAAAATAAGAAAAAAAGATATAGTTAATGAAGGAAACATTTTCTGTATCTTAAATATCTTTACAAAATGCATTTAAAAATGTAATTACTGTTTCTAAGAGAGACTCATTTTGGTATCAGTATGTCAGCAAGATTTTGCAATACTTATTTTTATTTTTATAGTGAATAGACAAATAGAACAAGAGTGTCTTTGCACAAAAAAAGGTAAGTAAGTTGCATGCAAATAACCTTGAAAATGACCCTGTAATACTGTGTCTATATAACAATATGATTAGATGACTACACAGAGTGAGCCCTGGTTTCTCTGCTTTACATGCTCATGCCATTCACACACACCTACAGTGCATTAAGACATTAACAAGAAGGATTATTCCATTGTTACAATGTCCAGACATTATATTTGAATATCGGCTTTTATGCAATGGATAGACCTTACAATTTAGATGCATTATTATATATATTTTTTTTTATCAAATGTGCCTAAGTTAAACTAAACATTTTTAAAAAGGTGAACATGTGTTCCTAAGTTACTGTACACAAGGATTCTGCCAAACAAAGTCTTATACCCCTTTCACACGGACGAGTTATGATGGCTCAGAACCAGCACTGATGTGGCATTTTGGTCCGTGTGAATTGCCTATACCGTCACAGAGCCGTCATATTTTATGCCGTCTCTGAACATCTTCTTGAGGTAGTTCAGAGGCGGCACTGAACCGTCCCTGTGTGAAATGCTATGCCTGCACTGAAGAGCTACAGTGGGCGTTGATTGAAAGTCAACATCCCACGTGACTGTATACCGGACGTGTCGGGTATTTTTGTCATCGGTGTTACACGCCTTCATTTTTTGAAATACAATGGCTGATCAAGAAAGAGGCAGTAATCGGAGACTGGAAGAAGTTAAGGAATTGTTAACTTTACACTTCTAGGAGTGGCAGCTACTAATCAGATGCAGCACTTTGAACTGTGCAGTAGAATTTGGGGCCACAGACCCTGCGCAAATCCAGTTAATGTGATCGGAGGACTTCGAGAATACAGAGGAAACTCAAAGTGAGCAACAGACACAACAGGCTGTTAAAAATATATACTGTATGTAAAAACAACGCATATGCAGTTTTTTGTAGCTGTTGATAGTATATGCAATAGGTAGTTTTAGCCTACAACTTTTAATACACTGCAGTTGGTATCAGGCGGCTTAATGAAAATAATATTAATAATGTGTCCCCACTTAAATATTTTTATTTACATTTTCCACATATATACATATATATTATTAAGAGAGAGGACAAAGCGAGCACAGGGAAGTTTACAATACATTACAGTTCTCCAGCACCATTAAAAGATTGGAAATTGATATATATATAACATTTTTTTTTTAATATAGCTTACCCACATTATTCTGCTTATTTATTTATTTGTTTTGTTTTTGTTGCCATGAAAATGATCTGCTGACTGACAGAATGTTGTACTGACATGATCCCTTTGGCTGTGTGAAAGGGTTGTGACGGTATTAAACCGGCATAGATTGTGCAATTTTGTGCTGTGTGATGGGTATTTTAATTTTTAATTAATTTATTTTTTAAATTTAGTAGTCGCCAATTATTTTTTTCTTATTTTCTCACAATTTAGAATATCCAATTATTTTTAGGATCAGCTCACCGCTACCACCCTCGCTGACTCGGGCGGCGAAGACTAACACACGCTGTCCTCCAAAGCATGTGCCGTCAGCCGACCGCTCCTTTTCACACTGCAGACTCACTTTGCAGCCACCTCAGAGCTACAGCGCCGGAGGACAACGCAGCCCCTGGTAGCTCACATCCACGGTCGGCAGTGGAATAGCCTGGACTCGAACCGGCGACGTCCAGACAATAGAGCATCCTGCACTCCACGTGGAGTGCCTTTACGGATCGCCACTCGGAGCCCCTCCTTAAATAGTTTTTAAACGTCTCTGAGGCGGCTCAGTATCGCCATTTGTGTGTGAAAGTGGTATCAGTCAATATAATTTAGATAAAGAAATCCATTTGACTTCAAACTGTGATACTTCTCAGTATCATAGGATGAAGCATCCTCTGGACTTCATTTAAATTAGCTTGCTGTGATCACAATCAGACATAACTGGTAAAAGCATACTGTTTTGTTGCTCAGCATGGATCTGGATTAAAATGTCTTTCACAACTACCAGCTGATTAACACATCATTAAAAAGAACATATCTTGGTCTGTACCCCAGGTTGTCAGTAATGCTAATGGTTTGAGGATATCAGTAAACAAGCAGTGAGATACTCATAGGCTGTGATAGCGCACACTTGAGGTGCCAGCCAACTTTTGGGTGTTTCCTGTTCACTTATATTAATTAACATTTCATTTTAACCAACAGGTTGTTTTGCTAGTGGATTCGTTAATTATAGCTTTCAGTTTTATAACTGGCTCATGCTGTGGATTGGGTAACCTCGCAATCTGTCGACGCGAGTACTGTAAGTTAATAACAGGTTACAGAGTTTGATTAACAATTAATTATCACTTTGAACCCATGGAGAAAACCAAGAAACTCAGCTGCTGAGTGTACACTGGATAGCATATGTTTTAAAGTCAACAAACACATGTAGGACCTTGAGGAAAAGGAAGGAAAAATACTGCCTAAAATTATCAAACATGAACTCTCCTGGATCTACTATGAGACTGTTTCATTAAAAAAAAAAAACACATATCCCAGAAGGTTATAGTTTGATCACTGTTTTAAAAACATCAGTGTGAGTGTGACAGGGTGGCTGGGCGGTGACGTCAGACAGAAGCAGGAAGGAAACTGACACCAGGGAAGTACTGCAGTTAAAAGGCTCGCGCCGTTTTATTTTAAATAACAAAAGAAATAAAATATTTGAACAAAAACACTTGCTCACAGAGCAAAAATAAATATTCAACATAACAAAATCACGAACACAAAAATACATAAACAAAGGTCAGGCTGGGCAGATTGCCTTCACTGTTCCTATGTTCTTTTAAATCAAGTTGCTCTCGCTCTCGCGCTCTCGTTCCTTCTCTGAACTCCCACCACCACGAAGCTGGAGAGCTGCAGCCTTTTATATCGTGGCGAGGGGTTTAACTATCTTGCAATTAATTATTCTCTTACCCTCGGCCACAATCTGCACGAGTTTATTAATTACCGTGTGGATGGGGCTTCCCATCCACGCTACTAAATAATAAACAAACAGCTACGCCGTCATTTAAAATACAAAACAACCGGCGCGCGTCATAAATATAATACAATAAAAATAAATAAACAAATACAAAATAAACAGGGGGAGGGACCCGCTCTAAAATAAAATAAACAAAACAATGTACAGGGCACCTCGCCTGTTACAGTGAGCATACACTGTATGACTTAAGTATTTGGTAGGATACTGAAATATGTTTGAGTATGCAGTATATAATTTATACTGACTAGCATATGAGTAACACAACAGTTATAGGACATATTTTGGTCACTATATGAGATAGTAGCAATATCTAGATTACAAAAAAAACTGTCAAAGCAGTGACCACTTCTTGTCTAAAAGCAAAATGTGTGTTATCTAGTCCATGTCTGGAAAATTAAAATTGAAGTTCTTTCATTGAATGCTGAAATAGTAAAAAGGACACATTGACAAGTGGCATGTGTTCTTGTCCAGTGGTCACCCCAGATTCATGAAATTGATATATGTTTTAGGCAACGAGTAAAAACTAATGCAGTCAAAAAAAAAAAAAAAACACTACACTACAACAGAACAGCTTCTACAGTACCTGGAACATGATGCATCCCAGCTCTTGATGAATCAAACTAACGTTTTCGGTTAAAAATCAACAGTTCAAAGACAGACTGGACAGCTGCATGACAAAGCACAAGAGCAACAGTGAGGAAGGGTAATGGGCCTGTGCAAGCTTGGGGCTGCGACTCTCACAATGGGTGTACAGCAAAGTCATTGGTGAAAATTGAAGGTTCCTGACAGCTGACAAGTAAAAACAACATATATTGATCAACCACGAAATTCCAACAGTTCTGCATCTCAGAGGACAACTGCTGTGCAACAACCACAGGACACAGACCTCAAACATGCTGATATTATAGTAGCAATATTAGTAATACTAAGTATCAGCAGTAAATTGATTATCTAAATTCAAATACATTTTTAATTCTGTTAAGAAAAAACATTATTTATCCCGAGGTATCTTTTAAGCAGTGCGTTATGAAACTTCTTGAAGGTAAATCGTCTACCATACTGAAAATCGGAAAAGAAACAGGGTTTGCGGCAGTCACACTCACTCGTGCTTTTAGGCTACCTGGGAAATGTTGAGTGCTAACCCAATTCTTAGCATAGAATAAACCTGTTCTTATTACAGCCTGAACACTGACAAAGTACCTTTTTGATTGAACAGAATATGTACATAAACAGCCAAGATATCGGTACATATCTGGCATAAATTCACCCACTAAATCGAACCTTCCTCACTATGCATCTTGTCATTTGAATACTGATATGCTTACCTGTTCATGACTCCTTTGCAACAGATCTTCTGAGCACTTTTACAAAGTATGATATAGTAAAATAGCCTTTTGACAAAATGAACTATTCCATTCTATTAACTATATAATAAAAAGAAATATATGGAATCATAAATCTAATTGGACAACAACTTACATTTTTCTAACAGACTAATGCACTCTGTTTTAAATAACAAATAAAAACAGATGCATGTTTTAACTAGTAAGAATCAAATACAAACTGCTTCACTGCTGCTGGCGTTGTACTTTTTAAATTATTTATAACAGCATGGTGTCAAGAAAAGGTTCCAACTGCGGAAAAGGCAATAGGTTATTGCTCTGTGCGAAGCCCCATAACATTAAATGTAATTGAAACATTTTAGAATGATGGTTCGCCTGTAATTCAATCAAATGAAAGGCAGGCTATAACCCTGATTCCATCAAGCCTAACCTAGGTTACAATTAAAGTTTATTAAAACACATGAAAGGTCATTTTATTATCCGGACATGAAATGCATTATGAGTTTGTCCTTGAAAGGTAGAAATGTTGGGAGAATACCAGCCTTCGTTGACAAAATAAGTATTCTGCAACAAACATGTTCCTTTTGGTTTACTCAAGCTTTTTTTTCTCCTCTGCTAAATTAAGCAACATTACTGGACTGTACATTATTCCCCAAAATCTAGACTCAAGCATACTTGCTGTGGCAGGTAAAGACGCCAAGAAGCCACACAAAGCCATCAGTAATTCAATGTGACAATTGAGACCAGATTTTTCTTACAGTGATGGCTTTCTTGCCATTCTCAACAGACAAGCTGTGAGTAACAGTGTGCAAGGGCCTCCTGCAGTTCCCAGGGCAAAACCTTATATTATTTTTTTTCCCTAAATAAAATCATCACTAATTTTTATTTTAAATTTAATGTTGCATGAAAGTGAACGTTAACATATTCACTTTGTGCTGTATCAACTTTCTTTTGGCTTGTTGCTGTCTGTCAAAAATCATCCTCAAACTATGGTGATAATGATCTAAAAATAGTTATAGCTAAATATTAGTTCAATGTCAATAGTGCTGGGTATCGCACTGTATTGCATGTACTACTGTTGTGTCAAAGAAAATGCATGTGGTACATTTCAACCATCTAACAGGTAGGGATTTCCCCATTATGTAACCATGACAGCATATCATTCTGAGCAATAGAATGATAAGAGGCCATAAAATAAAATAAAACATTATATTGATGCTGTCAAACTTTGCCTTCATACTTCTTTTCATTCTTATTTTATTATTAAATATGAATCTCTAATGATGTATTTTTGTCTGATGACGTTGTTTTGGTGTCATATTCTGGGTCCTGAAAACAGAGATTTCCACTGACCGACTGCAAACCTATTAATGTTTGTCATCTTTAACATAATAAAGTGCCAACCATCCACTTCTATTGTAGACACAGAGAAAATAGCAAGACGGTTGACGGAGACCTTTATTTACACAGAAGCATGTTGCAATATGGCATTCAGACGGAAAAATGAAAGAGACCGTTTGAGAGGAAGGCAGATAAATTACTCCCAGTTAATTAATGACCCCGGACATGTGCATAAAAATACCACAAATGTGTTTAAAACAATGCTTGAATGCCAAGGGTGTTCTCTAATGCTTCGAGACAGTCTTATTTTAAGGGAATTCATACTTTATGAGAACATATTTAAAATCAAAGTCACAAAGTCTGCTTTTGTTATGTTGTTTATTACAGTGTACAATATTCTGAGTGTATATATTCTCCTCATTATTAATAAACAGTGACAATAAGTGCTTTAGATGCTAATCTATAAAACAGAAGGGCTGTATAAAATGAATACTGTACTCATGTCATTATCACTCATTTTCTTTTCCCAGTAGGGCCAGGAGAGTAAGAGTGCACAAGATGAGTCTTCAAGGGCATGGAATGGTCAGGTGCTGTCTGTTTCTGAACCAGAAAAAGAAACTTCCACCAGATATGACCTATAGTCTGTGCTGCACACTGCCTTATATCCCTACAACATATTCCTGTCAAAAAGAATACAGAATCTTTCCAAACCCAAATGACTTTTTGACAGACACTAACCCTTCTTACAGTTTTAACATTATTTTCTAATGCCGTTGAAGTTTATGGGAAAAAAAGGAGGAGATGACACTCTGAACCAGCAGGGTATTGAACTGTACAAGAGATGTCCTCGCCTTTACTGTGACACAGTTGTGATTATAAGGCATGAAGCAAATACATTTTATTGATATTTCACTAGCACAATGAAACATTCTTTTAATAAAATTGGGAAGCCTAGATGACTGAACAATAGTTCAAATTCATACTGATGGCCGCAGTCTTCAGAGAGCCGACGTCCACCTCTTCCAGTTGAGGGCACCTTGTCCTTTGCAGCTTTTACAGAAAACAGGAATACAAACGATCAATAAACAAAGAGGAGGAAGATGTTCTCTACATCCAGTCAGTTCACATCTAGGCTTTGGAGACAAACAACAGCAAAGGTAACTGGAGACAGAAGAGGTTTGCAAGTTCAGCAAAGTTTGTTTTTAGAGGTTTCACTTTGGATAGTCTGCGTGTCTATTGCTCAACAGGACAGGGTTAGAAATAACCAGCTAGCGATACAGACAGTGCTTCGAATAAATTATTCTCTGTTGTCGTCCTAATCTCTGAAATATCCTTTTCAACATAATCAAGTTTGTCTTGCTATATTTATTTATATGCTCAGTGTCAGTCAATCAACTGAGGTTAAAGACATTTAGTAATTCTTTGCAGGAGCTTGCAGCAGAGGCTTTCTTCTAAATGTCACGTCCCTTTTGGATACACGCAGATATAAGCTGCTCTTTACCAACAAGTTGATCGACGATCCTGGACATGCTGATTCAAATATCCACTGTGATTCTTTTATTAAAGTGATAATAAAAAGAAGATATTGAAGGGCTAAGTGCAAGAGGCAGCAACGGTAAGTCATTTGCTTGTTTTCTTTTAATTTCTTTTATTGAAATGTGAGGAGGATTATTAGATTTTGTGAAGATCTAGTATACTTTCAGGCGTCTTCATTTACAGACTTAAGTATACTTTACACAGCCTGTCTCAGTGACAGACAAAGACTTTTCAATAGCTATTTGGTGAAAAGCCTTCTCAACCCTTGGTGCAACATGTGTCATAGAGTCCTATGCTCCACAATCAAGGTCAATTAAAATCATTTATTTGTCTGACACTTGACTACATTTGGCAAGTCTTACCCAACCGTGTTGCCTTACCAGTTTATTTGTTTGTATACATTTCCTTTAAGGTGGGAGACTGGGGAACCTCCTAATGCATTTATTAAAACTGTAACATTTTACAGAAATCCCTATAAAGCTGGTATTTTCAGATTAGGTTTACAAGGCAGAAACCTTCTTAGTGTAAATATGTGATACATATTTTAAAACCATAGGGGCTCTACCTATTAACGTTTAAAAAGCAAAAATATAGAATAATGTATTAACATTTTAGAAATTATTAAATTATACACTACACTGTAACAGTGGGAGGAAACGAGGAAAGGCAATCTACATAACAAAAAATAAAGTGGAGAGATTACCAGAATCCTTTTTAAAGCCCAAAACAAACCACTAACATGGACCACAGGAGCAAGGAAGTCAAAATAAAAAGTAATGCAATTAATTACACAAGTCAACCACATACTGTAGAATGTATGGGACAAACTAACTAAGCCAAGAAGCTTAAACTAAGGCTAACGAGAACAAGGAAAACCATGGGAAGACTTGTGCAGTATTAGTTTGTTGAATAGACTGCCTGGATTTTATGAAGCTGTTATAATGTACAAGGGAGGCTACTACCAAGAATCACAAATGTAATTCTTATTTGAATTTTCTGCTCTAGTTGATAAATAAAATTATATGCAGTACACAGCACTCATGTACCCTTCAGAGTTACACTGTCATATGCATAAAATAAAGACACTTGCATACACATACTCTATGAAACTGTATTCCATGTATGTATTATACTATAACAGTAAACTTGTCAAATGTATGCATTTTATACTTAGATGAATGCAACACAATTCTAGTTGGGAAAACTCTCATGAAATGGAACAGCAATGAAAGCAAGCCATTGGGGAAACAACTGGTGGTGACACTGAGCACATTCATAATGCCTTGGCAACACAGCCAGGACAAAGTGCCCATGATACTACCCTCATCTCCATGGTCTACAGTCGCTACCTGCCAAGTTTCTATAACATATACAGTAATACTTTTAATTCCACAGTCCAGAACTGTAAATAGACATGTTTTCCCTTTAAATACAAAGCAGGGATATATATTACAAAATACAGGAATTGCCTCCTGCTACTTTCTTCACAAGCTCGTCACAGGTGCAGCACAGTGGTGTTTGTATGGATAACGCTGATTATTCTAGAAACATTCCCTATCAATCTTAACACTAAATGAATGTTAATGAGAACAAATACTGAGACAATATCTGTGCAGCTATTTCTCTAATTACTCATGACTTTTTACAAGAATAATAATAATAATAATAATAATAATAATATGAACCCAGAGGATTAACTAATGAACAGCTGCATGTGTTTCAGTTAGGGTTTGTGTGTGCATCCTTTATGTGTGCCAGAATGCAGTTTTACAACAATAGCTTGCATACCAAATGGAGGGTTTCCTGTGCAGAAAACTAAATGCACTTACTATGAAGTTAAAGCAGGGCTGAGATAACCACTTTAGCAAGCTCACCAGACATTTCATTAGGGTTTCTGTGCCATGCCTGGGTGAGAGCTGGCTCAAGTTTATTCACTTTGGCTTCCTACTACACAGTTAGAACATGCTTCCAAGCCCATCGCACACTGCATGTTTCAGAATCGAATTGCGGTGATGGCATGAAAGGAAAGTAATGGTCAAGAAAGAATCAGCATTTTGTATAGCTGAAGAAATCCAAAGGCAACCCAGAACGTTTGAGGATGGGCTCTGTCCTTATTAAATGTCTCAAAAGCATTGGGTTGTTGGCAACAAAGGGTAGAGAGAATACCTGCAAAAAACGTGGTTCGACTATCCCCAAAATCTATGTTATTTATAGCCATGCCTGTTCTGTGCTCTCTCCTGACATCGCTCCTCTTCAACTGGCCTACAGAGCAATACGGGCTGCAAGCATGTAACCTGCCAACATGTTGTGACTTTCATTAGGAAACACATCACTGCTGAAGACAAGCACACTCCCTGTGAAACTGTTAACAGTGAAGCATCTGCTGCTTGAGTGTCTGGCTGGAGATGGGTCCACCATAACAATGTGTTCTTGAAACCCTGCATCAAGCCAACAGCAGCGTACTATGATCTGAATGTAGCAATTCTGGCCTGGAGTCATCAACCCTGGAGAACAAGGGTGTGCTCGATCCCTTACTGTGCCAGTCACTTGCAATCATTTAGTTGAGCCTTGATTTGTCAAAAATGACCAAATGTCTGGCTATCTGATTTACTGTCAGATTTTAACACTGCAGGTGCTCTTATCCATTCCAGTCTCGACAAGCATATACACAGGTACAAAAATAAGAAAACCTAATGAGAAAAACAAAGAAAGACTGTAATTAGGCTTATTTTATACCCAGTCTATTATAGTATTACTCAGACAAAAGAGAAATGATCCCACTTGCTTTCTAATATGCATACAAAGAAACATGTCACCCAACAACATACATCATGAATACAAATGCTGCTCGAATAAACAGAAATATTCCATGAATAAAAATAAAATCATAATATGTAACATGGCTATTACTCTACATACTAAAAGTAGGTAATAATGCAGAATAAAAAAACATAGTTCTTAACCATTAAGAGAAATGTTAGGTTTGGAGCTTAACCACCACCATGAACAAGTAATATATAATATAATACATCAGTATTCCATTACTGTCAAGCACCTGAAATTAGATTTTGATGTGTTAGGCTCCTGACTGTAACTGTTATTTCTTTAAGTATATTTACAGAAATCATCTACAAGAAATCATCTACTGTCAGCTGTTTTACAATATAATTCCAAACATAGTCTTTCATTCACAGCCCCTTATGACCCATAAACTGTAAGAAACTATTATATTTAAGCACAGACTTCAGCAGTGATAAAACAGCCCTCAGATTACAAACTTGCTGCAGAAAGAGATCTTTGGTCTTCGACAAAGTGTGGTGAGGGCTGATTTTCTTTGGCTAAAACAGAACTCTATAAAAGTTACACTTAGCAGAGTCAATACAACTCATCAGGTAAGTGTGACAAATATATAGATTCCTACAGTTAATGACAGACAGCAATAACCTAGATTTACTAAGTCTTTAAACTGCTGAAACAATGCTGTTGTCAAAAGTCAAAGCTTTGAAATAATGCAAACATGAAGAGGATGCTCAAATACTGAGCCTAGCCTAAGTTGAAAATAACAACATTGAATTATAAAAGGGATGATGGCATCACCATACTCATATGACAGAATGGATTGAAGAAATAATCACATGATTAAACAAATGGGATTACTGGTTTCAAGTAGTCTACAGAATTAGACCCTAACTGTACTAAGATGATGGAATGGAGACAGCACAATAAGCGTGATTGGTAAGAATGCTTACCATCATCACCCCACAAGAGACCAATTGAAAAACTGAATCAAATATAAAACTAAACATATAGATATGTAGGAAAAACAATGTAAAGCAGCATGTGGCACTGAGTAAGACATCATACATAACAGACAAAGCTGTAAGGACTATGAATGAAATCAGAGACAAACCAAAACAAAATATGGTATAGAAAAGCTAACCTTTGTTTGCAGGACCAATATGCACCAAAAGGCACTTTCATATCATTTTAAATGTAATACTTTCAGACATTCAGTATTTACAAACATGCAACACACAAGCAAAACTACAGTATAGCCTAAAGTGTTATTGTCATTCAAAAAGCATCACTATTTCCATGCTCTTTTTTATCCTTGAACTAGTTCTTTAAGTGAAAAAGGTCCAACAATAGGAAGATACAAGAACCATCCACCCACGCAAATGAAGAGGATGTTCTTCCACCAATTTAAAACAATATCAATGATCTTTCTGTATCATTAGTTACACACAGGTGAACTAGAAAATTCAAGCGACCTGTGTTCTTCTGAGACATCAGAGGACTTGGAGTTGAACTCATCTTGAGAGAATCATCCAATCTTAAAGGGGAGTGTAAGCAACTTCACTAGAAATCAAAAACAAATTACACTGCAGAAAGGAAGAAATGTCAGTATACATGTAAAGACGATTCAGTGAGAGAAATATACATGTTTGTTTTATTCTACGTGGGATTGTTTTGGTTATCTACACTGTGCTTTAATTGATAACAAAAACTGTATATACTGTAAGGGTGTCACGACATGCTGTAAAATATAATGCATATGTTTCAAACATTATATTTTATACAACGTGGGAGGCATATTTCAGCCAAGCAAGACAATGAAACCATATCCATGCCTTCTAGTTTTTCCCTATGCTCACCTCCCAGAATTACTCAATACTGCTTTTAAATTGCATCTTAACACAATGGATTTGGCCTATCAAGTCTTAATGCTACAAGCAGTTTACCTGAAACATATAGACTGATAATGAAATGTTTATTTCTTATTCTGCCTCTGCTTCTAAAATAAATATGATTTAAAACAAATGTGTGGAGGCACAATGATATGATCAATTGCTTTATTTAATAAACTGTGGAAGCACCAGATTATCCCTGTTATTCATGTTCTCATTCAAGGCTTATTAACAAACATAAAAGACTACTTGCTTCAGAAATCTGACCCAAAAGTCAAATTTATTAGCATCTTAGCTGCAAAAAGTGATTTCATTTAATTACATTTTTTATGTAGATAATACAAATCAACATGATCAAATGTAAAGGTTGCATACTTAAAAAGTGTTACAGAATAGATCAGACAAATCATCAGAATCAGGCAGAATTTAGGGCACAGAGTTCATGCAGGTTCAGGTCTCTAAACTAATGGCCCGTTATCTATGTGTGTCTCTTTTTGACTATGATCCTGACAGCCCTATAAGATAAAAAAAACCCTTATCTATAATAATATGTCTCTTACAGTAGATTATCCTAAAATAAATCCCTATCCCCTCATGAAGAGGCTCATATTCACAGCTGATTTGTTATCAGTTGGTTTATGATGGTACTGCAATTTAACATGATGCAGTTTTTGACACATTATGCATGATATCTCTCTAATAAGTACACAGGAGATTTAACTGTGATGCTTACAACAGAACACTGTATTTTGAATATTCATACTACTGCAATGTGAACGAATTGATTCATTTCCCTCACTAATTGCTCTCCTGCAGTAATGGCAATACACACCTTAAAGACCCTTACCTCTCTTCTCTTAAACCAGACATCCTCTACTGAAATGTAAGAAAACTGTTGTTCTACAAATGAGCCTCTACACTGCCTCAAGCTGATATAATTTGGGTTTATGAGCATGGCTTGCCCTTTGACTTTGGTGTACATCAGAATTTGAAGTAAAGAGTTTAGGGATTTGTAAGCATAGATCTGGGAATATCAAAGGAAATTAATAAGGTGCAAACACTAAGAATTACAATTCACAATAGATAAGATGGTAAAGAATGGTACATTTTTCCTGACAAAAGACCTTTAGTATACAGTAAGCTCAATGATGAAAAAATGTCACTCTTTTCAGCTTGATAATTTAAAATATGGTTTATCATTACCTTTGGGCAGTGAATTTAAAAACACGAAGAAAGTACTAAAGAGTACAGTTTACCTAAAGTCCATTTTAGATATTTCCTTGAAATGCAAGGATTCATTTTAGGTACAATGTTGTATTTTTAAATCACATCCAATCATTATTCATAATGCAAAAAATGTCAAATAAAGCCATGACTTCTGGCCATAGGGGGTGACATTTAACAGATAATTGTTTTGTGACTGCATGTCAATGCATTCCTCATAAGACATTCATGTGTTAAGAAACATATGTTTCCATTTGTACAGGTTATATAAAAGCATCCCTTTGCTTAAACATCATTTCCATGTTAGGCAAATTTAAAAGGATTTATGATACTTTTTGAATACAAAGACAAATCTGCTGAAGGCTATGAACAATATTATTCAAACAGACAATGTGACTGTGAACATAAAACTGAACAGACTTTTCCATTCCTGAGAAAGAAATGTTCTAATACTTACTTGAATCTGGATGGCTTTAGGGTTTTTACATTTAGAAACAAAGTTTTTAATTAAATACAGGAGCACAGCTTTCCTAAAATTCTGTTTTTAAATAACATTAGTCTCTTGAACTCATGAAATTCATTAGTTGATTTAACATTGAGACCAAATTTATTTCATCTAATGTTTGCAATCTGTAGACCCATTGTATCAAACAAGATTCGACAGATGTGCATGCTAGACTAAAGCCTAAAAATGCCAAATACAGGATAAGGGGGAAAATCTGTTTTATGAGGTTTCAAAGTGTGGTGCAAATCCATCTAGATTTATTCAACAGATGCATCTGTCAACAGGTTTATGAGATACACAAAGCAACCAAAAATCTTTGTATAGGTTTTATTCAAAGAGATTTTGAGCAAACAGAAAAAGGAATGTGATCATTTATATTCATTACTGAGGGTTGCATTGTCTAAAAAATATATTTCAAAAGGTGGATATGCACACTAGATTGGGCATACAAAAAAAAAAATCAAAAACTGTTTTTTTTTTATTATTTATAAAGCACCCTTTGTAATCCTCTTTCAAACTCTGTTTTAATATCCTACAGACAACTCCTTTATAACCTTGTTTATCCTTGGTCCTTCCTTCTTACCTCTCCAATACTACAATATTTAGTTTTCATATACCTAACTCACATTACAGTTACATATGAAATACAGAAGGTATGCTTTCTACAGGCCAATTCAAAGATTTGAGAAAGAACTGGGCAAAACACATACAGTATTGCAGTCTTTCACATACCATCAAACTTTTAGTGCCTAATGACAAGAACAATGATGTATTAAAGCACCCGTTTTGTAATATCTGCTTCTCAGGTATAATTAAATTATGATGCATGTAATACTGCACTGTAGAATGTATACCCCCAGCCCACCAGTTCAGTAAGGTTTTTAAATCCATGGACCATAAATTGACTACAAGGCACATACTATACCTTCATGCTAATGCTGTATGCACAATACCTCTTACCTTTAAGTTTTAATGAATGGCTTTTTTAGTTCAGAGATACTGATATGTGGCTCTGGGAGTATGATGTGATCGACACACAGACCAGTTATTGAGATGGAACCCTATGATGTAATGTATTTGCCTCTGGGAATGAGAGAGCTATAACCACTGGCCACTATGCAGTTCATGGTTAAAAATATCTAATTGCTTGCAAGGTAGTTTTTCCACAAATGTTGCAATCCCTCAGCATGAAATGCTTAATTAGATTTATTACAGCTACTGGTAAATAAAAATAAAAAGCGCATTAACCGAACCCCAAAGCTGCTTTCAATCAGGACATGGAAACAGCTTATTTTTATCTGCTTGTACTACTATGCTTATATTTAGAGTAGTGCAGACTAGCTGCATAATCAGGTCCCTTAACACAGTTGATAAAGCCTTGCTTTAGACTTAGTGCTCTGCTAAAGTACTTAGCATGCTTGACAATAAGGAAAATCATTTAAAACCTTCTATTATCCCTAGGCAGAATTAACCCATGCTTGGATTTTATTCAAGGATTGAGTGTGGAAAAATAACAAGTTGTGCTGTTATGATATTCAGCACTGTTGAGTATAGACATTTCAAAAAATATCTGTTCAAGGTCCTGAACAGTAATATGTTGTACAAAACTGCCTTATTTTAATGATTTTTTTAAGCAGTAGGCCTAATAGTTTTAATAATTCAATCATATTCATTAAACCTACTTAATGTATCACACTGGCAATTCCCATTAGGAATTATTACTTCATGAAATTCATCAGGAATAATAATTGAGTTCATATGTATTTCTGCCACTTACTGTGTTAACATTTCCAATGCTTTACAAACACATCACAGGACTTACTCAATCTTTTAGCTGCTTCCAAGGCATCCGTGGCAGTATCAGCAACAAAGAACCTCTGGACCGCCACCCCACTGCTTTGCATCAGTTTCTTGCTCTGGTATTCCTGCAGGTTCAGCCATCGTTGGGGGTTTATCCAAACAGACTACAGAGGGGAGAAAAGGCTATATTTCATATTCAACTTGTATGATGCGATGCAGGAAAGGAAAAACTTTTTTTTTCCCCAGCAACCACTTACTTGATCAAGGTGCAACAGTCTGCACTTAATTGTACTAGCATTTTGTTTGCAGCGTTACAAATTGAATGAAACTCTTAACAGTGATAACACTGCTTAAAACTGTTGGGTCATCAGGAGAGGCTACTGTAGGACCCAGCTAATATGTTTATTAACAACACATTCTGTCATCTTATTAGGTAGTGGCTTACTAAGTTACTCTGCCCCTATTGTGCTCATCCCAAGAACATACTCCCATGTTATGCATCTACATAACTACTGTAAAAAACGGTGTATAAGTTGCACTGGTGTATAAGTCGCCCCTTTTTTTCAGATAACAATTTCAGGAAAAAGCCTATAGGTCACACCGGTGTATAAGTCGCTCCCCCATTTGTAGGACCCCCTAAAAATACCTAGAAAATAGTCTTATACAAAGGTTTTTACAGATGAGGTATTCACCATGGTTAAGGATACGATAAAATCACGGTGGTCACGACCTTTATGGAGCCCGTGTATTTTGCCATTTGTTTCCACTCAGCTTGAAAATAGTAAGTGAGGAGTACAAGTCGTTTAATTGGCGGCAGTGTAAAGTTATCAAAGAGGTTAGCAAACGTTAATTAAAGGTGAGTACTAACACAGAACTAGAAAAAAAGTGAAAAAATTACGTGCAAAGCAAAATATCCCAAATAATTTCACGAAAGCAGAGAGAGCAGCTTTAAAGGAGAAACAAAACTTTTCAAATTAACCGAAGCCTTTTGTGCAGAATACACGTCTGCATAGCCTTGATAATGCAAAACCTAAAGGGAGGACAGTTTACAGTTTTGAAGCATGAAACGCAGATTTGCAGCTCTTGCAGTAGTTGCCCTGCGGTGCTTAACAATACCTGTCAACAGTGTAGATGCAGAACGATCCCTCTAATCTTTTAACAAGGTGCTCGGGGATGACAGATGTTGCATCAAAAGTGAATTGTTAAGGTTCATCTTGTAATAACAAAACCACAGCTGTGTTTAACTTTAAATAGACATCAATGAAAAGGATATTGCTATGAAATCCTCAATTTACAACCAGAACATTTACTTTAAAAATGTAACTTCAATGTTCAGATTATTATTATTATTTTTTTTTATCTCATACAAGGAACACATGTTATAATGAAAAGTTTAGCATATTCCTGCTACAGTTGTTTGAAAAGGTACTGTTAAAAATATTTTAATAAAATACAAATCTAATGTTTACTTTTGACTAGGTCCATGTGTTAAAAGAAAATGCATTGAACATATTAAATACATTAAGTAGATGGTTGTTTAGCACAAATATTACAATATATCACATTCATATTATATATTTTTCAAGTTAAAATCTTTGTAGCCATGATCATTGTCGATTATCAGCAGTGAATGTGCCGTGATTTTGATATAGTTTTACTGTGACAAAATTGTATGCTTAATCACGGCTGCCTATGTGCAGAAGGATTTTATTATTTTATTGTCATTTTTTTTGTAAATATGACATATACCTTCTTAAGCTTGGAGGGCAACAGGATTCTTATTTCCAGCCCTGTCAGTTTGCATGAGGTCTTCATGCAACACTCCCTACTGGCAGTACAGTTGGCTAATGCAACCGAAAGGCATTCCCTGGAAAATGACAGAGACTCTAAGCTGATCATGTTAGGGTATTATGTTATGCACTGACAACATAACCTTACTCTAAATGCACAAGGTTAAGGGCTTCAAATGCATCTTTCATTTCTCAGGTGATTGTAGCTAATCACTAACCTTTGGTCATCCACATGCAATGAAGAGTACACTGGTTCTAGGATGCTGTTGTGTAATGAATTCTAATCAACCCATTAAAACCCACTGTTCTAAGATGGAAATACATTTTGCTAATGCATGAAGATAACATGAAGAAATAGATGCATGCAGTAGAAACAGCTACAGTGGAGATCTATTAATAACTGTTGTTATGAGAAGCAATAAAATGAAGTTACTGCATGCTAACAGGCAATTGAAACAGAGAAATGACCTCATCCACTGTTCCCTTTGATGCTTGATGTGCGGTGCTCTATAGTGACATACAGTATTCATCGCTGCAATGCACAGTTGTTTTCGTGCACATTCTATTCCATTTAATATCCAGGGCTGATTGATATATATAAAAATAAGCTTTTGCATCCACAGATGGACATACAGCACAGCAAACCACTCTTTTGAACCATAGTAGTACTGCACATCAAACTGCATGCTGTATCAGCGTTGCAGACAAAAGACAAAGGGCTACTTTTAAAATTCCAGTTAGAAAAACTTTGCACAGCAGCAGAAACGTAGTACAGGTAAACATGTCCCTAGTACAATATGCAAGAATGCAGCACTGTTAGTAATGATTACAGATGCTATTTCATGGTGTGTATATTTATTCAGATTAGTATCAACAAAAATGACAAAACTGAGTGAAACTGTAGAGTACTTGGCCTAAATAACGGATTGCCACAGGACTGTGTTTAATTAATTGTGTTGGGTCATGTCCCATTGTTGTGTGTGTCATCCTCAGGCTGCTACAGAGAAATCCATTTTCATTTGGGACTCCCAAATGCACAACATACTTTAGCCATATCTTATCTGCCAAACTGATTTAATTACCAGCACAGCTAGATACTAAGACAAGATGTTAATAAAACAACCCTGGAAGCAACTGGAACAAGGTTGTCCTGTTTAACTGTTGTCAGTGAAGGTTGCAGTAGCTGTACATTGATTATTGCTTCCATTGACCTTTATAGACACTCTGAATTCCCTAACCATACTGCAGGTGGTAACCCCATACGGCAAAACTCCAGAATTCTTAGAAACCTTTCATAAGAAACAGATAGAGTGTTCATTGTGTTCTTTATCGGGTCAACCATAAATAAATAAATAAATAACACACACGACATTTAAAAAAAAAAGTGTTTTTTAATGAAATTGCATAAGCTAGATTTGTACAAATACAGATTTATCCACCAATGTATGGCAAACTGTAAAATTTATAGGAAAGACTAAAATGCCAATCATTAATGTTATTAAAATGAAGCAGCAAAACATTTTTTTAAAAACAGAATAGCAAAATCAGATGTAAAGTACCCTATCTTGTCAATACATTTGCTTTATTTTTATATATATTAGATTTTTTTTTTTTATACAACACAAAAAACTTTATACATTTTGAATCGAGTATCCTGCAGTAGCTGGATTCACTGAAATAACTACTGTAATATTCTATTAAGCACAGGCATTGATTGTGTTATTTTGAGTATGAATGTCCAGATTGATGTCCGACATCCATCCCCAATAACACACAAGCAGAACAGCTTTTGAGAGAAAAAAATTAATAAAAATTGAGGATAATCATCCCTGCAACTTCACTGGAGAGAGCACCATAACAAAGCAGTCTTTGTTGCTTTGGATGAAAGTTTTCAAACTTGCCAGTCCATGTCATTGTTCCACAGGTCAACTGATTGAAAGAGAGATGATAAAAAAATTAAAAAACATCACCAGATCACTGATTAGCCATGCTTGTCTTTAGAGATGATGTGTCCTTCTGATCATGATCACAATCTTCTCACCAAGGGATTCGTTCAGGATCAGGTAGTGAGGATGCTTCCTTAGCCACCATTTCCGTAAGGCTTCAATCCAATCAAACACGTCAAACATGAGCCGGGTAGACAGCTCAAGAAGGTGCACCACTGTGAGACAACAGCAAGATGGGTCTGATCTGCCTCATTCACACCAGAGGAGGTCAAGAATACTGCATTTTACAGCCTGCAGCTCTCTGTGGAGTGTCTGTTGACCACTATTCTGTAAATGCAGGGACATTGCTGTTTTGGGTCTATATGGCCCCGAACCATTTAGGCAATTCATTATTAGTAGAAAAAAAAAACGTTTTCCTGTTGTATATGCGGTGTAGCATTGTTGTGTACTTCAAATAAAATAAAATAAATACATTTAAAAATTGTTGGTTTCATATTGCAATTTCTGAACAGTCAGCGTTTATGTTCACACACTTTTGAAGAACCTTAATAGATAAAAACACTAAAAAAATTACCCAAAGTAATGTTCAGTAAAATTAAACAAATAAATAAATAAATAGAAAAGTTATGCAACACTGAACAACTATTTTCTTTACATTTTCTCTCTTAGCATCCTGCCAAGACAGCAACATGAAACTTCAACAAAGATTAAAATGTCAATGGGTGAATTCTGAATCCTAGTCAGACCTGAAGGGCTTAACCTAAGAGTGATTAACCAGAAGCAGAATAATTAATTATTCACCCCAGTGCAAATGACATATTAGGGAATATTAAATGATTTTACCCTCTAGGCTTCTTTCAACTACAGCAAACCCTGTCTTTATTATAACTAGTGGCAAAAATCCTTAACCAAATTATCTTTTGATTAATGTTGCAATCTTATTTTTTTTATATATATAACAAAAGATTGTATTTTTACTTGATCCTTGTGGACCTTTTGCAATAATAATACGATACGTTATTGTTTCAAGTCTGATTTGGATACAAAGAGAAAAACAAAATCAATTACCTCCTGTTGTTTCCATTTATCTCTTTCAAACCCTACAACAGTCTATTATGAATCTTGCTTTTTCTTATGTAAAGACCTGAAGCCACCCAGCTTTCTTTAAAAAAAATTCTATCTATCACTTGCTATTATGTCAAAATAAAATGAATTCCCTAAAGAGCCCAAGCAAGGACACAACCCAGATGGTTTTAAGGTAGCATAGCAACGCATGCACCTATTTAACCTGGCATTCCAGGTCTTACAATCCTGTCTTACACAACCTGCCTGTTTGAAAACACAAGTTCTGATGGTAATATTCAAGTCACTTACAAACAGCAAACATCTGATTATTTAAACTTATTTTGAACCTTCAGTAATGTTGCAAATATTAATTTGTTTGCATGTAATTACACATATTCTCTAAACCAGTCATTACATGGATGTCACAATTAAAATACCTACATACAGTACAAACAGAATACAAGAACAAAAAGCTTTGGTAATCTCAAGATTATTAAAACACATCAATTAAAATAATAACTCATAAGAAAACTATTCATTACCATCAGCTTCCAGCTCTAGCAGTCTTTTATCAGACAGTAGATCAGTCTTTTATCAGACAGCATCAACTGTGAGTCAAACTTAAAACCAATCCGCACGCGTGCGGCTTTTTCATTTTGACTTGCCTTAATGAAAGCTCAGTTCACAAATTGTGGACAGCAAATACTAAACCAAAACACAATTGGTCCCAATTTATTTCATTATCCACCAAAACTAACCAATCAATACTTTGCGCTAGCGAAAGCAACCAGTCCTGTACCCACAACTGCCGAATCAGCCAATCACAATCTGTCAGCTCGACTGGAGCACTACATCTTTCAACAACAACAAACCGAGACGCGGCCGATTCAGTAATATTGCTTTTCAGCGGAAGGTTACCGACATATCACTGCAAGTTCAAGGTTTTAAAGTGCTGTTTTAAAGAAAATAAAAAGAAAATGTGTTTTCTAATAGCGTGCTAGTTGACTTTCGTTCGCCCTTGCCTTCGTTTAGGGACGATAACTCCAGTCGCGGTCAACTACCACGCGGTAGAGCTATCATCAACGGCCACTATCGAGCAAATCATGTTGAGGCATAAGTGCTTTAAAAAGTTGTTTAAGTTTAAAACTCAATGAAAGCCTTTCCTAGTGGGTAAAATATTATACCACTTTTACAATCTTGTTGATACTTAACATTGAAAAGTTTGGCAGTAATGATATAGATATTAGTACAGGTCAGAAACCAGCATGGTGGTCCCTCCCTCCCCTCCTGACGATAGCGATATACTGAAACTAAATGTGTGGCTTTAAATACCTTAAGAATTAGAGTTTAATAACTAGGCTTTAAATCAGAGATCTGCACTCACTGATATGTGGTTGCCAGTGCTTTCTGAAAATGCACAGCAGTTCCATGTCATCAAAGGCAAAGAGTTAGAGAGAACATCTGCGAGGGTACCCTCTGCAGTCTTCCTCCAGGGAAATTCAACAACACAAGCCAGCAGGCTTTCAAATGCTTTGACAAGTCCATGTGCCACAGGCCTGCAGTGCACATCCATTGGCAGGAAAAAGAAAATAATAATTTCTACAATACATGACAGAATACCTTGTCTCTTTTCTGGTCAAGGATGCATAGTAACATCATAAAATATATTACATCTGGAGGGTTTGCTACAGTAGCAGTTTAGTCTTCTTCATCTTAAAAATCCATCTCCGCCAAACTGTTTTCTGAGGAAGAATATGCAAACCCTGTCAGCATAACTAAAACAAGGATAGACTTGACAAAATTCTACACAAGACAGAATTCACAGATTAGGTTCATGGTGCCTTTTCCTTTCCATTCCTCATAATTGAGTATCATCTATAGCTTTAAAAGTCTGCTGTGGAACCTACTTTTCTTCTGTGAACAGAACATTAAAAGCTTAATCAGTTAAGTTCAGGCCCTAGTGTTGGTAAATATTGGTCCTACAGGCACTTTCTGATGTGTATTTTTCTGGCTGGGAAAATGCAAGAAAGGGCACTGGGGATGCAAATTACTTTTACAAGCAGAAAATGTACAGTCAGCCTCCAGCTCTGCATTGTTATTTATATATATATATATATATATATATATATATATATATATATATATATATATATATATATATATACACAGTACTGTGCAAAAGTTTTAGGCAGGTGTGAAAAAATGCTGTAAAAGTAAGAATGCTTTCAAAAATAGACATGTTAATAGATTATATTTATCAATTAACTAAATGCAAAGTGAGTGAACTGAAGAAAAATCTAAATCAAATCCATATTTGGTGTGACCACCCTTCAAAACAGCATCAATTCTTCTAGGTACACTTGCACAAAGTCAGGGATTTTGTAGGCATATAGTCAGGTGTATGATTAAACAATTATACCAAACAGGTGCTAATGATCATCAATTCAATATGTAGGTTGAAACACAATCATTAACTGAAACAGAAACAGCTGTGTAGGAGGAATAAAACTGGGTGAGGAACAGCCAAACTCAGCTAACAAGGTGAGGTTGCTGAAGACAGTTTTCTGTCAAAAGTCATACACCATGGCAAGACTGAGCACAGCAACAAGACACAAGGTAGTTACACTGCATCAGCAAGGTCTCTCCCAGGCAGAAATTTCAAGGCAGACAGGGGTTTCCATATGTGCTGTCCAAGCTCTTTTGAAGAAGCACAAAGAAGCGGACGCGTTGAGGACCGTGAGCGCAGTGGTCGACCAAGAAACTTACTGCAGCAGATGAAAGACACATCATGCTTACTTCCCTTCGCATCGGAAGATGTCCAGCAGTGCCATCAGCTCAGAACTGGCAGAAAACAGTGGGACCCTGGTACACCCATCTGCTGTCCGGAGAAGTCTGGTCAGAAGTGACCTTCATGGAAGACTTGCGGCCAAAAGCCATACCTCTGGCGTGGAAACAAGGCCAGCGACTCAACTATGCACGAAAACACAGGAACTGGGGTGCAGAAAAATGGCAGCAGGTGCTCTGGACTGATGAGTCAAAATTTGAAATATTTGGCTGTAGCAGAAGGCAGTTTGTTCGCCGAAGGGCTGGAGAGTGGTACACGAATGAGTGTCTGCAGGCAACAGTGAAGCATGGTGGAGGTTCCTTGCAAGTCTGGGGCTGCATTTCTGCAAATGGAGTTGGGGATTTGGTAAGAATTAATGGTCTCCTCAATGCTGAGAAGTACAGGCAGATACTTATCCATCATGCAATACCATCAGGGAGGCATCTGAGTGGCCCCAAATTTATTCTGCAGCATGACAACGACCCCAAACATACAGCGAAAGTCATTAAGAACTATCTTCAGCGTAAAGAAGAACAAGGAGTCCTGGAAGTGATGGTATGGCCCCACAGAGCCCTGATCTCAACATCATCGAGTCTGTCTGGGATTACATGAAGAGAGAGAAGCAACTGAGGCTGCCTAAATCCACAGAAGAACTGTGGTTAGTTCTCCAAGATGTTTGGGCCAACCTACCTGCCGAGTTCCTTCAAAAACTGTGTGCAAGTGTACCTAGAAGAATTGATGCTTGATGCTGTTTTGAAGGCAAAGGGTGGTCACACCAAATATGGATTTGATTTAGATTTTTCTTCTGTTCACTCACTTTGCATTTAGTTAATTGATAAATATAAACTATTAACATGTCTATTTTTGAAAGCATTCTTACTTTACAGCATTTTTCACACCTGCCTAAAACTTTTGCACAGTACTGTATATATATATATATATATATATATATATATATATATATATATATATATATATATATATAGTGTGTGCCAGTAGAATGTTGTCATATTTTTTAATATTGAGGATCAAATTCCTCAGCAGATGCTAATCTACGGCCTTATGAAATCTGCGTTGTGGAGAACATGGACGTAATCACGGAATTCAGAGAAAAAAAACTGAATTAGGCACCCGAGGACATTACCACAAAATCAGTTCAAACAAACAAAATATACAGTACTGTGCAAAAGTTTTAGGCAGGTGTGAAAAAATGCTGTAAAGTAAGAATGCTTTCAAAAATAGACATGTTAATAGATTATATTTATCAATTAACTAAATGCAAAGTGAGTGAACAGAAGAAAAATCTAAATCAAATCCATATTTGGTGTGACCACCCTTTGCCTTCAAAACAGCATCAAGCATCAATTCTTCTAGGTACACTTGCACACAGTTTTTGAAGGAACTCGGCAGGTAGGTTGGCCCAAACATCTTGGAGAACTAACCACAGTTCTTCTGTGGATTTAGGTAGCCTCAGTTGCTTCTCTCTCTTCATGTAATCCCAGACAGACTTCGATGATGTTGAGATCAGGGCTCTGTGGGGCCATACCATCACTTCCAGCACTCCTTGTTCTTCTTTACGCTGAAGATAGTTCTTAATGACTTTAAGCTGTATGTTTGGGGTCGTTGTCATGCTGCAGAATAAATTTGGGGCCAATCAGATGCCTCCCTGATGGTATTGCATGATGGATAAGTATCTGCCTGTACTTCTCAGCATTGAGGAGACCATTAATTCTGACCAAATCCCCAACTCCATTTGCAGAAATGCAGCCCCAAACTTGCAAGGAACCTCCACCATGCTTCACTGTTGCCTGCAGACACTCATTAGGTATGCGCTGTCCAGCCCTTCGCGAACAAACTGCCTTCTGCTACAGCCAAATATTTCAAATTTTGACTCATCAGTCCAGAGCACCTGCTGCCATTTTTCTGCACCCCAGTTCCTGTGTTTTCATGCATAGTTGAGTCGCTTGGCCTTGTTTCCACGTCGGAGGTATGGCTTTTTGGCGCAAGTCTTCCATGAAGGCCACTTCTGACCAGACTTCTCCGGACAGTAGATGGGTGTACCAGGGTCCCACTGTTTTCTGCCAGTTCTGAGCTGATGGCACTGCTGGACATCTTCTGATTGCGAAGGAAGTAAGCATGATGTGTCTTTCATCTGCTGCAGTAAGTTTCCTTGGCCGACCACTGCGTCTACGGTCCTCAACGTTGCCCGTTTCTTTGTGCTTCTTCAAAAGAGCTTGGACAGCACATCTGGAAACCCCTGTCTGCCTTGAAATTTCTGCCTGGGAGAGACCTTGCTGATGCAGTATAACTACCTTGTGTCTTGTTGCTGTGCTCAGTCTTGCCATGGTGTATGACTTTTGACAGTAAACTGTCTTCAGCAACCTCACCTTGTTAGCTGAGTTTGGCTGTTCCTCTCCCAGTTTTATTCCTCCTACACAGCTGTTTCTGTTTCAGTTAATGATTGTGTTTCAACCTACATATTGAAATGATGATCATTAGCACCTGTTTGGTATAATTGTTTAATCATACACCTGACTATATGCCTACAAAATCCCTGACTTTGTGCAAGTGTACCTAGAAGAATTGATGCTGTTTTGAAGGCAAAGGGTTGTCACACCAAATATGGATTTGATTTAGATTTTCTTCTGTTCACTCACTTTGCATTTAGTTAATTGATAAATATAATCTATTAACATGTCTATTTTTGAAAGCATTCTTACTTTACAGCATTTTTTCACACCTGCCTAAAACTTTTGCACAGTACTGTATATATATATATATATTTTAAAAATTACATTGAAATAGCACGGTGTTTGTATGACAAGAGGCTTCAAGAAACACACGTCATGGGAACGCATGAAAAAACTATGTTTGCACCTCTCAGCCACCAAACACGACTGTGATTTTAACTGTAAAAAAGCACTGCCTCTCAATCCACCCTAATGTTAAGATGCAAACTTCCAAGACAAACATTAAAACGTGGGCATCTTCAAGTACACTTGAATAGATTTCCAGTCAGAAGTGGTTGTGCCAGATTAAAATAATGACTGCTGCTTTTTACAATAGCACTGACAGTTTCACATAAGAAATAGCATCTGCACAGGGCTCAAAGGGAGCAATCTACTGTAGCAGAATGACAACTAACTGCAATTTCTTACAAAGGCAAAAAAATAATATATTAATGAAGAACAAACAAGCTGCATCACTTCGTTTTGCAGAAGAGCCCTGTAATAGTCCAGCAGGTACATGAGGTGTCAAGCTACTGTATCCAAGGCCTTTGCTGTGCGTCAGTGTTCTGCATAGCCTTTATTCTGCTCACAGGATCCCTGCACAGGGGAACCCCAGGAAGCACATTGCAACATGTCTGTCTATAGGCAGCTTAACCGTTTTTAACAGTGACAATAACTGTGTTCAGGTAACCACTTTCACAAACAAGTAAGCAGTAGGCTAGCTGTAGTGCAGTTTTCAAAATGAATAGAAGGCATTTTTTTTGCAAACATGCACTAGAATATAAATATTTCTCTCTAGTTTGTATACAACGGCAATATACTGTAGTTGTACAGGAGTTGAAACAAGTTGACTGACTTTCTGGGACCATTCCAAACATGCTAGTTTGCAAATTAGTGATTACAGTACCTTGATGACAAATACTTCTGTTTACTCTTTGCTGGTTGCACCCTTATTTAAAAATAACAATAAATTGGCAAAGATTGATCACTTACCATTAATCAAGTTCTATTTTCAGTTAATTGGTTGAGAAATTACAAAACCATTGCTTAAACTGTGTACGATGAGCACCCCATTGAGACATCCCAGATTCCTTATAAAAGGTACTATATAGAAGAACCAATGAAGCAATATCATTAAAATGCCTAAAGGACTGACCACTAACAGCTCACAGAGTCAGCTCAATTAAAACCTGAAAGAAAGCATACTTCAGCCATCAATACTAATCATCGATTAGCAAAGCGGCTTTTAAGAAAATCCATGCTACAGTACCTTCGCCCTTATTATAAAGCAAACCATTTCCCTAGCATATTCAAGAAGGACAATCTGCAAATTTCTATTGACCTGAACCTACTTTGTAGAGCAAATGCAGAGCTTATGAACTGCCAATCAGCAGTTTAAAAAATATTAATAACGCATTAGTTTTATGTAATAATAATATGCCATCTTAGCAGCTATAGAGTAGCTCTTGACCATTTGTGTTCAGTCAGCCTAATTAGTGATGAGTCAATGGAAGAGTGATACAAACTGATTTACATGAAATTATAAGACATTTTAAACTACAGGTATGTGGGAAACCTAACCTAATTCACATGAAGATTTTGAAGTTACAAAACTAGCAAGAAACTACCTTATTTACAGTACAGTGTATTGTGTTGATAAGACAATAATACTGTACAATAGTTAGGGAATTTTAATATGAAAAAGGTGTAATAGATGTCATGGTCAATTATAGCATTTGGCAGCCTGGAATCTGGTATGTATTTACAGTGTATTTGCTTTTTGCATAAGTGCATGTCACAATTTATTTTTATTATTATATACATTTCACTTGCCATGTTTAAGGTTTTCCTGTAATGAACAAAGCAGATCAAATGAAAGTCCTTAGCACAATTACAATGTCATTCTGCAGCTATAACATGTTCCAGTACATCTTCAGGTTGCAACACCATAGTGTAAAGTGAGATACGATTCACCTGCAGCAAACACTGTGGTTTGCAGTTTTATATATTCAGCTGATTTGCATCTTGGCAGGTCTAAAGAGACTTAATCCAGCAAAAACAGAAGACGAAGACAGAATGCAACTCTGTACTGATATGAATTTAGCAATTAGCATTGTTAATAAGATGCATCATTAGGTAACACTATTGCACGTGTCAGGTCTAAAGCAAGATAAGTGTGTGGAAGGGCTTACCGCAAAGATGTGTCACATCACAACAGGAAAATGGTAATTCTTTTAAAGTAACAGTACAGTATAGTTATCTGGTTTGTCTTGTTATTCTGGTTAAAATAACATTAAAAACACTTGATCATAAAATTGGTAGAGATACTAAATGAAGTGCAATTACTAAATAAAGTAAAATGGAAGGCATTAATAAAGACTTATAGTCAAAACCTGTGTCATAGAATTGTACTTGTTTCTTTTAACTTTGGCAATGTGTGAACAGATCAGCACCACGGCCCAGGTGTTACCAGCAGGGAGAGAGACTTTGGTTTAGGTTTAGCACTATGCTTAGGTTTAGCACTATGACGCATTTTTATAATCAAAATACAGGAACAAATGAAAAGGCACAAGGGCCAAAACAAACACTTTAACAAAACCCCCAAAACTGTTCAGGCTGGGCAGAGCCTTCACTGAACATTACTGAGGCAAATAAAATAGCACAAACAAATACTCACTTGTCAGGGCTTCTCTCCACACTAAGGAGGAGAAACTGAGCCTTATCTAGCATGTGGCTGAGGGGTTGATTGATCATTAATCATTCAATCAACACCACCCAGCCACATGCTCACATTGAGTTGGCAGGGATGGGTTTTAACCCCATCCCTGCCAAACTTAAATAAATAATGAAAACATTTTTTTAAACTCCCACCAAAACACATTTGCCTACAGGGCAGGCCTCAACCCTGCCACCAGATGTTAACAAGCTAATGCGTGCATTTCCTGTTGTCCAGAGAGAACAATCCATGTTATAATTAGACCACGATCACAAGCGTTGCCTTGACAAAGGCACAGAAGCACCAAAACTGAGTTAAACTGATTAGCAGAAAGTTCTTCTAAAACATTAAAAACATTTACAAGCAATTTGTTATTTTGTCAATAGAGGGAACTGGCAAAACGCTGACACTTTTTGTAAAAGTTTATATTTTCCAAATAAAAAAAAAAATAAGGTAAATAAAAAGTCTTCAAGGTTACAGAACACGAACAATGTACCTAGTAGGAAGCCGATGGCATGACTGATCCATTGAAATCTGATTTGCACAGTTTAATATAATAATACATAAACTTTGCTTTCCTGCACTCTCTGACCCTGTACTTCTTTTCAAAGTAGAGTTTCTCGCCTGGAAACGAGAATCAATGAACTTTCACAGTGTACTGAATAAACTACTCCTCTTTTGAAAACATTGACAGGATATGTTTCATTGCCGGACGAAATAGGCATGGTACTGTGCTTAGGGTTCTTGGTTATGTGAGTGTGAAAATTATAGGATAAACATTTACAATTTACAATCAGGACACTCACAGCAAAAGATATTTTCTAATATACTGTAAATTTGACAAGATGGGTGCCTGTTATTTGGGTATCTTTGCTCCTGGCACATTCAAGTCATGATCTGTGCTTTAGCTGGCCAGAAACAAAGAATACATTTTATGTTGGCACACGAAGTTGCAAAACCTTTGGCAACCTGTTGCACAATAAACCTGGTTTTGATGATGACGATTCATTAAATAACCTGAGCCTTCTCAAAGTGAACATGTTGGTCTAGGTGAGTGCTGCATTACAGATTGGTGTGCTCTTCGACAATAGTGAAAAATGTGTCATAGGGTGTGTTACAATAGCTACAGTACTCAAGTGTCATCATTTTGCTTTATAATCCACCATTCCTAACAGTGGCTTTACTAACTCTGCCTTTAAAACTGTTCTACCTTGTCATTAAATTAGCTAACATCTAGCACAGTTTATTGAATAAGTATGTAATCCATTCATTAAATCAGACTTTGAAAATACATTCTTTAAATAACTCATGAGTTTAAGCTGGTTGAATAGGGCCATTAATAGGAAATAACCAACATCTTTGTACAGTAGCTTCCTATTATCAACATAAATGATTAAACTAAAGGTAATAAGGGCTGAATTATTTTTTGTATTATTGTTATCAGGGGAGGGCAAGAGCATATAACACTACAATTCCTGTTTCTTAAATTAACTATCCATTTTGCATTACTGTGTTTCATTGATTTCTGTAGTTGAGCCCTAAAATTATATATTCATTACAAATACCTCTCTTCAGAGACTAGAATATTGTTTTTCTAACCTTTATCATATCAGTATCAAGCAAATACCTTTACCTCACATCATCCATGATTATAAGGAATGCAGTGCTCTCTCATCTGTTAGAATGAAAGATTAAAGCAGACAGGCTGTGTCAATGTTCATGGCTTTTACATTTTTTATGTAACCTTATTAAATATTTTGTGATCACTCAATTTTGCACTAAAAGTTTCATCACACTTGAAACAATTCTCTATAGTAAATATGTAAAAATCTAAGTCAGAAATACAGTACAGTCAGTCAGGCAATTGGTCCTCAGGCAAGTACACATGACCACCTGCAGTATATGTTTATACTGCCATGCATAAAATACCAGCTTGAGGTTAATCTCATGCATTTTACAGGAACTAATTGCATTTCCCCCAAATCTGCTAACAGTTTCTTCCTTGGCTACCTCCCAAAAATGAAACAACAATCTTGAATAAGGGTGTCAACAGTAGGGTTTATATATGATAGCCAAGACCTTAACCACTCAAGGCCATTCTTCAGCCAAAACCAAATAGATACAAAAAAATACTGAATATCAACCTTACTGTAGGTGAGCGGTCATGCTGGCAATTTCTATTAGTATAATGTACACTGCATGATAAGCTTTATTAAAGAAAGCAGCTGACAGGAAGGACACGTAATCTAAAAGGTATCCTTTTTAATATTTGATAGCAGCTGGCAATGTTTAATTGCTCAGCAGTTCCTATACATCCTGCATAGCATGATTGCACTTAAAACGTATTTCCCACTGTGTGTATGTTGAATGCAATTTATTTTTCATATTTAATATTTCACAATGGTGCTCAGTTTTACTAGTGTTCGTAAGCCATAAGCCTTTTTTTCCCTCTTTGTACAGCAGTTCATTAGTACAGTTTTTAACATTTCTTGGCAACGGATGTTGCCAGGCCACTGAACCCCGCGGCAAGGCCCATTATGGACAGTTTCTGCTTACAGTAGCCACATCACACGCATGAAAGGTAAGGGTCGCTGGAGCACGATTAGCTATGTCAAGAAGATTTTCTCCCTAGCCCACATCAATCAAAAGGCTAATGTGGCACTCTCTGTGGGCCACCCGTGAAGATCAGCAACTCCAAACAATCAGGATTCAAATCAGTCACCTCCTGATTGCAGGACACCCTCCACTCCATCTGCATTTACCTGATGATGTACAGCACTGTGCCAGGGCAGGTGCCCTGCACACGAAGAGGGGTTTTGTGTAAATGTATATTATTGTAAATAGTGTGTATTTATTGTAATAAAGTAATAAATACCTGATGCTCCTAGGAGAGCCTGCCAGGTGTGATTACCAGGTGTGGAATGTAAATCAGCAGGTAGGTGTGTTCTAACGGGCCACGATAAAAAGGTTCCATTTATTCACCTTAAGGCTGGATTACGAAGAGTGAGTAACAGAATATCATTGAGTTCACCTGTTTACATGCAGTCCTTGCAAAAATTGCAACAGCATGCAAGTGTATGTTTTAATTGCACTTGCATGAGAGTTACACATGGTGTTCCATATACAATGGCATGCTGTCTGCATGGAATCTCCACACACTTTTCTTCCACTTTAATGCAATGGCCTTTTCAATCCAAATCTCACCACTAGGTATCTGCCACAACATCCTGGCATCAAGGATTTAAGAATCCCAGTGCTGCAAAATGAAATTCATGCTTTTTTTTTCAAGCTGCCAAATGTTACATGGGTTCATTAAGATCAGTCTTCGTCCATTTCACATAGGCACTTATTCAGAGGAGGTGTACAGTAGAAAGTTACATTTAGAAAATATGCTGAAATGGTCTTTCAACACACAAAGATATAAAAACATTCGTATTACTTTTTCCCATAAGCACAATTTAGAAAAGCAATACATTAAACAACCATTGTATTTAACAATTTAAATCAGAAGTTGCAAAGAGATTCAAATCTATTTTACAGGAGACGTGGCTGGCATTTGTGTAAATGTAGTTGCAATTAACCCTTTGTAATGTCATCATTAGTCAACTGCAACAATTTCCTTTCTCCTTCTCAATGACACAAAACACAATACAAAAACATTACTGAAATTACCCGGCCCCTTTCCCTTTTGATCATTCATGATTTAGAAACCCTCCAAATAAACACACGCCACTCAGTTTGACAGCCAAGCCTGAAGTGCAGACTTCTCATGACTTATTGATGCAAAGTATTGGCACAGCAATGCAATACTTTCATCAGCCACCTACAGTTTATTTGATTCACAACAATTAACTGAACCTATTAATAGAAAATCCATAAACATAAATAGCCACAGCTACCAGACAATGCTTCACTTCTTCAAAACCAAGTCATCTATTCAGGGTCAGTCAAGACCAAACAATATGCAGTGTCTGCCTCTGCACAATGGTCTAATCCAGGCAAGTAAAGACCCATGAAATCAATCAGATTTCAAAAGTCACACATCTTCCATGCTTTGTTCACTCCTGTCATGCTGCTGGCAATTTCATTAACACTACTACAGTGAGCAGACCAACATTTGCCAGACCACTGAATTCAGTCATGACAATAATCAATTATTAAGCAATCAATGACTCCTCACATCCCCCAGACTGCAAGTCTCATAAACCAGAGAAAGTCAACCAGCCCTAAGCCCGGTACACACTGCCCGACGCGAACAATTGCAACACGCATTGGGCAGTGTATTATGCTTTGTGATGCGATTTTACAGGATCGGTCGGTCGATTTCAGTCTGCTCACAAAGTTTAAACATTGCATCGGCTAGTGTCTTTGGCGCAGATCGCATTGGGCAGCGTGTACCGGGCTTCAGAGTAGGTTTAGGATTTACACATAGCAGTAAAATCCATATGTGTTTCAATGGTCCCATGGTTGGATTTTACTGGAGAATTTGACAATTCTGGAAAATCAGCCTGAAATCTATCAGCCACCTATCTGTGGGAATCCAGAGATTGACCCTAAACAACAGTGGTCGATGATCAAATCTACCCTGACAATCAGTACACGAGTCAAGAAAGTTTTAAATGTTTGTATATTAAAGTATTATTTGTTTTCAGTGAGGTATCTGTGAAAAATAAGTAGCATGTTAGCTAAAGTAAAAACAAACACATGACCATTAGGATATTTTAATACATAAGACACTTTAAAATGTTGTTACAAAATAAACAAGGCTTACAGTCATAGAACGTGTGTGTGTGTAGTCAAAAAATGTATTAACTCTTCAATAGCAGTACTAACCTTTACTCTCTTACTTCAGCAGTGCAGTTACAGGTTGTCAGCAAATTATTAACTAATAAGACAAGTACATAATGCAGGGCTTTCAAAAGGGGCAAAGGTTTGCAAAAATATGCTGTGCATAAAAATGACGTGTTGTATATAACTTTCTTTTCAAGGTAACATAAAAATATACATTATATAAGGTTACAATTTTAACAGTTAACACCATGTGTCGGTTTATTATTTTACAGCTACTGCTATGCACAATACATCTAAAGATTCATTTACCTAGGATTCCTGGGCTTAAAGACACCTTATATCACAATATACCAATATGATATAACTAACTGATTAACAGTGTAAAATGTGTTATCTAGTTGTTCATGTTACATGAATAATCCAGTAACTATATTAAACAACTAGCACAAAGGTCACCACGCAAAAAGCAGTAGGCTAAGTATGTGCTTACTATTGACACCCAAAACTGATTGACTAAAATTTTAAACTATGACACATGTCGTGTTAAGGAGGACAGATGTCAAGGGCATACACTAGCTTACAATACGCCCCTGTGAAACGTGTTTTAAGCTGCAGCAATAAAGACGTAAAATACAACTATCAGATAAATGTTTCAATCAAATTCATACATAACACTTCCAATTGTTTAGCTATAAAAAAATGTCACAGACGAAAAATCCTACTTTCTCAATGTTGTATTCTGCAAAGTACTGTGGATTTGCATGACAGTGCAATTAAAATATGACAGCTCGCTTTCATAATATGCATGCAACTCTTGGCTTGGAGTTGGTTTAGTATCAATACCTTGCTTTTGTCGAGGAGCACGTATCTAGCTGCCGCTCCACGAAGACTTTTCCTGCTTGAGCTGCCATGGACGCCGCCATCTTGAACCGGAAGTATGAACTGAAATTAACATGTGAGCAGCAGTTGACTTTATCAACTCTGCGCGGATAGAGGCGGGATAGTGTGAGAGTAGGAGTTTGAACATCTTTAGCATACGTTTACTTTCGGAAGTGGAGGTTAGCAAACAAAAGGTCTGTCATGTGCCTCAGGTGTCCAGACTGCAAATATAAAGCAATACATACTATAGCCACCAGGTACTGTTATAAAGCTGGGTATGTTTATGTACACGGATAGTGTTAACAGAACAAATAACAAATCACTTTTGAGGAAAATGTTAGTTTTTATTTTATTTTTTAATTTAATTTAAAAAAATGTTGCTCTAAAAACAGAAAGTGTAGTTATTATATATATATATATATATATATATATATATATATATATATATATATATATATATATATATATATTGGGAAGCATACATGGATTTAAAGATTAAGCTATTACGGGTATGGTTTTTAATCCAGTTATGAACATTTCTGCTCAAATTAAAACTACACATTTTCTGCTTGCAGCAAGAAAAGCATTTTTCAGCGGGTTACATAGATGGAACACATTGTAATACAATGAGACAAACTGTTGAAGTCAACAATGGGAACCCTAAAAGATGTAGTCATTCATCTCTGCATCTGCATAGGCAGCACATGAAAGCAGTGCTTGGAAAGTTTTTCATCTGCCACAAAATTCAGTGAGACAACACAACAGAATGCATCTGTTATGCTAAATATTCTAAATCCATAGTCACAGAAGACTGAGCTTGTGTTGAGCCAGGATAGCTTCACCCTGAATTTAGTGGAAAAAAATCCCTGCTCAGTAGTTATGTGATATTGAAAACATCCCAACATGTAATACTGGGAATCAGTAAAACCTACTAAAATAGCATGTGCTACCCTAACCATGTAAATAATGTAGCATGTTCATTAGTCCAACATCTTTAATGTATTAAAGGGCAAAGAATCATACAACTGACATTTATGACAGCAGGATGAAATTTGCCTTTACCTATGCTGAGTCAATGCCAGCAGCTCTGCACTGAAAGTGAATGTGATAAATAATTTACCAGTAATTACAGAATGCCTGTGTCAATAATTGGTGTGTTTTCGCCTCCTAGGCAGTGGCTTTCAGACCCTTGAGCCATGGTTGTTTGTTCCTTGACCTGACTACTACCCTATAGTTCTATATCCACCAAACTGTGTACTGATAAATGACCAGAACTGGCTGGTTTGTATATATATATTTTTGTACCCCCACTAAATCAGTGTATGTGGTGCTTCCAGGAATTTCGTAGACAGATCAACCAAATCACCCAAACAAGATGTAGAGAAGATTGGAATGATTAATGCCTCAAAACTTTTTAATGAAGGTTCTCCCAACCCAGTGACCAGTGTAAAATTGTTGTGTGTATCTATATAGGTATTTATTTATTTATTTGTTTATTAGAAAAGGCAAAGAGCAACCCTTAATGCACTTATCTAAAATCATGTTACACCCCACCAGATATGTAGTGCATGTCTATTTCTAAATCAATTACATTTTCATTTTAAAGTTATTGAATATCTGATTGCACCAGGCTTTCTTAGGCTTACACGGTGAGACTTTAATGCAGCAGGGTTTTCAATAAGGGGTAGGGTAGGTAAATATCACAATCCCCTAGCTTGCCAAATGTGGCCACAAATGAGCATGAATAGCCCTCTGCCTGCATATGGGAGATCCAATATTTGGGGGTCCCTTTAATTTAAAATTATACCTGTTCTTCAACATTTGCTCAGCCTTTTAAATCTCAAAGTTAAAATAAGATGTATGTTTGCTGCTGAGAGATTTACAGCATCCTTTAACAGATGTGCTCCTATAAAAGGTACAATACTACCCTTGAATGTTTTCCATGCAGTGAAAGACAACAATGGGTGCATAAACTAGCTGCTCCTTCTTTTCAAGTAACAGTATGGGCTAAGGCAGAGCATTACCCTTATTCATTTTCAATTTATAATACTATATAATTATAATATATTTATAATAAGTCCTTAAGTTCCATTGCTTCCTTGTTCATCCCAAAAGGCATACAATCACAATGCATTTTATTACATGTTTACTTTCAGCTTTATCAAGCATTAGATGGGCACTTTAAGAGTGCTGAAGGATTTGTGTACTTTGTATGGCTAAGACTCTTCTAGTAATTGTAATTTGGAGTTGGATATCTGGGTAACTAGGTAGCTGAAACATTGCTATTGACGCAACAAATACAGAGCTTATAAAGTTACAGAATTTATGCACTGAACTGAGATGATGCAAGAAAGTATTTGCTTCAAAGTAAAGTCATTTAGATCCAGTGTAGGAGTCCAGCATCTGTCAATATGTGGGCAGTATGACACTTTCACTTTAAGTTACAACAGAAGAGAACAAATGTATTTTTAACATGGGTATATTTTTGTAGAATAGGAATCTCAGGGAGGATAAAGGCAACTGGACAGTTAATGGAACAGAAAAGAGCCCAAGCAACTTTCAACAGATCCCAGTTTAGAGTAAAAAGGAGCTCAGCCTGTTCATTTTAAGAACTAAATATATAGAGGAGGACAGCCTTTCCACTGGCAATTGCACAATGATTAAAACATCTTCTTGAATATTTAAAACAAGAGAAGATTAGTGTTGCAAGGACCTTAGAGCTGGAATGGCAACTGTATAAATTACAAATAAGTGTGCGAAAGTGATTTATGCAGCCATCATTATATAGCAACCTGGAGATGCATTCTCATGTCAACCTCCAGCCACCTAAAAATATTCATGACCATAAAATAAAAGAGCTGTGTGCAGAATACATCAAAACCCTTTTTGAACTAGCTTTACAAATACAGAAGTACCTTTTGAAAGAATCTATAGGGTTCTGTTCTTTGTACTGACATGTGATCTGCAACCCACAGGTATAGAACATTTTTAAAAGGTGTTGAAACCCCATTTGAGTTTTAACAATCCTCAAAATCTCTTTGCTAACCTTTATCATTGCATAGCTCTATATTTGAAAGATTCAAATTCTGCAATAAAGCTATTGTATATGAGCTACAAAATATTTTCAGGCGGCGTCAATTAAATATCCTAAGCAGGCATCACATAGTTCACAACCCGCCAGGGAACTGAGCCTGATTAACTTTGTGAGTACATTTTCTGAAGCAAGAGATTGGGAAAAGGGCTCCTCAGCTTACTGTAGTTTGCTTTGACCCTGTGGAAAACATAAAAGACGACGGTAACAGGATTAACATAACATTTTATTAGCACTTCTGACATAAAACTAATATTTGTTGCAAACTTCAAATTATAAAATAAAAGGGCTTTACTCATCATGAAGTAAGGCTAATGACATCTATAAGCTGTGGTAAATATTGGGACCTTCCCCACCCCTCATCTCTTTCATGTATAAACTCTTCTTTTAGCAAAGAACACTGCACCTAGAGTAAATGTGTTATTGATACAGTATATACATGTCATTGAGTGTTGGATAATTGACTGAGAAATCACATTTAAAGACAATCGACTCATTAATTTACCTTGCTGTACCTTAGATAAGGTAATCCAAGATATTTAACATATATATATATATATATATATATATATATATATATATATATATATATATATATATATATATATATTTTTTTTAGATTTTACAGCACCCTACCTACGTACTGAAATGTAGGTACTGCTACTGTAAAACATGTGTGCAATTGGTGAGTTTAACATGCTAACATTTCTAAGGCAAAATGTAGCATGGTGGATTGAAAAAAAAAAAAGAAAGGATTCTTTACTTGTTCTGTGCATAATCTATGATTACCAGTATGTCAAGTCTCAATGATATGATATGATCAGGATGTGTATAAATATGTGTGCCTGTCAAGTTGTTTTGACAGCATTTCCCACCAGTCCCGCTATCAGAGCTTTTTCTTCCCTCCTACTGAAGCAACACCCTTGCAGTGCTGTTACATTTAGTCTTGTTAAAGCAGAATTGCTACACTGTTAGGGCATTCATGAATAGACTGTTTGTGGTAGGGTTTCCCATCCCGAACATACTCACATGGTCACACTTTTTGATAAATATACAGGGTGGTTATAAAGTCAATTGGCCACTTTGTGTTGCTGCTTCGAAAAGAAATGTTCACTGCAGAGCAGTGCCCTTGACAGCAGGTCACACAAAACAACAGACAGATATATATATAGTTGCTTTAAGTGTGGGTGGTGAGTGGGAATCGCCATTTATTATTAACCTATGCACAATGTATCTCACTTGGTTTTACAAAACAGTTGCAGAAACGACATGTTCAATTAGAGCAGCCGCACAATCCCTAGCTATTTAATGTAAACCCACCGGCTCCTGGGTGCTGTAAATGAATCCTTTCAATATATATCTGCTTGATGTAGTCTGCATCTCAGTGGCCAAAGCCTGCCCAGAGTATCTTTATAAAGCATTCTCTTCTGACCAGCTTATCAGCCAGCTGTCTTTCTTCCTAACATACCACAATGGATTCCCTTAATGTATATAGGTACAATCTGATATAAATCACACTGTACATTAAACTAGATGACATTAACCCTTTCTTGAGTTCTACACCATGCAATAAAATAACCGGTGTAGATGTACAGCAGGTATCTCAGTATAGTATGCAGGTTACCATGCCAAAAAATAAAAAGGAACATGTAGTTGACGCAAACACATTCAGCTGTATAATCTGAGTCAACCAAAAGGATAAAAAAGATTTTTGCTAACTAGTTGATGCAGTGCATCAAATAGAATAAAATTGTAACGTGTTTGTACTGCAGTATATCCACAAGCAGGGTCTGTTTCTGCATGTTTTGGTAGAAGCTGTACCAGCATAGAGTTAAAATGTGTAAATAAGATTGAGATTTGGAGCAGTATCATTAGTCATCATTTTCAACCTAATAGTGCATGCAGACTTGTGGCTGTGTTGTACGTGTTTAATATTTTCTCTATCATTACCAGCGAGTATTTACAGCCAGTTGGGTTGTTTTTGACTGCATGAACATAAAAGTACAGATCTGAAGTGATTGGCATCAAACAATGACTATTTAAAAAAATAAAATAAACTCCACAGCATGTACATTATGCATTCTTTTTGTTTATAATTCAAGCATTAACAATGACTTTTTATTATATTAAAGAAAAAACAAGCTCCTGTGATGCTGATCTTACAAATGTGAGATGCCATCCTGCAAGAGAGTAACAGTGCCGAGCAGTCATTGTTCCTGCTTCTGATGTATAATTCTCTTTGTATTGTGTTGAGAGATGCTGGCAATAAAACACAATGTGATTTACATGAAGGTTTCACTGGATCACCAGTCTCTTGTTTGAAGTCCTGAAGCAGGACTTATTTTTCAAACCAGTGCCCTTTAAGGACATTGATCACTTTCCTTTTCCATTCTACATTCCTCTCCCTTTTGTTGCTGTGTTTGGAAATAGAAAAAAAATCTACTTCCTGAAGGTATGAATGCATTTCTGGTTTCTAAGGAACAAGTCTGTACTATTGGGAAGAAAGGAGGGTGTCCTGGAAAAACTGGAGGGTGTCCTGCAATAACACATTTTCATTTTCTTTACATAATTGGTCCTTGCATCCTAATACCAACAGAACACAATTGTCCAAAACTGAAACAGTACTTGCATAATGAAATCTTGGCACAGTAGCTAAGTGATGCAATATACATACATTTGATTTCAGCTTGATATGTCTCTTCTAACATTAGCTGCATCATTTTACACTTAGGAATAGGAGTTCAACCTTGTTATAAAATTGCTATTCTTCTGCTGAAGGAAAGATTGTATGACTTTTTCAGATACATTTACTGTATACAGTTGTATGTCAGGTAATGTAAACACTCATCAACCTTTTGTGACAATTAAAGTAATGTCACATGATCTAAGCCAGATTCAACCCGGGCCTTGAGAAGTGAAAAGTCATAAATGAGGCCACTGCACCACCTAGTCTTTGTCCAAACTGTTTAATAACAGCCTAATTTGCTTCAATATTGCAGTTCATTAGCTCCACAAAAGTCAATGCATGTCTTTGCACTATTAACTAATGTAACTGTATTTGAAGAGACATCTGGAAAAAGCATATTGACTTTAGCCAGAGTTGTGCCAGTGGCACAAAAAGCATGTGATCATTTCAGTATGGCAAGTCATGGCGATTTTTGTTTTGTTTTATAGATGCTTTGTGATTCCATACATAATTTGTTATTAGTAGTTCAGATAATATTTCAATTGTTAAATTCAGTTTTCACCACTTGTGAGAAAGCTACCCAGTCTTGTCATTAATTGAAAATATAACCAATGTTAGATGTGTTCAATGTACAACATTTCTATAAATGACACCGCTCTTGGAGTAACTGTTAAGTGATATTTGAAGCCATCATTGCAGTGCTAATACTGTTTTAAAAAATCTAATCCACACTTTAATTGCAATCTTTATAGACTAAATATATGTATGTAAACTACAATGGTAAAGGCTACTGTATGTCAAGACAAATAAGATAAATATTACGTGCAAAACTGAGCAACTGTAAAATAGTTTACATTAAAGGGCTCAAGCATCACAAATCCATAAATGCATGCTTTTGGTTAAATATGAAAATATTTTTTAAAATGCAGAGGTTTTTTATGAATTATTATACAGTTTATTCCCTTAGTTTGCATAATTTTCTTTTGCAGAACTCTCCTAACTTGACATTAATTCCAATTGCCAGAATTTGCTTAAAAGAGGTGCTTGATTGAACCATAGAGACTTAATCACGCTCTTATTCCAGAAGAGTATAGTCTCTTCAGATTAGTGTGGAGATACAACAGAGAGAAATTGTGAAGTCAAGTCAAGCAACACACCCACACTTAACTGAAGCCAGACAGCAGGCTGATGAAAGTACAACAAATTTAAATGGCTATTAATCCATTTTTAATCAGCATTAATGCATTTTATTATGGACAATAGAAGAGAGATATACCTGATAATATCCATCACACACACACACACACACACACACACACACACACACACACACACACACACACACACACACATTCTCTTTATGGTTAGGGGAATGTATGTACTGTAATACTTCAAACCTGGAAAAATGCCTCAGGCAATTAGGTCAAAACTGTCAGCTTTAACACATGGGGTCTCCAACAAAAACATACACAAAAAGTGAAGGCTGATCCCACACTGCAACAGTACAAAACCCTTCAATTTATGAACAGTTAGCACAGCTCAAGTGTTAATATTTTTCCTTTTTAAATCTCATGATTCTTTCTCCATGCACATTTTTATTTTTATGTTTAAATTAATAAAACAAAGTGGATTAATTTGATCGATTAATCATATCTATTTCCATTAGAGTTAATCTATGTCATTATAATAAAGAGATATATAATATCAGTAATTATACATTTGTGTAGGTTTTGTACAGCATAGTTTCTGGGCCATCACACAGCAATTTGTGACCTTCTCCACCCACAAGTGAATGGTACTGTATGTCACAAAAAGGCATCTTTATTATTGATGCTAATACATATCCACGGTCTTCAAGGAAGATATTACAGTACCAAAAGTATCCACAAAAGTATATTGTTTACAGTCTTAATGTAGTGTTGTCTTTGGCAGTCCTGAGCCAGAAACCCATTTTATAGGGTAAAATGAAGAGAACATGTCATACCCAGTCATTCTGCATTGTCAGTAAGTGGATCACATTTGGGGTACAACAGAACTTGTGGGAGAAACTGTTCATTAATATCTCTGGCATATTTTTAAATGGGAGACGATTTTGTATTCAGGAATACCAAGATTTGGAGTGAGAAAGTAGTCTGAGTGAAGGTATCTGGCAACAAACTCCCCATCCCCAGTTATAGCGCTTTACCATTCTACTTGTGATACGTATATCTTGCTCGTTAAAATATTTAGCATATTTTTAAAGAGGAGACAATTATCTATTCAGAGATACCAGGTATTTAGTTATGGGTCAGAGTAAAGAAAAATGGGCAATACAATCGTCTTGCTGTAAATAATTTGTTGTTGCCAAAATTTGTGCTAGTGTTATATAGGTGTGGTAAGCAGCAGGCAAATATCAGATAAGCAGTGTTTCAGTTTAGTTATTTATAACTGAAATTCATATTTGTACCTGCAGTGCCTCCCCCCCCCACCCCATTAATGTGTGTTGGGCTCTCATCCAGTGGATTGCAATTTTATTTTTCAGCTTGCTCTCTTTCTGAAAGAGCTTTAGCCTATTAAGGTTTTCTTTCCTGTCTGGTTATGACAGTTATTCTCAAAGGACTAAAACTCATTTCAGCACAATGTACTGGAGACCTGCACAAGTAAACTACAATTTATCTGCCCTGGGTAGCATTCATTGGTCCAGAGTGAAGCTAGATAACCTCCATATGACCTTTGCCAGTGGATGTTTATTTAGTTTGCTCCTGTAGGTAAGGAAGGGAAATTGTAAACAGTGAAATTACTGTTTCATGCTTTCTGAAAAAATTGGATAGATAACACTAAAGAAAATATCATATTGTACCACGACATTTGTATGCATGTCTCTTTGTTTGGAGCAGCAGTCTGACTCTTTGTGTGCTATATACAACAAAAACCCAACATACAATATTTGTATATTCAAGACAACAATATAGTGAGGAGTCAGGTAGGTCGGTTGTGTGGGACAATATTTACTGAACACTTTTGGAATGTTGAGTATGTGTAAATAAATCGTTTTTCACAATAAGGTTCATAATTGTTCTTCATCTACACAGTAGATTAGGTGCAAATCTTGCACAATTGACTTTATTTGGTTACTCACCCTGTGGTATTATGAATTGCAATGGATTACGGTATATACTGGATTATATCATTGGTATACAATGTGTTTGATTAATATGAACATGTTACCAGAGTGGTAATACTCTTCCCATGGGTTATTCCATTGTTAAAAAAAAAAAAACTGTCAAAACAGATCCTAAGGTCAGCTGACTTTACCTAAATATTATTTCCTTTATCACTGAAATATTTCAAAAATATATTTAAGGGCCTATGTTAGTGCTGGCATTTCTATGAATACCAACTATAAAGTTACTGCAGTATTTAAATGTCTAAAACAAACACTTTCAAGGTTACTTTGAAGACACTTGACCTTCCTAGCATAATTAATACAATGTAAAGTCTCAAACTGAAACTGATTTTATCTTAACCAACATGCTGATCAAGCTTCAAGATCTAAAGTGGCACTAAAGGGACAATACAAAGATAACATGTTTAGAAGTCATCTTTGGTCTTTCAAAACATTTACACAGTATATTGCAAAGCAGCCTTTTGAAAAAATGATGTTATTGGTATGGCATGGCAGAAGTTAAGTCAGATAGCACATTGGAAGAGTGTGAGGAAAGCCCAAACAAACCTCTCTACATTATCATGCATGCCACTTCAACCACATTGTACAATGCTTTGTCCTGATGCACTGCGTTGAGAGTATAAGCTCAGTATTATAGCATGCTATGGCATATAGAAATCTGAATATACAGCAGTATACACCGATGTCAACAATAACACTTTACTTGTGTCCCGTACTCATATTATATTAATAAAGAAGTTCTGATGTGATTTGTATTGATTATAGTGCAGTTCATTGGATTTGCCTTCAGTTGGAACTGAAACCTTATCAGTAATAAAAAAGTCAATACAAAGAGAACATTAAAGGTACCAATCTATTTCAAAGTGCACTAAAGAAAGTTGAATATGTTCACTAGACCGGTGCCCCTCTCTATAACAAACAGTAAAGACACAGTCTGTTTTCAACTTTAAGAGGAGATTGCAATACGAAATAACATTGCCCAGATCCATGGCAGCTTTTGTTGTTGTATCCTTTACACTGGCTGATTCTCAACACCTGCTAGTTTCACATTTACTGTGCCTGCCATATCTCTTCTGCAGTAATTTGGATCTGGAGCAACACGCTGTAAACCTGCACTACAAATATTTTTAATAGAACCAGTAAAAACTGTTTCTGTAATATGAAAATGTCTACTAACTCAATAGCAGCTGCTGTCCATTTTCAGTCCAAGCCAAAATGTGTGAATACAAAGCAATTTAGGTGTAATACAGGTGTAATTTCCCACCTATGTGATTTAGAAACCCTGTTTTAGTGCCCACCCGGCAAGTCAGCGTTATCGCTGGACATGAGCTGAACTTTAGGGGAGTGTCCTCATTTACATACAGATGTAGTGATTTAGCAAACCATCAACATGACATGTGAAAACCAGGTCTAAACTCTGTGCAAATTACATGGTCGACTATAAATATGGCTGAAACTACCAGAGAAGCAGGTAAAGAAAAGAGAGAAAAAAAGAAATGAAAGAAATATTGAGTGCGGACTGGATTTCTACATTGGCCAGACAAAGAGAGAGGAGGAGGAGGAGGTGAAGGAGAGAAGTCATCTGTCTTTTCTGAGCTTGTCTGACAGACAATGTATGCAGCAATTTTGCCTCAACACACAAACAATCACTGGCATCTACCAACTGCTTCAGACTGACCTGAAAGGAGACATGTGGAGAGCACACTGTTTGCCTGTAGCAAGGATAACCACTGCACTAATTTTTTATGCCATTGGCTCATTCCAATATACTGTGGGGTACTGTAAAGCCATAAATATTTACAACCAAAATATTTGGCGAATCACACCCATAAAACCTATTTTGCTCCAGAAATGTTGGCTATCTGTTGCAATATACAAAGTATGCATTGTTAGTGGAATTTGATTTGTTTGTGTTTTTTTCATATGCGAAAAAAGCATAATAAAGGCTTGCAAATATTTATGATTACAATATACTGCAGACATGAGCCAGTTGGCTGTGCAGTGCGAGATCTTTGCCTGATTCTGCTCTCAGTGGATCTGTCCATCTCTGAGCATCGTAAGTGTGGGTGACAGTTTCAAACACCTGATACCTGCAAAAAACTTGAACCTCCAAAGAAATTAAGTTGGTTCTATCAAAGGACCGTACATTTCTACAGCATAAGCCTTCCATTCAAAATGAGTAATCACCTCATACAAGAGAGAAGGGGTTTTAGGGTCACTTGTGACGAAGTAAACGATGATGCAGCCTCTTGCAGTTTCAGTTGTACAGGGAAGATGATTCCGAAATGTTTCTCCCTTAAGGGCATGAAAAAATACCTCACCTAGTGTAAGATCCATTATAAAAAAATTAACATTACTAAAGCAGTATACACTAAGACAATTTATAAAAGGCCTCAGGTTTTTACTTCTTGCTTCTTTCATTTTTTCTTTGTATTACCCCCACTTTTTATTAATGTTATTCACTGGGAAGAATATTGTTGGAATACAAAATTTTTAAGTGCATGTTAGGAATCAAAACAAGAAATCGGCAGACAGGCTGCAAACGCTTGTATTAGAGAGTCTACCACACATTTTAATGCCATTTCATTGGTGTATCTTTAGCCTGGTATTTAATGATAGGCCTATTCCAATACAAGAAACAAATGGATCAGATAGTGTCAAATCAAGACTGCTATTTGATCCTGTCTAGTCAGGCTAATTCTCCTGTCTCTTAAAGACAACAGTCAAATGATTTGTGTCAAAAATTGATACATTGCTGCTTTGATGACACTGAACACTAAAAAGTCACCTTCCATTGCAGCAAATGCCTCATTAAACATTATGGTTTGGTCATGAGATAGGAGGAGGCCCATTGAACCTTCAGTTCTCCTGAGCTGTGTGGGGAATCGCTGCGGTGAGGGAAAAAAATAATTGGACATTCTAAATTGGGGACAAAATCTAGGTTAAAATAATTGGGCACACTAAAAAAAAGAAATACATGAAAACATTTCCATTGTAATTCCTCTAAAAGTGCTGGCCTTGCTGCACAGTTATTATTGTGCATGTTATCTCAAATTATGCTCTATTTTCATTTAAAGATTTCTGGCTACATTATTGATGTTATTAAAGATATTCCAGTGAGATACGTAAGAAATAACCCAAAAGTACAGTAAGATATGCCTACCCACCCCAGAGTGGGTTATTGCACTATAAAATGGCTCAATGTTTATTTTATGAAAATAAAACAAAAAACAATAAGATTGTAAACTTTAAATGAAGCTTTATTGAATGCATCCTTCCGTCCGTGCAAAACAGTTCCAATACTTTGTCTTTAGAAGTTACAGATCTGCTGAAAAAAGTATTACTTTTTAGTGCATATTTCCTTGTTCTATTTTTTTATGAGCAGTTTGAATGTATTATTTTTCTGTAGAGGAAAACAATATATATATATATATATATATATATATATATATATATATATATATATATATATATATATATATATATATATATATACAGTATATATATATATATATATATATATATATATATATATATATATATATATATATATATATATATATATATATATATATATATATATATATATATATATGCTTACTTACATGTTTTAAACACTTTGGTTTAAAGTTGACATTTGAGTGCTCCCGAGTGGCACATCCAGTAAAGGCACTCCGTGTGGAGTGCAGGATGCGCCCTATAGCCTGGAGATCGCAGGTTCGAATCCAGGCTATGTCACTGCTGGCCGTGACCGGGGGTTCCCAGGGTGCGGCGCACAATTGGCCGAGCGCCCCCCGGGTAGGGAGGACTTAGGTCGGCAGGGCAATCCATGGTTCACTGCGCACCAGCGACCCCTGTGGCCAATAGGGCCCCTGCGGTTCTGCAGTGGAGCCATCAGATCTGTGTTGTCCTCCGGCACTATAGGTCTGGTGGCTTTGCTGTGAATCCGCAGTGCGAAAAATGACAGATTGGCAGGAGCACGTTTCGCAGGGGGTTTCAGCGGTTGAACCGGGATACAAATAATACTTGGGCATGCCAAATTGGGGAGAAAACCAGGGTAAAAAAAACATTGGCGACGACTAAATTTATATAAAAAGTAAAAGCTGACATTTGAAATCACTGTTTCCCTAATGTTAGGTAGGATGCTATACACATGTAACGTAAAGCAGGTGCTGTAAATACTGTGTGTGTGGGAATGTAAGATTGGTAGGGATGGGGTTAAATCTGTCCCTGCCAGCAATCACAGATGTGGCCATTACCCAATTATGCGATGGTGCTAACTGGGGAGTAGAAAACAGCAATCTGGCAGCACCGATCAAGGGGAGTAGCCTAAACGTTGCATGCGAGACACATGCATTACCTATTAAATGTTACTTAAGGTTCAATGTACAAATAAAACATGATTTCAGTATAATTTGTTTTGAGAAAAATCTATATTTTAATTGGTACTTTCAGATATAGGACTACACCACTGCTCCAGAGTTTCCCAACCCCGATTTTCATAGAAATGTATTACCCTGAACACATACACTAAAGTTAGTCATTCACAACATAAAATACATTCAATGTAAAAAGACAAAATGAAACATGGGTTAAACATGCATTTTCAGGTATAGAACACGCTACAAATGTAATAAGAACTTATAGTATGTAACCTTCATATAAAAAGTTCATTCATAAGAAGACCACTACACCGTATTACTGCATCTGTGTTCCCCAAGCAAAACCGTTGCCAAGGATATTAAAATCACTACACGGAATGTTGTCAAATTACAACCGACAACAGGAAATGTGTCTTACCTTTCTCAGCAACAGCAAACCTCAATATATATGTATGAATTATAAATGATGCCAGATATAAAAAAGGAATGAACACACTATTTTGGTGAAAGATATTATTTTATTTATTTATATATTTATTTCTTAATGAATTTTTCTTTCTGCCCTCTAAAAAGCTATTACTGGTGTGCAAACAAAAGACAGAAGTGGCCCTTTCCACCGGAGATGTTCATAATGTTCAGTGATATGTCAATGCAGGAGAAGATTCGTGTGTCAACCGAGTGTCAACAGTAAAGGATTTGCACCTGAAAATGATGCTGTAATGCTTTTCAACAATTATCTCAAACGTATTGATTTTAGAATGTGGGTGCCTCCGACCATGTTAGGCTGAGCCTTAATTGTTTCCAGAGGGCTTCCAGTTCAGACATGTTGGTGCCGAAAGCTGAACATCTATACTGTCAATATTGAAACTTAATAATGTGCAGCAAAACACCTCTAAAACCCAAACTACCCTTTTTTACATGACCCTACAACTTAGTTAAAAGCTACAGTATGCATTTAATTCAGTCCAGTAACTGTTAACGTAAACACAGTGCTATTACCTAAGCTTGCCTCCATTTCTTTGTTATAAAATAATCACATTTCATGAAAGGAATGTTAACAATGCTTATAACTTCTTAAAGTACAACAGTTGCATATGAGGAACAAACTATTCAACACAGTTTCCTGGTTGCTGGAATCATGGATAAGTTCTGTATGTAGGCTTCTACTCTCTCTCTCCTTGTATCATTTTCCAGCAACAAGCAATTTAATTTTACTTCCTAGCCATAAGATTTATCTTGAAGTGTGTGTGTGTGTGTGGGGCTGTTATTAAAATAGTGACATTTCTAATTTTAAAATAGATTTAGATTAAAGACAGATTCAGTGATAGTTGTTAAGTGGCTCACTGGTGCTCAGGCTTGGTATGGGTTTACCCAGAATTATTCACTCAATACAACAATTAGTCAGTTTAATACTAATGCTTTATTAAACTTCAATGACAGCATGCAGAACCGCAGCCTTTACTTCATTCTTCCTGCTCTAACAAAAGCTCTAAATAAGCCTATGATATATCGAACTTGCTTCAACAACCCTTTCCTCATTAGCTCTGGTTATATCGTTCCGTTTGCTTCAAATCTTTGCCACTTAAGCTAGTAAAACAATTCTAGTTCACACCAGCATTAGACATTGTGACCTTGCAGGTGCAGCAACTATTTACATGGAATTTTCCCTGGATAATACACCCGCCAACTAAAGATACAAAACAATGACACCATCTTACACAAGATTATTGTTTCACTGTTATGTGTTCAGCTGTTGACTAACACTGCTAACAGACATTTCAATATAGCCCAGACAGCCTTCTCATACAATATCTTTTCACAGACTTGCCTTCACCTTCAACTCTTGTTTTTTTACCTCATCCAAATACCACCCTAAGTTAAATAAAATCAAACAACATTTCGCATTGTAACATAGTGAAATAGCTTCAAGTGCTGTAATTAATAACTGCTAAATTACATCGGTTACTTTAAACAGAAGTATAACTGACATGTCTTTACATAAAATTATGCCAATTTTAATTTCCTCACAATAAATATCATTAAGCCGTTTTTGAAGCCCTAAAGACATATTTAATAACTCAATGGCAACTTTAGTAGTCACAAATTTATATATATATATATATATATATATATATATATATATATATATATATATATATATATATATATATATATATATATATTTCCAAGAAAAAAATAGCACTTACTATTCCATAGGTGTCAAAAATATATAGAATAAACACAAACACAGTGACACCAACAAGTTACTCTTTTCCTAAATATTACACACATGCACCTTTCAGTTAAACTTGTCTGGCTCAAAGGGTTTTGATGAAATTTCAACTGCTATTCATGAAACTCAAACACCATGTTAGACCTAGACATGGTCAAATGAGCTCTAGCCCTGTGCTATGGGTTACTTTGTAACACTGCTTCAGACACATGGAAAGGTAAACACATGCTTGTTTTTTGTAATACTGGACAAACTACTCATACACATTAATTGCATCTAACAAATTGCAGCATCCCTTAAAATAAAGTGTGAACTTTTTTTTTAATTGCCATCAATGTACAGAATGTTTCTATGGTAAAACCAAACTAAAACCCCTAGAAGTGATGCTGCTGAAATACTTGATATGCTGCCTGGATTTAAACAAAGGCACAGTGCTTACACAGTCCTTTTTATCAGCAGAATATTGAGTCCATCGAATATGTATGATATTATAGCATAAACTTGTCATGTGAGGCTAGTACAAGATATTTTCCAGCTTGTAGTTCAAGAAATGTCACCTCATTATTGGTTACACATTCAGATTCCCCATACAACTAAACCAATTAAAAATAACACATACTGTACTGTATACTGACGTAGTTATTCTTTTGTTTAAACCCTTTATTTTGGCCCTCGTGCTGTGTTTATTTTGTTCCTGTGCTTTGCGTGTTATTTTATTAAATAAATGTGCATATAAACGCTTAAAACTGCAGCTTTCTGTCTCTGGGTCTAATTCCTGTCGGTAGCCAGCCTGGGCTATGATGCTACCCTATCGCAAGTGAGACACTGCCACTTGTGCCAGTCACTCCCCAATTAGCATCAATTACCTGTGACTGCTGGCAGGAACAGATTTAACCCCATCCCAACTAATCTTACATTCCCACACACACACGATTTACAGCAGCACAGTTTAAATATCCACCAACCACAGTTTCTAAAACTAAAACTTAAACTAGGTGGATAAAATGGATGTTACAATTTTTTGTGAAGCATTTTTTGCTTATAACTAGAACATGAAAGGATGTAATGCTGCTTTAAATGATATTTATAGGTGGTAGGTCTTCTTAAGCGCTGAAACTCAAGCGAAACATTCTACCTGGTTTACTGAAGTAGATTAGTATATCTTTTTTTAGCCTCACATACAAATCCAACTGAATTGTACCCAAACCAAGAAAATAATGATTCACACAAGGGAAAACAAACAGTGATTTAATTCAAAAGGGCATTGGGATCTTACCTATGAGAGACATCTGGATTTGTGACCAAAAGCCATGACAACGTGAGGAAGGTACATTAATTAAGTTGTTGTGCTTTCAATAGAATTCCCCTGGCAAAGGATTTCAATAAAAAGTCAAGGACTGACTAGATTGATTTTAACACAGTGCACTGACCCTCAATATCAGTAAGTCGTTAAATGTGAAAGACAGCTCTTCAAAGCTTACCAAATGATACTCAACGGCAATGCTGTTGGCCCACAGTGTCAATGCGTTTTGAACTAAGGGGCAGTTAGAATAGCCACAATGGAAGTTACAGTTGAATGAGCCATTGGTAGACCCACCATGATCTGAGAAAAAATATCTTCAAACTGGGCCCCAAGTTCACTATGGTTCATTTTGGGTTTCGTGGTTCAACTTCATGGACCTCATGAATACCAGAAAGTGACATTATTTAACGATGGAATTACACAGTCTTTTATGGTTTATAAGTCCTTCTTTCTTAATAATATATTAATAATATACACAGGGAAGCTGCAGTTTAGTGAACATTTCAAATTCTAGCTGGGAAAATTAGATCAGGGTTCATTGAAACCATAACATCAGAATACTCTGTTTAGACTAATTGGCACCTTTCTTTTGATTCTCAGTTCAGGAAAGCCAAAAGTACAGAAAGCTGTTTTAAATTAGAATCTGACACTGACACTGGATAGGTCTCAGTGGAAGTTGGTGCTGAGGTGTGATGAAGTTGTTCCTGTTGTTATGGTACACCTGACCTTGATAATGCCCGGTTGTTCCCAGCTGTCTGGCACTGTGAAGTCTACAACTTAAAGAGCACAAAAATGACATTGTGCAACAGTGTGCAATCCGTCTGTGTGGTTTGTGAAGTGAATATATTTAATGTATTGCATTTTTATGGAAATGTGTGAACACAAATTGCTCAGTGTAGTTGATATTTTAAATTGAGTGGATGTGCAGTAGTATGAATTTGGATTTGATTAACATATTATCAATATTGTGTTTGTTCCATCCAAATGAATCTTTAGCATTAAATTACAATTTCCCCAAATGTTCTGCCCACCCCCACCCCCGAAATAAAATGTAATTGAATCGTTCTCATTGTCAACCCATTTTTAATAAAGCAAAAGAAACACAATAATGTACTTGTGCACTTGTTTTCATAAGCTCTGAAAAATTCATGTTTAGAATATAAAGCAGTGCCTTATTTTAATAAAATGCCAGCTTATAATGATTTCTTTATTTCAGCTAGTATCTCATCATAACTAATCAATAATAAGGTGTGCTTTTAAAATGAAGCTAATACGTTACATATTTTATAATACATGTTTTATAATCCACATTTCTCAGCCTTAAAACATATGTTTCACTCTTTGATGATATCCCTGTGTTGATTAAATATTTTTAAGTTAACACTATGTTTATTAGTATAATACATGCAGGCTTGCCAAAATCAAATTGGAACCCAAAGCAACTGAGTTTAATTGTAATTTCTACATAAACAAAAATCTATTTAAGATGAGAGGGGTTATTATCAGGCTATATGCAACCTCATCCTTCCATATATGTATTCATTTACAAAGTTTCTTTCTGTAGAAATAATGGTATTTTTACAAGTTAATTAGGATTGTGGGTAGCACATAACTACCTAACACTGTTTCCTTTTTACAATATAATGACTGATAACATCAGCATGGTCTACCATACTGTTGACTTGTGTCAAATGTCTTTAAGATGTAAAGACCACAGTGAGTTGGTTAGGTTTCTTGGTAATTAAGTAATGCTGGAAGTGAAACTAAAAACCTGCATTTGAATTGCATTAAGTGAATGCTTTTATCAACAGAACAGGTTAATGAAACAAATTAGTCTTCAAAGAAAAAACCTGCTGGCATTGCAGATAATTGGTACTGGCTTAGCCTTAGACTGATAACACCAGTCAATTTAAACTTAATTATATCATTGTACTGTAGAAATTTCACACTGAATATAATCATTATTTATTTCATTTAACCAGAGGGTTTATATCAACTTTAAACTATTGTTTAATGATTACCTTATACTACACAAATATTACACATAATCAAATTACATTTATTAGGTGCAACATCCAATTCTATTGTATCTTCTATTGTAGAACAAGCACATTTGGTCCACTGTATTTTTTCATAAAACATAGGGCTAAATTCTCAAAGCTCCTTAATCCAATTTGTCACCAGAAACATTTATTTTTCCCAGAAAGTAAATAAGCACTAATTTTACCCATTTAGGGGTTACAGTAAATAGTTTGAAGTTACTTAAAGTTTGTTTAAAAATTGTAATGCATGTTTTTGTTTTTTTGTAAACAGCTAACCCATATTATTACTCTAAAACGTAAAGCTAGCCACTTCAAATTAACATCACCAAATACCATTTGGATAGAGTAGATTGAGGTTCGTGAAGCACGTGGAAATGGCATAAAGATTATCACTGTGTCTATGGGTATACGCTACTGGAAGAATGGATGATGTCATTAAGCTGTCTCTATGAGATATAATCTTATCTATTAATTATTTCATTATTGTAAATGATGCTTCTTGTAGTGACTGAAATACATAATGAGCAGAAGCAGAATCCCAATAGAATTTCTAGATGTTGATTACCAATGCAGATAACCCGGCTTTCCACATCCTGTTGCAGACTTTATTGTTCCCACTTAATAGGGAATCTAAATCAAACATACATTTACCAAAAATGTGTGATAAACAACAACAAGTGCCTAATTAGCAGGAGGTTTTATCTCACAAAATGAGTTGCTTAAATGCCTATGAGAGTCTACGCTATTTGGCAGATGCAAGAGCTACTTTGAAAAAATTGTATTGACATTTAAAATTGAGTGCACCTGTAAATACAATGGAACCCGTTTAAACCAAAGTGCTCCAGGTGGTCAGATAAGGGGCGTGTTCTCTCAGCAGAGTGGTGGTGGAAAGGGTTGTGAGACCCTCAGCTTTTAGATCATTATAATTATAACTACTGGAGTAAACCAAACCATTTTACCATATTTACACTACTTAAAAATGCCCACTTACTGGTTAACAGTGCCAATAGAGGAATGAAAAATAGAATACCGGCACAGAACAGAGTTCATATGCATATTGCTTACCCAACCGTGGAAAATACATTGTATCCAGTGTGCACCACAAAATATAATTTGGGCATATTATTCAGATTGGAATGATACAAATGTTAAAATAATAATAATAATAATAATAATAATAATAATAATAATAATAATAATAATAATAATAATAATGTGTCAAGCATGATATTACTACCCCTGGACAAACCCCTATACATTCAGTATAATTTATGGCACAGCAAACAGATAATGAAGATACCATTTCCTACATGTGATGTGATGTTTTATTTATTTATTTATTTATTTATTTATTTATTTATTTGCAGTTGTTACTTTGACTGGTCATAGACATATTAGCACAACCTCCTTCCTTACCAACAAACACAATGGAAACTGTGATTAACAACATTTCATGATTGTAATATCGCATTTCCTTTGCTCAAATAACTACAAAAACACAATACTGGCTTATTATTTTTAAAGAAAATGTTTGCCAGGCCAAAAACACTATGTTCAGTAAAGAACTGCTCTGTCCACTGCAAATATTTTACAGATTCCTCTTATGATTGGGGCATTTTGTTATCAAGTTCCAGCTGTGTTTCCAAATACACTTATTTAATATTTTATCCTCATCTCTTTGACTACCCTGGGAAATAACTGTAGATTTGCTTTTGTCTTTCTTGGTTCTTTTGCAACTTTTGTTTGTAACCTTTTTTCTAAAAAAGCAAACAAAACAACAACAACAACAACATGCTTGATTGTATCCCCTCTGACATTTATGTAATGTGTTATTGTCATTTTCACAATGAAAATATTGGCTTATAATCTTTTAAATAACTTTAAGGAACAGACAGTGGAAAAAGTTACTCAGCTTTAGCATGGGTGGTTGCTAAGCATGAGAAATGACTGCTGGAATACATAATGGCAAGGAGATTTATAGTGTAAAGGTGGCAGGAATGCTTACCTTTACCTTCTGCTAGTACCAATAGAAAAAAGTTAATGAGGCAGTTGTAGGTCAACACATACACACGCATAAACAGTGGCATAAACAGTGGCAGGCAATCAATGTATTGCTCTGATAATGATAATGGAGATAATCAAACATCCTAGTCCACTGCAGTTCTACAGTCGTCTACATTCCTTTTCAGAATTGTAGGTGTTTTTTTCATGATTAAAATGTGTGAGTCTGTACTGCTCTGTAGGTGTTTTTAGAATCTCCACTGGTGGAATTCCCATGACTTCTAAATCACAGTCACCTACGTAAGTGCAAGGCTGTCAAGTGGGGAAAAAAGTTTCACTTCCTATCACGTCATTTTTAACATGTTCCAGGCACTGTGTAATCTCAAATGGGCTTAGGCATGGGGTGGCTTAGGCATGGGGTGGCTTCTTTATGTGAATAATAGCATTTCTCCCATGAAAGTTGCCAACCAAAATGTCTGGTTTAATGTATAATATTTATGCGAATCTTCTCTGTGATTAGTCAGGTGGAAACGTAGGACTTACTGTATTTGACATGGTAAAACATGTGCTGATTGAGAAAGAAAAACATTTCTAAGAGACGGTTCCATGTACTGTATGTATGTATGTATGTATGTACAGTGGCGGAATTAGGGACATGGTAGATTTATTTTATAAGCAGAAAAGCATGTCTTATTTTATTTGTATGGATGCTGTTATGTTGTATGTATAGCCATAACACAAATCACGAGTGCAATCAATGTACCTGTGTTTGCCAGTTGTCAGATAGTGTGGAGTTATTATCATGTTTATTATTGCTAAGATTCAAGGTGGGGGAGAGGCAGAGATTTGCGACAGACACTGTGTTTTAAAGTGAGTTGAAAGCTGCAATAAACAAGCTTCCTCCATTCGAAGTTTAAAATCAGTTGTTTGTCCATTCACTCAAAATAACCAGGTGCAGTATGCTACACAAGCTTTGCTATACCTAATGAACAGTGTGTTTATTTTTTATAACCGGCAATTACTGTTATTATACATCTTGGAATTGTTTCAAATACTGTAAACTAGTAGAGGCCCTGGAAGCAAGTATTGTATGGGGCCCTCAGGGGTCAAATGCCGCCACTGTGTATATATGGAGTAGAACCCCAAAGCTATAAACAGGTCAATACTGGAGGTGTTCATAAGTCTGAAATGTCTAACTATTTTTTCAATGATTTTATGTATGTGTACTGTATTAAAATGTCTACATGTTTAACATGAGGAATAAGAAAAGTAAAAAAAAAAAAGCCAGGAGAAATGTGTTTAACTGTTTAATTTCATGCAGGAGTCCTGTTTCTGATTTCAAGTGGTGTGTTTGGTTGACCTGGACAGTTTGTAATTGTGGTGCTTGTAACTTTGAGGTTCTACGTATGTATGCATGTATGTATGGATGGATGTGTTTATTTATGTTTTTGATTGATAATAATTTACCTAGGATATCCTAAAATAAGATGCAGTTGATATCATGTTTCTTTCCAGTGACATACGGCTGATTTCCATTGAATGGGTCTGAGGCACAAGGAGTTAAAGTGACCTGTCCAAGGTCATACTCTTAGTGAATGGCTGATTGGAATCCAAACCCATGATCTCCTGAGTGCCAGTCTTCACTTCTAATCATTAGGTTATTACATGTAACAAGGTGCACATTAATAATTTTTGTGGTGTAATAATTAGTGTGGTGACTGATCACATACATTCCCACACATACAGTATGTGCTCTGTAGAAAGTTTACTTTTAGTTATAATAATTGCACCAATGAGAAAACAGGTATCTTAAGACCTATTGTTAATATACTGTATATATATATATATATATATATATATATATATATATATATATATATATATATATATATATATATATATATATATATATATATATATATACTGTATATATATATATATATCAACAAGTATGGTTATATTAAGCACAATTAATCCACATTAGCATTCCCGAATGATGAGCCTACAACTTGTGAGAAATACTATATAGGTACAATACCTCTTTCTATGAAAGGTTTATATGAAATTGTTTAGTTATAAAATGAAACAACCCTTTCTTTTGAATCCATCACCGGGTTGTAACTTTTTTTTTTTTATCACCTATACAAAATGAAAAAAAACATATTATTCAGTAGTCATTAGTCTCGAAAAGGTTGGAAAAATGAACATTTTACTGTTCTGTCATTTCAGTGCAAACGACACTCCTAAATGATGGCCAGTCATACTTTCAGAATCTATTAAGAACTTGAAAATAAGTGTGAAGGGATGCAGAAACCCAAAGGAGCCTTAAAGTGGCATTTATCAGGCGTGTCACATCAGTGCTAGTGGTAATGAAAGCATTTTTGTTTTATGCTGCTGTGTCCATAGAGAATCATTTTTGTGCAGAACATAAATACAAATGATGCTGCTACATTCATCATGCTACTTGATGTAAAGTAACAAGCCACTAAAAGCCTCAGAAATGGACATGTTTTTTCTGTCAATTAAACATTTTAATATTTCAGTTTGAAAAGTTTTACATTCTGAAATGGCCCAAGTTTTAATACTGTTCAGTAGCATACAAAATAAATGACGTGTGCATGTGATTAGCTTGCAATCAGATATCAGCAGTAGTGCATTTTAAATGTAACACAATTTGTAAATGTTGTTACATTATGATTATATAGGTCTTTACCTACATTACGCCATTTAAGTCCAAACAGAATGGATTTCAGTGCTTTAAGATGTACAGTTTGAGATCCCAATTACAGTAAAGCCTTGCCCTGTACAAGCTCCAATTGCAGATTTTCAGATTCCACCAGTAAAGATGGCAATTAAAATTTGTACTGGTAGGTATTTTATTAAGTTTATACAGTAAAGTTTAAATCACTTTATTAAGACATACCTGTATTGGTAATGCATCCCACAATATGATAATCATAATAATAACAGCACCAGGTTTGACTTCATTCTTAAATAGTTAAAGCAAGTAACATTTTTAAAAAGCCACAACAATGATACAGGATTTTATAATTTGGGGACGATTCAGCATTTTATGATCATGTTCACAGATAGATGCACACAACACTTCAATAGTGGGCAAGGCTCAATATCTTTGTATCTTTTGGCTTCCACTCTGTAGATGATCATTGACAATTTGCAAGGTTATTAAACTTCTTTGGTGCGCCCTTTTGTAAAACAGTCTTTTTGATTAGCAAAGGACATTTCAAGTGATAGATATCACAGGCACAGCATTCAGGCACTGAATAAAAGGGCAGGTAGATATTAAATATAAATGTCTGGGTCAAACTACATATTTGGGGCCTTGTCCAGTGAGACTGCATCAGATCAATCTGGAGGAGCATCATTTTGCCATTCATCAATGTGTTTATTGATTTATTTGCAGTGGGGCGCTGGCTGTGATCTCTAAAAAAATAACAAAAATCACAGAAGAGCACATTATGAAACCCATTTGTCACTAAATATACCCCTAATTATACAACAGTAGCACTGACTGCGCCTCTAATTACTGGGATAAATTCAACATCAGAAAAGCTTTACTTTTCAAACCTCAGCACAGCTCACCCTCAAGCCTCATTGCTTTTATTTTTTTTTTACTAAACTGGTCTCCAGTTCCTTTTTTAAAAACTGTTAAAGGTATGTTTAAAACAGTTGTCTCTCTCCTCGCTAGTTTATCCATCTCCTAAACTCAACCATCCCCAAAGTTATTGCTTATTTATAGTTCCTCAAGCTTTTATGGTATCATCGCCTTTGTTCAAGTTTATAAATATTCTAAATAACTGATTATCCGTCTGTGATATCTTATCTGTCTCTGTCATGGAGATCAATATACATTCTAAATGAGCTCAACCTTAGCCACTAATATAGATGTAATCAAATTTAATGGAACTTGAGTCAGTTTAACATTTTGCAAGGAGCTTAATTATGCTCATTGAGTCAAGATTAAACCATGCATTGTTCATGATATATTTTTACTGTACCACATGAGACCTTAATGGCATACTGAACAAATATGTAAATGAGAACTTAGAATTTGTTTTAATTAACACTGTCTTTGGCAGTAAACACTGCAGAAAGCCAATGTTTGGAGTAAATAAAATAACAAATATCCCAAACAGTTTTTTAAGACTGGTTGATAATCTGTTTGGGGATACCAAGATTTTATAGAACAAGGAGTCTTTGGAATAACCCTAGACTACAATTCTCTAATTCCTTAGGATTCCCTAAATTGATCCTAGTGTATTGATTTTTTCATTAATCCTGAAAATACCACAGGAGGTAGGATCCGTTAACATTGTTGTTTCATCCAAAAGTGCCATGAAATTAAGTTGATTGCATACCTACACAGGGATATTTGCTACTTGAGTAAAAGAGCAGCATTGTAGACTATCATCCAACTTGTCCCTGCCTAGCTCAGTGATACTATGTTATATTTCTCCAAAGGTTCAATGTACCAAACTACTGCAATTCCAATTACCCTTATAATGTGCTGCCTGCAAGAAAAAAGGACAGGTGAAGTTACAACATACTGTAATAGATGATTCCGATATTCATTTACTTAAGAGATCAACACATATAATGTATTGCTCAGAGCTGGTGCATGGTGTTGAATCAAGAACTCTTGCATATGCTGTTGATCCCCAATAAATATGTTATGATAAAAGCTGATGCTGTATTCAATTAATATCAAAAACCTTTTATACAACAAAACGGGTATAAATTAACTTATTTTGCTGTTAACACAGACAGCAAAAGTACCAGTCCAAAGCTGACATAGAACTGACTGTCCCTTGAGACATCATTTTTTGCAGACAGGTTGATTTCACATTTATCCAGTTATATAAAATACAGTGTAATGAGATTTCCAGGCATGCTGGATGTCATCAAAACAGCAATATTTCATTGTCTAATGGGCACTTACGGTCTCAACAGCATTGGGCTGTCAGTAACCATAAAACTAGGTAGTCTACAAAATGTAAAATATTTCTGGAAAATAGCATTCATTTCACAAATAATGCTATGGAAGGTTTACTGTCTTTTGTAAGGTAGCTTAACAATACTTTCATAGTGGATGTACAGACACCACCCCTTAATTGAAATAATTGCTCTGTATCATAGTGTACATATTATTTAAAATGCCTATTTTCACAAAGATTCAATAAACATTACATTTTGTTTTGTATCCCCAAGATAGATTTAACTTTCTTCAGTAAGAGACACTCAGATAAGACAACACCATCAATACTTTGTACCATTTCTCCATCTAATGGAAATGTCAGTTATTTCTGTGTCCACTTTCTAGATTGTGTTTAGGGGTTTATAGCTATAGCAACAGCTATAGAGTTTAAAATTAGCTGTCCTAATGCCAGACATCATTAATAAGCTACTTCAGTGCCATGCATACAAATTAAATTGTGCTTTTAGACCACAATTTTTTCTGGAACAAATAAGACAATTTAAATGTTAACTAATAAATGAGTTGCACATACTGTCATTGGGCCACAGATAAAACTCAGATATTATGAATAAAAGCATGGCATTGTTGTTTCGTGAGAAACATATGATTATATAACATTTTTGTCACATAACTATTTGGGGTGTGGTGATAGTTTCAGTAATTACCTTTAAGAAGTATTTGTCGGCAGGTATTAAATGTTGTCGTGCTTAAGATTCATGTTCTTTGCTTGTTTTTTATGTATTAAGTGATATTAAGATTTTCAAATCCCACGTATATATTTTGAAATGTTTTCACTGCTTCTTCCTGCCACCATCACTTCCTGTGCGGAAGGTTATTTCCATTATCAGGCCTCACCTCCAAGTTTACTAATGATACTAAAAGATTTGGGAATGGATTTTGCCTCAGTTATTACACCTTTAGTCCGTTCAGAACTTAGTGCAACTGATATAATGGGGGGGGGGTAACAAAAATACACCTGGCAGCCACTTGTTGCGACTCATGAGTCAGTATTCTGTGGTTTTTCACATATTATTTATGCAAGCTCTGGGTTACAACACTTCCTCACATGCTGCATGTGTAATAATTATTTAATTTACATTTATTGTGTCTAACACAGTCCTGAATATTATTTTAGGAAATCCTCAGCCACCTGTAATTAACACTGCATTTCCATAGGCTTGATTTGATTCAAATTATGCATAATACAACTCATGGTTTTTACACTCTTTTTTTACATCTGCTGTTATACATAAATGGGCATCTAAGCCTTCTATACCGTACAGTAGTTTTCTTTGTTTTTTTAAGAAGCAAAGCTGGGCATTAATTGTCTGGATCTTCATTTATTTCCAACTAAGAAAGGTCCAACTAAAATAGTTTCAGTTCGATAATGAGTAATGTGAAACAGGATGATACTGGACTTTCTAATACAGATCCAAGCAGTCGTCTGCTAGAAACATATTTAAGGTTCCAGGTATTTTTGGCATTGAATTCAAGACAGTCCCACACAAAGAACTAGATTGAGTTTAGTCCTACAATCCCTGAATATCACAGTGACGTTTGATGGGCAGAGGGAGCTTTTTTTAATCCTACTTTTACAATAAGTGTCTGATCTCATCAAATGAAAGCGTATCCATTTCAAGGAATTAAGGACCTTGCCTGTCATCTTGAGGGTCTAAGTTCAAATTGTAAAGATCTGCTTGTACTGTGTATGAGAATTCCGACCAGCTGAGACAGTTTTAGATCACAGTGCAGGGTTCTCTCTTGGTGATTGTACAGTTGTGGTTTCAAAACTCCTTGCCTTTCTGCTCTAATTTGGGGAGTTTTACTTGATCTGGTGACAGTGATCACAGTAACACAAAAAAGAAGAAAATCATGTTCTGATTCTCCCTCTTGTCACATTTATGAGTGTCCTCAAACAGTTTCATTTTTCAAAGATATTTATAAAAGATATAGCCACAGAGATGGAACATCTAATTTTTAGAGTCACTATATTGCAGTGGCAGTGAAAAGGAAAATCTTTAGACACCAATTGATCACCTGCACAAATTAAGATGTACTGTCTTTATTCGAGGAAGAACAACCTAAAATATAATTATTCTTCTATGGTTTCAAGCTACCAAAGACGTGACATATGAGCTGAAAATGTCTCTGAAAAAAGCTTATAACATCTCTAATAGACATGTTCGATAAACAGGTCAGGTATCGCCTGCTAATTGGTCTAAAAGCTAAATGTAAAGTCATTTAATAAGACTTGTTTCCTTGTTTCATAAGATTGTACAGCCATTTACAAGCATTTAAACATAACTGCTTTTCATTTCCTGAAGCATTTCATTCACAGGCACCAGTTACATTATGTTTTTTATAATATAAATAGATATGCAGTTAACCTTTGTCATTGTGATCATAGGCCACATTGGCACAACCTTAATAAGTTTAAGATGTATTTCTGTGACATGTGACTCTTATTAATTGACCTTTCATTACTTAAAATTGTTTTGAAAGATTAATAAGGTTATTTTCTTCTTGAAAGAAGGCTATCTATTGATTTCAGTCCTTCAGTGCACTCATATTTAAAAGCTTTATCAAAACCTTGGTTATGTAAAACAATTGTGTTACCATAGGCCAAGTACTACAGCACCCAGAAGCAAACACAGACAAGGGGAACATACTGGATGTTGTGCTTTGATTGTGTGTTCCATATTTAATTGTGTTGAACATTCAGTATTATCAGTAAATATAACTAAACACTTAGTTGAAATATGACCTTATACAGCATTTGCTGAACAACAATTAAGGAGAACATTGGGGCTAATAAGTATAGCACAATCACCTCATTAAAACAGACTGGCTAAGCAGACAGCACTTTTAGAAATGATCTGTTATATTGTCGCATTGTAAAGCATAGCATACCACATGATACAACAGATAGAATATGACATATAACTGTTGAGTGGAATAACATGAAAAACCAGCCAAGGAGGTTAAATGTGTTTTAAACCTTCCCACTGTCACTGTCTAATAAAATCAATAAGTTATGAACTGTTTTGTTACAGCATACTGTATTTTGTTGATAATACATAAAACATAATTTTCTATTCTGACTGCACGAAACATTCATATTTATTTCGATTCAGAGGTGACAGCTTTAATTAGAATAAGAGGTGACATGTGACAAGTTGGATTACTTTTTAGTTGTAAATTAGCATATTCAATGGAAATTAACACATTCCATAACACTAATTGTTTAATTAACAGGATATCTTTCCACCTTGGCAGTAGAAAAGCCCCTGGAGGGCACCTTTCAGGACAGGGCAATAGTAGCCAAATGCATTATTAGGATGTCACCGAAATCACTTCTAAATACTCAGAATGTCATTGGCTACTAATATCATAAACTAGTTTTGCAAACTATTTCACCAGTCAGGGAGGTGGCTTTGCAGTATGTATGAGCACAGCACATTTTTCTATATACCTGGAGAACCACATATCCAATTGTCATGAAACTTGGTAGCAACATTATTTAGCTACAGTTATGACAATATCAGATCCTGGGGATATAGGGAGTAGTGGTATGTTCGTCCATCTGTACTGTATATCATAGTTACATGGCTTATCAAACTGTGATGAAATATTTCATTGCTGATAAGCTATACTCCTCTCTATGTACTTGTTCATCAACCTTTTTATCATATTGATAGCTCTAATTTAGAACGTAGAGCCGTGGAGGGATTACTAACATGCTTTTTTACATTCATGCTGCATTTGTACAAATGTTATCCCTCTGTTTCTCTCTCTCTTCTCTCACAAGGAGCACTGTTTCAGACCTTTGCTCTTAACCTACTATGCAAACATGTTGCCCCTCCTGAAATGAGCTCTCAGCACCCTGAACCCTTTCAGGCGTTAGTACAGAAATTTTTTATTCCAGTTTTGTATCTGCTGATTAACCCTAATCATTTTGAAACTTTGCATCTCTAATCTGAACTGTGTGCATCTGTGGCTCGGGGCAACTTATAAGCCAGCGATAAAACACATAAAAAATCCCCTTGCCAGAACACTCTCCCTGTCTGTCACTGAATCAAATTTAATAGCCTCTCCATTGCAATTTTGGCCAATTTACTTGCAATGGCATATTTTTCCACAAGCACGGTGCTCTCCAGGCCTTACAGCAATCTATGAATAACTGCCCAACAGATGCTGCTTATGAATTGAACCAATGGCTTCCATGTTTCTCTTTTTCTCACTTCAGCAATTTTCAGTTACCTTACAATGAATATTTATGGTCCTACAAAAGTGCATACAAATTGGGAACAGCCTCTCCTATGCATTGTGTCCAGTGTGAGCGCAGTCCTAATGTGTTCTGGCTCACTGGATTTCATAATGTCCTGCTGATGGACTGAAAGGAGGTTGCAAATTGTCAATCAGTCTATGCTATAATTCATGCTGTAATTTAGCAGTGTCGGCACAATGATAGAGGCAAAAGCAAGGGAAAATGTTGTACAACAGGCCCTCGTTAAACCAGACATGTCGGGAGAAATAATGAGGTGTCTGGTTTAAAAACAAACAAATAAATAAATAACACACATACATTTATAGTGCTCAATTCATTTTAAATGTATAAATCATTGCGCTGAAATAGCATTCATGTGTTCTCTATACACATTACATGATGTGAAAATCTAAATCTGTACAGTAGGCCTCTACAGTACACAGTACAGTAGTAAAATCAAATGAATACCTTATGCACTCTCTTTTTACTTTAGCCTACTGGTTACACAAAATAAATCAAGCTGCTGCATTGTACCGTTACTGTACAATGTGAAAATAATAACTGATTGATTTAACATTGAAACTAAAAGATTTTAGTGCATTCTTTTTTTTTTTAACGTAGCCTACTTGGTACACAAAACAGATAATGGTGGTGCATTGACAAGTTATGATATTATACAGTATAGAAAAGAGAGAACCGCACACTGAATTGTGATCCAAAATTGTATATATTTAATTCATAAAACATATCACCAATGTTTTGACACAGAAGTGCCTTCATCAGGGTGCACAAAATGTGAGTTTCTATACCGTATCTTACATATACTGCACAGACTTTACAGAAATAAATCATTTTTAAATTTACTTAGAAAATGATACAGTGTATGCATGGCTGTATGTAAAACATATAGCCTATCTGCTACATTTTTTGTTTTCTGTTGGTATTGCAAAAATTCAGAATTTTAATTATTGTGGTCCACATCTTGCATTTCGAACCACTGGAGTCCTTCAGTATTTCTGAAAGCTTCTCGCCCTTTCCCAGCCAATCAAGCACAGTTATTTTAAATTCCATAGTGTATGAGTTTATGTCCTCTCTTAATCATGTACTTAATTTTAGCAATTTAGTAGATTTATGTTTAAAATCTATCTTTATCTTTGACCAGAAAGCAAACTCATCAAGGCTTGAATTCTTTAAAAACTTGACAGTACCTTCTACAGTACACATATGAGTCCAATAAGGGTTTGGGTTATTGTGGGGCCTCCGCGTCACCATTAAACATGATTATGTAGTTCATTGCAGCACTGTACCGGGAAACATTTCAGAACAAATACGTGGTTCAACTGAGCGCAAATTTAGACCACACAAAACAAATTAACCGCACATAGAATTCACACCATAGAGTAGTCAGAAAACAATGTTTACAGGACAGGTTATCTCTTTTCTGTCAAACATTAAATCTCCATATACCTCGTGAATGACTGGAACTGCCATTAGGAAAACCTTCCTGTCATACAGCAACATCCTCACATTTCCAATTACAGTTCAACGCCAAGTAACTAGACTGAAAGTAACATTGTAAGAATGAAAACTATTGCTAGCGGCTGCTTTCAAAGCACACTGCTACCAGTTATGAACCTTGCTAGCCATAAATAAATGAATACATACATGTTTTATTGGGACCAGGTTGTCGTGTGGTTCATTGACACTCTGGTTAATAGGTGCAACAAATTATTGAACAAGGATAAGCCAGTTGTCACTACAACTTATTTTAGTGGAATCATTTTTTATACCCATTTACCAATGGGCAGGGTGCTTTGGTAGAGGTCATGGCATGGTGTAAATGTACTTGCCCTTACCTTAAAACACTATGCTTTACAGCTCTTAACACCCTACACATCAATTTGTGCAATGTTGAGTAACTGTTGAGGCTATTTTTGGAACTTTACACATAAATATAGACATGCATATAAATTAACATGTTGTATCAAACAGAAAATGCTTGTTTCTTAATAAGCATTTCTTTTTTTATGTGGCTTTAGGGTTGTATTTTATTTGTATGTTATGTTTTTGTCATCAATTATACAGTATGGTGAACAATGAGATTCTAATCAATCTTCTCCCAAATGTTAAACGCAAGCAGGAAGCTATATCATCTTTATGGCAGTGTAACAAACTTTAATTACATACTGTATTTCCATATTCAATGAAGGGAAAGGCAAATCTTAGGTGAAAATATCCCTAGTCTTTATAAGAACCAACTAACCTTGTGAGACGAGCTTTTAAAATCCATTTACTAATTCATTTCCAAAGCAACTGAAGGCAAAAAAAGGAAAGTGGTGTTTTTTACTACATTTGTGTCTGTTGCTGTCAACATCTTATTTTCACTTAGCTGAAATGATCTTAGCTGTACAATAGAGAAAGCCCCCTAGTGATATTGTCCTCTAAAGTCACTCGAGATTGTTTCAGATTTTACCAATTAAGCTAAGCAAGAGAATACCAAGTTGCTTCAGCATATCAGTGTTAATTAGCAGAAAGTCTTCAATGCAATACACTTTTAAATAAATAATGTTTCTATTACTTCTAGTAATAATGTGCAATTAACAATCACCTAAAGGTATTACAAATATTTACTTTAATATCAGCTAATCATATTTAGAGACACAAGAGGAATATGAAACTTAGGTTCATGTAACCGTTTAAGATATAGATTTATCTATAATTACAACTCCATTAACTTATGGATATAGGCACATGAGACGTAATCAGTGATACTTCTGCAACATATAATTAAAAAGAGTTCACATAGTTTGCTTCAGCTTATGATTAGATAGCCTTCCCATGATGCACTACACTTACCATTGATTTTTAATGGAACTGCTGCAGTTATAAAGATCAGGTTTAATCTAATTATATTAAGCAATATCTGTTTCTGCTAGTATCACACAGCTATTGCATTTAACTGTGTACATATGTGGTCACCATTTATTTGAGAAAGAAATGAAGACAAAGGAAATTTAATTATATTTAATCTTATTGGTGCTGAGAATTCATATTCTAAATGTTGCAGGTGTTTTCTAGTCTACCTTCTGTTGAATCCACAGATTTCTTATTCTGACTGGGTTCAGTTTGGTGGTATAGTGACAGCTGTTAAAATATAGAGAACTGGAGATTCAAAAGGTGAGATAACAAGATCGGATAAGCTCCTGTGATTTTATTTTCCTCCATAATTTTATTCTCAGGGACAGTAGGAAAGTCATTTAAGGTGACGATTTTTGAAAATTTTAAAAGGCAAAAAGCCATAGCAGCACTGACAGAATCACTCAATATTGCAACTCTAAACTCTGACAAGCGAGCCAACAATAAGAGTGGCACAAACGCTTGAGAAATATCACTTCTATAACCTCTGAAGTACACTGGCTCCTTCCCCAACCCAAACAACCACATTACCACTGTAGTCGGGTGGGAGGAGCAACTTCCTAACAGACCCCTGGGTCCTTCCCTACCTCTTCATAGTCAGTGCAGTTCACTGGAGGAGGGCCCAGGTCATCTGTACTGTATGTCTCTTTTCATCTGTGACCAAATCCTGCCTATACCCAAATGCAGCAGGTTTCTTGCTAGATATCTATTCTGTATAGTATGTATAGTTTGTCCAAGTGTTTGTTTGATGAAGCCTGGACACTCTTGGAAGCGAGGCAACTCAGAATTCTTAGAGACTTGGTGCACAACATGCTTCTAAAATGGTTGGCATTTTTTTGTTGTATTTTTTTTTTACTGAAAAGTTGTATTGAGTATCTCTCAAAAAGGCTCACGTGATGCCACAAGTTAATCACCCCCTTCTCGTTACAAGCAGAACAGTTCCAGGCAAGTGACGCACAAGGAGTGCATATACTCTACTGACGGATTACCACTCTGGTAACAGTACTGCATGGGGTTATAGAGCTTGGCTGTTGAGTAATTTATCTAGATACAGGTTAAATGGCGAGAGAACCGGAGGCTTAGCAATCTTCCGTACAGACATCTTATAAACTATCTTTGTCAGCCAGACCAGTAGAGGGAGCTCATAAGTAAACATAGTTTAGAAAGATCTATTGTATTCTGTTATGGAAAAAAATAAATAAATAACTTTTATTGCAAGGTTTTCACAAAGTAAATTGAGACCAAAATAGATTATCACAGCAGACTGAGGACACTGATATAAAATGCAACTGGCAGGAAAGCACTCCTTTATAATTACTCACACAGATGTTTTTATACATTTGAGGTTGAGGTTCAGGTAACATTAATTATATTTTTGCTGTATACAGCAAATCATTGCTACTGTACATTTGAGTGACCCCCAGGGTAATTATTTTTTATCATAACCCTTTAAAACAAAAAAAGTTCTCTTCATCAAGGTCATTAGCTGCCAGGAAATTGTTTCTTGACAAAGTAGAATTTACAAGCACAAAGTTGATTCAGGCATATCAACTACAACTTTTTCTATTGATAGATTATGCTATTAAGTAGGCTTATTACAAAAATCACTTGGTGCTTCATATACAGTTATTTTAAATAGTTTAACATTTAGTTTTACATTAATATAATCGTCTTGAGAACCCGTTGTCACCCTCCTGCCACTTTGAGGCAGTGGAAGTTGGACTTTAGGAGGGATATATATATATATATATATATATATATATATATATATATATATATATATATATATACACACCAGGGTTAGTTTACTACAGGACCCGTAACCCCATCTTCTAGTGCAGGAAATAATTGCTCACAAGTTGAGTATATTTAAACAGGTTGGTACCTGTGAGTTTATCACCAACCGGACAGCTACGCCATTTACCGGTTAAACAAAACAAAAATACTTCCCAAGTATCACTATACCTGTCACGGTCTGCACACAGGTCTCTCCTCACACCTTAGCCTTCACACAGACCAGCTACCAAACATGTTACCTGGTTTATATACACCTGCCTCGATTACTAGCAGGTGTCGCTAATTAAATAAATAAAACAATTAAACAATTAATCAATTAAACTTGTGGCTGTGCAAAACAGCCACAATACCCACATTTTCACACACACACACACACACACACGTATAATTTTGTTCCAACATACAAAGTTTGCGAATGCCATTACTACATTGCCTTTTGAACTTGTGAGTTAAAAATGCTAAAATTGTACTTGAACATCAGAGGTTTTAACAAACATGAGTTTGATTAAACGGTACAGGACTATATTACAATGTAAACATTATGATTTTGTGGTTAAAGAAGAGCATTGCGTCTGTTAAAATGTACATTTTGTAAGGGCTTCATAAACATAGTTGTTGATAATATGAATCTCAGTTTGTACAGTATATATGCCGCCTAATGTTATTGTGAAATGAGTTTAGTTGTCCACTTCACAAAACCACCACCCAATTATGTACAATTTGTAGTCTTTGCAGGATTTGGGGTGTTCTTGCACAGCTATGAATGGGAACATTCATGATTCCTCTCCTTTTGCTCTAACATTGAAAAAGAAAATGTGTAGAAGCAGTATTTCATAGAAGCCAGTTTTCAAAAAATGAACCACCAGAGAACGGGTAACTAACCTTAAAGGCACAATAACCTCGTATAGTACATATAAAAATGGCTAATTTCTTTACAGTAAATAACAACAAAAAATATATATTAAGTTCTGTTTCCTTTTCTTTCATTTACCAAATGCAAATCCATAAGGCAATGCTATCAAGGTATTATGTTTTGCATATTACATAACTTCCAAACTCGTATGCCAAACACCTTTAAAATCATTGTATATAGTATGAGAAAGTCATACCTTTGTACATGAGTATATTATACAATTATAAAAATGAATAATATTGTGATATGCTTCAGTACATGTAAATGAAGGATGACGACCTATAACGATTTCAAGCGGTGCTTTTTAAAATAAGATTAACCTATTTTCTGTCTCTTTTGCCATAAACCTATTTCAAGAACAAGGAATACTGTTATGATTTATTTTGTACAAGTAGCTGCCATTCATCACAAAGAAAATAACAAGTATTTCTTCTTGCTGAAGTTGATCCTGAAGCACTGACACAGATACAGAAACTGGGTTACAAAGTAAAGATATTTTAACATAAAGAAAAAAAATCACAAAAGATCCTTATTTTGTGGATGTATTATTTAAGTGTTGTTAATCCCACACATGGCAAATACAAATATACTGTAATTACCCTGTATAATGCAGGCTCTTTCAAAGTGATAAAATACAGAGGCAAGAAAATAGAAATTAAATGTGATTATATTGTGCTGCATTCCCACTGGTTTTGTCAAAGGGTTAATAACTGTGCTTATTAAGCAATGTAGTTGCTTTGTAATAGTGGGCAGTCTAGCTTTAAGACATGTGATACCTCTCCCAGTAAGGGTGTATTGAAATACACACACTACTTAGTACATTCTAAAGGAGATAGAGCGTGTGCTTAAAGCAGCTCTCAATGGGAGGAAAGAAACTGAGGGGAGGCTGATCTGTCATTAAACAGGGATCGATCCTTCTCTTTAAGTAAATGTGAAGCTGCAAATGAACTCAATATCACTTGAAGGGTCCTCTTCAGTAGCAGGTGATGCTATACAATGATTTAAGGTTGAAATGACAAGGTTTCCACCCCTTAAATCCTGGCTACTTTGTGACAGTGCATCGCAACACTGATATTTTCATTCACTCTGCAAACAGGATTGGAGCTGAGCAGAGCAGAGGGACAAAAGAGTTTTGTAATCCTTGATCTGCAGATTATTTTTAGGAATTTATCAGAATCCCTGCTGGAGGAATGGATGGATTTGAGACAACGTGTTAGATCTTTTGGATGAACACTAATAGGGTTCTTTGCTCCTGGCTGGATTACTCAGGTAAGAACAGTAGTCTTCTAAGCTCATTTGAGGTTTCAATCTCTTTAGCTAATACTTGGAAATGCACTGTTGATAGCCAGGTTTAACATAGAGGGGCAAGCTTTAGGCTTTGAACTGTCAAACTGGTAGGAATGTATTGATAGGGTGAATGTTATGTTTGTTTGTTTTTAATTACCTCTAACAGAAATGCACATAAAGACAAAGCTTACAAAAGCTGTTCAATGATTGAGATACAGTACCAGGTAAATACTGTAGGTGAACATTTTACAGGTTTATAATACACAGGGTTTCTGTCTTTTCTTGTAAAACCTGGAAAGACATATAGTGTTGCAGATACTCTTTATGGAAGTGTGAAATGGGATGTCATTTAAACTTAAATGGTTTCTGTTGCTGTATGGTCTTGCTTGATTCCAATAGGCAGCCAGAGATTTATATTTTGGGCTTTAGAAAATAATACCCGGGCTAATTTTAATTGTATAGTTTACTTCCTGAGATCTGGAATATTATTTTTATTTCTAAAAATCCTAATTGCAATGTCTAATCTTGCAATATTCAAACACGTACCAAGAATATATTCCAAGAATAGTTTCCGAGAACTATAGGATTATTGGCAGAATTATTTTTCAAAAGAAACCAGAGGGCAAACAAAATGAAAGTAGTTAATGTTATATAAGATACAATAAAGACTCTAAGAACTAAGAGAAATGCATTTAGTGTAATGAGCAAAAATAATTAAATCAATACAATGCATGAGCTGGAAGCAATAAGCGTATTTACAAATTGAAAACCAGTCATGACTTGCACAATAAAATATTAATTTGGAATATAAAGTGTTTGTGCATATTTAGAACTGAGCTGCATCATTACATGAAGAACTGAATAATTTCAACGACGCATGCAGTCATAACTTTAGAAATTATTTAGCAGTATTCTTTCTTATTAAAATGTATGAGTTAGCACACATGTGGCTGCCTAATTTAAATGTGTGAATATGATCTGATGTATAACAAATTCAGTGGTAGGTTCTTGGTTAGCAATTTTTTACTTCATTTTATTGTAAAAAAAAGAAAAAGAAGAAAATATTCAAAAAGGTATCAGCGACAGGCTTAACTTAGTGACAGTCTAAGGTTTCATTTGCTTTGGGATGGGAAGGGAAGTTTTTCAGGAAGAAGGCTATTTGCCAGTGAGCAATGCTAGGTGGTGAAACATCTCCTTGGAGAATCAAATGCATTTCCACAAACCCGTAGCCCTGGAGGATGACTGGAAGGATGTAGAGCCTGAGAGGGGATTGCAATGAGCTGTTAATTATATGCTTAATTTTAGAGTGTGGATGTTCATTTGTAACACTAGTTTCAATGTCAGCTGAGAGGGGCCCAGAGATGCACTTATAATCAATGCATTGTTTGTGACACAGAAAAGGAATTAGGCCTTTGATTTTGTTAAAAGAGTTGATGTTTGTTGCAGGTGACATATTCAAACCATGTTTTTAGTCAAAGCTTGCTGGGAAATGTAGAACAAAGAAGCAGTGGAAATATTGATTTGAAAAGGGGATTGTGAGCACTTTTTTTCTGGCAAACAATTACTGTTTTGAAGTACCGTTTGTGATTAAAGTTTTATGATCATAGCAGTCCTCCAAACAGTCATCCATTTTCTAAAAGGTGCACATTAAACCAGCAATAAAACAAAATACAAAATAAAAGCAGTGGCAGTGCTGAAGTATAAGCAAGCCAGAACTGAGTATAACGTTGAAATGTTACATTGTAAAGGACTGGGCACCAGGCAATGCAATGGCTTCTCATGAACTATGTAAAGTTGTTGTTTTTTTTCTTTAAGTTATTACTCACATACATGAGAACTACAACAGAGTACTGTACATGACTCATATCAAATTTCTCTTCATCGGTTCTTCTATATCTGTAGCCTGCAGTTATAATAAAAGCAATTGTTTTGTCAGGAGCATTGCCTGCAAAACTGTTTGGGGAAAGAGCACAGGGCTAGTCTTTTTCTCTAGTGTAATGGACCACCCTCTTCTGGGGTAAGGGGTAATTTATTTACACAGCATGCCCAATTAATCACAGCTGTTTAGCAAAGCCTGCTAATTATCCAGAATTGTGTTGGTGATATGCACAGCCAGTAACCAACTGCAATGTTATAGCACCATTGGTTTTCCACACTATTGTTATATATATATATATGGTTATAAATGTATATTAAATGAATAATTGGATTATACCTTAATGCAATCAGAAAGGTCAATTAATGAAGCAAAGAGTCTATGATACATGTTTGGAGATGGTTTGTGAAATAAAAACAATGTGTAAAGTGGTATATCTGTATTTTTAGAGAACTGCAATGGTCTCTGCGATGTCCTGGTTCCTGTATATGTGGATAAGTGCCAGTGCCATGCTGTTCTGTCAAGCAACTCTTTATGACACCATACAGCAGCACCACCTACCAATGCCAGGTAGGAGCGCTCTCGAGATCCTAGGTAATGTTCCTTCTTTTTATATCCAATAGCATTTTAATTGAAAGTTACATGCCAGATTCACTCTTGTTAAAGCCCCTGTTGGCCCCTCAACGATTTGGATCCAAAGTAATTTTAGACATATTGATCACAACAGTAATAACCTTACATCTTGCCATAACCTCCTGTCCAGTTTTGACCAAAATTCAATGTATGGGTTCAGGGGCATGAACAACAAGGGATCTGAGATTGTGAGTTTTTCCATCAACTTTACAATTCAGTGTGTACTGTAAACCTGTTAATGCTCATGACCTGCATTTATATGTATGTTCTGACACTGCACTATGGTATCAGTCGTTATACCCACTGGGAGTTCTTCCTTCAGTCTGAACAATAGGTTATAGACCATAGAACACTACTTGTCACTATCATGTGCAAACAGTAGGGTTAGGTGCTGTATTAACTTTAAAGATTACCTTCTTTGAGCATGTGGAATTCCCCTAACTTCTCTACTCTAGCATTCTGTGTACCCACACTCGTCTTCTCTGTCTCCTACGCCTTCTGTTGATCTAATACAACAGGAGTATTTCTTAATGTTCCTCATCACTGTCCCTCAACTTGCTGGAAATAAAAGTGGGTGTGTACTAAAAAGTTTGATTGGCATTTGCTGTACAATCCGATCCATAAACGATCCATAAACGATTTATGGTTATCGTTGTCATTATCGTTATCATTCCAGGTGTGACTGGGGCTTAAATGTTTTATTCCAGAACAAAGAGCTAATATTAAGATGAGCTTGAATACATTTCGTGCAAATTCTCTTATTGTATGTTTTCTTTTGAAACATTATTTATTTATTTACATACAATACATAATAATAACCTGGGAAGTATTTATTTGGAGTAACTGTTTTGGTATTGAAGTATGCAACGCAGGGTTAAAAATAAGGTTGGATTGAAAGTCCAAATCTGGGGAAACTTGGGTGAGCGGAAATACCGCCATACATGAAAGTATGAATATGACCACAGTGGGAGTTGTTTAAATTACATAATAAGTCAGTAAAACAAAATCCGACTTTGACCTGATGGTAAATTGGATGAAAGTGAAACATTAGTTGTTAGCATAAGCTTTACGCTAGTCTCACCCTGTAGAAACTATTGTTTATCTGTGGTCAAAAATATGTATTATTATTATTATTATTATTATTATTATTATTATTATTATTATTATTATTATTATTATTATTATTGTTATTATTGTTATTATTGTTATTATTATTATTATTATTATTAAAGCACTCTACAATGAAAGGCAGCTAATTACAGGCCAACATTTTTCATAGCCCTCGGTTCAAGTACTTAATAAGTCCTACTTCTTTTGACACAAATTGTTTGAGGTTTCTGACAGTCTGTTGCTCTGACAAGCTTTGATACTTTAAACTACTTGCAAGAAAAGATAACTTAATGTAGTATGTACTTGCATTAATGTCTTCAGTTATGAGTGGTCATGGAAATTGAATTTACAAAGGGCTAAAAAGATATAAGGATTATATAAAGAGAATTCAAACATCATAACCACACACTGATCAAGATTATTAGCACAATAGCAACATATTGTCATGCTTTAATCTGAACCACAATAGCAACATATTGTCATGCTTTAATCTGAACCATCCTGACCAGTTTTAGAACATAAGAACATAAGAAAGTTTACAAACGAGAGGAGGCCATTAGGCCCATCTTGCTCGTTTGGTTGTTAGTAGCTTATTGATCCCAGAATCTCATCAAGCAGCTTCTTGAAGGATCCCAGGGTGTCAGCTTCAACAACATTACTGGGGAGTTGGTTCCAGACCCTCACAATTCTCTGTGTAAAAAGTGCCTCCTATTTTCTGTTCTGAATGCCCCTATATCTAATCTCCATTTGTGACCCCTGGTCCTTGTTTCTTTTTCAGGTCTAAAAAGTCCCCTGGGTCGACATTGTCAATACCTTTTAGAATTTTGAATGCTTGAATCAGATCACCGTAGTCTTCTTTGTTCAAGACTGAATAGATTCAATTATTTTAGCCTGTCTTGTATACATTTAAATTAAATTCAAATTGAATCAAAATCTATTTTGTTTATTTATTTTAAAACCCTTTATTTAAAATTGTGTCATAGAGCCAGATCCTGGCTGGTTTAAAATGTCATATGGGCTTTTTTTTCTGTGACCTAAAATGCAAATTGCTGTTGCAGGTTCAATCAGAAACCAACCAAAAATAAAATAAAAAAAGACACAGTATACTGAGGATTAAAAATGAAAGTTACAAATCAGACCTGGAGCTTTGGAACATTTGACTAAGTTTGAAAAATAGCCTGCCTTATGAAACAAGAGCAGCTTGAATGCTCTGCATACTAAATATGAGGAAAATGTAAGAAAAAATGACAAATCTTTTACTCAGGGCTGTGATACAGATTGAGTAAAGGTTTTACAGCTGCTTCATCACCTGCTCTGGAACAGCACTGCTTTCTCCCATGAGCCTCCATCAGCCTGGCTCCCTGCACCCTCCGCTAGTAAGATTGATGGCGTTACCATCTCAGGCAGCACATTCTGGTCTCTCAAGAAATAATCCACTACATTGACAGATGAGTGGAATTTGACATGACGCAACTCTCATTCAAATCGCTAGAGAAAAGGGTGTTGAGATGTGGGGTTGGTATCTACTGCCATGGCATGGGATCTGACCAATAATCTACAAGTCTTTAAATAACTGAATTAAAATGCTTGGCTGCTGTTTACCACATAATAATGAAATTAATGACCTTTTTCTATAAATATGATGATCATTGTACCTTTCACTTATTATACAGTAGACTTTTTGTCTAAGTATAGAAATACACACACAAACATCTCAGACTATAAATCCAGTTACATACTTTGTTATGTTTCTGTAGTATATATTTTTCTGAATAGATAACCGTGGCATTTTCAATGCCTGAAGTTATGTATTTTTAATGCAAGGGTTTGAGAAGATTATTTGGCAGATTACCTTTGAGTGAGAACTGATCATTAATAACATTGCATACTGGAGATTTATGGTTCTCAATAAAATTATTTTTAAAATATCGTTTGACAAATTGTTAGTCTACTGGATGTGGACATCTGTGTATACTTGCCAAGAGATGCATTTATTGTTTTTGTTTGAACCTTCAACTGGTTTGACCTTGAAAGGAGATTTGATACAAGTGCTGACTATCAGCAAGTTTGTAAATGTATGTATTTATTTTTTAATAAATGACTTCTCTTATTTTGGATTTTATATCCATGTTTGGTGATAATAAAGATGGCTTGATTGTGTTTAAAAGAATCAAATGCATCACCAGCTAATATGAACTAAGTTGAATGTATGCATGTCAGACATTGAAGCATTTGTTATGCTGAAAGTTCTGTGGTTGTGGAATTGGTCAGGGTATTAAAGTGGACAGGCCATGATTTGTGCTGTTAGCTGGGTGTCGGTGATAGTCCATTGATCCTCTGATTGAAAATGTTGACTCAGAATTTGGGCACAGGGAATAATTCTTCTGCAGAGTCTTCAGTTTATTAGGTCCTGCCATTATCCAGAAAGCAAACCTAAATTTAATATAATAACCATTAAGAAAGCAGAGATATTTTAAGTTGTAAAACCGGATTGCAAAACAATCTGTATAAAAAAAATGCCATGCTGCTCGGATGAATGATTTTTAAAATTATAGGCAAAATGCGATGACCACTGTGTACTGTAGTGCTTTAATATGCTGCACACAATACATTTGAATTATACCATTATGTTCTTGAAATAGCAAACATTGTTTTGTTTCATTTTCTATTACAATCTAAATTGCAGAAAATGAACAGGCAAAAAGTCCACTATGAATAATTGATGTTGCTTTGCTAATTGCATATTTATGGCAGTATAGTGCAATCGCATTTTTAAGAACTGTAATTCCCAACATCATTGTATATGGCTGCAGTGTTCTCCCAATAAAAACTGAAAGCAAAGGAGCATGGATAGTCAGCAGATGTGTTCAAGGGCTATGTTTGAATTTCTATTCCAAAGTAATCAGATTACTTTGGCACGTGCATGCTATTATTGTTTGGCTGAGTACTATCAGTTATACACTGCATTGTTCTCATTGTTTTGAACCACAGAGGGCAAATTACAATTACAGGATATAGGATGTACAATATATAGGATGAAAAACATCTGTGTAGGAGGGAATATTGGCAGAAGTTAACTTAGACTGTTTGTAATGTGTCATGGCATACAACACACAAAACTCACGATTGCATTGGCTGAAAGCTCTTCAGTGGTTTATAACATCAATTACTGTAGTACTATTTGATTGCTATCAGTATCTGGGTTGAGAACAGTATTACATTTTCAAACGCTTCCTGCATGATGACATGATTCTGAATCTTAATTAAATCGCAGTTAACAGTTTTGGGTAAGCTGCACAAAACACACATTGGCAGCAGCAGCTGTGCTTTCTGCCACCATGCGGAATGTCTATATCAGTTCATTGCTCTTTGGTAGTTTTTTTTTTGTTGTTTTTTTTTTCCCCAATACAGACTTAATACTTACATTATGTTTCAGAGAAGGTTAACACTCCTCCTATGTTTTAAAGAAATCATCATTCAACATGTTTTAAAATGAGATCCTTCCAAGCAACTGCACATTATCAATGGTACTGATATGCTACACGGTACACCAAGAACTAGATAGCTTTCAAGGTTAATGAATCATGGCTTTAAAAGGAATATTACTCATTTCAGTAACCAAGTATATTAAAAGAGCTGGTCTATACAATTTAAAAAAAAAGTTTTACCAATGCTCCGATGCTTCATTCATATAGATCTAGATACACTGTTGTGGCACTAACCTAGGTGCTGTCTTTGACTTCTGGATCTCAATCACTAATGGGAGTGAATTCACTCTTTGGTTCAGCCAATAACACAAATATGCCATCTTTCTTCACACACCTAGCTGGTACTGCAGCATTCAAAATAACCATTCATGAAAAATGCACTGTACCCCTCTTCTGCTGGTTTAACAGAATCTACAGCCACTCTAAAAAAATGTGTGGTGTTAACATATACGTTTTGGAAGAAGGAAACACACTGTTTAGATTCAGTGACCAATTAAGGACAACACAAACTGTCCTCTCTATACACAAACTGGGAACCTAAATCATGATGTTACACTTGATTTGTATGTGGGTTGGTTAGGAGTGCATCACTTTATTATGACTCTTAATTGAGAAATGTAATATTTATCTGTATTATTTTGTGAGACATGCATTCCATACTGTAAATGGAGTTATATGAAATTGAGTACAAAATTGAAATGCGATACAGCACATAGTTTATTGTTTCCTCCCGCTGACAACCACATTGCTTTTAAATTCTAAAGCCTTTTTAGAGTAGATATCGGGTTCAACATCATGTACTTAAATTAATATTAGGCAAGCTACGAATGCTCTTAAAGAAGAGCTCTGTCTGCTTCGTTCACCTCTGGAAATTAGCTCTTTATATTCATGGGGGTTGGGGGTTCTGGGTGGTAGGTCATTTGTGAAAGTGGCACCACTGAAACAGTGTTAACAATGTGATTGTGTTACATACAGATAAGAACATAAGAACATAAGAAAGTTTACAAATGAGAGGAGGCCATTCAGCCCATCTTGCTCATTTGGTTGTTAGTAGCTTATTGATCCCAGAATCTCATCAAGCAGCTTCTTGAAGGATCCCAGGGTGTCAGCTTCAACAACATTACTGAGAAGTAGGTTCCAGACCCTCACAATTCTCTGTGTAAAAAGTGCCTCCTATTTTCTGTTCTGAATGCTCCTTTATCTAATCTCCATTTGTAACCCCTGGTCCTTGTTTCTTTTTTCAGGTCCCCTGGGTCGACATTGTCTATACCTTTTAGGATTTTGAATGTTTGAATCAGATCGCCGCGTAGTCTTCTCTGTTCAAGACTGAATAGATTCAATTCTTCTATGAGAGATCACCTAGGCAAATAACTGCTGTGGCTTTGGACAATAGAGTCAACTATGTTTTCCCAATCACATTTCAATATTAATTTTAACACATGTGTCCAAAACACTGCATTAAGTAATACATGAGAAGTATAATCTCTCTACAATTAACTTTCATTGGGGTTCCAAATTCTGTTCTCTCTGCAGTTACAGGACACTTTGGTTAAACACATGTCACAAAAGCTCACATTTACAGCACATCACAGCCTGCCTGAATTACTAACTTAGCAGCACCTAGCGTTTTATTATTCTTACAAACCAGGACCTTCAGAAAGGAAAGTTAAAATCATGTGTTACTGTAAATAATAGCTCAAAGAAACTTAATAAATTCAATGACAAACGTTTAGACTAGAAGTCTTTTCAATGTCTTCAAATGTATAGTTCTAGATGACAATAGCTGTAACAACCTTCAACTGCAGAATGCAACCGTCACCCTGCTTGACCTATAATAATTGCTTAATTGGTCTGTCTTGCTATTAGCTGTAAGGCCCTTAAGTATACATGCTCAGTGAATTATATTTGACTGCAGTATAATACTAGACCATATTTGTGTTTATCTTCTAAAAAGAACTTTGCATTATTTTTTAAAGTGCTATAAAGTGCTTTGCATGACTTGCTATACAAGACTAATTTAAAACACATTTTAATTGTTGGAAATAATTATAATTGGAACTGGTTGTTCGAAGCAAATTATATTGAATTATGTTTAATTGAATTAATGGCAACAAATCAAGGTTTAGCTAATTGGATAAAAAAAAGCTGTTTATTACGTTAACAGTGCTGTTTTAGAGGCATTTGTTGTCTTTTATATGCTGTGCAATTTATTCACACATGCAAATTAGCAATGCAATAAAGAATGAGATGAAGATTTACAGATTGTAGATGTGATTTGATAAATCTACAATACAGATATAAGCATGTTTAGTTTCCTTAAAACAATAACTGAAACAGTATATTTGGCAAATGTAATTAACATGCACATATAGGTTGTATGTAATTATGGACAAGACAAAAATAACTTGATTTTTGTTATAGTTCATTCACACAGTGAGTCAATCAGCAGCAAAAAATGCAGCTAGTTCGTCACGGCTCAGCTAGAAAAGGCTGCTTTATAACAGACATTCCAGTTTATGTCTATTTTTATTCACAGTATCGACATCTGCCAAAAACACAGAGCTGAGCTGTTCATTGCTGTTGAAAAGGGAGAAAAAGTAATGCAGATTAGGTCTTTGTCTACCAGGTTTCTGTTGAAATTTTCCGTGGGTACATTTCTACATATCGAAGTGTATCCTTATTTAGACTAAGACATGACATGCATTACTACAGCTCCCAACATGGCACGGCGATCAAACTAGTGTGCCTCAGGGTGAATTGTTTGATTATCTCATGAGCATTCAGACATATGCTGCAGCCGATATGGTGAGAAAGGGTAAGGAGATTAAGGCAGAATCGTCACCCTAGACAAGACACCAGACGGTACCTTGGGTCTACGTGATGTATTCACCCCCACTTTGCTACCATATGCAAGTCTGACAAATGTCATAACAAAGGATGTCATAAACTACTCGTAACACGAAATGATACTTGATACCAGGGTACATTTGTAACATGCTGAGGTACCAAACGATAGCTTTGTCTAAACCAGGGTACACTTCAATATAGCAAAGTGTACCCTGGTTATATTTCTATCGTACCCCAGTCGACAAAGACCCAATCTGCAGAAGAAATAGTAACCATTAAAATAATCGTTTTATTTGTTATGGATACCATATCCCTGCATCATAGATATTGTATGAAACATCCAGATAACAGAAAAAAACAAGTTAATGCCAAAAGAACTATGAATGACAAACAAAAGACACATGAATGCATGTATTTGGGTACCGGTAAATAGGAAGACATATTATTTTGTTGAATATGTTGTTGTAGTAGATCAAGAATGAGTTTTAAACAGAACCCATCGATATTCATTTGAATCCATCTATTTTTGCTGCACATCCTATTCATATCTTCTCTCATAATTGTTGTAAACACATTTTATGGAGAACACACTGTGAGCTGGACAGTAATTCAAGATAACACTGATTCAAATTTACAGACATACCAATTGTTCCAGAAACTATAAATATGCTTCCTATGAGAAAGAAATGGTAAACATATCAGCATGATGTTTAGCTGGCTATTCAGTGCATGTGTCTTTTGTATAAGGATATTGAATACCCAGCCACCTAGATCTGAGCACTTTCTTTTAATTGCTGAGAAAGCTGCACATTTTAAAACAAACCAAAAGTGTCCTTGTCCATTTGCCCTATGAACAACCTTTTAAACTGTACAATAAAGTGCAGATCATTTTTGTGCTGTACACGATTTTCTCCCACATTTCGATCTCTATCTGGCATTCAGACAATTTGTCATGGATCAGATGAAACAATTTGTCATGGATTAATGCGCTTAAAATGTCTCCGTGATAGTTGGAGCAGTCCCTGGAAAAGCTGAAGAATCCTATTACAGTACCAATTTATAGCACAGCTTTGTGTTCGGTTTATATACAGTATATATAGTAAATTCTTAACTATACTTGCATGTTTCTGCAATGAATGTTGTGGAGAGTAACATAGTTAACACAACTGTACAATGCTCCTCTCTGCTACATGTATATATATATATATATATATATATATATATATATATATATATATATATATATATATATATATATATATATATAGCACTGAACTACTCCTAATTTTCTCTTAATGTGTCTCTAAATAGATTGCAATTACACTGTTATTGTCGTTACATATTGCATGTATAAATACAGTGTAATTATGTGCCCAGCATTTTTCATTTTATGATTAAGCATGTTGTTGCCTTGCAACTACATAACGATATGTTATTAAAGTTTATACAATGCTCATTGTCATTTAGGGATTTTGATAGGCATATTTAGTACAGGTGTATGATTAAACAATTATACCAAACAGGTGCTAATGATCATCAATTCAATATGTAGGTTGAAACACAATCATTAACTGAAACAGAAACAGCTGTGTGGGAGGAATAAAACTGGGTGAGGAACAGCCAAACTCAGCTAACAAGGTGAGGTTGCTGAAGACAGTTTACTGTCAAAAGTCATACACATGGCAAGACTGAGCACAGCAACAAGACACAAGGTAGTTATACTGCATCAGCAAGTCTCTCCCAGGCAGAAATTTCAAGGCAGACAGGGGTTTCCAGATGTGCTGTCCAAGCTCTTTTGAAGAAGCACAAAGAAACGGGCAACGTTGAGGACCGTAGACGCAGTGGTGGCCAAGGAAACTTACTGCAGCAGATGAAAGACACATCATGCTTACTTCCTTCGCAATCGGAAGATGTCCAGCAGTGCCATCAGCTCAGAACTGGCAGAAAACAGTGGGACCCTGGTACACCCATCTACTGTCCGGAGAAGTCTGGTCAGAAGTGGCCTTCATGGAAGACTTATGCCAAAAAGCCATACACTCCGACGATGGAAACAAGGCCAAGCGACTCAACTATGCACGAAAAACACAGGGAACTGGGGTGCAGAAAAATGGCAGCAGGTGCTCTGGACTGATGAGTCAAAATTTGAAATATTTGGCTGTAGCAGAAGGCAGTTTGATCGCCTGAAGGGCTGGAGAGCGGTACACGAATGAGTGTCTGCAGGCAACAGTGAAGCATGGTGGAGGTTCCTTGCAAGTTTGGGGCTGCATTTCTGCAAATGGAGTTGGGATTTAATAGATTTGGTCAGAATTAATGGTCTCCTCAATGCTTTGAGAGGCACAGGCAGATACTTATCCATCATGCAATACACCATCAGGGAGGCATTCTGATTGGCCCCAAATTTATTCTGCAGCATGACAACGACCCCAACATACAGCGAAAGTCGTTAAGAACTATCTTCAGGCGTAAAGAAGAACAAGGAGTCCTGAAGTGATGGTATGGCCCCACAGAGCCCTGTCATCTCAACATCATCGAACTATCTTCAGTGAAGAAGAACTGTCTGGGATTGACATGAAGACACGAGAAGCAACTGAGGTGCCTAAACCACAGAAGAACTGTGGTTAGTTCTCCAAGATGTTTGGGCCAACCTACCTGCCGAAGTTCCTTCAAAAACTGTGTGCAAGTGTACCTAGAAGAATTGATGCTTGATGCGTTTTGAAGGCAAAGGGTGGTCACACCAAATATGGATTTGATTTAGATTTTTCTTCTGTTCACTCACTTTGCATTTAGTTCATTGATAAATATAATCTATTAACATGTCTATTTTGAAAGCATTCTTACTTTTACAGCATTTTTCACACCTGCCTATAAACTTTTGCACAGTACTATATATATATATATATATATATATATATATATATATATATATATATAGCACTGAACTACTCCTAATTTTCTCTTAAAGTGTCTCTACATAGATTGCAATTACACTGTTATTGTCGTTACATATTGCATGTATAAATACAGTGTAATTATGTGCCCAAGCATTTTTCATTTTGCGATTAAGCATGTTGTTGCCTTGCAACTACACAACGATATGTTATTAAAGTTTATACAATGCTCATTGTCATTTAAGCCAATTTGATAGCCATTCATTTATTACATGGCAAGAGCACCATGCAGTTATACTGCTACCATGTAGTTATACTGCAGCCCTGGGTGAAATGTAGGTAACACTTTACATTAAGTGTCTCTAATTGCTGTGTATTTACATAGTAGTTACTGAGTAAATACATGTGTACTTACACATAATTACAATGCACTTAACGTGTACATGTTTTTGCATGATATAACCCTAATCCTAAGCCTAACCGTTAAGTACGTTGTAACTGTGCATAATAACATTGCAATTATGTGCAAGTACACATGTATTTACAAAGTAACTACCATGTAAATACACAGTAATTAGAGCCCCAATGTAAAGTGTTAATGGAATTTATTGCAATTTCTGTATCATGGTTCAGTTCAGAAACACAGCACATCTCATTTTCAGCCTCCTTCAGGCTGAGCTCAGAACAGTTGACAGTTCTAAAACCGTAGAGATAATGGGAACTATAAACATTAATATCCAAAGCATTGCATAAATTCAAGGATCAAGCAGCAGGAATAATTACACAAGTTCAAATGTCTTTCCCACACCAGCTACAGATATATCTGCATGTGCAACGTTATTATTTATTTAACAATAAAAGACCCTTTCAATAGCATGCTACTGCAGGTACAGGCATGTTTACAGCACTGTAAGTCCAGCAGTTGTCTCCGGAGGGATGAGAGAACAAGGGAGAGCTTATAGTAAAACATATAACTCTTACACCTTATTAGAGGTCAAGTGTTCGAAAACTACAAGTGGGACAATAGCTCAGCTGGTAGCCAAGCCATTGGGCTCATTTTAATTACCACTACTACTATCAAAAACTAGGATGAACAGGTTGAAATCCCCTAAAGCTTTGTATGACGTATTTAACTGATAAGACAACACAGGTGTACACTTGAGTGGCTGTAATTTCAAGTTTATCTCATAGCCTTGGGCACCTACTGATTTCCCTTAGCACAAGGTATACCTCTAAAATATGTACAGTGATTGTTTATAATGTTGCCTTTAAAGGCAGGGATGGATATACTAGTTATTGCATTCTACTCACAGATTTGTAATTATTTTATAATACAGGCAAAGTATTTGTTCCTTTTAAGTATTATTTGCATTAAATTATATAATAGAATGCTTTCATTATATATAAACAAAATATGTTTTCCTTCAAAACCGTATTTGTGTGTACACAGGTTTGTGTATGATAATATTTACTTTTTGTATATTTTGTTTGACAACACTGACTTAATTGTAAAAGGATGAGGTTTTTTTTTAATCAAAAATAAAACAGTTTTGGTTGGGGAATGTGAATAAAATGTTTTTAGATGCTATATTGGGAGGAACAAGAAGTCAGGTCCCATCGGATTGGTATTCTGAACAGACTACTGCTTACAATTCAGCTTCCGGCAATTTATGCTTTTCAGTCAGAAACAGTAAGCATTACTTAATGGTTTATAAGATTTGGTAGTTAAGACCTTTAAAAGATATTTCTTTATGTAAAAAGACAGATTTTTTAGTCATCTGCCATGTACTACATATAAGCTTTTGGACTTACAAAAAGTCAAATAAAGTTGAATATACATGAGGAATGCTGGGAAGTTATTTAAACACAAACATTTAAATATCTGAAGCACAACTCAAAGTTGTAACAGTAACATTTTATTTTAGTGGACATTATTACAGACTGGATAACACCTTTATCAAAGATGACTTAACATTAAACATACCCTTTAATAGTTCAAACAAGCAGGCTTTAAAGACATAAGATTCTGCTGTATCTTCTTTTTTTATAAATATTTTTTAATGTTTCCTACACCATCATAACAGTGCTATGAATAAATAATAACTATAATGAATGCAACTCAGCATCAACTTCAAAAATAGTAGTGGTGCTTTAATTTTTGGGTTTTAAACTGGTTTACATTTTTGGTCTGTTACAAGTCAAAAGAGGTCTATAGTACTGCTCTACATTTGCAAAAAGGCTGCTGTTTCAGGTTTCAGTTCAGGTCATTTTTTTTGGTAATGAGGTAATTAGAATTTGATTTGGACAGAACTGTGTAGCAAATTCTGGCACCATTTTTCTAACTTCCTAGAAATGTCATATATAAAACAAATAGGAATGGGATTGTGGGGTTACACTCAAAGGTTGTGACAATTTATAATAATATAAAAGTTGTTGTCAGATAAATACCACTGCAGTGTTAAAGGTATGGTGAAACTCAATAACAATCTAGGCTTCATTAAAGCTGGAAGCATTTTTTATTTCAAAGGTATTGCTGCTGACAGCACTTCATTTTTTACTGTGTTTATCAGAAGCTGCATCATTTTGTTTGGCTCAGTTGCATAGCATTTGGCAAAGCAAACAATATAAACAATAATGCTTGTGGTGAAATATAGTTTGGTGGTAGCATTTAAATATGGTTCATTTTGGCAACAAACAGGTTCAGAGTATATACCTAGTAGCTCTCACAGAAACAGTTGCAATATGCTTTTATTTACATAATACTTAGGGCCTGATTTAGTAAGTGGCGGAAATTTGGCCAGAATTGTGGGAGGAGAATTAAGATGGCTGCACTTGGTATTTCCCAAAGTGTCACACCCCATTTACTAACTAACTGAGACTTTTAATTGTCGTCAAACAAGACTCTATCTAGCACATCCACTACATTATCAACGTTTCTTGTAATAAGCTAATAAATAATGCATTCAGTTTTTATATTAGTTTTCCTATGTTGCTAAAAAATTGCCATGTGCAATGCTGAGTCAATTATTACTCCACTTTTCATGTGAACAGGTTCTGTTAAATTAGATGGAAATGTAGAATTAGCTTACTTACGTATAACATCATCACAGAGATAAATGATACTGTTGATATTACAATTCTATGTTAAAATTGGATTGTATGATAGTAGTGACTAAGAATGGTTTGATTTAGTGGTAGTTTTGTTATGAGTTCCAATGACATTTAAATTAAACTCATTTCACATAGGGTCTTTCCTCCTCATTCTTAGACATTATTAAAAGTAATTTAAGGATTCACATTTTGATAAGCCAGTTGTTCTAGGAACTTATTAGCTTTTCTCCTTGTACTCCATAACACTGACAGTAGTTTGTATTTTTCCCATATCAATCTATACATAGATATTTTGGCATGTGACTGTTGGATGTGACAGTAGGAGCTGAGGTTACAATACAGTAACTATGACCCACATTCACTGAATAATGATTTGTTAAGACAACAATGACCACTTACAGTTTAATATATTTTTTATTTAGGTATACATTGTAAAAGGAAATAAAAATATACTTTTACTGCATTTGTGTAAACCAAAATGCAATAACATGATTAGGGTTACAATTACAATCCCGTTGTGTCAATTGTGCATGTTGTAATATAATCGGATTTGTGATTATAGTGTTTGCACAGTAATTAAAATGTGTTGTTTATTATTTTGTCATCTAATAGATATTAGCATTGTTCCAATACAAAAATTAAAAATCAAAACAAAACAAAACAAAAAAATAGTTATTCTGCAATTAAGTAAGATTTCACCCTATTGTACAAAGAAATGTTCAACATAATTATGAGATAATTAACATCTGAGCAGTGATACAGGCACCCCACAGAATATACTGCTAATTAAAAGGTGACAAATGAGTGAGTATTAATATTTCATTGAAACATAATATTCAGAGAAGACCTGCTAGCAATAAGAAACCTCTACTTAATTGAGAGGTTATGTGGTGCTTAATTTCTATTTACTTTGCAATGCTTATTTGATAAGGAGATTACTACAGCGCTGTCAACTACAAGAAGATGCCATGCAGTACAGGAACATGGGTGGTCAACAACCATCTTTGATGCCAGACATTTACATTTTGGGTATTGGACATTGATGTGCCTAAATCTAAGATGTAACTTTGACCAAAACGCATTCAGCCAGAATCAAATTCCAATGCTACTACACCATGTGGCCTTTGTTATTTTTGATATATTATTCACAACACAATGATATTGAATTTGAATAACGTTATTTTAATTTTCATTGCCTGTACCGTTCCATATGTTAGGTACTTGCAATGTAATTAATTAAAAGTACCAGTGATAGCGTGGAAGTATCACATTTGGTAACACTATTTTAAATGTACTGTGATTAATTACACAGTTACAATTTAGTTACAAAGAAATATAGGGATAGTTACATTGCAATAACAGTAAAACTATTACATAAAACGTAGACTATATCTCGTTTGAATTGGGATTCCAAATGATGTTACCCTGGGAAGACAAGATTCAGTACAGTTATGATACAAATGATTGATGTCACAGCACAGTACAAACAATGACACCAACCAACAATTCAAACATAATTAGTTTGACTCTCAGAGACAAAATCTAACTATTCTCTAACAGCCACTCTGAGCTTTGCAGGTGCCTCTCCTCATATGATGGGTGTTTTGCCAACAAACGTGTCCGATAATAGCTATTGAGACATGTTTTTCAGTTAAACCACTTGGAAGGTAATCGTCTTCTCTTACACTGCTTAAACGAATGCCTCTTAGAAAAATAATGCATGGTCTGATGTACTATTGTCCATTCCACTGTTAAAGCAAACAGGTAAAGGCCAACTGCAGGGTCAACCAAAACACAAATAGCGCCGGTCCTAATAGTATGTGCTATCTATACAATCTTTGAAACCCTGCCTAAAAAGTAATTCTCACTAGAAAAGGGCACAGCTGGGATTCCAGTAACCCAGGAAAATGAAGCCTTGATAATGATCCCAGTTCTGTCAGAAGACAAAAGGCGAAATATATGGCATGCGTGGTACATGTAGCATTGATATCTAAAAGGCTCTAAGGCTTAGATTATTACAGCCAAAGCATAATCTGTGAATTTAGGATATGACGGTTTGACAAAAGGTAGGTCGGAGAATATACATAAATAATATAATAATTCTTATTTTCATATTCATGCAATTTTGCCACATGGAATGTTTGAGATGCTTTTAGTCAGGAGAACAAGATTTTGTTACTGAGCTGTGTCTGTGAACACCCACATCCAATGTTCTAATGACATTTTATGTGACACTATGTGCAATACTATAGAGAAATCCAGTGGCAGATTTTGTTATCATAGAAAGAACAGTATGTTTCTGTGGAGCAGATCATATTTCTGCTAACTTGTTGGATAACATGTGAAAACCTTCTGGAATGCAGCCCATAGCTGAGTGAGCTTTAGTGTGCAAATACAGTATCTAAAGAATATAAACAGAAAAGCAATACAAATGACAGGGGGCAACACCAATTCATTATTGCAAAACAAAAACCATGATCATACACCGTATACCTTAAGAGGCTAAAATGGAATCGCTGTCAAATGCCAATCCACTTAGGCCTGCATGGTTATGTGCAAGAAGCTTCTAATACTCATACTACTTGTCTTTGTATTGCTGTTAATGTGGATATGAGAGATGATCTGCAGTATGGAAAAATACACTCCGTGTGAAGAGACCATCAGTCTGATTGTTTGAGCAGTGCAGAGCAAAGCAGTCGTATGCTGATTTGCATTAATATAACGTTTCACAAGAGCATCACAGCATCACTTTAGCAAAGTAATATGGCAGAAAGCTATCAGAGGTAAAATAAACAATGTTAAGGACATATAAAAGCACCACTGTTTTATCTGACATTTTTGCGGTTAAATGTGCTTGCAGATGTGGCACAACAAACTGGTAAATTGTTACTGCCATTGACTATAAAAGACACATGCAGTTATTGAGGGCATTGTTCATTTCCCAGTCTTAGATAAGGAATCATTCCAGCTGTCAAGTGTCAGTTTCTGTCTGGGGAGTTAAAAGTGTGCCTTGCTTGAGAAACACGTTGAATAGTTGCAGTAAAACTATGCAATGTTTAAAACAGATTATTGCATTCAAGTTGTTTTGATTTAAAGTAAAAGAATAACTTATATTTAGGGCTTCTTTATAGAACATTGTGGGGGTTGGTTCTCTAAATTGTGTTGCAAATCTATATGGTCTCAGACCTAGAACACCAAAAATAAACCCCATAGACAAGGCATGCTGCAAGGTGGAGACAGGTGAGGAGGGGACCAAACAAACAAAAGATAAGGGGCATGGATGAAACAGGATATATATATATATATATATATATATATATATATATATATATATATATATATATATATATATATATATATATATATATATATATATATGGCTTGATAATTATGTATTTGGTTAAGGGATGGATTTTCCTTTGAGAAATACAACCATTTCCAATGACAGAATTGCTCAGAACACTAATGCACCTGCTTATAGCTGCAGCTCACTTGTTTCTTCCAGTTTTATACCATTGAAATAGCTTTAATCCTTTACTTCTTTTAACAACAGTCACGGAGATAGGACCAGTTTTTCTGCTTCTTGTCTGATCCATTTTAGAATTTGTAACCAGGCCCACTGAGAGGGCAGGGAGGAAGGGACATCTCCCCAGGCCCGCCCCAAAAATGGAGTAATACTAAAATTCACAATGAATCTATTATTAAGATCTATAATTGGCTCAAAACAGTACTGCGATTTGTTAGAAAACTTCTATCTTATAAAATAAATAAAGTACTTTCTTCAGCTGATGGTAAACACAATTAGATGATTAAATGATTGGTTATAGTGCTTAAAATACAGATATATTTACTAATACAGGTTATTAGTTAAGAGCAGAGATGAGTGGTTTATTTTTGACAGGGATAAATAAAGTACCATCAAGAAATGTATTTGATGTTAAGTAAACTTCCAGTGTTGTTAATAATAACTATTACACATAATACTGTAGGATTTAAAGCTGTTTTTTTTCTTTCTTTTCACTACCTTTGCAACTGTACATTGGTACTCACACACATGCTGAACAGTTGTCCCAGACCTGGGCCCATTTTAATCTAACAGCTTCTATAGGGACAACAGTGGTTACTGCTCACCTCACCTCACCTGAAAGAGGTTCCCTCACTTCTCTCTCTCCCAGCATGACTTCCATTATTGCATTCTCTGGGCTTTCTGTTCATTTCAGTTCACTTGTCTACTGAATTAAAGTTTTCCTTATTGTTTTATCTACTGATATCTCAGCCCACAATGTAATGTAAAATGCATTTCCTCTGTCTAGTAATGCAGTGTTTTTCAAATCATTTTTTTTTAAATGTGACAAAGATATTTACCCTGGTTCCATGGTTTTGCCTGCCTTTGTTTTCCAGTCTAAATAGAGCAGGCTCCCTTTCTATGGGAAGGGCAGTGTTTTTCCGAGTACTCTGCCACAATCTTTCCCGTCCCTGAGATGAAATATCCCTATTCTACTTTAAAATAATCTTTTGGTAAAGCTATAAGCATCCTCTATATGTATATTATCTGATCATAAAACCACATTCAGTAGAGTCTAAAAAGATTGTTTGACTAAGTATTGTACTATATTAGTTGATTTCACACCTGATCTCTTTCTATATATCCTACTAATTATCAGTCATAGCCTTTTCATTATTGCAAATGTGCAAATCTGTAGTAATGCACTATAAAATTAACTGATTCACTCAAAATGTAACTTATAAAAACACTGTGTGCCTAGATGCATTTATTACACAATCACATTTTGTTTAATTGATTTACAGTTATGGTGCTATAAAAATTGCATCACGTAACTTTCCAGTAACTTTGCATAGTGAATATTCACACACATACTGCATTTCTGCCTATCAGTGCCAGACAGTGCCTTAGAAAGCACAGTATTGTTACTGAACAACCATTTGTTGATGCTGAGACTTGTTAAGAGTGACTGAAAAATGCAAGATGGTGCAACTCAAACTTCCAGACACAGGAACGATCAGAAACGTGTTCTACAAACCCTTAATTTAAAACACACAGATCACAGCTTTATATTGTTAACAGCCTTGCGTGTTCAGTAATCAAATTAGTCTCAACTTGAACACCTGTGCAATTGTCCTTGCTGACAATAGCAGGGTGCTGAATTATTTGAGTTAATTGCTGCTGTTAACAAGATGCTTTGACTCTGATGGCTGCTTTTCTTTTTTCTTTTTTGTATTTGTAGTAGTACTATTATTAAGTAAATGATTCATTTTGTAAGCCGTATCATCTTTGCCTTTAAGACACCTTTACATTGGTCATGTTGCACTGGTTTGCAAACATTTAATTTTTTCCTTTATCTTATCTTACACAGAATATTGCAGTGAAGTTTTCCTTTGATACAGTTAAAAGGGATCAGGACATACGACTCTGTTAAGGTTAATGTAATCTGAGGAAATTTGGTGTATCTATTTAGTTATATTAAACATAGGCCTGGTATTCAGATATGGAATTTAATTATGCTTGTGGGAGCACTTGTGTCATTTCTGTAAACTCCCAGAGTAAATTGGATCTTTCTGACATCTCTACCCACTATTCCTAAGACAGCAATTATATTCCTAGAGATGGAGTTTGAGATTCTATATGCATAGAGTTCAACCTTACTGATTTGTAAGATCTATAAAAAAATAATGTATTTCTTTCACATACAGCAGTCATTCATATATTGTAATTCTAGTACCTGCTTATTTTTCCTCATAACTGGTTAATCAGCAGGAAAGTATACAAGTAAGGACATGTATACCTTTTTTAAAATAATTCCCCCCGCTATTTAGATTTAAAAATGACATGTTAGAATGATAGTATAAAATAACAAAGTGTAAGAAAAATCAATGTAGTTTTTGAAAATAACAAAGTGGTAAACTGAAAATGATCTTTACAATAGGTTACTAAGCTTGTGGAAGGAGTTCCTTGATTGTGAATATAATAATTTTGGGAATATAACACGAAACACCATATTTATAATGCGCATAACTGACTTGCCTTGATTACATTTCTTGTATAAAGTAATATTTTATGCAAACAATAATCCACATAGAACACTATTTACCAAGGATACTTCACACCTTGCATACAACACACAACCTGTTGTAAAATGCTGCATATTATATGAAGAAAATTACAGTATCCATCCAGCATTCTTTACAGTGTGTGTCTCGTAAGTTAAGAATGATTTAATCTTTGACACATTCTTAATTAAAAGTTTTATCACAAGAATAAAAGACCCTTTTACAAGTACTTCATCCCACGATAACTGACATTTGACCTTCAACCACCACATTCCCTTTGTTCCTAAGATTTCCATCTAGGGGCTACAAAGGGCTGCATAACTAAACAGTGGCAGAGAATAATTCATTGTTATAGACTGCACAAATGAGGACAGCGGAGAAGCGTGTCCAGAGAGAGAAGTAAGATCATGCTCAGAGCTTACACATGTGTATATTACTGCTTTCCCCAGGAGAGGTGGCAGAACGCAGCGCTGTTGGGTCTTTGGCACGCACCTGCCCCAAGCCACCTCTATTCCTGTGGCTGGGGGTCAGCAGACCTTGACTATTGAGCAGACTGGTGGAGCTGCAGTGACCGCTCTGCATTTACCAAGCTGCTTCTGTCCCATGCATTGCGGTCCTGTGGCTTCAGAGTCATGTTGCCCTTGGAAGAGCTGGCATAGTTGCTTTACTCTGACTTTTTGATTGACTTCAAGGCTAGATAACTGTGACTTTTTGGTCACTATTTGAAAAGATCATAACTGCTTGCCAACTTTCAGAAATTTAATGTCTTCATTGTGGCATGGCATAACATTGGACTTTTACAGCAGCTGAGGCATTTGTTATATTGAGGCAGTTTTGGAGGAGACACTTTAACTGCCCATGACTTTCCATTGTGCTATACAGACTGTTGTCTTGCATTGGTATTATGTGACACAGGACAACCTCACTACATTCAAAAAGCATAATGGATATACAGTAGATATTTCACTTTCCAATATGCCTTCCTTTTGTAGTTTCAGGACACACTTCAATTATTTTAAAGCGTAACTAGGCAGTAGTTAGTGTACATTTTTTCAGTGCCTGTGTTTTTAAACTTTAACATTTTATTATGCAGTGATTAGATGTTCTTCCAGGTGCCTTTGACATTTAAAGCCCTTTTAAATTGAATTTTGATTGCTGTTGTTGAACATTACACACAACATATAAACTGGTGCAGTTGTCACCTGGTATGTTTTATAATGTCATGGTCTGTTTGCAAAATATTTTGTCAGCACTCTCATAGGGGTAAGGTCAGTTTGTTGAGCATGCAGTGACATCCCAGGTCATGGACATTTTCATCCAGTGAAGGAGGATGCCCTTTATCTCACTCCACAATTCACAGTGACTAATGAAGACTGACCCAGTCAACAAACAAATGTGATAATGACTTATACTGACAAAAAACAATCTGCGAGCAATACTGCATTGAAGCTGCAGGAAATGTGAAAGCAAAAACCTTTGGGGAAGATGATTGTACAGATGTAAGGTTAATCAAAATATTATATTGCCTAAATCATTAGCTGTAGCATTAAAATTAAAACAGGTCAGAATCACTGTAATTGAATCATTGACGCTGTAGTCATAGGAAGTGGTGATATTAATAGAGATAATTAAAAATAAGTCCTCTAATAAAGAGAACCAGGATATACAGACTCAAGAGATTTACTCTTTCCATGGGCATTCCTGAGCGGACTGACTGCAGTTTAAACACAATTATTTTGAGTTAAAATCTACTTGCAGCATAATCTTCCAGCTATTTATTCATGAACAGATATTTAAAATACAGTAAAACTGCCCTGAATTTGGCAATAACTTTTTATGCTTTCCTAATGGAGCCAGGCCCCTCTTGAACATCTTACAATTGCATTAAACTCAATGCACAGAGGCAGCAGCTTAGTGGAGGCTCATAAGAAATGACATTTCATCAGACTTAAGACAAAGGTTAGCTGCCTACATGTATGATAAAACTAAAGCAAATGACAGTTTAATAGCCTTATGTAAGCTTTTTGTAGGCGTATTATTTTTATTTAGACCTTTTCTGCCCCCCTTCCCTTTAATGGCCCTAATCCTTTCTTGGAGACATTCCAGTTCTTCGGCAACTGCTATCGAAAGAGACATGTAGCTACAGCTGCAGGCCCCTCTACAGCTGGAGCCTGCCAAGCCTGCTCTGTTCCAGCAGAGAGATGAGCAGCTATGATGACCACCTCAGGGTCGGATTTTACCTCATTGCTCCTGAGGGGACCAAGCTCTCTCTACCCTGAGTGAATAGAAAACCCTTTTCTTATCATGGCTCCAAAATGAACATGTGCCTTTTCCATGCAGCTATTCAGAATCCTAATTTCTACGCTATTTTAGAAATGAGAAGCAAGGCAGCCACACACGCACAGATGGAAATCGGTTTTAAGGGTGAGCATGGTTGGCTGTGGTTGTGAATTCAAACATACTTTATAAAAATGTTCAATACTGTATTGTAAATTAGTGTGCCAGAATATGTTGTTCCTGTGGTGAGGTATTGAAATCATGGCGACTTTTACAATGGTTTGTGAGAAGGTTTTTCTCATCTCCTATAGTTATTATGTTTGACTCAAGACGATCGGCATTATGAAATATTAAAGAAAACAGACAGCAATGCATGAAAAGGAACACATATTTAGATTAAAAGTAGTCTCCAGCTAAGAGAACACCCCTCAGGAAGCAACCAAAGTGTTCTCAAAGACAGAGTTGACCACAGACACAATATAAATCAATAAATAAATATGTATTACTTGTCATGACGCGCATGCATCAACATATGAAATGAACAGAATACGTAAAAGAAAAGCAATAGGCTAGTGTATGTTAATAAACTATAATAATAATAAAGTAACAGACAAACCAACGTTAATAAACTCTCAAACTAAATTAACACAGCACCCTTACACATGTTAAAAAATGCAGCAGTTACAAAACAGTACTATATCAGTTGTGAACTAATCGCTATCGGTGCCAAAATGGTGTTCTTTTAAGCGAAGTTCCTATTCCTTTAGGCGGAGCATTTACAATGGGAAAAATCAGTTTCAGCACAAGGTTGTTCTCTTAGACAAAGTGTTCTCTTAGGAGGTGTTCCTATATGCAGAGACTACTGTGTGCTTCTCTTGTTTAGGGATATTCTTTAATCTTTTTATTGGGATTCTAGAATTTTTAAAAAAATGTACTGTAACAGATAATATCCCATTAGCTACAAATACTGTTGTTCTGATAATGGGTAAAAGACATGCTCCACAATGACACTTTCAAACTATCTAACTGCATTGATTGCAATGCAGCAAGAGCTGTCAATGCTATAACAGCATCAATATGCACAGCAGTTAAAAAAAAAAAAGCAATTATAAAATACTATTTCTATTCTGTTATAATATCACTGACTGCTGTAGTTGCAGTAACAAGCTAATTTGTGGACTTTAAATTGATCTACCAGTCATTTTTCATAGTGTAATTTCAAATGGATTTGAATAATAATTGTGGATACTATGTTACTCACTCCTTTCCAAGTGTGATCAAAGTTAATAAAACATGCAGCCTAGCCTTTCTTTTCTTCTTATTCTTGACAACTGTAAGAATCTCTAGAAATCCAAGTCACTCCAGAGATTGAAATATCTGAAGTCAATAGATGGGGTGAGTCAGACATCACAGACAAAAGGAAATCCATGGCAAAGCAGGATTGAGGCTCCTTGCCCCCCTTCAGTTTGCAGGGTATCTTTCTTCACACATGCAGCTTTTATGTTTCCTTTGAGGGGCAAAAATGACCTGTTGTGAGTGATGGCTGCCTTTTTCCATAAAAGTATGGCTGAGCTGTTACATATATATATATATATTAGTTAAGCAACAGTGCCTGACAATGAAGGCTCTACTATGTGGTAGTTGACCGCAACAGGAGTTATGCGTCCCGAGCCAAAGGCTGTTAAAAAAGATTTACACCTTGAGCTTGGGTACCCTTCAGCTGAGAAAAGTTATAGGAAAATAGACCTAGCCCTAACCTGAAAATGTTCATTAATGATAAAAATAAAATAAAATTACAGAAAAAAAAGAAACTTTATTAAACAAATAACTTTGTACTTGTCAGAGCTGCTTATTGTTTATCTTGACAGTGCCATGTATCTGATTAACAGTTGATAATGTGATGTTCCAGCAGGCATCTACTGTCTGACAGAAGCTCGCCAGAGCTGGTAGTTGATTGGCTGATGGTACTGAATCGTTTTCTAATAAGGAAATATACATAAGGCATTACATAAACCAGCTGTCACCATATATTGTAGTGCTATTAATAGCAAGCTGAGAATGGGCCTGTGACTTTATTCTGTTCTTGTTTAATCAGAAGAGATTGTATAGTGATTATTTTTTCCATTTCACACTGCCTTTCACATAAAACTGCCTTTGGTTTAATGTGGAAAATGATGCTAGCTGCTGTGATGAGTCAATGCATTATCTGTAGTTCATGCTTCATTTTTTTTACACTCTCCATTGCGGTTAATTATTGATTTTATAGTCCCCGGGAAAAAAAAAAAAAAAAATGTAAACCATAAATAACCTAGAAATGCTTCCAAGCAATTATGGATGCTAATGAAAGTGATAATGCATGCAGTAAGTCATTCATTATTAGAACTTCTTCAATAGGGGGCTTTTGACAATTCTATTTTGTACTATATGTGGGTTTCATTCAAAATTACAGCATATCATAAAAATGAGTCAGAATCTATAGCTATAGGTTAGTACTTCACATATTCTCTTGTTTGTATAATTATCTACGGCTGTTTCCGCTTGCATCATTAATTACCAGGTTTAGGGCCTAATTTACGAAAGGGCACTAAACATTATAGTGCACCATAATTGCAATTAGTGTGCATGTTCATGATTTCCGTATTTACTATTGCAATTGTATTCATTATCGTGCGAAATAGTGGGCATATTATGGCGCACACTGATTTTATTGTGCCACACTATGGTAATCAGAATGAATATGTGATTTGTATGGTAATGCATGATAATATATTTAAATGATGCACCCCGCTCTGAACAATGAGATGAGCTTTATTCACACCACATTTACTAAAGGGCGATAATTGTAGTCTGCACCTTAAAGTGAGCGATAATTAGTTAGTTTGGAAACCAGGCTTTAACAACACTCTATTTAAACCTATTTGTCTGGGCTGAAATCTATCTGGCATCATGGAGGCATTGCTTGCATTAAAGTTTTCATATAGAGCAGTGAAAATGGATGTTATCATTTCTTAGATTGTATTTCATAGTTCATTACATTGGTACAAATAATACAGTGGTTAAATAAAACCCTGGATCAAACAAGGTATTATAATTTAAAACAACCTCCTCCACTATAATTTCAAGTTCCTCTGTGTGCAGTTTTAGTTTGCGTTGTCCCTGCCTGTCTCCTGCGGAGGGCTTTGTCTGTTGATCGCTCATTGTTGGTCAATGTAAGCCACCTCACCTTTCACAATAAGCCACTGACCAAAAGATATGCCTGGACTGCTGGGGCTTTTTATATCACAGTGGTCACAGGTCTTGAAGTCTTGAACATTATCGTGCTCACAATACATGTGGTGTGCATGCTATTGTATGTAAATTAGCCAAATAGTGGGCATGTAAATTAATGCATCCTCTGTTAGTAAATGGGACAATAAATTTAGATTTATGGTGCATGTTAGGCTCACTACTTAATGTGCATGTTACAGCTACATTTAGTGCTCTTTAGTAAATGAGACCCTAAGTTGTATACACAGGGCTCTGCATCTGAAAAGACTTCTGCATTTCGGATGTTGAGGTAGTTTTAGAGGTGACCACTAGGTGTGTGTAACTTTAATTTCTGCCCCTTCTGCAATTGAATTAGTAAATGGAAAATCTTCAGAAAGCCATCTCTTAGAAGTCTTTTCAGAAGTAAACACAGTGGTTGAAATAGAGTATTTTGCTGGAATAGTTAATAGCATGGTATAAGGCGATCCTAGCATTAACAGCACTAGAGAATAATAGAGAACATGTATTTATGTTTGGGTGGTGACACAAAATCAAGAAGATTTGCAAATCATTACCGTTGCAGCAGTTGAGCAGTTTATGTGAGCCAATGAATACAAATACTGTATTTCTGAGCGATTGTCTGATGGCTAACTGTAGCTTGCTGCTACAATTTCCTTCTACTAAACCTGTAATAATTAAAACATGATATACATATACACGTTAGCATTTCAGTGAGATGCTTTGGTTACTACAGTATGTCAGGGTTACTTATATGCTGACAACAACATGCAACATATACAATTAAGGGTCTAAAATGTCTGTTAAATGTTGTCTCTATTAATTGCACCTGATTTCAATGATTTCCATTGTTATGTGTCACGCTTTTACTTGCCAAATTCAATTCCCTATCTCTTTTACTGCAGAAATGTATTATGAATCTTTGTAGCATAAATTTAGACATGCTTAGACATGATCATTTTTCATCCTGGCCTCGATTAAAAGCATCACTAGAGCAGGCAGCGGGAGAAGCAGTTTTATAGACCTCGAGTGATTTTCTGCACTTGTAATGTCGGGGGGGCTATGACATTCAGGGTTTATTATATGTCTGTCTCCCTGTCATGTGAATGCACCGATCATGGTACCATAAAACCTTAATTTCAATGGTCAGGTTAAGGAAAAATGTGCTGTACTGCATGTCATTTTAGGGTAATGCACAGTGTACATAATGGTTGTATTGAACCAGATTTGTTATGTCTGAAAAGAGATACACAGTATTATTATTATTTGAAAATTTGATTAATCAAAATACTACTATGACGAATAATAATAATAATAATAATAATAATAATAATAATAATAATAATAATATGCAATCACATTGCTTTTGCCTAAGTTTCAAAGAGGTACTAAACCATTTTCAAAAGATAAATCCTGCCTGGGAGCCTTTTAAGATGTGGATTATCTACTTATTGCACAAACTGGGTTTTAGTTAGTTTAAGTTGGTCAGACTGCTGTTTGTTAACAATAATCTTTTAAGTTTGTACCATTTTTGGGATAAGAAGAAACCCATGGAAGTGCATGAACAAAGTCATTAGTTTTTATTTTTTCGTGGAAGATTACATTTATTATAAGGCGGCTTAAAAAGTGACCATCTTAATAAAGAAAAATAAAAGAATACAGTGTCACACTGACATTGCAAAGAAACAGATTCATCCCTGAAGCGTACAACAGCACCTTGCCATTTCAGCTCTAATTTTAAATTGGGAATTAGTATTTGTTGTGGGAAATGGAAAGATGAGAGTAGAATGAAAAAACAGGTCATCCCTTCCTCAGCTTTCTTTGTGTTTTATTCTCTGCAGAAACATATTGTACAAGGCCTATTCTATCCTAGACAATTTAAGTTGTGTCACTTAGGTGCTATGGCAACACTTCTAAATGCGCATTATAACATTTAATCCAAGACTAATGCGTCCCAGTAGAAAATTACTGCATAAACAACTCACAGATAAAAGCTAGATGATATGGAGATGTTAACTCCATGTACTGGTGTTACCAGCTGTTGTGGATTTATGGGCAAACATAAAATGCTCAGTAATGTAACCTAGCATGTGGTGTGATTGCAGATGTAATCACCCCCCATGTAAAATGTTCACCTCTTAATAGCTTACTTTTGACTTGTCTATGACACTACATTCATGAAAGTGTGACTTAATTTCGCTATATAGAAATCAATACAAATTATGATATATAGTTGACCATCTGTAATCTCTTTTATGGTCTATAGCAGAGAACGAAGAACATCCAACAAAAAAACCCCACCTGTTTAGAGGTATCCTGAGAACAGCACAAAACAAACTGCCAGGTATGCATCTAAGGCTGTGCTTAACAGTTTGCTTCACAGTGCATATACACTGTCAAAATAACAACACCCTCACTCCCAAGGAGAAGTTTTGCATGGGATCAATGTTTTATTTTATTAAAAGCAGGTTTTATATATGATAATTCTAACCCTTAAAAAAAAAAAAACAGTTGTTAACACTATGAAGCTTCCAAGTTTCCTTTTCAAAAAGAACATAAATTCATGAATTATTTAATTGTATTTAATTTTAATTATTATATGTAACATTGTATGTGTGAGAATGTGGAAATGAAAATGTATCAACACTGAGCTGCTGCATTTTTCTGTGCATACTGTGGAGAGTACTTCTTTTTAAATGAGTATGTATAGCCCACAGCTTCATTAATTATGTGGTGTGCATCCTCTGACTTTGCCAGCTGTTAGCAGCAGACGCATTCAATGGGAAAAGCAACATGCTTTAATAAACACTCTGGGTAGCTGCTGAAGTTTCAGGCCATCTTGTACTCCCTCCCCCAAGCTTAGACTGTTATGAAGGAAAATTTACAATGCAAACTTATGCCATTAACCATAACTATTGGTAATCAATCAAAAAGTTCTAGCCATGGGATAGCCAAAGGTTGTTTGCTGAAGAAAAATAGGTTGTTCATTGCACCTGCTGCTGCTCCCATATGCCAAGTGCAAAATAATATCCTTTCTAGACTCAACTGGGAATGCATTTCCTCATGCCTACCCTGTTTGCAATTAAATGTTTTAAGATCAAAGTATGAAAGGTATGAACAATTCCAAAAACATGATCTATTCCTACTGTGTGTTCTTCAACTAACCTGAAAAGACTCCTTGAGAAAACTTTTTTTATACACCATCACAAAACAGCAGCATGATGAAAACAAATGGAACCATATTTTAGATATCTACCTGAAATCTTGGACATTTCATATTCACCCGGGAACAAAGAATGCTGCTCAATCATTAAATTAAGAGCTCCCCACCCCCATTGATTTCTGTGTACATCTCAAATTCATACATGCAGAACTCAAGTTGATAGAATCCTGGCACTGCAATGAGAATGCAAGGTCAACCAGTGCAAAGCAGCTTATATATTTTAAAGACATCTCTTCTGCTATGTTAAGTAAAGTACATCAGGACATCTGACAGTCATTTTTATGTTTCAGCAATTTGTTTATATATTGGAACTAAACTTTGTTTCCTACATGAAACACAGGATTTACCCTGTTATATACCAAGTCCCTATTACACGTTTAATTTGCTATATCAGCTACAGTATTCATGGCTTGGTAAACTGATAACAAAGATATGTTATTACATCATTGCACATTTTCCATCAATTTTTGAAGGTACTTTATGAACGTATACATACCACGAACTGCATCAGAAAATTACAACAAATGTGACTAATTTGAATTTAATCTAATCCAAGACCATTTTTTGCAGTGAAATGGATTTTAAATTCACTCTTTCTTAAACCTGTGCAAGTCGCAGGAACAGCTGTACAACTACTAACTATTAACTGCTGTATAACCATTCACGTCAGTCATTATTAAATATATGATTATGAAATGGCACCTGTTTACTTTGTTATGCACAATCTGCGCTTATAGATTACAGGTAGATCGAGTCACTCGAGGGAAACCTTTCTGTGCGTTTCCAAAAACACCACAACCTTTTTATTAAGGAGCAAACCCTTTAAGGCCACGTGGATATTCATTTACAAAAAAGTGAACTGAGCTTGTAACAAGTGAATACATTAATAACTTGAAAAACTTTGTGGTTACCCACTTGCATAAAGCCCTCACAACTTGTAGAGTTATAGAGTAAGGAAATGTGAACACAATGAAAGAGGCTCTTTATAAAATATAGAAGAGCATCTGGGGAAACATAGCCCTGAATTCAATAAAAGGATAGATCAGCTATAGATATAGCTGTGCTGTAATGCCCTGATGGACAATACAATGATTATAGCATAACACAGTCCATAGGGTACATTACAGACGCCAGGTACCGAGGAGGACCTTTGAATGATCCGTTGGTTACAAATACAGCACGACTCCCAGAACTACATACTGGGATGTGCATAGTGGTAAGTATTAGTGAACCACATCCTACTTCAGTGTCATTTAAATTACTTGATACTGAATGAGAGTACATCCCGCTGCTGGCAATAAATAATGTATTACTTACACTTAGATTCAGTTGTGCTTAGAAGGGCTTCATCATACAACGTAATAAACAATTGTAATAGCAGTCTCGATTTCGACATTTCAGATTTGAAAAATAGAAACCGGGTAAAAACAATCAAGAAAAAAACCCCCTGCAAATCAGTGTAAAATTCTTAAGAACTAAACAGCATTAATTAATACATATTTAAAATCTACTCAGGTATTTTTATGTGTCAATTTTTCAGGAGAAGAAAAACTAAAATCATAAAGAATAAATGTTTTTTAGGGTTCATTGTGCAGCTTTATCTTCTAACTGGTTTTTGTTAGAATGTTAGAATGCGTTTCTATCCCTTTGCTATTCTCCTGTATCTTTTAAGATGCTGAACTACAAGATCTTAGATGGAACACAATTGTATTAGTATAAAGCTACATTTTCTTTGATGAAAACTATCCCCCCCTCTGCTTACAATTATACCAAGACAGCATTAATAAACCAGGCTTTTCATTTGTCTTCTCAGGATTTTTACCTTCAAAAAGTAGTACATGGCGTTACATTGTTTTAGTACAATTGATTACAGTCTCTACATCAGCCTAATGGAAGTAATACCTACTGTGTCTAGATTTCTATTTGTTTCTACTATTTAGCTATTGAAAAACTGTTCAATGCTGGAATTGGCGAGGTAATGAAAACCATGAATGCTAAAAAAAAAACATTGCTGACTTGTAGAAAAAAAAGAATCCAGTGACATCTATGTAGAATTCAATATTCTGACAAATTTATGACCCGAAAGACTGTATATTGCTTTTTATTATTGTATAGATTTGTCAACTAAAATCAAAAATACATACTGTACATAGCATCTGCTACTGAATTTTTGTATTGTATTTTTTTTTTATTTTTATGGAGGCTCTTATTAAAATGGTGCTATACAGAAAGTCCTTAATGTGAACCTCAAAGATAGGAGTCCATTTAAGTTCCATCGTATCCTAGATTTGCTGCTTTCAGCTGGACTTCTGGTAGGAACAACTACTGTAGATTTTATTGTATGGTTGTGAGGATTTCTTATTTGCCAGCTGGGACCAGTTGATGAGCTACAGAACAAAGATACAGAGAGAGAGAGAGAGAGAGAGAGAGAGAGAGAGAGAGAGAGAGAGAGAGAGAGAGAGAGAGAGAGAGAGAGAGAGAGAGAGAGAGAAATAGGATTTTCTCAGTGCCCTATCCTTTACAGCTTCAAAAGCATTTACTGATATAGCAGAATTAATAAGAGTAAAATAGAGCAAGCTCCCTGAAAGTATTGCTTGATAAAAGGAACTGTATATCCTTATAGTGTTTTAGTTATAATATGATAAATTAGTGGTGGAATCTGGATACCTTGTAGGAAATAACTTTAACAGAGTTATTATTATTATTATTATTATTATTATTATTATTATTATTATTATTATTATTATTATTATTATTATTATTATTATTATTTTATATAATAATAATTTTTCAAAAGGTGTAGTGTTTTAATGTACCACCTGGCTCCATAATCAAGGTACATTTTAAGACAGGTCAAGTTTTTCAACTTACCTCAAATCCCCAAATCAATTGATTTTATTTACCATGTAAAATGAGTATTTATTGAGGGAACTGCAAAATGCTTAATTGCTGTAGTCAGAGAGTCCATCGTGAGAAAATCGTGACAAAATTATAAATCACACTCTTGTTTAATTTTAACATTGTTGTCCAATTCCTATTTTCTAATATACTGTATCTTCCTGTTTTACACAGTGGAGCCCAAAACACATTTTGGCAACAATAGGGCCCATCGCCATCTTGCTCAAGAGCCACCTTTACTTTTCATTTACTTGCAGATAATGTTTGATATGAATGGCTCTGCATCATTTTCTGCTGTAACTTTTAACTTTGTCAGATCCTCTGGTATGCTTCTTGATTTTTAACTTTCACCCAGTAAATGCACACAATTTGTAAAAACAAACAAACAAACAAACAAAAATACTTTTGGCCACAGGGTTTCTCCTCTAAAACACGTGTTTCAGTGTTTAAAGACACAAAGTAGCAACAGTTTCTGAAGCTAGAATACTGAAGCACTAATTCACTATTTGCTCTGCTCTTGGAACTTCATAATTTAAGGTCTTGGCTGTAAGATGGGTGGCAGAATTGAAGACTCATTTTTGTTATAATTTATAAAAAATAAAAACAGTGTCTGGTAGAACTTCATATTATTGAGCCAGCATTACATAAATGTACTGTACTGTATGTATCTTTTATACACAGACATGCAGCACATTCAATTGATAACAGAACCATTTCCTGACAGATATGATTAAAATTAAAATGACTAAAGTCAAAAATTTCAGCCAAATTGGATTTTGAAAAATTAATGTGCTCTGTAGCGGTAAAGGCATGTTGTAATATGTTTTGTAATGGAGCTGTACTGCAAAAGGACAAACATTATTAATGAGATTTTTCTGAAAGGACGTTTAGAAATTGTGTTAGACAATAGAAACGAAATGAAGATAAGGACAAATAATACTTTCATCAACCATACCTGATTCCTAACAATAACAACGTATTTCGTCTAGAAAGATCATGTATTTAAAAACTATTTGTCGAGTTATTCAATATTGTACACGTTTGTAGCATAAATAACCTGTGGTTCATTGAAAGTGGTGACATTGTAAAGCATGGTATTTCTCTACTCAGCCATTGTTCATTGTTACTCAAACTCAAATGCATTTAGTTACAGTAACTATAACTATGCCCAGCATAGTCACTCTTTATTTTCGTACATTTTCATTTTAACAAGTAAAATTGCATGCTGAAAATAAAATTTGACATTTGGACCAATAGCTGTCGAAAAAAATACACACTGAGGGAGCAAACAATGATGTTATTGATAGTGATGTCATTTTAAAGGGCTGGTTTCTGATGTTGAGTATACAAGCATACCATTTGATTCACATGACATAGCCTAATTGGTCAACATGTCTATAGTGTAAATGTCGAAAGACGTGGTTTTGTTGACCACACTGTGGTTAAATCCTTTCCATATTGCACAGTTGTGACAGGTTGTAAGGCTTACTATACACTGCAAGAATGTAGAAGACAGCTTAGCAAAGGGTTAAAGGACATTTGATTTTACAGTGATTTACAGATTGAAAAACGCAACACTCTGAAGCAACCTCTAATTCATATTTACAGCACCATCTTGACCACATGTGTGCCTCTAAAGCTAAATACAACCATCGAATTAAACAGCACCACTCTATTGTAGGTCCTATAAATCACCACGAAACTGCATATGAATAATCATGGTAATAAAGTAGAAGTGTTCAGTAAGGTTATTATGTACTGTGCTGGTGTGATCAGATATGGAAAGCATTGTGTGGAGATTGAACAAGTTAGCTGATACTGAATTTAATACTGGCATCAAGTATGTAAATGGAAAAAAAGATAATGAATAAACGCAGACTGCTTCATTCATTTAAAATATGGGGAGCTTTTGCCAGGATACTGTATATGCCACATGTATTATGTTTTTGTATCAAAATCCACCTGCCATTATCTGGACCTGTAGTATCCTAGTTGCTGGCTCCTTTTAAAAAAGTGGGACCAGCAGAATGTCATTTCTTTGGAATGAGGAAGAAGTTATTCAAAAGAAGCTGGCAGCTAGCATTGTACAAGCTCAGAAAATGACAGGATGCTGAGACCATCATACAAATGTAACGGACGGGTAAGAAGTGCCAAATATATACTACTCTAGATTCACTGCAATGTGCTGTTTGTGCACATGTATAAAACATTTTTCCTTGAGCTATCTGGTAATGGGAGCACAATGATACAGTAGCTATTTATAATGAGATCAGTCACTTATGTTGTTTGGGTCATCTCATAGGAAAAGGAGGTGGACTGAATGAGATTAAGTGATTTCCAAAGAAAAAAAAGGCTTTGTGGTTCGGGTCAGGTTTTAGCTTGTGCTCTACCAAAGGCCTCAGGCAGTAAAACATATGCCCACTAATGTACATACTGAAAAGTAATATGGAGCAGTTTTGGTAACTCAAATCTTCTCGTTATAAATCATGCTCCTGTTTGCATTATGAACCTGAAGCCTAGCATTACATTTAATGATGTAACTGCTTATCCTTATAGCAGCTTTTTAAAAACTACCAAATAATCAGAACTAAACGAGGTACACTTATTTTATGGTAACACTGCTTTAAAAAAAAAAAAAGAAAAAGAAACAGTTGCTGTTTGTTTTCTTCTTTGATACACGGGTATAAGTATAGCAGCACCATGATAAAATGAAATGATAATTTTAAAAAAAATCATTTCATACATGTATCATTTTGTTTGAAGAGGAAGAAATAATGGTTGTTGATTTGGAACCACAAATATAATATTATTATACAGTTAATTCCCTAAGTTCTACCAGTTGTACCTACCTTATAGTCCTCAAGGTCCATAACGTATACATAAACGTAATATTACAGATAAAATATTTTTGTTTGCATTTGCATTAAAAGAACGCTTCTACCTTGGAAGATATTAACATACCAGAAACATGCATCAAAGGCTTAAACACATTAGAATTTATTTATATCTGGCTGTGGGGATCTTATTGAGCCCACATATCACAATCCTGTGATTATACGATGAGCTCATTCACTTTAATACTACAGTATATAAACCCAGCAAGCTGTATATCCTAGCAAATTTACCTACAGGCTAAGCTGCATCGAAAAAATATGATGTGTGATGCAGATTATATTAACAGCAAACACCGTATTTAATATTGTTTGAAATCATTGATTGTACCTCAATACATGGCTCATTAATGGACTGACCAATATTGTATCTGATATAAAATGCAGAGTATTTGTGGATGGGACATTGGTTGCCTGTTTTAACCAACTGGAACCCACCCTCATTTGGTGTATCCAGTAATATGTGTAATAATGCATTTCTAATTGGGTGGGTGTCTAACACATTTCATACATAATACTGCTCAGTCTGCTATAGGTTCATGCTAATTATTGAACAAATTTTCAATAATATTTTCTGTGATATAAAGCATGTTATGATGGGAAAACCCTTATAATAAAGTGGCTTTCAACAGCTGTTGGAACATTTCCATCACAATGTCACTTTACGTGGCAATTGTTAAACTAGGGTTGCAAGTAATGTTCTGCTAAATGTTCTGGTAAACTGTCGGAACCTCTTGCATGGCTGCTTCTAAAGTGCAGGTTAAATGAATTATAGTCAATCATATCCATGTAAAGATGGCCTGCTTTGATCAAAACCATCAAAGCTCAGTGGGTTTAGTTCATGAGAGCCATTTCATGTTTTTGCTGTCCAACAGTAGATTTCTTTTATTAAGCAGTCTTACATTAATTTCTCATGCTGTTAGTCAACTTTTATCAGTGTTAAATTGTATATGTGGATGTGATGCTGCTCTGCAAAACTGTTAGATAGAATCATGGGGGGGAAAGATTGCTTCTGCAGGGTAACGCATTCACAATTGAACAGTTAAACTTGAATACAATTTTAAGTTTTCAATATCTTATGCTCCAGTGGTTTTGATTGTGCTTGTGCGATGCATTTAGTGACTAGAATAGATTCTCTGAAATCGCAATTACCATGGAAAAGAAGACAAAATACAAAGAGAAAGTCTGTAGCTGATGAAATAGAAAGGTAAAATGTGACCTTTTAATTTCACCCCTATGCTCAATTTAGCCTTCTGATCACACACTTATCTTATATTAAGTAAAATGAAGCAATAGATATGGTTTCATTTATTTAAAAAGTACATTTCAAGCATGCCCTTCTGTATGAACTCCTGGATTGCTTTAGCTCTTTGAATAGCCCATGAAAAAGCTCACAATTAAAGCCTTGGCTACTTTATACCAAAAACAGGTCAGAATTAAGTTTGGATATTTTCTAATCCAGGACACAAATGCCTTAATATTCTCAATAGTCTTTGTGTTACCAGGTTACCAGGAATTGAACAAACCATGCATTCTTAAAGCACCGTTGATGAAGCTAGGAGAGATACTTTCAGCCAATTTGTATTGCTGTTTTAATGTCATTTAAGTATGTTACAGCTCTTAAATGAAAAAAAAAATCTTCTTGTTTTATCAGATATCTTGGCAAAGTGACGGTTGCTGCAGGAAATGCCAGTAACTGCTAAGATAGCTTGGTTTACTGATAACAGAAATGATTTTTGAAAAAGATCAATCCTCATTCCCCTATCACTGTATCTGTCCTTTGCTGGTCCTTACTGTATAGTCTTTAAATAATGGCTTTGTAGGTACAGCTATGGCCTAGAATTTTAGGATTGAAACATCATTTAAATAATATATTCATATGAACAGAATGTTATTTAACATCATATAATCAAAGAAACTACACAATTATATCGCAAGAGTCTACTGGAAGCCATAATAGTCGTCCAGTATTTCATGTTAGATTTTGAACATTTTTCAGTTTTTCGTTAAGTATATGGAAAACTACAAAGTGGAATGTAATTCAATATGTTAACGTAACATTGGTCAGCAGGTTTCATTCAATTTTATGAAGCAAATTTAGTAATTCTATAGGGCGATGCAAAACTTTTGGCCATAGCTGTATGCGAAGGTGCTACGGGTCAGCAGTTGTTGGGGTATCATTGTCTCATTGCTCCAGAAATGTCTGTAATGTAAGGATAACATTGGAATGAAACATATTCTTAGGAGATTTTAAATTCCAAACTGCTCTTGTGTCCCATGTGTCTTATGTGTCCCATGTGTCTTATTCCAATATTGCCAGCTCCCCTTTGTACTTTTTTCAAAGCTGAATTCAATCCATTGTACATCAGCAAAATGCTGACCTCTGATTGTGGTTCACAATTTGATGGTTTAATAGCTCTTTTATCCTATTGTATTTAGTAACAGTATGATCTGTGCTACCCATTGGATAGCCAAAAGCATGCTTGTAAAATGCAAATTGACACTTGACCTTTGTAATATGTGAATATTAATTATATATGAAACCTACAAATAATTTATTTATAAATGGAATGCTTCAAATACCAGTAGCATCAGCTATTTGAAATATGAATGACTATTCCTTATGGTGCAAGTGGGTTTTTTCTTTCTTCTGAATCTTCCCTAATATAGTGTATATGGGAACGACAAAAGCAGCCTTTTATAAAGCACATTATAACTTCTGACATTCATTTTAAACAGCCACTTTTATTACCCTGTTAATTTGATTACAGTGACATTCATACTTCAGCAGTCATATTTTATCTATCAAATATACCTGTCTATGTAACATTCTTTGACCTTTGGCACCATGCTGGATAAAAGACCAAACAGCCATTTTCCTTCTGCAAAACAGAGGCAGAGAAATACATTTGTCATTGTGTCACTTTGGTTGTTTTATAATGGTACTTTCAAAGACACCAGAATAAGGTAGCTGGCATAACAGAACAGAAATAAACCATATAGAATAAATAGAGAAATGTAACAGTTTTCTGGTATGACAGGAGGTCTTGACATCTCCAGTCAGGGATGTATATACAGAGCAGTACAAATCAATGATGTTTAACATCAATGTGATTTATTCCATGGTAAACTTTGACATCTTACCTTTAATAGAGGTCTGGGCATTAACATTACAGATTGTGACTTATCACTGTTATTCCTAATTCCTGGATGCAAAACACTGTGTTTTTGGCTTACGAAAGAATAATGACATAGATAGAAAATGGTACAATGTTAATGCAAGTCTAAAAACAATGCAACATTTATGGAGAGACCAAATCAAACACTAATTATAATATATACTGAGGAAATTGCTAACTGTTTCCAGTGTAACAGATTCATTTGTATGTGTTGAACAATCACCTGCGTAAAGTGACATAGTAATGGGAATGTTCCAACAGCTGTTTAAAGCCATTTTATTAGTTATTCGGTCTCCACAATAAAACCATAACTGGTGTTCTATTTACCGTACTGCCTGAGGTGTAATATGTTATCTGGTATTGCTTGTTTAATAGGCATCTGGTATTTGACAGGATCACATATTTAACAGCTTTTTGCATGCTTAGTTTAATCATTGTTCTTGTTTAGATAATCATGCACAGTAAAAACTGGGAAACTGAGGCTTGGTCCTTAAATGAAGAGTGTATGTTGCTGTTACTTTGATACAAAGCGCAACTAATTCACAATGGATCCTGGGCTGTTCAGGTTAAGTGATATCACTTCTTCTCTACATAAAAACATGTTACATTTTTTTTAAACATGAACTTACTTCATTATTTAAAAATGGATTTCCCCAAAAAATCCAGAGCACTTTGTGTCAAAACAATTGTCTAATTTTAGTTTTATAAAACATGCATAGTTACCGTATCCTAGGGTTGAACCAATAAATGACTGGCACTACTTGTATTACTTGTAGATTGATATTTGTTTACACACCTTTTGTTTTTTCCTTGTTCAGCATAACTGTCTAGACGTGTCTGATTGCTGTCAACGCAGTTTGTGCAGCTGTGAATATTTAATATAAAATCTGAAGACCATAAAGGGTTGAATTATTACATTCAATTTATCACTCCATGAATGCACTGAAGAGCAGTTAATGAGACTCTAGGACTTTCTCACTTGAATTAGTTGTGCAATAGTATCAGAGAGCCAAGCTCGGAATAATAAGGTTGGCACTCTGCAGCACTTTCTGAATGTCATTTGTGCAGTAAGTTCACTAGAGATTGTCATTAAACATTTTGCCAGGGCCATTCCTATCTCGCTTTGTCCATGGAATATATGAGGCAGAGCACAGGTTAATGATCGTTAATTGGACTTCATTAAGTAGTAATGGAGCATCTTGAGCCACTAATTAGGTCCAAGTGTTGAAGAGCAATGTCATAAAATTAAGAAATAATGAACTAGAAGGTGTGCATTATCATGCACTGTAGCACACCCTGGGTTGTTACGTGCTTAATATTGTCTCCAGTGAGCTGTACAGCGTGATGCATATTAATGGCAGTGGAGTATCTTACTGTTTAAGTATACTACCTAGTCCTTTTGTTATGCACTTATAAAGTAATTTAATAATGAATGTCTTATTAGCTAAAATGAATTAGAATTGCCCTGTTAACTTAGTACGATTATTACAGTAGCAGTGTAGCAGTGGTAGTGCACATTCCATTACAAGTTTGACTATGTCGTACTTGCTACCAAATGCATGGCCAAGTTGTTGCAATGCTGATTAAAACAAAGTCAGTCCCCAAGAACAAACAGAGATTTAATTTGGTACTTAATCAACCATGTATTATTTATTTGAGTTAAGTGACAATATGTTTTGCAAAAGGGCCTACAGTTCGCTTTCACTTTGAATGCCTGTGCCACCTTATAAGAAGTGTTAATTATAAGAAAGGGTCTAATTATCATATTGAAGGCTGGGGTGAGTAAGAAGCAATACAGTTCCTGGCAGAAATGCCGGAGCTTGTAATGTTGGCACAGAGTTGTATAGTAGAATACATAATATACTGTAGCTGCGTTAATTTCAATAATTAATTTGCCAGTTGAGTGACAGAGTGAGTGGTTTAGTTGTTGGATGCAGGCAGTAAACATTGTATATATTTGGTAATATAAACGTCAGATCTCTGCCCATATGAGAACATATTTGAGCCAAGAAATGCATTAAAAAAAGAAGTCTGGAATTGTTCCATTGCCTTTGAGCTGTCAACAGTGTTTGAGTTTGGCCATTTTTTATAGGGGCTCCTTCAGTATCTGGATGCTGGACATGGCAGGTGTGTGAGTTCTACTTTAAGTTTCTCAAACTACTACCCACTAACAATGTGAACAGTCGCATAGTCATCTAGGAATACTCTGTGCAACTGGGCATTATAGGGGCACATGATTGACTGGGAGGCTCTGAAGTAACTCATGGTCTTATATGCTCTCTGCTTTGATGAATCATGTGGTGAAGCTACTTGGCATTGATCAGAATGGAAAAGATACTACAGATTGAATACACTCTCAACAAAGTGAAAACCATAAACAAACTATACCTTCAATGCCACCGCTCACCATTGTTATGTGTGTGGATCAAAATTGTACTGAACCAGCACATTATATATATATATATATATATATATATATATATATATATATATATATATATATATATATATATATATATATATATATATATATATATATATATATAAAGACATATGCTACTGGATTTGCCAATAAATGAATAAAAGCTCTGGTTTATAAATACCATGTGGAAGATGATTGATTCCTTTGCTGTCAGCATGGTGTATTGTATAATACAAAGGGTACTCCTACCTATAAAAGGTTTTTACCAAGTCATAAGGAATGATGATTCCACATATATGGGTAATATGGGGTTCAGAAGGCCAGCTGTGAACACATTTTATTGGGACAGTAAAACAAGCATGCCTTTTTTGAAGCAATTATTGGAACTTCATAGGAGACACCAACAGTGTGAGATATAACACTATAATAAAACAGGCAGTGTCCTGCAACACTTTTATATGCCTTTACTATAATGAATGCTAATATAAGTCATCCATTAAAGCTTTCATGAACTGGCAAAATGGTATTGTGGTAATGGAACATTCTATAGTAATGGCTAATCAAAACACATGGGTCAATAAATTACATTAAATGTAGCAGCCTCTACCCTCCTTAATAAAAAAAAAAAAAAAAAGAAAGAAAAAATCTTCCAACACCATCGGCATTATTAAAGAGAACCTGTAATTACATCAAGTTCCCTTCGACTTCAGCTACAGCAAGCAAAATGAGTTTTACAACATCAGCTGTCCATCAGTGATATATTGATTGCATGTGTGGAACATTACAGGCATCAGTGGGAGCCAACACTGCCATGTTGATATTGATTCACCTTTTTTTTTTTAAACTGCAGGTTTACCTCATCTTGAAGTTGTCATGACACACATCAGTGGACACAAGCTAATCACATGTAAATATACTGTTTGGAATGCCACAATTGTAGCACTGCAGTAAAAACAGATCTGACAAATCACATGGTGGCAATACTAACTTCCCTAAAAGCTTTATTTGACAGTTTTTTTTTGTGAGATATTATGCATTAGAATTCTCACTTCTACCATAAAAGATAAAAATATGTATTTAAATTATATTATTATAATTAGTTAGTCTATTAATATCTCATTTTAACTGATTAGCTTTCAAATTTCCTTCTGACTACAGGGCCATTATTCAAAACGACATCTTTAATGGTATGTTAAGGAGAATAACACCATTACAACCCATTCAATAATAAAATAGATTTTAATTGTGGCAGACACAAATGTCAAAATACTTTTTCAAAGATTTTATTATTGGTACTGGTTTGATAATAAAAACATATTACTGTAGCTAATGTAATAATTAGAAGACCTAAGTGTGAGCAATGAGGCACACACAACTACAAATGTTGAATTACGTTAGTATAGAAATGTAAACATTATGATGTTAAATGACATTGTCATCCAAATGCTTCTTACTCCAATCTCTGGGGGCTTTAAACTGCAGCATATGACATTTCCCAACCCACAGCATGCTGGCCCAGTCAACTGCAACAGAACAACGAGCTGAATATAAATGAAAATATAACAAATTTGAATAGAATGGTAAGCAAGTAGTATAACACACCGTGTTCAATTTCAAACCACAGCTCTGTGAATAACACATATAAAACAGAGACAGGGGAATCTTCTGACCCTCAATCTTTTCATTCTTGCTTTCAGAGATTATTAGGAAATAGGCCCAGTGCACAAGAGAAATCTAGACGTCGCCACTGAAAACTGGATGCAAATAACAGGAGGCAGACAGGGAGATATTCAATGTGTGTTTAGGAAGGGTTTATCAAATGGAGTTATATTACAACTGATAGACGTATAACATTATAATCAGTAGGACAGCATCCTCTCCTGTATTCAGTGATCCCTATGGGACAGTGCCAAGCAAAGAATGGTAATGACAGCAGCACAGGTTTTTTGGACAACAGTCTCTCTTCAGATATCATTGGCAACATCTAATTATAAACAAGAAGACATCAATGCATCTCTTTCCATAGTGGCAGGGTAGATTAACTAAATCCAAATGTATTTGACAGGGACAACTTGAAATGATATGATTTAAGCATATATTTGATCAAAGTTACATTTGGTATTAAGTGCTTATGAATTATGCATCTATGCACCAGTATTATTTAGGTGATTGTAATATGTATTATCATTTTTATATATAAGCGTCTAGAATACATGGTTAGTTCATTTGTCTTTGTCCATTCTTGGATACCACACTGGAGGAGTCATTTAGCCATAAAGATTAAGGAAGGCGTTGTGGTTTATATTAACACCATGCAAGCCTGCCTTTGAAAGCAAGTTCACATTTGTTTTCCAAGTTTTTTGTGTTTTTTTAATAAAATAAATTACAAATATCAAAGATAATACTATTACAAAAAAAAAAAAAAATTCTTGCTTTATTGCCTTTGGATTCTCTCAGTAACTAACGAAAACACAGCTTTTCAAAGCTGGAAGGGTCACTAGATCTCATTGTACATGTGATTTTGGGGCATGCATGTCGTCTGCATGGCTAACAGTTTGGGAGTTTAAGTTTAACAGACACAAAGAGAACCTGAATGCTACCGTTGCCAAAAAGTTTGTTGTATCTCCAGGGTGAGCCTACAGGGCACTGTTCGCATTAGTTTGAAACTATAAAGAAGAGCTTCCTGCAGCTGTAGTTTATATAACAGCAACTAAAACATCCCATCCCTTTTGAAATAGGATGTTCTTTCCAACAGAGTATACAGATTAGTTCCAGGATACGACTACAAACTGCATTACTTAAATGGCCAGAAATTGGTTTAGAAAACACCAGAATGTACTTTTTGTATAAACGTGTAAAAGGTTTTTAACTTCACCCACAAGCTATGTGTTTCATAAACGTTTTACATGTGTGGCAAAGTGGTTTGTAGTGCACAGGTGTAGAGGTGATGCAGTGCTTAATAGCAACAGTCCAACAACAGTTCCAATGGTGAAAATGAAGCTTTATTTGTTGCTTTAAATAATAAGACTGTCTATACACAGCGATGTGTAAAGCCAGTCAAAACCACGGGGTTCAGTCCCGAAATAATAATAACACACACTATACACAGATACGGTCACGAATCCCAACACTAAGTGCTCTTTGTGTAAGTGGTGAATTATACAGTAACAGTGAAGCTGTGGTGCAGTCCGGGGTTGATGCTGGCTGAATAGTGACAGCTCCCAGATTTAGTCTTCTATGAATGATAAGGGTGGCAATTAATAACAGACAGATACAACACGACAAAAACTCACGGTTACTTTCGGCTTTTACCATCCTTTACAGGTCTTTCACAACCATAACAAAGGAACAGATTGCTCGGCCACATTCCATGATATACCTTCAGTCACGCCCCCTTTGGCAGTGAGTGCAATCACATCTCCTCCAATCCAATCACATCTCCTCCATACTGCAGTAAGGCACTGACTTCTAGTATTATGGCTTCTCCCCTTTTGGATGGCCAACTTCCGACTGACTCTGGAATGAAATGTCAAACCAACCAGTCCGGGGCACACTGTTTCTGTTATACCGTGCCCTCACCAGTCAGGAGGGAGATTGTTGACTAGGATTTATTCACTGTCTGTCACACATTTTAAATTGACATTAGGCTAAATATTTTCCCCTCTTTGTTGGCATTTTCCTTCTTATCTTGCTAAACATATGTAGGAATTATGCTCCAGTGGCAGAATTATGAGGCTATACTGTATATGGTGGGATTCTTTGGCTGCTGTCATTTTCATTTTTAGTTACAGCCCTAAGCGTGTCTATTTCAAGAGAAGACAATACACTCTCTGCAGTATCTTCCTCATCAATGTGACAGCACAAAATAGTTCATTTTGAATTTCAAGTGGTCTGCAAGTGATTTGAAATGAAAAGCAAATCAGGAATAAAACTACAACCCCTAACAATACAATTTAGCAAGCACTTCTTCAGAAGTGCATCAAATTCAAGCTGTATTGATATACACATCTAACACAATGATCATTAAATGAACATATAATGCAGTCCTGTAGTCATTTTAAAGCTCAGTAAATCGTGACAAAATAAATGGATATCAAGATAATATTTTCAATTTTCTCTAAATAAGATGCTCTTTTTGTTATATCTACGGTTGCACCCAAGCAACGGTTTAAAAAAAAAAAAAGTATAATAAAATTGATTACAAGATGTCAGGTTCCTCAAAACAGTGACTTGTGATGGTGCAGTTTATAGCTTGGGGATATTTACATCTAATAACTGCATGGCAAAAAATAAAAATCTTTTTTTTTAGTTCAGAATATGTTTTACAGGTTTCACAATCTGGCATGTGTGGCCAGCCAGTTAGAGTAGGAGGAATGTTCAGAATTATGCTGTTCCTGGACCTCAGCCAGTATCCAGAAAAAGAAATAGGTCAGAGAAGATGAATATTACTGAAACCACTAACCAAGATGAAAACGGATGCCTTACCCTTTGGCCTAGGGGTGGAGTATTTTCCTCATGTACTCCTTGAATACATACTTCTGGATTGTAGTAGGTTTTAATTGGTCATATCTCTACCAATAAAAAATAAATAAAAACTTTTACCTGACTAGAAAAACAAAACAGCTCCACTACAGCTTGAGGAAAATAATTCCTTACCATGTTACCTGTCTTTCCTCTTTAAAGCTGTTGTATAGATGTGTAGCAAAGTAGATTCCATTTATCTCACAGTGCAATCACCAACTAAACTTGGACCAGTAACTTGTAAAGCTGACAAGATAAAAGGATTCTAAAGAAAAAGGCCCCACTTGTTGGTTTCAGGGAAGATTATTTGTTATTTCAATTTGAATTGAAGGTTTATATATATAAGGTTCTATATTTTGCTAGTCTGCTGTTTAATGCATTGTACCCAAGTTTAGCTAAGCCTTCTGTGCACTCTTCAAAGAAATTATTTACATTACCCAAAAAGTACAGTCACTTCAGGGGCTCAATTCCTCTCTTCTACCTCCCTTAAATGCTCACCTCTGAGCCAAATTGCAACATTCCTGCTAGTACTCACAGCAGTACCGTAGGAACTTATGAATGACATGTACTACTTACTGTATGTTAGGAAAGGAAATACAACTGACAAAACAGTTGTTATACTGGTACATACAGTCAAGCCAAATGAAGACTATTGACTTTTCATGCACTCAATGTACATTGCAGTTATCATTACATTAAAGACAGATTTAATGTTTTCACCAAAGTTGTCTAACAACCTTCTTAAATATGTAATAAATATTTATACTTTACAACCATATGGGACATTGCATTAAATAACTTAAATAACCTAAGAGGCTATCACTAACTGGCACTCTTTCATTTAAATTATCAAATGAAAGCTTTGAGTCCTCCCAGAGCAGATGCTAAAAATCATATGGACTGCAAATTGGCTGAGGGTGGGCCAGATGGCAGGAATTTACCTATTAGACGACTCAAAACAAATCCACGTTCGCGTTGGCAAACTGCATACTAGCATCTATTACTTTGATGAGATCAGGATGGAAAGGATACACAAACCTGTATTCTTCAGCAAGAGGATACTTTAAAAGGTTGCACCTTAAGGTTTTAGAGCAGAAACAAAATGAAATTGGTGTATTACTGGGAGAGTTCCGTCATGGACCTTTTATTGTTATCATTTTGTTTTGAATGGAGGCTTAAGATTTGCTACCCAACTTGATGTTTGATGGGGTTAGGCTTGGTTGTGGAAATGAGAGCAGGGGAGTGATTCACACTCACAGCTGCTTGGGAAGTATGGTGCAACAGTTAAAATGTATTTATCTTTTCCTATCTGAGCCAAGACCCCTTTAGAATTTAAATGACAGTACAGGATCTTTGATTGATAGGAATGTGTCTGATCTTCCAGCCTCCAGAGGGCTATCTCTCTCCATTGTCCCACAAAGCGATCAGATTTTACAAAATTAAAAACATGGGGTCAGCTTCCGCACAAAGCAAAATGATTTCATGACAATAACTAATACTTATGTCTTTATTTAAAGGCGTCTCACAAGCATGTTTCGTTTACAATGCATTGTGTCCCTTAAATATAACAGCAATAGATCTTCCTTACATTTCCTAGCCATCCACCCATGAATTTTGTAGATGTTGCACACAACACACCAGTCTGGCTTAGCTTCCAGTAAAGGAGCTCCCATGCATGTTCGACCACGATTAAATAAGGACTCTGGGCAACCTGTGGCAGTTGCTGGAGTCCCTTCCTTATCTTAAAAATTTAAAATACTGGCTGTAATGCTTTGTCTTTTTAGAATACAAAGCAGATGCAAGCATCAACATTCTGTAAAGGATCTGCTTCCATTTAATATACTTATCAGCTTCATATTGTAAGACAGCCATAAGGTGTATTAAGTGGATTTAAAGGACGGCCGTTTGTATATTGTAAATTACTAATGTAAAATAATGTGTTTTATTATTATTATTATTATTATTATTATTATGAATTCTTCCCCAGACCTGTTGTTTTCTAATTGCCATGGGAGGGTTTCTCTGGTCTTTTTTCTTCTCCTTACTGAATTATAAATTTGAGTAAATATTTACCAGCTGTATGATTGCTGTATGGTACACAGCACTGCTACAGAACACATCTGCAGGGCACACCATTGGTTGCCATCTGCCTGGAATGCACACTGTTTACAGGATTTATTTCAAGAGTCTTGCTTATTTCACATGGTAACTGGAACAGGAGAAGGTGTTAGCTGCAAAGGTTAATAACAAACCGAAATAGGAAAACAGACATTACACTAAAGGTTTCTATGCAGAATGAAATAAACAAAACTGCCAATTTTGCTGGTATGTGCATCTGTTCACTAGTATTTATCGTCATATCAAAACAGTAGATATAAAATATGTAATTTTACATAAGAGACACTGCATGGTTCAGTATTAAAATATTGTGTTTGTATATCTTCAGATAATCTAATAAACAGTATCATCTCTTCAGAACGATTATTCAAATATTGTCAATATTTTAGTCAGTTTCCTGTGATTTTTGTTGTTTATTTTATTCATGAAACATCCAGCAATGTCTTACAGTACATTATAAAATATGGTTGGGTTAGAATTACAGCATGTGGACCAAATGCACAAATTATCCTGCCAAGAGATTAGCAGTGGTTACCAGTAAATGTACAATACAACTGCCAGGCGGCAGGATTGCTAATAAATAGGCTTGTTACAAGCTACCAGACCCTGACATCTATGCACATTCTTTTGAAGCACAGAGTGGGTGGGTGGAGGATAGTATATTGGGTTAAGAAACTAATGACATTAAACACAGTTGAAAGAGAGAATACTTCTGCTCAGCCGAAGAACAAATGAAATAAAACAGATGAGAATCTGCTTTACAACATCAAGTAAAATCTTTAGGACTTTTGTTGCAAAGTTTAGACCTTTCTTGTCACTAAACAAAAATAACTAAATTTAACTAATAGATGATATAAAACATAATGGAAAGTTTAAAGGAAAAAATATATGTGGATAATGGATGACAGTTAACAGGAATGACAGAGTAAGGGAAATGCAAAAACCAACACTTCAAACAGATCAAAGAGCATAGGAAAAAGTTGTCTGGTTTGTAACCACTGCAAGCTAAACGGTTGGAGCACTCTTTCAATGAAAAAATCATAAAAGCCTGGTGCACTAACCATGCCAGCATAATGACTGTTAGGTACACTCAACAGAATAAATGTCTGCAAAAATTAACATTGAAACAAAGGTCAAAGCAAATTAATGAAACTAACCCAAACATGATGCCATACAGAATGACCAATTAAGATATGTCCAACACAGACTTAAACAATGTGTAGTAAATATATACAATCTAAAATGAGGACCAGGTTCAAATTACACAAAATGTACATGTCATTTGAAGTGACTGTGATTCTTAACATAAGACAGGAAACAAGCAACATATACAGCCTTTACCTTAATTTAGATATTTTATTTAACATCGTGTGATCAAAGAAACTACAAAATGATATCGCAAAAGTCTACTGGAAGCCAAAATAGTAGAACAGTATTTCATGTTAGATTTCAAAATGTCACATTTTTCAATTTGTGTCAGGTTTTCATTAAGTAGATGGAAAACTACAAAGCGGTATGTAATTCAATATGTTAACGAAGCATTATTCAGCAGGTTTCATTCAACATTATGAAGCAAAATTAGTCAATTCTATAGGATGATGCAAAACATTTTGTCCAGAAAGAAAATCTATTGTAGTGATGATTTAAAGGCCTGGCTGTGTTTTGTGTGAGGTGTAAACGAGACAGTAATGGAAGTACTTGGAGGCAAAAGATCAATGAAAGAACAATGATTCTGTGAAGAGACGAGGGCCGTCAAAATAAAAAAAATGGGGAGGAAGTGAAGAGAAGTATCAGAAAAAAACCCATAAAACATGATCTGAAAAGGGATGTATAATGGAAAAGAAATGCAGCACAGAAAGATCCCACACATCTATGAAGATAGTAGAGTTTTCTTAGGACAACAAGGACAGCCATCATTACCTGTCAAAATGGAAAGGACATTCAATTATATTTTAAAATGGAAGAATACAGGTCTGAAAACTGTAAGATAGAATAGATTTGCACTAGATGAACTCAGACAGATCCATCACGTAGTGAGGAAATTAGATCAGTTTCATTGTAACGGTTGCTTCCAATCCCTTATCCTCTTGTATTTTTTGGATTTAGCAACAAATACTTTCTTAAGTGACATTAATAAGCTGGAAATGTTTTTCTGGTAATCACAAGTTACACTGTTTTACTGTTTAATTACAGTGCACAGTGTGTTTATAAAACCATTATTTTCCCTCACAACTTAAACAAAAAGGCTTTTAAAATAAAATGCCATCCAAGTTGTTGTTTTTGACAAGTCATTGGGACTTTGTGTTTGAGATTATGCAGGTGCCCTCAGGCTTCCTTGCAGTGAGTGTCTCATTCTCATCAACAACCCTTCTTGCAGAGTAAAAGGCAAAAGACCATGCAGGGCCCACCAATCAGCAAACATATAACCCTTCAGCTGAAGGCAGTGACCTCTGGTAATGTCAATGAGAGGTCTGGTGACCTGTCAGGTTGTCATACAAACAAACTGCAAACAAACAAAATCTTGGTGACATGCAGAAGCAAGGTTTCTGATGTTTCTCTTTGGCACCAACTGTTCTGTTTATTCTTCATTTACCGTTGCATACTCTATTTTCTCATAGACATTCCTGCTCTCCTTGCTTTTACCTTATACTATGTCTACCTCTGTTTGCACATGTGACCTTCTAGTGTTTTATGCAGGGCACCACATATGCTGATGTATTTCTCTGTTGGTTTCTGTGCACAATACCTTCCCTACTCAGAAACCCATCTGTTTGTACATCCCTTAATCCCATCCTTTCCTGGTATTAACCTGAAAATAAACTTGAAACTGTGTTCTTTATCAGGATTTGTCTGTGGATAAAAGTTACAAACCTATGTGGTTTATTTGAAAATAACAGTACTTCAAATGACTTAATTCAGCAAGAATGCTACATGCGATCTGGTACCTAATTTGTGTTATTCTTTCCTGATATTTGAAAACATCATTTGGTGTTAATAGAACACTAAAAGCTTTCATTTTGTCCAGATCAATACCAACAGAAACCCAAGCAGAAAGCATTCATAGTAGGACTGAAGCACGCCTTGCTAAGTGGGAAACTGCCAGAACACACTTGCTAAATAGATATAAAAGCTGAATATACAAGATAAGCATAATGATCCGAGAGCTGCCAAAGATACAGCAATGAAATGCATATTACTGTATTCAGCTTACTCTCTGACTGGAAATTATTTTGTGCAAAATAATAAATCGGTCAGTAAAAACACACTTGATAAAATATAGGGCTCAGTGGGCTTTACCAATGCTTCATAATAAGTGAAGACATTTCATATATATATATATATATATATATATATATATATATATATATATATATATATATATATATATATATATATATATACATAATGATATTCTAATTCTATGCATTTTAGTACAATCTTAAAACTGTTTAGTATGGCATTGACTGGTTTATTGAATAGCTTGGACAATCATAGGCCATGTACAGTGCCTGCTTCTGGTTCACAGGCTGTGGAAACAGACAAATGCAGTATTAATGGGTTTCTTAATAACCATATAGAAATCACTGCTTATGTAGGTAGACAGTCTGAGCTATTAATAGAGTATTGAGAGGAGTACTGGAAGGCCAATGAGAATGAGAATACCGAACCAATCAACACCTCTGCGTGTCTCCAACATATTTGGAGCTTTTAGTGCTTTGGCTATATAGACATTAACTGCAAGCTCAGTGGTAGTAATGGAGTGGCAGGCTGAGCAGAATACATTCTCACATCTGACGGGTGATAATAAAAGGAAGAACCTTGCTTGTATGATTTAAGCTATTTCACAGTGCTAGCACGGTGCATAATACATCAGTAATGGGACTTGGGGGGGGTTCTCGAAAGGTGCTTTGCTCTGTCCTCCCCTAGGTGCAGAAATCACCTGTTTTAAGTTCTTGCCAAAGTGAAAGAAATGAACCAATACCTGTTGAATACATTTCCACAACCAGCGGGTAAGAATAAGGCTAGCCCTTAACAGCTCTTCCAGAGCCTACCCACTGTCCTATATTCAGCAATGAAAGGGCCGTGGAGAGTTGCTGTGCTATAATTACATATACATGAAATGAGACAACTATCATCTTACTTCTATTAAATTGCTATAACTAAACTGTATCAAAAATACACAGTATGAAAACCCAGATAACTGTACTGTGCTGACTGAATTGAAGCAGGGCTATTGAAACAGGCTTTTGTTGAAGTAGCTTGTGTGTGCGTGTCAGGTTGTGATCTCCCTCTCCTTCCATCAGAGATGGATTAAGAAATAAATGCCTTTCACCAATGCTAACACCCATGACAATTACTTAGGGTCATTTCTTAAATAAATCCTTTAGCACAGTTCCATCTGTGAACTGCGTGAACCGTAGTGTAATAATTCACTTTCCATGTAAAATAGGGAGAGACACCTAGGAAAATTGTGGATAACCCCTGGGCTGAGCAGCGGGTCTGCTACAATTAAGTTTAAGATTTTGCGAAGGTGACCTTCCTCAACGTTCATTTATTACGCTCGTCAGCTCTGTCCTGCTATGACAAGGCAGACAGAGGACTGTAATGAGACAGCTTGATTGATCAGAGAATGTCAAATTAATGCAGCTGGAAGCCAGCCAGATCTAAGCACAAAATAGAGGAACCTTTGAGTCTTCGGATACAGGGGATGCTTGCCTCACTGTTGAGAAAGTAGCTTGCCTGGCAAGGGAAAGGTAGCAAAACACACCATAATGAATTGCTTGTCACTCACTACAAATTTGGTTTTGCAAAAGAAGATGAGAGCCGTGTCACAATCAGTAGTTTTTGTCAACCGGGAAACAATATATCAGAAAAGTAATGAAGGGAAAGTAAAAGAGAATACATCTATCTTTAGACCTTCAACTACAGTATAATACCAACTGACCTATCAGAAAAGAAAAAAACAAATCTGAACTTCTTAGTTGCAAGTTAAGCCGAGTAACAAAAACTCAAAGCAAACACTTCTTAACTAATTAGTTTCTGTTCTTTTCCATGTTTTAAGAAACATGGTCTGGTTTGTATTGTACAGATGAATTTGTTTCCCCACTCAGACCTATTACTAACAACATATTTATTTTTTCAAAAGACTATAAAACAGTATCTCATTAGTGCAGTCAGGTATCTCAAGTGTTATTCGTTTTCTGACGGTGCAGACTGGGAAGGACATAAGTTATTTATTTTAGCACAAAATACATATTTTTGCAATGACTGCCAAGACTGGTAGCACACTGAAAATCATACCTTCATTGTATTTGAAGATGGATGATTATCTATAGTTAGCAAGGGCCCATCCTCAGTAACTTGTTCAGTATTTATTCATCTCTCACAATACACAACTAAAGTAGTTCACAGTATGTTTCAAACTGAATGTAGAATCGTGGTTTTAGTTTACTTAAGCTGGTAGTAAATTGTAAACTACTGATTTAGTCATTTTTAAATGCACATTTCTTCTTTATAGCACTAGAATATGTAGATACTTTTAAATTGGTCTTGAACAATAGGAATGTTACATCAAGGACAATCATTAGATATTGGCTAAGTCATGAACAACTCTATCTAATTTATTTGTGCACTTGCGTGAAGTATAGTTTAGCTCTTGAACTAAATGGTGCTACATTTGTATTTACTCAAAGCTGTATCTTCAGAGCAAATAGATTTTCACCAGTATGTAACTCAAATATATTCCTGAGAATTGCTGTAAAATCTTGTTTGAGTCTCAATGGCTTGAAGTCTCAAATGACCACTTAGGGTCTCGTTGAAACCCCAGAACTTATGCCTACTAGACAAAAGCACCTCTGCTGGGATTCACCTGCATCTATTTCAGCAGTTTCAGCTTAGCAAGGCCAAAAGGACAGTGTAGAGTGAAAATATAATTGTGATGCATAGCAGTGGGCCCTGCCAAAGTTGGGGTGATATGCATTGGGACACTGAGGCAGAAATCTTGCCCTGTCAACTGTAAGTTCCAATATAGGTTTTTTTTTCCAGTTTGTTAATACATTAAAATCATGTTAGTGAATCTATTGAATTCAATTCTGCTGCAACATTACATTGATGAAGGCTCTACCGCGTGGTAGTTGACTGTGACTGGAGTTATGTGTCATGAGCCAGGCGAGGGCACAAACGAAAAGTCAAGAGCCTTTATCGAAGGGCACTGTCGCTATCAGAAAACACTGTCATTGTTTTCTTTAAAAAACTTTAAAACCTAGATGTACCTTGAACTTGTAATGTTTCGTCAGCTACCCTTCCACTGAGAAAAGTTTTAGGAAAATAGCCCTGAAAATGTGTAGAAAGGATCACTTACATAATGAAAAAAAAAAACGTTTTACTTGTCAGAGTTGCTTATAGCTTATGCCAGATATCTAAATGGAGCAATGTTAATGAATCGTCCATGCCTCGGTTTGCTGTTGTTGAAAGATGCTGAGCTCCAGTCGACCTGACAGGCTGTGATTGACTGATGCGGCAGTGGTGGGTACAGGACTGGTTGCTTTAGTAGTTGCAAAGTATTGATTTGCTGGTTTTGGTCGACAATAAAATGAATCTGAAAAGATTGTGTAGTATTTGCTGTCCAATAGATGCAAACTGAGCTTGCATTACAGCAAGTCAAAATGTAAAAGCAGGCACTTGCGCAGATTGATTTGAAATTTGATTAAAAGTTCATGCTGTGACCAAGCAGCAGGCATCTACTGTAGAAGCCCGCTCGAGCTGGAAGTTGATTGGCTGTTGATTGTGAATCATTTTCTAATTAGCAGAAACATTATCACAGCACAGCAGAAGAGGGACATTAAACTGTAATGCAGCTAATATTAATTAGACATTTAAAAAAAAATTAAAACAAAATGATAAAAGCGAACCAAATAAAAATACTGCGTAACAGAGTCATGGTCATGGTAGAGTACTGTGATGAAGGTCACGTCCTCAACAGGAATGATCACAAATCTAGTGAATGACAATCTAACACAGAGATATTAGGCCTAAACTTACACCTCAGAGCAACAAATCAGCTTGTTCAAGGCCACTTTGTGAGGTGTTTTTATTTTCAGATTATGGGAAGTTTGTATTTAAAAAGCTAACATCTTCAAACACAATCTTAATCTTGAAGCTAAAATTTGCTGAAGCAGGTTGCATACAGTGCTACCCGCTATAACGCGACCTGTTACAATGCGGAATCGGTTATAACACGGTAAGGTCGTGGCTCCCATTTTCCTCATAATGCAATTTGATCGCTAAGCATTGGTGATTATTCCAGCTATACAGCACAAAGCATGGTAGACAGCAAAAATGAAAATCTTTCTTTTAAAATGAAACCTGATGCCATGGACAGAGTAAGAAAAGGTTTAACTCAATCAGCAGTTTCAAAAGATATCAAGGTTGCAGAATCTACATTATGTGGATGGCTAAAAGACAAAGAAAAACAAAGAGGTTTTCTTGATAAGTCTGACTCCAAAGAGAACTGCTCTAGGGAAAAAATGTGCTGCTCTAAAGAGTGAGACAAGCTGCTGTGTGAATTTGCTGCTGTGAGAGTGCAAGACTGTTTGTTGTTTTTGGTCTGTCTCCTTCCTTCATTTTCCACCATACACTACAATATTAATTTGGCTTGTGGGCATTGTAAACCATTTCGGTAACAAAAATGCCAATATTCGTTATAAGGCTAAACACAAATAATGTGGTCTCCTAATTATGGACCCTGACAACCGCATTACAATGGGATAGCACTGTAATATGTTTTCTTTTTGAAAATTCCTAATTGGTTCTATTCTTTCATCTACTGTTAAAGTACAAAATACCATACTGGGGGACGATCATTCTTCACCTTCTAAGGCACGACAGAATGCTTGTAATCCTGGCTTCTTCGTTGTGAAACTTTGGATAAAGAGATATCTACTTAGTGTACTTGACCTTTTTCACAAAATAGCAGGATTGTAACATCCTTTGTGAGCACACAACTGGATAAAATTGGAGGTAGTTATTGATTTACAGCTGCAAACTAACAAGCATTTGGAGTTATTTCACGGTAGCCCTTAAGGCCTGGTTACATGATGCAACGCTCAGGCAACTTGGTCTCTTGTGATACATCGCTTGTGACGACACATTTAATAATCCTGACCAACATACCAGGCTTCACGTAGAAATCTACTAGAAACATTCAAACATGTCTAACAACCAAGAAGCAATATCCAATCAGCAGGCAAAATACAATTGGATGTCGCCATGAAAATCAAGCTTTTACCAGAATTTACCGGAAGCCTGTTTGTCGCTGTGACAGAGACAGAATTATTCTTGGTGATAAATCTCCCTCCTGACCTGTGAGGGCGCCCAGAGTGCCCTGGACTGGATGGCCAGACAATTCATTCCCAGGGTTAGGCGGAAGTCGGCCATCTAGAAAGGGAGCGGAGCTACGGTACACTAAATCATCGACCTGGAAGGGAAACGATGTGGCAGCCGCGGATTGGAGAAGCGGCTGCCACATCGTCATGATTGGGGTCATGATTGACGGTATATAAGGGGACGTAGTGAGGTGATCTGCTATGATTATTACTGAACCAGAAGGAGAACCGTGTTGTTATGGGGAGTATTGTTTTGTCGTGTCTAAAAAATACTTGTTGTTATTAGATGGCTAACACGATCTGAAGCTGTCGTTAAAGGCCAGCACCAAACCCAGAGAACACTGCACTTATGTCATAATTAACTGCATTTGCATCACAAGCACTATAGCACTCACTGCGGACTTGTGATCGGGTTTGTGTTACGTGTGGGTGTTTAAAGACATTCAAGAAATGTAATAAGTAGTGGTTTTTCATTAATTTAAATTTCTTTAGTGAGTGCCTGATCGTTTATATGTTGATTGATGATTTTCACAACTCAGCACAGCGAGAGTAGCAGTGTGTGTACTTCCCTTTTTTCTATTACTCTGCATTTTAAAAAAAAGAGCCATAAGCTGTCAGTGGCAAGACCAAATCATTTATGAAACTATCACATTCTTAATTAAGGCTGGCCTATCATTTAACTGATATCCCATTATTATAAAATGTACACACATTTAGCTGTTTTTTCCTCACAGAGTCCAATTACTTCAGGGCAGGAATTCAGATAAAAAAATGGAATTGCATTTGCTCAAGTCCAGGGTGAAGAAATGGGTACTAAATATTAAGGATCAGAATGGCTGAATTGTAATTGTTTTGTATGCGAGAGGTCAAATTCAACCAGTAGTACAGGATAATGAATTTTCAACACATATTGTGCAGACTACAATATATCCTTTTCAACTGGGCATTATCATTTTCAACTTTGTTTCTAGACAAAATATTATTATAATAGACTTGCAATTTATATTGCTACTGGGTATGTCAAAATTACAAAGGACATTTTTTTTTTATCATTCTTTCAGCATATTCTTATTATCATTGGAGCTCAAGCCCCACAGCAGTTGCTTGGTTTACACTGCAGTTTAGAAACACCAAATTCTCTCTCCATTGTCATGAGAATATGATGTAGCTTGCAAATACAACACACATTCCTCACACTGTGGCTAAATCACCTTATACTGTAAATTGACAGGTTTTTTTTAATTCGGTTTTATTTTGTAGCCAAATGAGAAAGGCTGCAACACGGTTCTTCAACACAATCTAAAATATTATTGTAAACCCAGAAAGCTGAATGATACCAGCAGTCATGCAAGGCCAAATTGGAACACCGACAAATATTTAAATAAACCTGCCCATATTTTACTATTAATTAGGTCATTTTTTAGTTTTGAAAGAGAATTTCTCTCTAAAAAAAAAAAACTACATGTAAACCCAAATTTCTCAAAAGGTACTACCAACATATCATGGCAAAAGGCAAAACTTATTTTTTGTTTTTGCATGTAAACCAAGCCAGAATGTACAGTTGTCTTACTGTTAAAAAAATATATATATATATATATATATATATATATATATATATATATATATATATATATATATATATATATATATATATATATATGGTTTACCCTGCTGACATGCAGAACAATACCTATGTTTAGCTCTCAAATTCTGTCCTGCAATGTATCTGGTCAGTTGTGTAATCATTGTAATTAAAAAATATGTAAACATTCAAAATACTTGACACTTAGTCATTGCATTATCCTGCAGTGGCTGCCTGGACAAATATTAATTCCAATATCCTATTATGGGGCCCGTCATGGATTTAAAGGATGCCTGACTTTTTTCTGAAAAATATTACTACACCAATCATTACATTTGTGATTGCAAACTCAATCTTAGAAACAGATGATCTAGAGACATTCTGGCCGATGTGCAATATGATTTTAACCATATAGGGTGTACATGTCTAATGCACATGGTGACTACTGTCAAATCACCATGAAACAGTTATTATCTAATAATTGTACCTCTACATTTGTTTTGCTATAGAAGATGTGTAATTTATTTTCAAAAATGATTGTGTGTATTTGTCCTTACAACCTCATAAATTCAGAAAATCAATATCAATATGGAATGCTTTCAAAATTCCAGCTTGAATGAATGTACTTTCTATTCATAACAAAGTGTTTAAAACCTTCTGGTAGAGAGATGTCTTATGTTAAAGAGTCAAAAACACATCCACCTATATATGGAAACCATTTTGTTGAGAGAGTCATAAGAAATGAAGTTTTGTTTTAAAATTCTCTTTTTAAAATTGGAATCCAAATGTATTTCTATTTCTTGTTCATAGCTGTCTCCTCAGCACTGCCATGTGATTTTCCATTTCATAATCCGAATAATTTAAAGGGAGAGGAAACTGAGCTGAACTGTTCTTTCTCTTCATACATTCAAATTCCTTCATTTGTTTTACCTCAGGCATGTGTTTGCACAGAACTGAATGGCTCTATTGCACAATATAGCGTCTATACAGTCCATGATACTCTGTGACATGTGTTGTACATTATTTACACATGTCTCATTCTATAATGGTATCTAAAAATACCATGTGTCATTATCATTCTACACATGATATCATGTGCCATCAACATCCTAATAGGATGATAATATAGAATGTGTTGTTTTTTTGCACGCAGTTATTTTTTCCCTGGTATGTTTCCAAGGCGAAGTGCTTATTTCCCTAGTACTAGTATTTTATTGCCTCAGTTACCAGGCAATATTCCTGGCAAATCAGGTTGGGAGCTGTCCTGATCTACTGAATATTGCAATTATCAACATGAACTTGTTACCTACACTTCATATTGCTACACTGCGTTGACAAATATTAGTAATCCCCCGTGTCATCACTAGTATCTCCTGCCAGAATAACAGTCTGGCACTCCTGCACATGCAGTCTAGAAGATGCTGGACAGCTCACCTTTAAAAGCCTCACTTTGTAGTGGGTGGGAGTCTTTACTAAACAGGATTGAGATCTGAGGATACAGTACAGGTAATGGTGGTACCTTGTCAGACTGAAGTTACTTAAATGAAAGTAACCTTTTCCTTCCACTATATTTAAACATCACCCCAGTATACCTTTACATAATAACACAAATTAGCATCAACCTGCAAGTGCAGTGGCAATGGCTGCATGTTTCCAAATATCAGATGCTGATAATAATGCACAACCTGTATTTGCATTTTACACATGACAGAAAACTGAAAATCAGTTCTCTATTTTTTTTTAAAGTGCTTTTTATTTACTTGACACCTGTCTGACAATTTTCTTCAGCTGAACACTAGCAAATCTGAACTCTTTCTAGTTGGATCTAAAACTCAACTTAAGAATCTCAATATAGCTGCCCTGAACCTCGGAAACTGTCTGCTGCTGCCTTCCCCCACAGTACGAAGCCTTGGTGTACTTCTTGACAGCAACCTCTGCTTTGATGTCCACATCTCCTCCGTGGTCAAATCTTCCTTCTACCATCTTCGAAACAGCTCCAAAGTCCGTCCCTACCTTTCCCTCCCGGATGCGGAGATACTTTGTCATGCATTTGTCTCCTCTCGACTCGACTACTGCAACTCTCTATATTGTGGTCTCCCTGCACGCACCATAAACCAACTGCAGCTAGTTCAGAATGCCGCTGCCAGGATCCTTACCAGATGTAAAAAACATGATCACATCACCCCCCCGTCTTGCCCAGCTGTACTGGCTACCTGTTCAGGATTACTTTCAAAACTCTCCTGCTCACCTACAATGCCCTTCATCAAACAGGTCCAGAGTACCTTCTCAACCTGCTGACCCACTATGTCCCTATCCCCTAGCAAAAGTGTACCACACTTGGAGAACGCTTGTTTAGCTTCATTGCTCCGACTCTTTGGAACTCTCTCCCAGCTTTGGTGCGTGATGCTCTCGCTGTCGCTCTCTTTAAATCAACTCTCAAGACCCACCTGTTCTCTTTTTTTTACTGTATAGAATGTATTATCCATTTCTCTGTATTTAAAGTATTATGGATTTTCTTATTGTTACTGCATTTTGTAAAGCACTGTGATGGTGGACCACTATGAAAGGCTATATAAAATAAAATTGATTGATACATGTGAGGAAATGAGTAGTTATGTGTGCTATACAAGCAACATGGCAATGATTCATAAAACATCAAACATGTCATTCTTAAGATATTGATTATTTTCCTGTGGTATTCCAGTTTTCATTTATATCTTATTACTCCAGTTCCAGTCCATTAGGCAGCAAATGGATTTCAGATGTTTAAATTTTCAGGCTATTTCATCCAGGAAATGCATGCAGTGTTCCTTCCTTGTTCATCACAGGATAAGAACTTCAAACCCAGCATGTTGTTCTATTGTGATTAACAACTGACCCATGGTTAGTTTAATGCAGATTGCTTTTTGAACAGACAATTAAACTGTAGTTCAAAGCAAGATGATGACTGTGTTCTGATATTATCAAGGATTTGCAGTTTTATCTGCTGCGTTGTTGCTTGAGTAGGCCTACATCTACTTTGATTAGAATGCTTTCTCTTATTTTCTATGAGCATTTCACTCTTTGCATTCTGCCACATCCACATTAAGGAGCATATAAGCAGTCGGTTTTCTTTATGACCTCAGTGGGGGGACAACAGCATGAATGATTGTTTTCACTCATTTTCACAAAATACATTTCTACAAAATGTTAACCTTTTCTCAGACGATTAAACCAAACACTATTAATTTTGCTGGAATACTGAAAACACTGCAACAGTACAGTTTTGCTCAATGAAAACCTCTGTCCTCACAACTTATTGGAAACAAGGTGTGTTTGTCATATTCATTATTTTAATATGACATTCACAGTCAAGAAATGATATTCCTGCACCTATCTTTATGTTTAGAAAGTACTGTACTGCACTATAAATACTAGTGATATGAGTGCAGGTTGGTTCATTTTCTTTATGGCAGTTGCACATAACATTATGTTGGAATAATAAAGATTGTCCTGTATATCCTGACTTGTATACCTTTAATTTAATTTACTGGAAAATTACAGTCTAATATACTGTTTAAAGATGGATGGAAAACATCCAGTGTCTACAGGTCATGTTTCATTATTGACAGTTTACACTCGAAAGCTGAAATATGCCTCTTTTGTTTAAAGACATTTATGCACACAGTTTCATCCATCTACAATAGAACATTGCAGTACAGCGCCGATGCAGTTTCATAGTACTGTATGGGCATTTGAGAAGGGTTCTATTTGTGCTCTTTAAATGTAAAAACACATCTGAACCACTACAGATATCTCATTAAAAAGGCGATAATAGAACCCATTTTCTATAGTCCAAGAGTCTCATTTTCTAACACAGAGATCAAAAGGTAATTACAGTAAAAGGGAGTTGTATATTTAAAATAGGAGGTAGGCACTGGTGTGACTGGCAACAAATCATACCCCTCAATGTATGTTGCAAGTGTTTCTGCATTCACAGTATTTTTAGTATCAGAAGCGGCGTGAAAATTAATTTGACCTAGCACTGAATTAGCTGAGATGACAATTCTCTCACAATTGGCTGTTAAATGGTGTTTCTACCCACTAAGGAAATATTCTCTTTTAGCATTTAGTTACAAACAATTTGGTGTACAAGATCTGTACATAATGAGGTCTGTAAACCGGTTGTATTGAAGGATGAGCCAAGCCTTTTTGTCCTTAAGCTGCAGAAGTTACTCTTCCCAACAGATAAAGCCTTTCTGCATTAATGATGACATTCTTGCCTTCATGCATAAACATTTCTTTTTACCTTTTTCTCCAAGACAGTTTGCTTCAAGCACTGCCGAGTCAGTTTTCATGTATGCATGGGATCCCTGAAACAGATAATGAATAGCAAACCCCAAAACATTATACTGTGCACAAAAAAGCAAGCCACATGGGTGCTCAATTGCAGTCACAATATGGTATTTAGCTTTGATAGATATGACTAAAATATGTACAGTTCACACTCTGACCACTTCCCAGCCAAATAACAATAATCCCATTTGTAAACTGGTGTGATCCTATTTCATACTCTATCAGTAGTTACTGTATAGCATTACTAAGAGAACATGAATTAGCTTTGACTATGAAATATGTTTGGAGAGACAAATATGTTTGGGGAGATAAATAAAATAAACACAGCCTCCGTTAGTATGACTTTTATAGAACTCACAGAGGATCACATTTACAACATGATCAGCAAACATCACTAAATAAAGCCCCAGCAGTGGTGAGATCACCATTAAAAGACATTCACTTTGGCAGTGGCAATTACTTCTTTAGAATACTACTTTACATATACTGTAAGCTATAACACCATGGGGGCAATTCAGTTTAATGACAAGGGTTTGTATCTCTTGTATACTTTCTATACATCAATATCGTTTTTGGGATACACTTCAAAATATGCTGCAGTAACTATATACTGATTTTTACCCCTTGCACTTCTTATTTTAAATGTATAAATGTGTAAATGTATTTCTAGTCATTGAAACTTCATTATATATTAATTAAAACTTAATGAGTAATTATAACATTGCCTAATACTTCATTTGGTTTAGATTTTCTTTCATATAGGTGTTGACATCTGGCTTGTCTTTTTAATTGGACTTAATTTTTTGGCAATGTGCCTGATTATTCTTGTGTCGATAGCAGAAATGACTGTCTATAAAATCTATGTAAACAGTTCCAGGAACTGAAAAGGTGAAAACACCGAATGCCAGTAGGAGATGGAGCAGTCAGATTGTTGCTGGTGTGCAGTATTTCCAGCGATATTGCTAGCAACAGGAAAGATGGAAATTGGTTTGGAACTATTAACATCGGAGGGTGCATCACCCAGATACAGGCATAACTGGAGCAATTTTGCTTTCAGCTGTTGTAGTACTATTGCACCAATGAAACATTCATAACAAGTATGTGGTCCAGCTTTTAAAGTTTGGCTTCAATCACATAAGTGGTGGTAATAGATTCATGGGAAGGAAAATAACCCCTCTGAGCTCTGAGTATAATGGAGGAAAAGTACATGCTAGCTGGATAGATCTGTTGAGTTTACATTCTGAGCTAAATTTATCCAAACAGTTGAGCACAATATGTGATAAAAGAAAACACAATCCTGATGTTTGTGGGTGAAATAATTACCATAAAAAAGTTTTCTGGTCGAATACGATCATCATAAATGGAGATTACAGTTTTTAACTTGGCTGTGGGAGTGTCTTGTAGATATCAGTTATGCAATTTCAATTGAAAAGGTACTGTACGGTTCTTTAAACAAAGATCATAACTGATCCCAGGGCTTAGCAAACATTAAATCTGACACTATGCTGTAGATGTATTGTTAGAGTTGGGGTAACTCGTTACTTAAGTAACGCGTTACTGTAATAATATTATTTTTGTCAATAACAAGTTAATGTAACGCACAATATTTTTAATGGGAGTCATACTATTACAGTTACTTTCTGCAAAAAATAAACAAACTTGTCTCAATACCTTTTCTCTGTTATACACCTACACTGTACATTTCAGTTCAGTTGTAACCCTAAACATGAACTGCTGTTTATGGTATTTTCAGTCAGCACCACCGCCGTCAAACCGCAAACACTAAAAACTCTGCTTACGGCAGACGGAACTGCTATTTTCCTTGAACACGTAGAAACCCTGCACACAGCTGTCATTGTATGCTTGCACACACTCAGGATTAACTGGCTTGAGCACAGCGCTTAATAAAGTCATAAGACAGATCCCGACAGGTACATAAACAGCTTCTTCAGTAACCTAAGCTCCTTTTGATGCGATACAACAAGGACTATTTAGATATATAAATGTTTAAAATAGAACAATTGCTTTGTATATGGAAATAATACAGTATAATTGATGCATAAGTATATATCTACAAAATACATGTGTATCTATTTAAGTAATTTATCTTATACAGTGTTTTATATACATTGTTTGTTTTTTCCCCAACTAGCGCCGCTATTCTCTTATAAAAAGCCTTTATGTAATTTCTTTTCACTCCTTATGACTTAGCAAAGTTACATGTATTGTACTGATTGCAATTTACAATTTGTTTTATCCAGCACATTATTAAGAGAGTTTCTTTGTTGTACAACCAACATTTTAAAAACCTTTGACACATTTAATAAATGAATTACCAGACAAACAGTTACACAGTAAACAATAGTCACAACAAACTGTTTCAGCAGGACAAGACAAGTGAAAGAAATTTAACGAGTAATATAACGCAGTACTTTATTAACTAATATGTGAGGACATCATATAATTTTTTCTGAAGAAACGAGTAATGAGTAATAAGTAACGTGCCCAACACTGTATTGTACAGCCTAATGGTAGGCTATTGCACCATGCAACCCAAACAATTATCCCTTAAACCCAGTATACTTTTTGAGGGTCCAACAAACAGCAATCACCATTGCTTTTCTGTACTGTCATACAGACACAGACATCAATGATTTGAATGATTGTTTTTCTCAAATACAATGTGGTGTATTCTTGTCTTGTTGATTTCATTTGATCTGAGAGTGGAGCTACATGTGCTTTCATGTTGAATTTCAACTGTTGTGCATACAATACAGCCACCAAAGCAATCCTATTCAGTGCATGAAACATTTGGTGAAAATGTATTTTAAAATAAAAACACTTTGTTTATTGGTATTCTTCCAAGAATAGATGCAGTGGTCATGGTTGTTATTTTAAATGTAGCACTATTAGTTGCTCAGAACTTTAAATGATAACTTCCCCACAAAATACATCACTTGAGACTGATTTGTAAACACAACTCTCATGTCAAGATTTTTCAAACCAGTTTTAAATGAGATCCTGACTGAAAACACCAGAGGACTTTCTCAGTCTCAAGGATATCATTCTAAAGATAACTGTAAAGCAATTTTGAAGTCTCTCATCCTCTTTGAACTAGGTTAAGGCTATTACATTTAATTGCACTTAAACTATTTCTTTATAATTGTCTTTTTTAACCCTGTGGAGATTTCATAAACAGCCTTTCCATGGTTGATTCACTTAAATATATGCTGGCTAGTAACACATTTAGTAATGCCATTTAAGTTGTGATTTCTAAACAACAACATTTATGACTCATTGTCAGGTATAAACAGTGTCAGTACAGTACTCTGTTGTGGTTAAGATACAGTGTCTCAAAATCAGGTTTCATTTTGAATTCCTTGGTGTCCTAATTATGGTTTTCCATAGTTTATCCTTCTGTGCGTTTGTCTTTTAGTTTGTTTGAAATCCCCAAAGGTAATTTTAACTGTAAAAGCACAATTATAAATGGATCTGAAGTTTCATTTTCTAACTTAGGCTTTTTAATATACAATCATACCTGGAAGTTCCCAGCTTGTGCTTTGTGATGTCACATTGCACACAAACTGATGTTTCATTATAGAAACCAAGAAGGCTGCATAGGAAGCAAGTCAAGGCATTTTTCTTTTGTTCCTAAAACCTGACTGGTCTGGTCTCCTTGTTTGCCCTTGAATCTAGCCAGTGTCAAGCTCTAGATCTGATGTATGGATCAAAGACATTTCAATGACCCTATGGAGAGTCTGCACCCACATGTTTGATCAAGTTCAAAGACCTTCTAGTTCAAGGTCTGAATGCATTGAGGGGGATACCAAGCACATACTAAACCAGGGGAACAAAATAAATGCAAGATAAATCCAATCTAAATAAGACTACCCTTTAAAACGAAACAATCATCCACTTTTACAATGTATATGGGTTATAACATTAGGTTTTATATAGTATATTTAAGGATTTAAGGGGCATATTGAAAATAAAACACCTGTATTCCTGAGAAATGTTATCATCATCATAACAGAAGCCGTTATATATTTATTTATATTGTGCTTTATGAGCTATGATAGAGTGTGAAGCTCATAATACTGCAATAGAGTGTGAAGCTCATAATACTGCAATAAATAGTACCATACAGTGACAAGTAGGTTTAAAGTGAGAAGGAAGCTTATGTTGGGGTCTACCTCCTAGTAAAGGTTGTGGGTTCAATCCCAGGTAGAGGACACTGCTGCTGTACCCTTGAGCAAGGTACTTTACCTAGATTGTTCCAGTAAAAACCCAACTGTATAAATGGGTAATTGTATGTAAAAATAATGTGATATCTTGTAACAATTGTAAGTCGCCCTGGATAAGGGTGCCTGCTAAGAAATAAATAATAATGTCTGCTAAGAAAGTGTACCAGTAAATTTAGACATCTATTAATACTGTGGTATGCTTTCAGACTTCTATTAGCATTTTGAGTATAATGCACAGATGAAAGTATATTTCAATGTGTAAAGATTTTGGACAATCATAAAATATGCAATTGCAAATAGAATTGCAGTCACAAAATCTGGGTGAATGTTTGGCCATACAGATTACTCTTCAAATTATCTGTTATCTGCAGAGGAAAATAAAGCTGGTTACATATCCTAAGATTCGCCTGTTTTCATTATTGGACTTGATAGAAACTGGCATACAATTTATAAAAGATATCTCTTGGTCCAGGAAATATTTAATCCTAATTTTCCTCTTCTCCATCAGTAGGTTATAAACACATTTAAAATGCAGTGTTTTTTTCTCTTTCTATGACCTTTTTGCCACATAGTTCAACTGATAGATGAACTCCATTTAAGCTGAACAGATGTAAATCACAGTCAGAAGCGAAACAATTTATTTTTCTGATTTGACACACAGTATTAAAACAGAGTGTGTTTATTTCTGCAGGTATTGAGCAAGACAGAGTAGAGCTACTGTACATACTGTGAAAGTGATAGTCATGCTGTTAAAACCCAGGAGTGTTAAATCGATCCTTTGAGCTAAATAACTTTAAAAAGTGGAATCTGCTGTTTGTTAAATTTCAAGTTTTAACAAGTGGTGTTAGAAAGAGAAATATACAATGTACATAATGTCATTACATTTATTCGTGGCGAACCTCCAGTTCAAAGTTTAATCAAAATCAAACATCCAACTATTCATCCTTCTTTCTGAACTATAAATTCCTCTCAGCTAAAAAATAAAAAGTGATTGGGAATTAGATGTTCTTTTAAGACCAATTTCCATGGATAACTATATCCTCACTCACTGGCACACTCCAGAAAGAGATTTCAATCCATGAAAACAACTCATAACTGGTAATTGCATGTATTACTGTGTAAACAGTGATGGGATTGTTTAATGCTCATTTTGGGGTAAGGGAGTGTAATAACTAGCGAGTTGGATTGCAAGTCACCTTGCTCTCAGGGGAGGTCCTGGGATTGAGGCTGGTTTGGTTCTGCATTGTAAAAATGTGTGCTATGTATGTATCAAGGTCCTCTCCTCCCTCATAGCAGCCATTAGATAGAGCTTAACTTCATGTGATGCCTTTGCTATTGGCAGGCCAACAAATAGGCTTGTAACAGTCGATTTGCTTTTCTATTTAACCTTTTTTTTTTGCTTGCTTTTCGTCATTATTACAATTGGCAAATTAATTGACTACCCAACATCACTGGTCACACAAGCTCTACTTCTAAATTGCAACAAGCCTCAATATTTAACCTTCATGTCTTGTGCACTGTGTTTTAATTATGGTATACGTCTGCCTTGTGGGCTCATTATGCATAATAGGTCATTTTAAAGCAGGACATTGTGCATTCATTTGTGCCCTGTACATTGTACCAGCGGTGATGCGCAGAACGTACTGACAAGAGCGAAGGTAGCTCGCAGATAACAGCTATTAAAAGATTGCTTGTACTTGTGCTCACTGAGAAGCAGGTCTTCCTTTGGTTGCCCTTCCTCAAGGGCAGCTCCCATGTGCCATAATAATTGAAAATTAAGTATTTACAGTGTAATAATTAAATTGTACTCTTTGAACCTTTCAAGACTTAGGCCGCATACTAACTGTAGTCAGTGTGTGAATGTCTTGAATGGTTTATAACACACAAATACAAAGTAACCTAACAAGCTTTGACAGCTCCTTAATTATCAAACTGCCCAGCAATTAAAATGTCTTTAATATTATGGTTATATTTTCACTGCACATAAGTCAAAGGGTATCTCATGTTTTAATGAATTATTAAATAAAGCTGTAAAGCAAGGGTTAGTACCAAGATTTATTATAAATTTGGAAAAAAATAGTTACAGTAATATTCACTTATGAATTCGAAGAGTGTCAAGGTTCCAAACAATTGTTTGACAGTTGATGGCAGAAGCCTTTTTTGCATAACTTGTCCTATGAAATTAATTGTGCACAACCTTTTCTCACAGACAATAATGTAAATATAGTGATCACTAATGTGTTTTTTTCTGTTTTTTTAATTACGGTAAAAGTTATTCAATATTAGTGTAAAATACTTTTTAAACTTATGTACTTTAAGTATGGAAATATACACTAGAACTGATCTACAAATACGGTTTAAGTTAATATTAAAGTAAATTTAGGGTAAAAATATGTTTTTTTGTGTGTAGAAATGAAATATCTGCATTCAGTTAAAAGTTGCTCTGAACATTATACAGTTTATATAAGAGGGCTGAATTGTTTAAATCATGTTCAGTTTACTATATTGCAGTCTTGCATAGTTCATATTTCTGTACACTCTCCTTTTTTTGTTCCGTATTTGTTATTTAAAATCCCCTGAATTCTGCTTGCCCCCTCACTCTTAAGCAGAAAAACATTCCAGCTAGTGTTTTCATCTGTTGCATGTGTGCAATAGTTGTCACTCAGCCTGCATTAACACTTTACTAGCTTTTCTTCCTTGGATTTAAATGAACCTACTTGCAGATGGACAAGAGGGCAGTGTCAGATGAACCGAACAAGTTAAAACTGAACCCGACTAGTCTGATCAAAAGTTTGACAAAGTATTTAGCCTTGTGTATCTTGGGATTTCTAACTTATCAGGAAACTTGGAAAATACATTTCCAATTTTTTTGTGCAACACGGCTCAGTGTTTCATCACAAAAGACTTCATTTGAACTGAACAAAATCTAAATTATCTGAGTGAATGGACTCAGAAATGGCTCAATTCATTCTTTATACTTTATTTGAAGTCTATGAAGCAGTCTTGATCAGTTAAGGTACAGATGTTGAATGGTTCCACCCTTGTGGACAAATACCTTTGGAAATGGATTGTAACTGAAAATAAAGGTGATTAGAAACAGGATCAGCTATATTTATCCCACTAAATTCTTTTCACAAATATTGAGGTTTATTGTGCAGCTGCCTTCTGTTCCCATGCCCCGTAAATTCAAACTTCAGTGTGCTATATTTCAGAATGACTCAAAAAGGTTGTCTGATTTTGTTGCGATTTGTCAAAAGGATTGGCTGGCACACCAAAGTCTAGCTATGTGGTAATACACTAAAATGAAGGGTTAACATTGTAAATGAAAAATCTAGCCTTGAGATTTGGCTAACTCTTACCAGAGTTTAAAACTCATCTCCACAGCTCATTAGCTGGCAAATGTAGTCACTACATCTTATGCCCTAAGGTAATGAACACAGCTTTCTTAATGAATACATAGATTTGCCTCCTTGGAAGAGTGCAGTAAAATATGGCATTATTATCTAGAAATGAGGCAACACAGTCCTTCAGCATTATCTACAGTACAACTCTTTCTTTTTCTGATTTATGTTTAGGCAAATTGGTCTTAAGCATTTTATAACATTAGATAATTCCTGGAAAGAAATGCAACATTAATGTTTAGAAACGTGACCACACATTAATCCATTCGCAGCTAGCACTCTTGAAATGTAATTATACTTAACTGCCCTTTAAAACATACAATTTATCACAGACATTCTTAACTGGAAAATAATCAGGGAACTGATTTAAATATGCCTCCATACACAATAACAGTTATATGTGCATAAATAATGTACCTATAATATCAGTCGGTAATGTTAAAAAAAACACAGGTACTTAACTTTATTTTTATTAAATTGTCAGTTCCGTTTTGTAAACTGTTGCAGCATCAGCCATTTGCTTTTAGCTCTCATCCTACTCATTTTTCATTCTGTAGTTCTGCTTGGCAACAGATGACAAATGTAGAACCATACCAATACTGAACTTTGTTTGTTTTGTCTCAGAAAATATATATTTCACAAAAGAGGACAGTTCCACTATTACAGAATTGTTTTTCTCGGTCCATCAAAAGGAATATATTAGTGTTGATGGAGGTGCATTATGTACTGTATATCTAGTTGAATTTTATATTGTGTTGCATGAGACTATTTATGCACTGTTCACACTTACATTTTTATACCGGTATCGTTGCGGAACAGTATTGCAACGTCTGTTCACACTGGAGCTGTTACCGGCGTCGTACGGGTATAACTATCGATACAGAACCCAAACAAAAGGGTGTTTTGTACCGCTACAGTTGTGAGGACTCGGAACAGTGAAGTGTTCGCTACGACAACGGAATAGACGAGTCTGAGGCACTTCACCATGGATATTCTAGAGCCAAGATTCTCAACTGCGCCTTTACTTACATCATGCTTGCTTAATCAATGTATTGTTCTTTAGATTTACAGATAAGTTACAGTAGTAAAAACATATAAAAACTAACGGCCAGTACCAATAAATCCAAGTGTTACAATTGCACCCGTCTACTCCAGTAATGTGTGAAACGCTCATCTGTTTTCTTTGCATGCGCCAAAAATGTTATCGTATCGGTATATCCTAAACCAAAACTAATTTTACCAATGTCATTCCGATACAAGTGTGAACAGGGCTTTAGTGAGTTGGTCAGTTCATTATTTTATGTTTGTGAAAACAGTACACGTTGAATTTTATTTTATTAGGTAATATAATTGGTGGGCATATGTCAATATAAAATTACAGTCAAGTAAACAATTAAGTCAAAGTGTAAGCATTTTATTTTGTGAAGTGTTTCAGTTGAGGAAAAGCTCAACATGTCAACCATACTTCTACAATTAAAAACACACCCTTACTGATCCAATGAAACAAAATATAAAACAGAACTGCTAGCATCCACTCAAAAAGACCTGAATCCACAAATAAGCCACCGATGTAAAACCAATTAAATTCCATTAGCTTTTAGTTTGCAATCAAATTTGAAACCATTTGAAAAAAAGGTCCCAATTGTCTCCTAGAGCTCTTATCTAACACCCCAGCTTAATTAAAGCTTTCCCACAGCTCTGGGGTACACATTTATCTTTTGTATGGCTGCTAAAATATATCAATCATTTGAGGATTAATAATATCTGTATCGTGTGACCTATCTAACGTTTTTTTACTTACTCCATAACGTAAAATAAAATAAATAAAGTTTAAAAACCCAGATAATTTTGGTCAACCTACTTTAGATTTACATTCACTTTAGAGGACTCCAGATTTAGCAGTAATTTACTTATAAACTTAAGTAGAAATCTGACTAATCAAATAATTATAATGAACTACAACAAACAGTCCCTGTTGAAACAGCTGGAAGCAAAATATGCAAATCGCATTTACCAGCTGCTTACACTCAGGAGAAATAACCATCAGCTGACTGTTCTATTATTTACAATATTTTCAAAATGTAATTTGTTAATCACGCAGCCATGCCCAGCATGGTAATGTCTTGTTCTCCCAGTAAGTAGCAGAGGCACAAATCTTGTGTTTTGAGCTGATAATGGGGTATGACAAATGGGTTTAACAATATCTAGTCTTTTGGAGTAGTCTTCCAAAATCCACCTGAGGTCTGTTTGAATAGATCAGAGAAGAAGGGCACAGGAATATGAATGAATGGAAGAATGAAAGCAAGTGGCTCAGGAGAGTTGTATTTTAAAAGCATGACAGGGGATGATTAATTGTATTTCTGAGAAATGTTCAGAAAATAGATGCATGATAAAAAGCCTAACCTTTTCCAGTGTAAGGAAATGAGAGATAGTGTTACCTAGGTTGAGACACATCAGTTATCAAACCCCAAGTAAAAGGGTAAACAAAATATTATTATATTAATACTATAGGTTATTGGATAATAAATAAATAAATAAATAAAAATTCCTGTTCTAAGAATATCAACAATAATCAGTTCCCACTGTGGCAATTTCAAAAAGCCATCTGTCTGCACTGTTTCAACTCTTCAAATACCGTACAATAACTGGATTTACATGGATGCAACAGATGTTTTATTATTAATTAATTTTACATTTAAATCCAACAGGATGCTGATAAAACATGGTTGTAACAAATTAATTACAAAGTGAGGCGATAATAAAATTAATCACGTAATGAAGTGTCCATCAAAACAAAGCTAGTGAACCAAAACATCATTAGCTACGTCAGTGTTCATTTGCCAGACCTGGATCAGATTTGTTTTCTTTAATTTACTTGCTTTATCAGGGGATACAATAGTGTGTTCAGAAACCATCACACTTAATACATCATTTCACCCTCAAATATAGAAATATTAATATAAAAGTAGAACTCTTAGATTTAATGATTTCAGTTATGTGGTGGCCCATAAATTCTGGCACATCAGTAAACTCAATTTTACATACCAGTACTTGTTTTCCATTGTTTATAGTATTTCTTGTCTTTAAAAAGTTGTTGTTTCTTTGCACAAAATTTGACTAGTAATTCTGTTGTATTACCATCTTCAGTGTTTTAATGATTCTATATTTTTTGAGCCTGGTAGGTTACCGTGGTACTGTGTATATAATAGCTGTAAGTACTGCTGAAGGAACTTGACCTTGCATTATAATAATATTATTTTATATAGTGCCTTTCATAGTGGACCACCATCACAAAGCACTTTTCAAGATACTAGACTAGAGTGTGTGAACTATGCATTAGTTGCAGAGTCACTTACAGACAAGGAGGTTAAGTGACTTGCTTAGGGTCACACAATGAGTTAGTGGCTGAGCTGGGATTTAAACTGGGAACCTCCTTGGTTACAAGCCCATTTCTTTAACCACTGGACCACACAGCCTCCAGAGAATAATCAAAAGAATAGTGCAGTATAACCAGGACTGCGTTCAGGATTTGCACTCATTTCTATCAATCCAATTGTGGTACTTGTTTAAATAGAAAGGGTTTATAAACAAATACATTATTCAAACCAAGGCTTCTTCAATGTAATTACAACTGTGAATAACTGTGTGGTGGTCGTCAGTTTCAAGAATATATATATATATATATATATATATATATATATATATACATATACATATATACATATATAAACACACCTCGACTATGCCATCTATAGTTTAAAGAGGAATAGAACCTCTAATATGAATTAAGAGGTATGGAATATAAAATAACAAACCAATGGTTCTTTAATATAATTACAACGATACAACTTGCCCGTCAGTTCCATCTAAATGAAAGTGAGAGACAAAGTTTACTAGGTGAACTCACCTCTGCTCACCAAGCCCCAGACCAGACCCAACCAGGAATATCACCCAGTGAAATAAATAGTGCTCACAATACTAAACGAAATAGTGCCAAGTGCTCTAACTCATAAATTTAGTGCATAAACAAAATATAGAAAACTGTGCATAAATAATGAGCAACAAGATAGTGGAAACAATACAAAGGAATAAAAAGAAACAATATTCAAAACACTACTAAAAAGAACCAACCCACATGTGTGGCTGGAGCGGAATGAGTCCAGGGGAGCAGAACGATGAAAAAGAGGGATGCCCAGCTGTCCCCAATGCAGCAGCCCAGCCTACCAAGCTCCCCTAAGAAACTAATCTCAAAGCACTACTATTTTAATACACAAAAAGAGGACTCAACATAAAATGACTGAGACCTGTAAATAATGCATGGCACAGAAAAGCAGTGGCTGGCTGACGCCTTCAATGATAAAAACACAAAGTCAGCACAACCAATGCTTTAAAAACAATTTAAAAATCAGCCATTTGGTTATAGAATCATTAAAAGAAAAGAACATTAAAAACAGTTACCTCTGGGAGTTCAGAGAAACGGCCGTCCTGTACACAAAAATACCCAATAAAATTATATTTTAAAACAATTAAAATAATACCAGTCATAAGAAAGAGGATTAAGACGGCGCAACCAGCTTACCTTGGAAAAAGTGGGGGAAACATGACAAAACATACAACCCAGAATCCAGAACACAGTAACTAAGCAACACAGCAGACAAAGGAATTAACTCTTTTCCTGCTTTTCCAGGTGTATTTCAAATACAAGATAATTAAGCCTTGAATGCTCTTAATTATGGCCATCAGGTGTATCCTGTTATCCCCAGATATTACAATGTAATTTCAAAATTATTTTTAGCTCCTAATCAATCTTACACTGATTAATAAATCGGTTTATAATGAGATGCATGTGATTTACAAAATGCACTAATGAAAAAGGCAACCTTCCATAACCATAATACCATAATAAGTAATATGTAAAGTCTGGTGTAAATGTCAACTCCCTTGGCAGTTTTAGGTCAGATAAGGGAGCTACTTTTATTGTATTATATATATATATATATATATATATATATATATATATATATATATATATATATATATATATATATATATATATATAAACTGATTCACATTTAGAATAAAAAGATTTTACAAGGACGAAAAGAGGAATGTGACTTATACAAAGATGTGATGTATAAAACATATTTTATGATAACTGTCTTTTTTTCTTTCTTTTTTGCATAGCTTTTAAAATATTAAAACTAAGATGCTGCTAATACTAGTTATGTCCGATTGACTCCAACCTTGGCAGTAACAAATGATACTGTCCCTGTTTATTTCTTTCTGTTCTACTTTCTCTTAAATCATCTTTATCCAAAATGGCAGCAACAGACAAGTTAATGAGGAGATTGTAACTGTGTAATGAGAAGAGATACTTCTGGACGATGAAAACATAATTTACATCATGTTTGTGTGTTGTCACTGTGACACAGTCTTAACTTTCTAACAGCTAGTGTGCACCTGACCTTGATGCATGAATTGCAACAGTAAAGTGAGACCAATTAAAAGCCATATACAGTAGTTCACTTAGATAGTTTGTAAACATCCCTTTTGTGCTCTGTTACATACAAAAAGAAAATAAAACAGACTAGCCAAATTCAGAGGAATCAATTTACTGATTAGAAAATGCACTCAGCCAGAGGGGTGCTTATTCAAGTCAAAACCAATTATAGCCATCCCTTAATAAAATACATTTAGCCTTTACACTGGGGTAAACTGGACTGGACAATTTATCATCACAATGTTGTTTAACTGCTGTTGTATGCCCATTTTTACACCTCTAATAGTCATGAACCCTTCTGCTGTTTCCTGCTTTGTGTATAATAGAACACAAAGCAAACAGATAACACTTTGCATTGTCTCTAACGCTGTGGTTACATAGTAATTACATTGTAAGTACACGAGCGCCTGTGCAAATACATTGCAATTACAAAAAACACTGGCAGCTGACAATTATTATTATTATTTTTTTACACTGATCAGGCTGAGTAAGCCATGCTATTAAAATAATAGCAAAGTCTTGAACAGTGTCAGTGACATTGTATTGAATAATGCAATTGCATTAAGAACCAGGGCCTACTTTAATTTAATTTAATATAACCCTGACAGGTATATTAATTTTTAAAATCACGTAACGCTCTGGAATGACCAAGCACTGGTTAAAAACACACTATATGAATACAATTACAAATAAGTCATGTATTCTGCAGCATTCTGGTCTCAGTCTCCTTACCGACGCTATCCGGTCACATGGTGTCACTGGCCACGTGTTGTTCATCTAATTGTACCAACACCTGTTACCAGTAATACTTGTAACTACACTGTAATTGCACATGAACTAAATTAAAGATCCACATTTCTTTAAGTAAGTGTGATTATTAGATGTGCTTCTACAGAAAAAGGGGACAATGAATGTCATATATGAATAGTTATTATAATATGCAGTTCCAAATAATCACCTTGCAGAGCTCAATTAACCAGGTGTCAGCATCATGAGGAAGTAGGACATTGTGACCTATATTTACAGTATGGAGAATACTGTAAAAAACGCAGAAGAGTATTCAGTAGTGTACTAAGGGGACAGAGTTTATTCACCTCAATTACATTTCTTTTTTTTTTTTGTTTATACAAAAAGGCATGAATACATTGCAAATGCGGGGATTAAATGCCACAGAAACATCATTCCCTGAAAACATGAACATGCAGTGATCCCAGTATGCTTTTAGAGGAGATGAAGAACAAAAGCTGTAGGGCAACTCTCTGCAGGTTTGTGGTATCCATATCTAAATCAAAATCATATGGAAGAAAGGCATTAAGCATTTGGGAACGGACTGTAACATTGTAGCCTTTACAGATAACTGCTTCATTGGAAAGAGTTTAAGTAACATCATCACAGTTCATTCAGCTTCCAGTTTCACTTTTTGTTGTTAATTATGAATGGAAATTGAGGGGCTGGTGTAAGGATACTTACAAAGTACAAAGCGATTTGCGGCTGCAAAACATCCATATTGCGGCCAAAATCGATGTTTTGCACGCAAACCATGTTTAGCGCCCATAAAGTGGGACTTTAGTGGCCACTAAAAATAATGGTTTGCCACCATTAATCCATTTAAATGACGTTGAAGAAAAGAGCATGGAATTGAGCGGGATCTGGAAAAGTAAGCTGGCACACATTATAATGAGATGCAAGGATTTTGCCTTGCACTTGGGCAATTGCTGACCCTCTGAAAAATTACAAGGTGCAAATCATTGTAGAAGCGAGTAATTAAGAGCAGTATAAAACCACACACCTTCAGAGACCTGTCATTGGCCTCAGGATGGCTGCTGCGGGACACTTCCTTGCTTGGCTCTTGTTGAGGACAGGCAGGAAAACCTTTGGAGGAGAAGGACAAGACGGAGAAGACCCAGTCATCCTAGACCTAATAGTCGAATTTCACTTTTCGCCACCTGGTTGACTGTCCTGGTAACACCAACAGCACTGACTTTCACCACTATAGAGGACCATATGTCCTATTTGGTAGCACTACTGATGTTGGCTGAGGCTTTTCTAAATAACTCAATTTCTTGCTGAGTGACCTCAGCAGTAAGGACTCAGCTCCTCCTCAGAAAACTTTTCTTTTCTTTGCCATGTGCCAAGAGGACTTTGTTGCCCTTCCACTGACATTTGTTTTGTTTGGTTTGATTTTCATGCGCCACAAATCTCATACAGCACCTACGGCTCTCTGTACTCCGAACTCACCTCACCTCTAGGCTGTAAGTGCGGCCGCTAAATAGCCTGATGTGCCCATTGTAACCCTCATTATCATGATTGCAGCTCATTATTTGTGCATGTTGAGTAATTTGCATTGCTCAAGTTTACATAGGCCGCAGTGCAAAATAACTGTCTGGCCGCTAGGCAATTTGGATTTTGCAGCGTCATATTTTATTAGTTTAGTTAGTTTAATTTTAGATTTCCCAGAAGTCTAGTACAAAAGATACAAATGAACAGTCGGATGATTTTTGCCAGCGAAATGTTTAAGAATGTACTTAACACAAAAAATAATGTAGTCCTGTATATGTTGGATATTTTTATAAAGACTTCTATTGGTTGTTTTCTGGGTCCAACAAACATTCAAGACCTGAAAAAACTGCTATATGTGTTATGTTTTTGGAAGAATACTGATACCTTGTCATTTTCTTATGGTTACATTTCACTATTGCTTATCTATTAATTGTCCAGTAACATGCAACTGAACTCAATAACTTGCATACAGCATTTCAATAACAAGCATATGTCATGCAAAATCTAGCTCGATTCAGTGAGGAAGCAACGCCATTTCAGAATACAATATGAATGCGAAAGGGTACTCATATTGTGCTCTATTCACAATTTTTCCATTGCAGATATCTGAAGAGTCCCACTTGCTTGTAATCTGATAATATTTTTCATTACTGCCATTGAACCCAAGGCACATATCTGTCAATGAGATCCCTTTGAGTTAAGAGGCTAGTTTCACAATGATCCAATCTGTCCTCTACAATATCTGCTGAGGACTTTTTTTCATCCACAGAATTTTCTTAATTTCATACAAGAAGATCATTTACAATTCAAAGGGGAATTTTATTGGGCACAATGTGCTCAAATACCTTTCAACTAGAATTGAAATAGGGAATATATATTTCTTTTGTATTGATAGATTATACTGCATCACATAGCAATTGGTCAGTTTACACTTAATCCCTACTTTACTTGAGGAAATGAGACTAATAGCATCCACTGGCTCATACATCATAAATCAAATGCAATAGAAATACAAGGATCGTATTATTGAGGTTATATAAAAAAAAAAACAAGAGAAATCCTCAAGAGGAATCTACACACAAATGTGAAGCTATAGTCTATAGCATCAAAAGTTACAAATATAGGGGCTCCCGAGTGGCGCATCCGCAAAGGCACTCAGCGTGGAGTGCAGGATGCTCAAGAGGCCTGGAGATCGCCGGTTTGAGTCCAGGCTATTCTACTGCCGACCGTGGACAGGAGTTCCCAGGGGCGGTGCACAATTGGCTGAGCACCGCCTGGGGTGGGGAGGGCTTAGGTCGGCCAGGGTGTCCTCGGCTCACTGTGTACCAGCGACCCTGTAGACTGGCTGGGCACCTGTGGCCTGCCTGTAAGTTGCCCAGAGCTGTGTTGTCCTCCGACTCTGTAGCTCTGAGGCGGCTGCATGGCATGGCCTGCAGAATGAAAAGAAGCGGACAGCTGACGGTACACGCTTTGGAGGACGCGTGTGACTGTCTTTGTCCCTCTCGAGTCAACATAGGGGTAGCAGTGGTGAGCCTGGTTGACATAAACAATAATTGGGCTTACCAAATTGGGGAGAAAATAAGAAAAATAATTGGCAATTCCAAATGTATTTATTTATTTTTTAGAAGTTACAAATATCTTGAATTCAGTTGGGGTTCCTGTCTTGTACTCCAATCCTTATATTAATCCAGAACTAAGCAAGTGGGAAGTCATAGGATTGAATTGCGGTTCGACCGTTGTCTAATGTTACATTTATATTTGGCACACATTTTTCAATGTTCCCCTTTGTTTAGACCTGTTTCAATCTAATCAGTCTGTGCTTTCTTGGTTCTTACTTTCACATAATGAGGTACACTCAAGTTTTTTTTTCTGAATTTCTTTGCTGTGAATGTCTGTGAGCTGTCAATGTGAAGTCACGTTCGCACACAATCACTCATCTGTTTTGTGCAAATTTCAATCCAAACTACCATACTAGAGAATAATACATTACTAATAAATTCCCCACTTTGAGGTACTTACTGTAGATTCACCTGCTATCCGCTCAGATCCTGAACCAGCTTTAAGTACCAGAATCTATCCTACCCATAAACAGCTTGAAAGCTGGTCCAGATTAATTTTCCCCTCTAGAAAACAAAGTAGCCATCAGGCATGATGTACTAAAATAAAACACAAACACATTTATCACAGCTATATAACATTCACTAACTTGTGTCAGCTTCAACTGATACATTTCATTGCTTTGCTATCATGTGACATTACTTGTCTTATTTGCAGACTCCATAAAGGTATGTCATTATGCTGACTTGACCATGACTTGAAAATTGTTCTAATAATGCAAAAGCACAAATACTTTAACGTAGCAGATGACTCAATACAAGTTCTGGCACAGCTATGGGATCTGTGACAAGATGCATCATGTATGCTTTATTATGAAACGGTTTGTTAGAATGCTGCATGCTGATTGGTCCATCAGTGTTCCAAGCCGTTACAGTATCCAGCACAATATCACGATTAGGCACTACTTAGGAACAAACGCAAATCATTGCACCTGTGCCAACCACGTATCACTGCGCCATCAAAATAAAACATAAACAAACACCTGTCAAAATACCTGCTGCCATGGAAGATACTAAAGACATCAAGGTGTCTTGTCATATCTTCCAGTTTATATTCATTTGCACTACGAACCAGTTTGCTATTTTAAACAAGACGCTGTTTTGGTATTTTATTTGTAGTACATACCAGTCATTTTCTGTAACTTCAGTCGGATCCAGTTGTCTGATATCCAGTTTTATTTCCCTCATTTCAGTTGGTATCAGCCATCGTTTTGTCAAACTGACTCTTCATTAATTTTTAACTGTGGATATTTTTCTATTTTTTGACAGTATTTACATTAATACACGCAATGTCTTAACCATCTGACTCTCTTTACAGGTACAAAATGTAACATTGACGTGCTAGGAAAAAAAAAAAAACTTGAGAAATAAAATGAATACCACAAAACAAACAAATTGGGCTGTTAACGCTTAAATGACTGGCTTTCTGAAAAAAAAAATACAATTTGACTTTAAATTAATTACTTAATAATCATCATCCCAACAAAGCACCTTAAACTCTTGTGCTGTCTGGTATATGCTAGAGCCAATGGGAGTGAATTACCTAGCAACAATGTTACCTAGAATATGCAAGGATAATAAAAACAAGGACCGGACAGAGACAATGGCATGTATTACACTATGGATTTCCATTCTGCAAATATTATAACATTGCATCATAAACCCAAAGCACATGAAGGAATTTATAAATTGGCAGAAATGTGATTTAAGGTGGTACTGCAGCTTGAAGTGTTTGGTTACTTCAACCATATCGCACCAGCACTTGAGAAAAACAGCAACCTTGTCACTGCCAATGTCGAGATGTATTAAAAAAAGCAGGCTGTCAAATGTAACAGTGTGTTTAAATTCATGCGGTTTTAAAAAGGGGTATGAACTCAAATATCCAGAGGCAGCTGAAAACATTTCAGAAGGTGTAAACAGCCTGTTACTTTATGGATATTATAATTAGCACAATCCAAATAGAGTCAGCCAAGATGTTTTTCGTTTTTCATTGCAGAGATGAAAATACAGCAGAGCACAAAATTAAAGCCAACATTTGAGCAATAAGACTCAATTATAAGAGCAATTTGTGCCTTACATGAGTAATTATGTTTCCAGAGGTATGGGACATATTAGTAGAGTATTTTACTAGTGTCTGCTTTAGAGATATTAGACAACAGGATGGTTTGTGGGTGAGTGCAAGAGCCGGGTTGAGTTCTGCTCATCTTAGATTCAAATTTACCAAACAGAGATAGGATTAAGATTCTAGAACAGAAAAAAGGAAAATAAGCAAACAGGTAACACTTTGCATGGTCTCTAACAACACTGTGGTTACATAGTAATTACATTGTAAGTACCAAAACGTGTGCAAATATATTGTGGTTACACAAACACTAGCAACTGCAATAGATATGTATTTTCTTAACTGAGCAGGCGGAGACACTCAGACTACACAACCGTGTGAAGACTACTTATTGAACAGATCTGGGTACTAAGATCAAAGTTAATTTGAAAAGTGCACTATTGTTCAGCATGGAACACTTGATTGTTTTTGACCTCTAAAATGCCTTGAAAGAACACGTTTTTTAACAAAGTCAGATGGGATGTTATCCACACTTGAGCGGTTAATTTCTTCAGCACTACTGGTCTTTGGTAAAGACTTTAATTGGATTTAGGTCTGGCCTCCAGACATGATGACAGCACAGCATTGATTTTGGTGTTTTCTTAAAGTCAATTAATTTAAATGTGTGTTCATTATCTTGCTGAAAAGTAATCCTTTATTTCATTAAAAGGCTAAAGAGGAACCTTTAGTTCAGTTCAGTTTGTGTATTCATTCTTCAGATGTTTTGCATACCAATAGTTGATTATGTTTTCTAGCAAATCACTAGATTTCATTATTCAAAGTCTCACTTTTCAACTACAATAGGTTCCTACAATGTGTATTTTGTGGATCTAAATTTCAGATGTCAATTTCTTTCCGTGTAAACGATGCTCAATCTACCACTAAAACATTTCTATATTTATTTCACACTTCTGTTTTGTTTTGTTTTGTTGAAATTGCAATTTGTACCTTAATAAACATGCAGGTTCAAATGATGTGTAGTGTTAATGCCACTACAAGATTTATGTATCCAATCACTTTAGAAAATGCAGCCTTGTAATATATCTTTCCTTGCACATTCCTTACAAAATATCGATGGCAAAGTAATGTTTTGTACTAAAATGCGGTCAATGCACATTGGTAATCCATTGTACCACCATGTTACCAAGTGTGCTAATGTATACTGTGCAATATTTTGATCAAAATCTTTTGCATTTACATTGCTAGTATTACTTTGGCTGGCTAATGGTTCTGCTTGGGTTTCTTCAGAGTAAAACGCACAGGGATTCTATGATATTTCAATGTTTTCTGTAATTGGTCTCTGCTTTTCTGATTTTACCAGTAGTGTTTGTTTGTTTTACCACTTGTAAATTCATGGTTAGTGATGGATAATGGCACTGGCACAGTCCTGACATATACATCCGGTCTCGCCATTCATTCTTGAGCCTCTCCCAACAATAAATACCAAATAAATGGGTTCCAGTACATTTTAATACCAGCTATTGTGATGTGATCTTTAATCATGTAGCAGCAGTTAGCCAAGGTACTGAGAGAACTCTTTATCCAGGGTTTTTCTGCACATAGTTATTTATTGTAGGTTTCTTTTTATAACCCTGCATACAGCAGGTGTTGGAAGTGGGTCATTTTAAATTGTGTGGGAGGAGCAATATATTTATCAAGGTTTCATTATTAGTTGTTGTAGTTGGCCAAGTAGCGGCAATCGGTTTTATTTAAAGGCTCCAGTTTGTAGTAATATTTATTTTAAATACAAAATGTGTCTAAGTCTTGAAATACTGATCTAAATAGTAGTGGATACTCTTTAAATACTCTTACATCATTAGATTATGATCCTTCCCTGGTGTTCTCCAAAGCCTACGTTTGACACTATAATACACTAAAATGACACATGTAAGAGTACAGATTTCCATAACCTCAGTAACAAAGTAGCTATTTGAATTCTAAAGAGTGTCATGTATATCTTTTGCTTAGAGACTCTGGAACATGTGTTTATTCACACTATTAAAATCATGTATTCAAATGCATTACCTAACTTCAGTACTCTGTTATAATGTTGTCATTGAGCAGCCACAACACATTCACAAAAATAAAAGTAATTCATGAACACAGCCGATAAGTTCTGCAATTTTCCCTTCAGGGCTTATGTCACCTTGAATAAATACACTCATTAAGCTGGAAAGTGTAAATATAAATAATTGTAGCTTCAAAGATTATAGGTGTTCCCTTGAGAAGTATTAACCATTAGCAAGAATTAGTTCCTGAAACTGTCTTCACAATATGTTGTGAAAGGAACTTTTCTGTTCAATTTAATGTTGCTATTAGTTTAATGCCACAGTCAATACAATGTATGTTCAGATCTCAGGGCTATGCTTTAATCATTTAGAAATTCAATGTATTCAGAGGTAAGCTCTTCACCCTTAAAGGTGTCTTAGCACCATGTCACTGAGACATCTAAGCATGATGCTGTTCCTTGTACAGGAGGATCTTATGAATGTCACAAGGCTTTGCTTTAGCTTAGAAACTAAATAGAAATTAAAGGAGGAAGATCACCATTTTCCCCAAATGGTGTCAATCTTATATTCTAGCATCTTAACCAAGGACTCAATGTTGCAGCTATACACAACCTTGCAATAGATATGGGGACGGTATTGGACACAGCATGCGTCAGTACTAGTTAGAAAGTAATGTATGTAAAAATATATGTTACTTAACAATGGGATGCATTGCACCTTTAAGTAAGGATGCAGATATAAAACATTATTATAAATCCTTTTGTGGTGTATATGTGTTCTGCTCTGAAATATTGGGTACTGAATGAGAAATGAATTCCAGACCAAAGCTGTCATATTTTAGAAAATATAACTAAAACACAAAAGTAATACATTTCAATGTTGCTTTACATCCTGTTACAGTCCATTGCATATGTATTGTCGGGCATTTTTCCAAGTCTAAACCCTTAAAGTCCAAGGTAATTGAAAAGCTACTTGCTACTATACAGAAGTCACATCGAGGTTTCTTATTCATCCGGGGTCTGCTTCAAACAACAGAAGCACATTCCAAAGATGTGCTTTTAAAAGGCAAACTGTAATAACTATCAAAGGCTGTTGTGAGTACAGTGTCTGGAATGCAACAACCAACTGTCTGTTTGCCCATGCATGCATGCATGAAGCTGTTCATTATAGAGGACCAACTATGGGAGGGTCCATTAAGTTGAGCTAATTTCAGGCACAGATGGTTCACAATAGTTTAATGTCTGCTTGGTGGCCAGAATAAGTGACTTGTGCATGGCCTTAGACTTCCCAAGCACCTATAAGCAGCCAAGGAGGAAATAAAAAGGTGTTTATCATTTTGATAAACAACCACCCTCAATGCTGCAGGATGCTATGTGTAACTCAGCAGAGTCAAATACTATTAAATTATCATCAGCGGCAATGGCAGAAGTTATAAGTTCTGCTACCTGAGTTATAGTTAATGGCTTTTACAATGTCTAACACAAATCAGGTTTGCAGTTTGGCTTTTCAATGTTGCTTTACTGATAACATTTTACCACTGTCCAGGGAAGGTATTTTTTCAGCATGTAGAATGAGAAGTTGTTGTTCTGTTTGTTTAGCCATCTAAAAAGCAATACATTCAGAATACTAAGAAGGGCAAATTTCAGAAAACACTTTTACACAGCTGTTTACATCAGCATACTGATGTGCAGTACACAGTTTGAAGTGTGTGTGTGTGTGTGTGTACATATATAGAGAATAATAGATGGGCTTCAGTGAGTTACAGGGAAATAATTTCATCTAGGGTTTCTGTGATGTCATAAATTACGAGACCTAAGGTCAAGTAATTTATAAATTGTCATTAATTAATATTTCTGTACTCTAGGTGTATCGAATGATTGAAAACAAGACATTTTCTATTTCGATAGAAAGTGATGGTCTCGAGGAGACGAATGGATCAAAATTCAAGTATATTTTCCACGCTATATAGTATATTTTCTGTAGCTATTTTGGTATTATGCCTTTTTTTTTTGAATGGCTCAGTATGCAAATATAGCCTTCATCCACGTATTTATATATATATATATATATATATATATATATATATATATATATATATATATATATATATATATATATATATATATATATATATATATATATATATATATATATATATATATATATATATATATATATGATTTTGGATGGATGTCTGTCTGTACAATATTGTGTCTTTTAACAGTTGCACAAAAATCGTAATACTTGGTCTGTTGATTTAAGCAAACACAAAGTTTTTGCACAATAAATTCAACTAAATATTAACACTAATCTTAGACTACCTTACCTAAAATAACATTGGATAGTCCAAGATTAGTGACAATCGGGTGTGTGAAACAGATACCCATTATATCTGCATTCTTTTATAACAGAATGGAAGCAATTAACCCTGGGTTGAATGAGCTGTAAAACATGTTGGACAGAGTGGCTGGGAAATAATATTAGCAAAAAGTTACATCAAAAGGGTTTTAGATGAATGTGTCTTCATTTAGCATTAACAATACTGCCTCAAACTAAGATTATAATTTGTGCAGCAGTTAACATCAGGCTTCATGTAGATTGGGTAGGTGCAAGAGTATCTCATTTATATGGAATGTCACTGGATTACTTTAAGGCATGCATTTCCAAATGGTGCTGCACCTGATTATTTATAAATAGCTCTAGAGAGGATGTAAATGAATTACCTGCTAAGTAATACATAACAATGGCTAGAGTCATTAAAAAGCAAAAGGGAAAGACGTGGACATCATTTATACTGAGTGTTACTGAATGAAAATCATAGGGGTTTAGTTATGTATATTGTAGGCCTATACAGTACTGTACGTTCCTTGGCTGGTTGAGAAGGCCAGCAAATTAAGGGTTCTTTTGAGCGACTCTGCCGGTCAAATTAGCTCTGTGCTTTGTAATTGTATGAGGGTGCACTGTGATCCCATTGCCTATTTTTGAAAGTTGCAATCATTTGCCATGATGAATCTTACAATCTTGCTGTCTCTCTAAGCCTCTCTAATTAATTTTTCATCTCTCGGTTTGTTTGTAGTTCCTTTACCACAGAGTTGATTGGCGGGTTTATTTTTTCCGCAGCTTTATGGAACCTGTCCCATTCTCTCAATATTGTTTGAGTTAAATCTGCAGGGCTTTCTCAGTGGAAGTATTTAGAAATAAGAATTACATCTTGTATTAACCTGCATACTGCAGATCGAGGTGCAAATGGAACCTCTGTGTCATTGGTTCATTCAGGTTTTACAGGGGACAAGGATAAGTTGTCCCTCAGGGTCCTTTCCATTCCAGTCTGCTTAATGCACTGCAAACCTTTAAAACTCTTTTTATGACCAGCTCACCAATAACACCACTCTCTAGTAATCTTGTTTGTATTTAAATATATATCTCTGTTATAACCATCTCTCTACTGACTCTATGTTATTCAACCCTTTGTGTTGTTTTTTAAAAGGGATTGCACGTTATATTGCTTTCAGTGTTATATTGAACTCTCACCACTGGCTCAGCAAGTTTGGAGCACAGCTCTTTTGTTACTGTATACAAGGCAGTTTCATAACAAATCTGTGCTCCTAAAATGAGGATGCTGAGGTATCTTTGCAGCAGCTTCTTAAGCAGCATTTTTTAGGACCTGTTTTTCTCCCAAGGCAGCTTGATCGGCTCTAAATATGTGTTTTCCTACATTTTCTTTTTCAATTATATGGCACTATTGGCAAGCATTACCAAACATTCTTTTCTGTTGGCAGAAGGAGGTACGTGTGAGGTGATAGCCGCACACAGGTGCTGTAACAAGAACCGAATTGAAGAAAGGTCACAAACAGTAAAGTGCTCCTGTCTACCAGGGAAAGTCGCTGGGACAACAAGAAACAAACCCTCCTGTGTTGATGGCAAGTACATTTTTTTTTTTCTCTTTAATGCTTAAGTCATAATAATATTTTACTATAGAGGTTTTAGTATGACTTGTAAGTGCAATCGTTTAAATGGTAAAAGCCACAGAAGTTTTAGAGACAAGAAAAGAAAAAATGATAGATAGATTTAAACAAAAGAACATTCTATCTTGGAAGGTTTTATTGTAGAGAATTCATGCTTAGTAATTGTACTTTTAACATGATTTATTTATTTTTCATTTTTATAAAAGTTATTTCTTAAGGATAATCCTTGAGAAACAACATGTTGTTAGTGAGAGGGCTCTAAGTCACTCGACATATACTGTATACAGGAATACACTCTGACAATGTTTGCATACAGTACATGCAAGATAAGCATTCTACTGGAAAGCCAGATTACAGTCTTTAAGCAGAATGGTTGACTCAGCGCTCTAGTCTGAAATCATGGACTAGACTAAAACAAATGGATTTCCTATTTTTAAAAAAAATCATTCCAAATCACTTTTAAAACACAAACCACATCAGGATTTTGTTCAGCAGGGATGCTATGAAAATCCTCTTGTAAGATTAATCATGTTCTCAGTATGGTTTAATACAGCATAATTGGAACTGAATTATTTATCCAGTTGGCTAGACAAAAGTGTAAATTATTGATAAATTCAAAAAAGAGAAAACAACAATAATGAAAGCACATTCAATTCACACTTTTGAATGTCAAACATGCTACATAGACAAACTAATCCAAATATAAGTGACATACCATGTATATTGAAATGATCTCAGTGTCAAATCATAATCCAGTCTTGTAACTCACAAACCGGACACATTGCAATCATAAATCACAAGGGAATTGATAAATCATCAGCTGGATACATAGACAGCTCACAGTTTAGATCATGACCCCACCAGGTAATGTATGCACTGGAAATAATTCCTGAATCAGGGGTTAAGAGAATCCCACAGTGTTGATCAACAAAGACTGATGTAGTTAGTGTGGAAAGGGAAGAGGTATTTCTTTTCTAACAAAAAGTGCTGACCTCTTTACTCAGGAGTGTAGCCCTGCTGTGCATTGACGAACAGTTCTTTGTTAAAAAAAAGTGTCCCTCTAGATGTCTGTTTTTCAATATACAGTATAAAATTAGTACTTGTGGTATGTTGTTATTTGTATTACACATCAAAACACATATGAAGAGCATTTGCATAGGAAAGTAAAGTAAATGTACAATTTACCATCAATATGGCCTAGTTGAGCATTGACTGAATTAGTGAATTGTGAAATAACACATTGTAATAATAAATCAATCTCATCTGGATTAATCTGGTAAGCATACCCCTTCAAGAAATTAAGCAATTTATCTTTTTATATAATAATTGATCTAAAGTGTCTTAAAATCTCTGCATACTTTTAAATTAAAGTATTCTTTAAAAAAATGTGAAATAGCTTGCATAATTCAGAGCTTTAATCATATTCCTGCCAAAGTAGCACGAATCCCTTGAGTTTGTGAAACAACTCCTACCAGTATTTCTATTTGTATCTGTCAATTCATAACCCTAACAGATCCCAAAAAGCCTTTTGGTACTATCAGAAATTGAGATAGGAGATTGTTTGAATTTGGATGTGTACTATGCACCTGTGCCTGAAACAAAAACAGGAATCTAATCCTTTCCTGGGACAATATTAAAAGGTATGAGAAGTATACTGCATGCATTTTTACTAAGGTGATGAGTCTGTTAATATTACTTATTACAGCTAAATTATTTACACATAGGCAGTGATCTCTGTCCTAAAACCTACATTTGTAGAGGGGTTTCACTTCAAGTAATCATTAGAGGTAGTTTTGCTCAGTTTTTGTTTTTCTTCAAGGTTTGGGAAAAATGTGATTTTAAATCCAAAGAGTCAGCTGTTCGTCCCTCTAGCCCTGCTGCGGCCTAGATAAGCAGAAATCTTGGGGCCCGATGTTATTAATGTACTGTCTTCATGAGTAACGAGCCAGCTTGGAGAATTATTTCACACTCGTGGGAAAATCTATAGGCCCTGTCCTTTTTCAACACAGCTGGAAACAATGCAGGAAATCCACACTTTTCAATTTGGTGAATCTGGATGACTGTATTTATAAAAAGTGTAGGCTACAGTGTTCTTTGGTAGGATGATTTAGTTTAGGCCTTACAGTGTCTTTTTGTGCTAGTATTGAGCCTTCTTATCACTTTACTGTTTTTTGTTTTTTATAGGTGACCTTATTAGACACTACCCTTAACTGACATTGAATCACCAATATATATACAGCATACTGGTTCTAAGCATCTGTTAATATATTAGTAATCTAGTTGTTAACAGTTAAGAGGGCTGACTGTACCAATAATTGTTCTTACTTCTTATTAGCACGAGTAACCTTGTCAGCGGTCCCACTTCTCTTGTGTTGAAGAACGCTTTGTTCTTTACTTGCACACAAGGTTTTAATAATTTAATAATCAGTTTAAGTGTATTTAGGGACACAATGTAAGTTGTAACCACATATTTCATGTGAATACTTTATTTATATAAATTCTCTTATAAAAAAAGGCTATGGCATTTGTCTGGAAACTTAATGTCACAATATGTGTGACCTTTATCCAGTCTCAGACTAATTATCATGTTGCATTTATTGATTAACAGCTTTGTGGAAAAAAAAAAAAAAAAGTTTTAGCTCAGTCAAGCAAAACTGCTTTGCCCACAATGTTGTATTTTATTGATACCTGCTTTTGAACATTTTGTGAAAAATATTGGGTTTAGACTTGATTTTCATGGCATACAGTATTTATAAATACAAGCAAAACACTCCTTCCCATGTATATTTGACCATGTGGAACATCTGTGTTTGTAATTGATGGAAAATAAACCCTTCTGTTCAGCCAGAGGCTATTTACAGCATGGGTGACAAGTTGTCAATCTGAATTTGATGGTTTTCTGAGGAAAGAAATACCCAGGAACACCACATCCTTGTTAACATATTTTGACTTGGAAATAGCACACGTTACAGAGGCATCTATGGGTATAACAAATTAACGAAATCTATACTTATAGAGCAAAATAACACGAATTTCCTTGTGGTATTAGAATTTAAATAAAGCCCAAAACTACATGTTTGTAATGATATTGCAACTTTGAGAAACAATGAATTGGAAAACACAACAAAGCACTCAGGCCTCCTCTGTTAGGTGCATGCTATTGGTCTTGGCTGTTGTCTCTCTAACAGCAAGACTGCATTTTAAATAAAAGGTTTTGTCATTCGACTGTTTTCATTCTGACTGATCCTAAGATACATTTTTAAAAAGGTATTTTCATCACAAATACAATTTAAAGTGAAGAAAAGATCATAAACACACCTCTGATGTTTACAGTAAATCTGGTCTGTTTGGAAAGCAGGGGTCTGTGGGGAATTTTATAATTAAACAACAGTTCCTTGAAAACTAATGAATAGAGCCCTTTTGGGGAGAAAAATTACATATTTTCAATTTGTTTCACTTAAAAAAAATTCAACAAATATAGTAATGAATCCCAAAGGGATAGGACATAATTAACTAGATAATTCAGAATTCAACAGCTGAAAAACACCCTATATGGTTCTTTGAATCTTTTGTAATCCTATTACATGTATCATGACTTTCGCTGTCGTCATGACAGTCCTACTAGTGTATGTGCGGTACGTTGATGAAGCTGAACTAAATCTTAATGTCTACAAATGTTAACACCACAACTACGTGTGAGGATATTGTTCGTGAAGTGGACCGTTACTTTACAGCGCACAGCCTGCCATATGAAAACCTTGTTGCATGTTGTTCTGATGGGGCAGTCGCTATGATGGGAAAAAATAAGGGCTTCAATAGTCGCTTAAAACAGCTCCTAACTGCGTAATATTTAATTGTATGATTCATCACCAGGCACTGGCAGGTACAAATCTGTGTGAGGACTTCAGTGAAATGCTGAGCACAGTAGTTACAACTGTAAACTACATTAAAAGGTCGGTCCTTTAACAATCTACTCTTTGCTGAGACGTGTGAAGATGAAGCTCACCAAACGCTCCTGTTATTTCACAGCGAAGTTCGATGGCTTTCACGTGGAAAGTGTTAGTTTGTTTTGTTGAACTCAAAGAAAAGGTCAAAACATTTTTAGAACTACATAAATCTGGTTTATCGACTCAGCTAACTGAAAAGATTCTAATTAAAACTGTGTACCTAGCAGACATTTTTAGTCTTTTCAGTGAAACAAATCAAAGGTTACAAGGGGCCTATACTGAACATACTGCAATGCATGGAAGCAATTGATGCTTTTATTTGAAAACTGGACTTTACGAATTGCCAAACTTGAGAAAGGAGACCTCACTCAGTTTCCTTTGCTTTCAAAAGAACTTCAGGGCAAACAGCACACGGATCTCTTTGTGATGTTTGTCAACCACATAAAAGCACTTTAAAAGGAACTCAATTCAAGGTTCTCAGACGTAGAAGACTTTTCTAAAAATACATGGGTGTTGGATCCTTTTCTAGCAAAAACAGAGGAAGTGGCATACCTGAATTGTGAAGATGAACCTACAGATCTCCAAGAAAATTCACTATGCAAACGATACTTTCAGGAGTATGGCTACCAAAAATTTTGGCTTGCTAAGGGAGCAAATTAACATTGCATGCAACCACTAGAATTCTTCTCCTGTTTGTAACCATATACCTGTCCAAGACTGCATTCAGTGCACTGGTGAGCATCAAAACCAAAGCTTGCAACAGATTAGATGTGCACGGGATTCTCAATGCTTGTAAAGGATCTTCAAGCTCAGGGTTCTCACTTACAGCAACGGAACAGATATGTGTAATTTTGATACATGCAATTTTACACGGTTGTTTATATTCTGTAGATATATATGTATAATTTACAGTATATAGCCTATACTGCTTTATACAATGACAATTGCGAGTTAGTACATGGAAAATCTCTATAGAAAATTACAGTTGCAAAAAGGACAGAAATATACCCATAGTGGTCAATTTTCAACCCCCGTCAATTGTCGGCCTGCAACCCCTGTATAAAGCCTATCGTACAGGAATATTTGAGGTGCAAGGAGGAAAAGTATGTTTAATTTCTGGGCAAATCAGGTCAGAACTGCTATTAAACAGCATTGATATGATTTAAATATGAAGCACATAAAGACTTATCTAAAATAGCAAATGCATTATCTAAAGCTCTGTCAACAGGGGGTTAAATGAGGTTGCTCAACCCAGATTAAACAAAAAACAACAATGGAGCATGATAGAGAACCCACATATTATAAAAATGTAATATTAAGAAACAGTAGATGGTATAAAAGCATCCCTTAAAGTAATTCATTATGCACTCAGCCAAGCTACCCACGATTTGCAAACTCCCTCTAGACAGAACAAATCCTAATACAAATTATAATCTTCTAACCAGTCGGCTCTGGCATTACAAAGAAATAGAAGTGGTAAATATCCACGTCTGCACCTCCAGATGATCACATCATGTAAAGGATTATTATGGTCATCTGGATGCTGCTATTTTGCATCATAATGGAAACTTTGTTCATAGAAAGGAGGGTGTTTCCTGTAGTAATTATAGTGGTGCAGTAGGGACTCTATAGTTAAATTGTGTTGGGGGGAAAAAGCAAGACTTAATTCTTAACTCACAGAAGCAGTAAAAGGCACTCTGCTTAGCTTAAGGGATATCAGTCAGACTCTCTTAACCCTGAAAATGGCTTAACATTCTATTCAAGTTACTGAATACATCAAAATATCTGTTTAAATACAGATTTTTAATATGTTTTTGACAGACAGTTTTCTAATTAGACTCTTAGAATAAGAGTTGTTTTCTTTTTCCATATTTTACTGCCACTTGATTTGCATACAATAGATTATATTTCTGTAGTGGCAAACTATAACTCACTCTTACTCTGCACGGCTTTGGAGGTTGCACATTTGTCAAAGTGTCCACAGGGATTTCGTCAAAGTATGATCTTAAAAAAGACTGGGATGTAAAAGACTGGGTGCTAGCCTTTCTGAAGTTCATGTATGAAGTGACAATTACAAGAGCTTTAGTGAAAGTGCCAAAGAATAGGTGCTACAAATGAATCTTGCGTTTTCCCCAGAAGAAAGCATTTGTACTATTTCAGAATGGTCATTCGTCATTGTTTGTTGCCTATGGCTAAATATATACCTGTACTATGAAACCATTTTATTTATTTATTTATTTCCTTACAGACAAATCTTGTATTATATTTGATTAGATTTATTACACAGAGCGTGACAATGTAATATGATAACTGCAAAGTACCTGCAACATCCCCCTGCACCAACATCTCATAGATATTTTACATAAGACAATGTAAACAAGCAGATTTGTTAATCTTATTAATGGATAGACATCCTGGGTGAGAACAGGTTTTGAATGAGTGTAAAGTATAGAATGCTTCCTTCTTTGGTTTCTTAGTGAGGTGTTGATGTAAATCAGAGGTGCATCAGAGAGCTGCTAGAACAGAAAGAGTTCACTGTTATCTTGTGGGATGTATTGATCGAGTCAAACAGGAAATTAACAGCAGCAAAAAGCCATTAAACTTTAAACATAATTGCTTTCTGATCTTCATTTCTATTGGAAGCAATCAATAGGTGCTATTAAGAAGGTAAATTACTGTAGCCTAATGGAAACTATAAATATTTCTTTTGGATTAAGCAGAATATTGCAGCTCAAGTATCCATAAGGAGATATTTTAGCTAATTATATAGCTAAAATTTGGAATACTCCTCCCCTGAACACAGCTCATTAGTTGACTTTTTATTCCAGACAGCAAACAGCATTTAGTGAAGGCTAAACAGTATTTATTTGTATCATCAAACATGTGCACAGTCCCTCAAAGGTGTAGGAGTAGTACTCCAAAGATCAATTTATAAGCCATTATGAATGTAGTTACAAGAACATTTAAAGTATATTCAATTCAGAAGCATTTTCAAGTAAGCCATTTAAAAAAAAAAAAAAAACTATGTGTAAAAATTAAAATGTCTAAATAGCCTTGGGTAACATCTGGTAGCAGTACAGAAAAAATGATGATGTTTTAAAAGTTGTAATCTCACGTTCAAATGGGTGCTGAACTATTCCAGTGTAAGCTTAGATAGGACTGTGGAAACAGTGTGCAACAAACCCCATTAGAAATTGCAGTTGTCATGGCCATGGACTCCACAGGATTATGGGAGCTTCAGGTTGTTGGGAGCTAGGTATGCACCAGCAAGACTAGACCAGACTGAAACAGGAAGGATGCTTCATTCCAGAACACACTGCTTTAAGGTTCTATTATTTGCTTTTATTGTGTAATAGGATTTACACGCTCTGTATGTTTAAGATTCTCTTCAATATGAACTTTCTGTTGCATCCTTCTTAAAGTTATGCAACTAGACTTCATCCAGGATATTTCTCAGGTCATGCATCACAAATTTAAGTCCCAGTTATGCATGAAAAGTGTGATTATTTCATATAATCTTATCTTAAAGAATAAACCATTGTTGCTCAAAGACATTTTTGAATACCAGAAGAAAGTAAAAACATCAATAAAGTTACATTTGTGGGTATGACTTAATGTTTCATACATAAATTTTTTTTTTTTTTTTAACCAATGAGAAAAACATTGCATTTCAGTCTATAGATCAGCTATTAAAATACATTACGTAATACATACTTTATTTGATTTATATGACTCCATTCCTCCGATTAGGAACCTTTTATATTAGATTCTAAGCAAACCAAGCTTCTGGCTGGTAAAAGCACAAGCATCACATGTTTCCTATCTGAACCTAAGAATGTAAGGCCTGCACCTTTTTAAAAAGCAATGTAAGCCCATGTACATATCATTAATCTTACACGAGAGCCAGGCTCCTCATATTTCAAAATCTTTGGAGCGCCAGCTTTTTAATCTATACTCCCTCCTTTTTTCCAAAGATTGATTTCACCTTTCAGGTAATACTTTACAATTTTCAATTTAAAAGGCATTCCCCAATCAAAGTCTTGAATATAAATCCAACCCAGATTGTAATGAAAATACGTTCCTGGCTCGCTTCTCAAAAGTGAAAATGGGTAAATGTAAAATAGTCTCTTTACATAACCAAGAGCCAATAGCAGCTAAAATCCTGCAGTAACCCACCCAACCACTCATGACTATTACAGTATATATTATACTGTAATGGAACAAAACACCATGGAACTTGAAGCACAGACATTAAACAGATTATAATGTAGGTTTATCAATTAACAGACTGTCAACAAGATGAAGGCACAAGTACAATAATAATAATAATAATAATAATAATAATAATAATAATAATAATAATAATAATAATACACTACAGATTTTACCATGTTGATAAACATGGCACCCTTTTTTGTACCTCCCAGTTCCCGGAAGAATTCATACAAAATCCAAGTCTAGTGACAGTTACATTAATTGTAATTGTATTTTGTATAACGGCATGATTTAATTACTTTCTTCTAGCGATTCGGCATCTGACTTTAAGGTCAGTAGGTCCATGGCTCCCTTGAGGAATCTGCATTCCGAGTGCAGTGCTGTCTGCTGCTTCTAAGGAATCGCTGCTCTGGGAGTCTGTGGAACCAAATAAGGCCAATGATGACTAACGTGGTTCATCTCTCCAGGGTGCCTATTAAGACAACTTAAGAAAGTTGAGCATTCTTCACTTGCTCTCAAGAGAAACAAAAACATGAAAAAAATCTAAAAGAATCCTTGATGAAAATGATTTATCGGATTATCATTTAAAATGTATGTGGGTAAATGTTAACATCTATCTATTTGTTATATAACACTCAGATTTCAATCACCGGATTCCTTGTAACCTTGGCAACACAACTGTTAAAGCTTGCATCTGCAGGATAGTGAGGCATACTGCTGTGTTAAAATTAGCTAAGTCATGATGGATTCTTGACAACAAGGAATGCTGTTGCTCGTGTTCCTTCATAGTGTCCTGCCACTTCAAACAAAACACTAGTTTTCATACAAGTGATGGCAAGGACGTCTCCTCAAAACAAAAATAGCCTGTTAATTCTGCATATTACCGATGGTAATTACTCTCCAGAGATTTTAAAATGATGTAAATACATTGCATTATGAAAAACGGTAGCTGTAGTCTCAGAGGTGGAAATTCTATCCTGTTTAAATATTTTCTTGCTGTCTGTAGCACTTTTACATTGCAGCGATTTATAACCCCCTTCCCTTGATAATACAGCCCCAATGAATAGCAATTTAAAATTCAACAGCAAGGAGTACATTCTAAGGCTCTCAAAAGTGAAATTAAAGTTTACATTTCAACAGCAACTTCTGCTGCTTACTTGCATTGACTTGCATCTGATCTGGTTACTCAAATGGGAGAACAGCACAGAATTGTTTTATGGGTATCCCAAGACTGACCAGAGCACAGTCTTAATAACCAGCCAGTTAAGTTAAGAAAGTTAAGCATGATGATTTCAGTATCTCTAGTGTGAAAGCTAACCGTAAAACTATTATTATTATTATTATTTATTTCTCAGAGCGACTTACAATTGTTACAAGATATCACATTATTTTTACATACAATTACCCATTTATATAGTTTAGTTTTACTGTTGCAATTTAGGTAAAGTACCTTGCTCAAGGGTACAGCAGCAGCCTCCCCACCTAAGATTGAACCCACGATCCTCCAGTCAAGAGTCCAGAGCCCCTAACCACTGCTTCACACTGCTACCCCTTGACGTTAAAGAAATTCAAAATCATTGTTAGATTGGAAACTTTAACATCCATGCTTGGCGTAAACTACTTGCGACAGTTCTCTATAGAAAAAAAAAGTTTGGTATCTTAGAGCCAATGATGCTATCAATCTGGAACCTGTAATATTTAACCAAATATTTAACCTGCAATATTAAACCAATTCGAATGTATGTATTTATTTATTTATTTTTTAAATAGAGATGAGCAGTGTGCACCGAAGACACTCTGGACAGTGACATTAATAAAAAGTTTGAGATGTACTCAGTTTGCATCTATTTAAAGTTACATTATAAAGTGCATTATTCACACTTCCCTTTACTAATTCAGGTACCAAGCTGCCCAGGTCCTGCTCTCTTGACCTTCTGATCTACCCAATGACCCAAAGCATCTTGAAAAAAACACAAACAAGGCGGTTTGCTCCATGCATTGTGGCTGAGTGCTTTTAAAGCAATATGTATCTTTGGGTCACAGACAGTCCTCATTTATATCAATTTCTGAAGTCTAAAATGTTTTTACTCCTAGCTCTGCACCACCTGTCAACAGAGGACTCCCCTGGTGCCAAAAGCATCTCGCTGGGAGTCTGACCTTTCTTTTAATAGAATCCATTTAGAAATGAACCACAATTTATTGAATAAAGTGAGGACAATTGATATCTTTTTATTGGGCTGACAAAGTCTTTTTCACTGCCGGCATCTGAAATTTGCTCCTGATTTAAATTTTATTTTTAGCAATTTCTCTACTGAGTAGGGTAATGTGAAATGTCTGAAGGCTGTTTCGTGTTTTAGTGGCTGAAACACACCATAGCACTCCCACGTTATGTGATGTTTAACACCCACATGTGGGAAAAAGGAGAAAAATTGTGTTCATTAATCCAAGTTGTACTGCATAGAAAATTAGAATTCTGTTTCCATAGTGCAGACAGCGATTTTTATATTTAATTCCAATAGGTAGATCATGATCTTTTCAAATCACTGTGTTGCATATCATTTGCTCATTTGCACAACCTTTCCCTTGAACAAGACCTCGTCCCGGTTCAAAACAGAGCTTATCCGCTAAGGCAAGAGCACTGCTGTCTACAAGCATCAGAGCTTTTAACATCAAAAAGCATAGCTAAGTCGGAGGAAAATTAACCATTCATTTCCCCTAGTCTGAGCTGTGGTTAAAAATAGCAAGCCGTGTAGACTGGAAGAAAAAAGAAGAAAAAAAAACATTACCAGACAAGAGTATAGCTTGTGCTGTGAAATCAATAGCTTTAGTTTGATTGCCTGTTCTGTAACCCCTGCAGCTTCCATAGTTATTGGGAAATGGTGGTGTGAGATGGAACCCTGCCTGGAAGGAGAAGAGTGCAAGACATTACCTGATAATTCAGGATGGATGTGCTCTTCAGGCAACAAAATCAAGACCACAAGGGTAAGTAATACAAGATCTTTCTGTGAGCAATGGGGTGGGGGGCCGGGGAAGAAAAGGTGCATGTCTGACACTAGCATATCTTTTTATCACTGCACTCGCCTATACTAACAAACAATAAAGTAAGGGAAAGTAATCAGCATTCTCTGTAGGGTATTTTAAGTTTTAAAAACCTGAATCTTCTGCCATGAGTGCATACCAGTGCAATCAGATTTTACTGTATATAATGAGATTAATGTTACTGGAGAGCTCTATGTTTGCCTAACCAGGAGTGTTACTGGTGAAAACCAAATACACCCTACCATATGACAAATATGAAGAATTCCCTGCATTTACCACACCCCAGGCTTCTTATTTCAAACATATCTCTAAGAGCAGATACTCAAAGCTTAGCCTTTACTGACAGGAGCACTAATGTGTTATCAGGACCTGTTCCCCAGCAATTCCTAAATAATACATTTGCCAGGCAGATGCAGTGAGCTGCATCTGTCCAATTCCACTCAGAAGGATCTCCAGCTTAACAACTCTTACCACAGTCATCATTTACACTTGTTCCCTCAGATGAAAAATGTAGGGCCCAAGGAGCATCCTTACAATCTGCTTTGCTTTATTCTCCTGCCCATGCAACACGGACACTGAATGGAGATTTAGACTTACTGTATTGTTTGCATGAAGTGCACCTTTCTCCTGAGAAGCAGCACTTTTCAGTGTAGTAAATATTAATGATTCTTTTTCTTTTGGAGTGGTTTGTTTTGGGACCTGCTCTGTGTCAGTTTCTATCAGTGCACCAGATCAGAGAGAAAGGATAAGAGAATACTCTGGGGCAGGTAAACACAGTGTAACTTCCTATTTAAAAATCAGAAAAGTAACAGCCAGCCTTTACTGAGCAGTACATTTACAGGACGGTTTTCAGTTGTTTTGCTTGTGTGCTAACTTAGCACTGCTACACTTTTCAGAGTTTTACTTCAAAATACTACTTTCCTTGGTGTTTTAGAACTGCATGAATAAAACCCAAAATAAAAATATATATATTGCATTTGGCTTTAAAACCCTTGTAGGAGGCTGTGTGGTCCAGTGGTTAAAGAAAGGGCATATAACCAGGAGGTCCCCGGTTCAAATCCCAACTCAGCCACTGACTCATTGTGTGACCCTGAGCAAGTCACTTAACCTCCTTGTGCTCCGTCTTTCGGGTGAGACGTAGTTGTAAGTGACTCTGCAGCTGATGCATAGTTCACACACCCTAGTCTCTGTAAGTCAGCCTTGGATAAAGGCGTCTGCTAAATAAACAAATAATAATAATAATAATTGTATGTTCCCATACATTTTAACCTCAGCATAGCCTACTAGTTACCTTAACATTCCAGTTGGTAAAAATAACCATTAAACTGCAATCTTACACAAAGAAATAAAAGGCTGATCTTTTCTGAATTAATTGAAGTGTTTTTCATTTTGGTAAAAAATAAATAAATAAATAAATAAAAGTATTATCTTGGGCTACTGTTAAATTGAAATCATACCAAAAGTACATGTATACATGCAGGAGATGTCATCCCAGACATACTTCCAATACAATAATTACAAGTGGCAGAAAAAGGTAGCTGTAATTACCATCATTATTCAAGTATCGGGATCCTAGTTGTGCACCAAGACCAGCTAGAAAGAAAAGACTTGAAGATACCAAATTCCACATTTTAAAAGGTAAGATTTCAACTTACTGTATGTTTCATTACAACAATAAGTCGACATTCCATCTTTGTAACTTATTTATCGGACTCTGGTACAGGACTCTTATTAAATATTTGGCATATTTACATTCTTTTATGATAGGCAAGATGCCAAGGTTGGTGCATAACATCTAAACCATTCCTATGCAGTTCAAAAGCTTATTCAAATCCAATAATGTTGTTTAATTTCACTTTTGGGCCTTTTGCTTTTTACAGAATACGCAGCCTTATTCATCTTTTTAGCCTTGGACTCAAAGATCAAAGAAGGCCTTAAATCATGTATGATAGAGATGGAGCATCACATGTTTCTAAAAGGTTGGTTTGGCATATATATATATATATATATATATATATATATATATATATATATATATATATATATATATATATATATATCTCTATACTATTCACAAACATCTATAATAACCTGTAACAGCTGTATAGGCTTATCCTAGTAATGAACTCAATGTACCATTGTAATGAGTCCATGTAAAGCAAGACTGCATTTTTCTCACTGTAGTTATCATGGGTTCCAGCTCTTTTACCAAACAGACTAGTGTTCCTGGGTTTCCAGCATATAGTATGCCCGCTAAGCTTTTTTTTAGTGTTTTGTAGATTGATCTAACTTTCCGTTTTAGGCCAGGGATTCCTGAAAGGGCTGTCAGACTGAATAACATGTCGTTCCTGGTTTTGAAAGCCTTTTCAGAAGAAAAAAAAAGCATTTCAAATCAGTCTGGCATATGCTGTGGCATTACATCATCATGCAGTGAAAGGTGTCCATTGACATAAAGTACTCTAAGTGCTCTAAGAGCATTTAGAACTGGTATAAACATCCAGGTCTCCATGAATAATAAATGGGTGGTAGTAGACCATCCCAATACCATATAGTAATCGGACAGTGTATATTCTCAAAATGACCACTGGTCGTCAGATTTGGTTCTGATCTAACCCAACGGGGAGCAGCTGGCTAACTGGACTCATTGTCAGTTGGTTACTTTGCTGTTTACAAGCAGATGACTGCAGCTACTGTAGCCTTGTTTGACATCACATACAATCCATTGACTGTCTTTGTGGCCACATCAGCAAATGATATACTCTCTGCTGCAAGTCTTTGGATTAACACCCTTGGGAAAACCATTCTTGTCATTCTGTTCTGGCTGAATTATCCGATTGCTACTTCCTGCAGACTTTCAGATGCAATTAAAGAAGGTATCACCGATGGCAGAGGTTTTCAGCATGTTTACTGGCTGCAGACTTCCATTTCATCGTTCTTCTGAAAAAAACATTGGGTTCAAGACCTTCAAAGGAGGCTCTTCAAATCTGCTTACATTTTCAACGTAAAGGACTTGACATGTTTCAAAATCTGACATATGGGCTTTATTTATTTTTTTATTCAGACACTTCTATCATTTTGTTTTTAATTGCAGCTTTTATCTTGGATTCCACCTCCTAGCAATTTGCAGTGCTCAAGACTGTGAAGTTAAATGTGTATTTGCTGCTAATAATATTTTCAGCTTCACTATTCAATTCTATCAATTAGATTCTTGAACTCTTCTAAGGTACTAGTGCCTTTATTTTCAAAAGAGTAACACTGACAAGCAATATTTGTTGTCACTCTGGGCATCTCCAGCATGTATACTGTACTTAGTCGAAACAAATTTGCTAAATATAATTACAATATATGAATATAATAATTAGAATTCTACATAAAGATCAATCCTTAATCTGTAAACAAAATCCAAAGTCGCTCTTCAAATTTAATACAGAAACTTACATATTAACTGTTTAAAGTACGTCAAAATGGAAGTATCTTACATTTTCATCAGGCAGTTGACTTAATCTTTTTTCAATTTGAAAGGTTTTTGCACTGAAAAGCAATGGCAAACCTGAACCTTCCCAAACTTGTTGAACCCGACATGGGTGTCATGCGGTTATCAAACCTTCAGTTACACTGGCATTTGCATCAATGCCTCTGATGCCAGCTCCTGACACCTTTCTCTCTCTTTATGTCTTGCAGAAAGGGAACATCATTGCCTATTTCACCAGACCAGGGCAAGCAGCAATGAGAAGCCCCAGTGATCTTAGCTGATGCCATCTATCAAAAGCCCTTCTAAGATCTCCATGATCTTCCTGGTGGCTAAATTAATTTATCTTAATTTATATGTTTTCAATAAAGCTTTCAAGTAGTTAAGCATATGTTTAGATTGTTTAATTTTCCACATTGCATATGTTTTCTATTCAGAGAACAGAAGATGCTGTGTAATAATCCAACACAAGTGGTTTGAATTCTCACTTTTAAAACGGTAATCTGTCATCGGTTTTCAGGGCAAAAAAATGGTTTGCTATTTCATACCTGGCTTTCAATTTGAAAAAGTTATAAAAAAATTATGATGAAATTTAACTTAATTTAACTTTAAGTTAAATTAAATTTGGTGGATGTAGTTTTCCATTCCACCTTGTCCATCTTCATTTGTTGAAAACAGAATACTTCTGTTCAAAACCAAGTGATACTATACAGCAGTTGCTTAGTGGAATCCTTTACTGTGTGAACAAAAGTGTTCACACTATTAATGAGAAAGTGTTTTTGATACATGTAGGGACATTTTCAGTGCTGGTGAGCAGGATCCAAAATTGTACAATGCTTCCAACAGGAAATTGGTCAAAAGATTTTATAAGCAAATGTAAATGCTGTCACGGGCTTTATAACGACTTTTTAAAAGATTTTACATAACTAATTGTACACCTATATAGTGGTACTAGATTGAGACAATGAATATTTTCTCAAATAAAACAGGATAATAATAATAATAATAATAATAATAATAATAATAATAATAATAATAATAATAATAATAATGTATTTGTATTGCTTTTATTGTGCTGCTTTAAATGTACATTACAGGATGCATTAGGTTATTGGTAAATTATACAGTGAAAAAAAACTGAAGAAAAACCAAAAACCCTGCTACAGCATTATTCCATTATCTACCAAACCTCATTTTATTTGTGCTCCCTTCAGTGACAGCTATAGAAAAGGACAGCGGTAACACAAATTCATTTTTGTCCAAGTTTGTTCTTTAGTGTGACATGTGTCTACTTACTTCTGACTAAGTGAATCTGTTGGCTCCTTTCCTTCAACCACACAGACATATTGGGATTGACATTCATTGTGAGTGGTGATTAGGTCTTGGCAGCTTTATTAATACAGGCATTAGAGTCCCTGTGGACAAGTTTTAGCATACCTGGCCTTTATTGAGAAAAAATATGCAAAATAACTGGAAATATTCTAAATTTCTTTCATCTACCCACAGGGGTCATTTTAATTAGCCAGAGTGTATGCATAACACCCTGAATCCTGATACAGAAACAAATCATACTTTTATCACATGAACATGTCTTTATCTGTCATCAAGACTGATGAAGGTTAAGCAAAACATCCTCACGGTCGTGGATTTCATTTTTAATATACTTTATTTGTCATGTGCTGTAAATCTTCACATCCAGCAATACAGACTAGTTTATACTGTGTATTTATCATCAAGCATGTAAATAACATTTCTAAATACTCAGTGCACAAAAGTATTGACATCCTCCTGTCTTGACTTCAAAATGCTCTAATTCACATTGATATTACAACTTAGGAAATGAGGTTATGTAATATTAGAAAATTCTTCTCAATAATTGTGCGGTTTTGTAAATTACAGCCTTTTGCATTGAAAAGCAGGATGTTTATTATGGTTGTCAAACATCTTGAGTTAAATCAAATACACAGTACCCCATGAATTTTCATGAAGTATGCCGTTTAATAATAATTATCAAAATAATAATAAACCATACTTAAATCTAAGGAAAACCTTTAAATAAACTGACCCTAGTGTGAATAGAAGGAGATATGTTGTTAGTTTTACTGTTTAAAAAAACAACCTTGAAATTCAAACTATATTAGTGGATATTACAAGTGTGTTCAAACAATACTTGCAAGAATAGATATCGATAACTGATTAGGATCTAAAAATCACTGCAAGTGGGACTTTATAATTGCAGGTATATGGATAGTTCAAATAGTTCCCACTTCCCAGCAGATCAAATTGGAATTTCTTAGATTTTATGAAGTTGAAAACAGCACATTAGATACAAAATGTAAATGTATTGTATTGTAAATGGCTTCTCTCTGTAGTATTGACATTTGTATCCCTTTGATAGTGAACACTTGCTAAGATATTTGTTTGTTTGTTGTACATGAAAAAGTAATAAACTTTGTATTTCTGAAACATGTAGTCTCTTGTTATTTTTTTAAAAAATGGCATGGTGGATGGGTTACATTAGGTTTGTAGGTTTCATAATTTCTGCACAGATTATTATTATTATTTACTACTGGGGATGAGTTGAAGTAATTTAAAAACCTGCATTAGAGATTACATTGTACTTACTGAGTATCAGTGGTGCAGTCCTAAAAGTACCGGAACGCCAAATAAAATATAGATTTTTCTAAAACAAATGTTACAAACTCCCGTTTTATTTGTACATTGAACTTGAGGTAACATTTAATAGGTAGTGCATGCGTCCCGCATGAGACTTTTAGGTTACTTCCCCAGTGCTGCCAGATTGGTGTTTTTCCAAGCAAATGTGGCTTGTTTGGAAACCATCTAGTGGGTTAATGTTGTCTTTGGTGGTTCGGTTATTTTTTGGCTATTTATATCATGCTCTTTTTTTCTATTACTTTTGATTTGATTCTGAGTGTACCATCAAAATTGGTATGTAGGGAATCGGACACTGAGTTTTTTGTTCCTAGTGCATATTTAATGGAAAGACTAATTTGATTTCCCGACAGAAAATAGATTGCTTCATTGATGCTCAGGCACTGAAATTAGAGCGGTCGGCCGCTATATAAGCATTTTCATAACAAATCGGTAAATGTTCTTAGATAATTCTTAAGTCAAGGTTCTGCCTATAGAAAAAAGTGCCAGAATGGCATTCCAGGTCAACTACACCACTGCTGTGTATGAATCATGGTACTTAGTTAGGGCTTTAACTATGAGTTCATTTGAATGCCCAAAATTCCATAATAAAACCTCAGAAATCAGCTAAAAACAAAGGTTCCTCAAAAGGTACACTGCTGTGCAAAAGTCTTAGACATGTTGCATTTTTCTACTCTGATGCATTATGAGCATCAACAATTTACTCAAAGCCTCCACTTGTGTTTTCTACTATTATAACAACCTTGACTTGCATAAAGAAGGAAAAACATTGAGTGAAATAGCTTGCATCACTCGATTTTCAAGGTGTGGTATCAAAGCTGTTTGCATGATTAAAATTGTGTACCTCTCAAAAGCAATGCTTACTTGATTGTTGCTCATTAGTCATGTCAACATTTTTTCGTTGTTTGTGTACCCAAGAGATAATGTATATTACGCTTGCAGGAACGTGTTATATAATGTCCTGATAATTTATCAAGTTCCTAATGTTTTATTGTATTCCCTTTGTCACTGAAGCCTATGCACAGTGCTCTTTTGACTAAATAAGAAACTAATTTATAAGACAAGTTACATTTTGCCAGTTTTCTGGTAACTGGGAATAGAAAGATTAGTTTAAAAAATGTTTTCTAAAATATCTTCTTTTTTGTGTTTCAGATTAATCCAAGGACCTAACAAATAGTTTAATATAAATATGTGGACAGATACAATGAAAAGAAGGACAAAACCATTACCAGGCCAAATGGGATTATTTTTGCACATAGTCTTCTAAAAATTGCAGTTAAAGACCCTTTAAATTAAACTGTCCTAAAGACAAATAGTGGCAAGGCTTTTTAAAAAAAGACAGCTCAACTTTGGACACTGGGTCCCAAACTGGCAACTTCATTCCATGACATGGCATTAAAGAACTTGTGCTACTTTTTCTGGATTGGAACCTTTCTTTCATCAGCCTACAGGAAGAATACTAAGGATGTACAACAAGTAATTATTAGCAAGACTTTTTGAAAGACTAGTGGTGTGATAACTTAAAGATATTATATAACAACATTTCAAAAAGGAACTGGAAGTGTGAACACCACAAGAGAAACAGAAGTCTGCACTATTGGAAATATACTGTATAATTACGTACATTTATAAAACCACCCCTCTACCATGCAACATCAGCATGCTGACTTTGCTCAATAAAGTACTATACTGTGCATTATCATTATTAAATGAATCTTCTGCTTAAAAACAACAAAAAACATTAAACACTTCTGAAGACACAACAAGAAAGCAGAGGAGATTACCAGTGACCTCAGAAGAGATGTCAACATCATGGGATGGCATGGTCTTTTGGTCTGTGTATTTCATGGGAGTTCTTCTTGTAATTAAGTCTGTACATACATGTTCAAAGACTGTAGAAATATCATGGTGGTTCATAGCAAGAAGGATATGATGACATGAGCAGTAGTGAATGTGTGCAGTGTGTATCTTTCAGAACCGTAGTTTTACCTGTTAAATTGACAGCCTCCATCCACGTTGAAGATGGCATGTGGGATTTCTTCCTCTTAGAATGGATACTTTCCAGTCATCATTTTTACTCAGAGATGTTATAACCCAGCAACTGGATATAACTCTAGCCCATTTTGTTGACAAGTGAAATGTCTGAAAACTAGAGAGGTTTATTTGCCATGATGCAGTATCTAAAGACATGAAATGTAGTTGTGATGAATCTCACATACTGTAACATAGAAACAATCTGGACAAATTCTTGTATTGTAAAGTAGACTGTGTAGGACCTGGGTCCCGCTCAAAGATTACATTAAATCCTTATTTTACTTTTTTTTACAGTGTCTGACTTTGTCAGCAACTATGTCATTTGTTTATATGTTTGTTTGTTGGCTGATTTATGTGAAATGAACCAAGATGAGAATCTGGCATAAAACTAAATGTATTAAACAAAGTAGCCATTGCCTACAAGCATCTCCTTTAGGTATACAGCCTTACCAAAATAAAAGGGAATTTGCAGTATATACATTTATAGTTCTTTCTTTCATTATTACTGTTAACATTGTTTTGATAGTGACATCCAAACAGTTGCTAAATATAATCTAAATATAATAAGACTACATTTGAGATGTGCAATACCAAATGTGTATGTGTATTAATAGTCTAATACTGTGTTCTTTCTGGGGCACATCAGGGTACACAGAGAGTAAGGACAAGCCTAGTATAAACCAGTACATTGTGTTTTGTGTTCTTTGGGGTTTAAGTAGGTGGCAAGCGTTATTCTAATGGTATAAAATAACACAAAAACATTTACTATCCAATGTCCTAAGGTATGGGCTTCACGCCAATTTCTTGTACACTTTAGATTTTTGTGCATTGCTGCACTAGGCATGCCCAGTCTCTTTACGGCCTTATGACAGGCCATGTCCACCAGAATTTAGTACACACTGAATATACTTCCCAAGAATTAGGTTGGATTTAGAATTTGCACAGTACCAAATTCTGACGTTACACCGCTACTAACTAAAAAAGTTCCAACATACTATATAAACTTTGTGTTGTGTGAACTGGAATCTCTATCACTGCTTATGGTTGGGAAACTGTTTTCATTGAGATGTCACAGTGCATGGAGAAATAAGTATCAAGCAAAGACAGGCTTTCTTGTTGGCAATACAATGGCATTCACAGTGCCTTCGTGAAGGTTTCAGTTCAAAATAAAAACCCAGATATTAAGAAACATCTTGCAGATTACACTGCAGCTGTGAGGGTGAGTGGTCATGTCTACCAGAAACAGAATGGTATAAATCTACTGCGTTCTCATATGGCTATTTCCATCACTATTCAGTATTTGCTGATGTAGGGGCTCTCTAATAGCTGCCTGCCACTGGCAGCTAAACCTTTTCATAAAGTGCCTGATTTCCATAAAATACAGATATGCCTGTATTACATTCATTATTAACACGAACAGCATAATACCCCTGTTGACTTCTTCATTCCAAACTGTAAATTATTATGTTCACAACGGGGTGCTCAAATTGCAAGCATAAAATAAAAATACCCTGCATCCCATTCAACTGGATTGAATCTAGATGGGAATTACCCACTCATTCACTCAAAGTATATAATTGAATACTGAACTCTGTTAAGGCTGTTTGGAATTGGACAATAGTGTTTCCATGTGTATTGTAAATCTTTTAATCATCTCTCTTGGTTATCCATTAGTGGACCTTTTGATAAATACACATGTTAGCCACGCTCAACTGTGTTTAGCATCTGTGGGTGACTCAATATTTTATGAACTTCTTGGAATGCTTCGAACATTGTTTTATTAATATGCAAATGCTCTTTTCCTTCAAATCTCAACCAACCAGCATCAACCATCAGGAGGGCTTAGTTAGATACCATTCTCAGTTAGATACAGTAGGCCTATGTCAGCTGTGTAATTTGTGTTTAGTGTAACTCATCAGCAAGTAAAACTATACTTACAAATCCCAACAGAAAGGCAGATTAAGATGCATCATACAGGAATCATTTGTGTGGATAGGGGGAGTTTATGTATATTTATTTGCATGTCAAGATCATTTTCCAAAGAGAAAACCACATATGCGTTGTGTCAACTGTATCGTGCACATTGCAGTACATGCTATTGATAACCAAGCCAACATATAATAAGTTATTAACTGTCATGTTGATTTCTGTTTTGTCATTCGCACCTTGAATAAACCACAATTTCATATAAATGTAGACTTCCTGTTATTATGTAACCCAAAACATAAAAAAGAATCAGTTATATATAGAAAATGTGGCTCTTGAGATAAAGTTTTAGAACAATTACATGTTATTGCATATGTAGTGTTTTGTATATAGAAAATAACATGTCACCAAACAAGGACAAGCAAATTCCTTATTGCAGAAAGCTAACTTTAATCTGATATCTTCTCAGTCCCATGAATAGTATAGATAAAGGTATTGTAAGAAGCTATATACTAGCTACACTATATATAAACATGCAGCTTTCAGTTCACACTTTGTATGCTGACAACATCTATTGGTAATTTTATCGCAGAGAAGTTACTGCCCCACGAAAACTGCTGACCCACATGGAAAATTGTTAAAGTATACCATACACTTTACCTTGGCCAAAATATTGTATTGCATACAAGTTTAGAATAAATTTCACAAATAAGGCTTTATCAATGTTATTTTCTTAATTATTACAATTTTTAATTATTCAACTGATACCAGCAATGTGTACTATGTTAAATACAAGTTCCATTTTTTTTTCCAACTAAGGAAACATATGAATCCCTGTCATGTTTTGAAACATCAGTTTAATTGGCATTCAGGTAACATGTGTAGCCATGCATGGTCCATCAAACATAAAGTTGTGCAGTAGAATGTGACGCGACAGTCAATTACATAAAATTAGAAAATGTATGTTTAAGAAAGGTTCAAGGATTCGTGAAAAAAGTTACTCTAAATATGTAGCCAAGGCTTTCCCATTCTTCAAAGATATATATGGAGTGCCAAGCTTTGGCATTGCCAGTGGAGCTCAGGATCATGCCCTTTTGAGTAAATAACTACTGCTGTGATGTGGGCACAATACCATTGGATAAGTGATTACTAAACAATTTCATATTGTTATACAATCCTACCTACTTTTCCAACTGATGGATTATGTAAGACTAAGAACAAGACAGAGCCACAATATGGACCCTGGGGAACACGTATTGAAGACAATTAACCCCATTTCTCTGAAGGGATCAACACCAAGGCACCATTAAAAGCCAGTTTTAAATATAGCCCAGATAAAGTAAAATTAAAGGCGTTTGTGTATGCCTCACATTTCTAACATGTTTTCTAATGCAATGGACACCCACTAAATACTATTAAGTTATTATTTAGTTTATGAAACGTTGGTAATAGTAGCTGTATTTTTATGTAGTTCTTCACTAGAAAATTCCTTCCCGAAGTTATAGTTCTGCCAACCTTATATCATTATTATCCACAATGAAAGATGCATAAAGCCAGCTGTATTATATAAGGCTTGTGCTGTCAGTGAGTATAAACATATTTATGTGCCCAAAAATAACTAAGAATAGTGTATTCAGATGTCAGTGTAAATACAATTACTGTATATACAATGTAAATACAATTACATACATACCATGTCACTTCAATATTTCATAATGTTAAATTTCCTGTAAACAACAATAGTTCAAGCAACCTCCAAACAATGTAAATTGCACCACTAGGTAGGGCAAAAAAAACATGATGCATGTCTTTTAATATTGCATGTTAAATTAAATGCTGTCACATATCGTGATTCTTTTCAAAATGTAAAGAAGCCTTGAATTGCCCAATACTCATCATTATGTTATAGTGTGTCAATGTAAATAGCCTCATATTTCTGTAGATTGGCTAGTTTACAGATTCGATTTATTGCCATATACATTGTGCTGTCCCAGTATTTTACTATTTTATACCTTGGGAGTGAACAGTAATGGCCAGGAGTCAGGACCAGCATGCTCTATTCCACAAGCTGTCACTAAGCATCTTGATAAGAGTAGAGTTACATAAATGAAGTCTAAATCCAACAGCCCAAGGGAAACTCCCAACAGACTGATAACATGAGAGTACCAAGCAACCGAAAAGTGAGAGACAATCGTCTTGAACGTAGAATTACCAAGCCTAATAATCTCATCTGCTGGAATCTCTCACTCTACAAAAGTATAACTGTACTTACACTATTTTCTTCTTTTAAATGAACACTTAAAATGGCGTTGAGAAAATTAAAGTCAAAGACTAATCACATCTTCCTCTTTCTACAATCACACTCTATGGCAATCATGATAACTACGTGTGTGAATTTTCATGAATCTTCTCCAAACTGTAAACATAATACTAACCTTCTATAGACCTTCTGGGTTGCATTCTGGGTATATACTGCAATCCAGTACAATTATTAATCTATAGATTAATGTAATTCAAGATTACTGTATGAGGAGACTCTGTATATTACTGGTTATTAAAACGAAATTGTGTAAAACATGCAGTTTTATTTCAATTTAGCTTGTTATTCTAATGAGTGCCATACAGGAAAGCTGACCTAAACACTTTAATACTTACTGATTGGTGCAAAGAGTATATGACAAAATCATATGACAAATCACCTATGACAAACTGTACGCTGTGTTTCCACATATCTTAAAAGAACACAGATGGCTGTAAATAGAGTAGCACTGCTATGTATATCAGTACTGGTGCTTAAGGTCTGAAATAATTGTGTCTCAAAGCAGAAATTACTTTGGATAGAAAAGTTCTTATTATGGTGTCAACTGCCTGACAAATGTTTATTTATTATTCAGCATGCTTGAGGAAAAATGCAATTTCACAGACTTTAATCACCTCTGATTTCTACCTCACAGGCATTTACAAATAAAACACAACAGTAATATTCAAAATGCCAAAATCTCTATTAACTACTACAGCTGTGTTATAGTCCCCGCTGCCCCCATTGTTTTTACTTTTCCAAAAGTTAAAAAGTTGAAAATCTTTACATCAACAGTGTTTAAATATCCTAAAAGATATTCTTCCAAGTGTACAGTGGCTGTTACTGTGTCCAGTTGTTGGTCTATCATAGGCCTTCAAACATAGATAAAAGTCAACAGTAAAAAGAAAATGAAAAAGGTTTAGACTCTTTTATTTTGGCATACTCTTTATAAAGGTAAGTTACAGTATACCCCTTTAACTACATTCTGGGTCTTAAGCACTATGAAGAAGATTTGAACTGTGTTCCCCAGCTGTGGGGTACAAACAAACAGCATTATCAACTCTCCTATACAGTGCTTCCTCATTATAAAGTGGCCCTTTATACCATGTGATTGGTTTTATTAAGTATGGTCATGGCTCCAATTTGCCCCCCTAGCACCTGTATTCGTTATTCTTTCTGTGGCACAGTCTTAGGGTTATGGAATGCTTTCCCTATTCCATTGTGTCATTGTCCAGCACCAGGTTTAAATTTGCTGTTCAGCACCACCTGTGCTTGAGACCGTAATGAATGTTGTTATTTTTTCTTTTAATATTATTTTTTTAGATGTACAGTAACTGTTTGAATTTATTTTATTGTTGTATTGTTATTGTATTATAATAAGAATGGACTATTTGGGTCTCGCTTTGTATTAGTACTCACTCACACTATTGAGATAAACCTGGCCCTGCAGGAACAAAGTGAATAAACTAAACTCAAAAACTAAACTATTCTAATTATAAGGCAGAACACAATCCTGTATACTGTACAGTGGCAATTTCATTATTTGTTTATAAAACCAAAAGATATTCTGAGACATACTGAGTACATACAGTATCATTACAGAAAGTAATTTTTGTTGTATACTTTAAACTGGATAAGTGCAACCATAGGTACTTTACTTGACATCTGGAATTAAATAATTTAGAGCAGCCACACAATTCAAGCAGCCCTTTCATTGAGCTTGTCAAAATGTATTTAGCTCACAGTCACAGCTTCATTTGGATTTCCGAGGATAAGAGCAAAAAGGACACCTTGTGTGTGGTCAAATCAAAACTGGAAACAAACAAGTTTTTGGAATTCCTCCCTAAATCTTCATGTTCACCAATAAAAATGAAATAGCCATAACATCTCTTTAGAACCCTAAAACACAACAACCAATGGTCAATCAGTCTGTTTTGCCACCCATGTAAGCTTGAGCTAAAAGCGTATTGAATCTAGCCATTCTTTGTCTTTCCCCTGCATCGGGACATGCTCCTGTACTTAATGGAGTGAAAAACAAACTGAACACAGCCCTGCCTTCACTAAGCATCTGGGAACAAGCATGTCAATGTTAGTTTATTTAAAACCTGCCAGTTACCCTAAAGGTATTCCAGAGTGGTATTTCCATATACATTTAGACTGGTTAGAATGTGCCAGTGAAAGAATTGCACTGAGGAAAGAAAATTGATTTAGAATCACGTCATCTGGGGTTTCTAACCAGAGCTCACTGAAATAGTTTGGTAAATATTATCAGACCCTAAACGTTAAAAGGTATAGCTCAATAAAGGAGGGCAGCAATATCGTTTAGCATCATTAAATCTGATTCAAAGAGATTTAAAGGGATTATGGATCTTGCATTAATCCTCTGGGGAGAGAGTACTTCCTTTTTCTTATTTGTGTAGGGATATTGCTTTTAACTTCAGGGGAAGTGGACTCATACATGTCACTACATTTCAGTGGCTGCTTTACAGACAATTAATCTCAATTGCTTAATCTTATTGCAAATGAAGTTAAAACTATGAATAGCTAATTATTCATCTATTTGTAAATATTGTTACTACATATTATAACATATTGTATAATTCTGTTTTGATTTGTCTCGTTAGCATACATAAAGTGTTAATAATAACAGAAAAATTAAACATGGGGTGACCCTCCCCACCCCCAACAAAAAACCTGGGGTTGGGGTTTTAGGACTGATTGTATCAGCAAGCTGGACATGTGATAACAATGGAAATGATGTGATGGGCATGGAAGCGGAGATCAAACATGGTCTGTGCCAGGAGGCCCACAGGGAAACTACTGTAGACTGAGACTGGGGTGCTGTCTTTAATACTTTAGTACCCTTGAGCCATGAGCATTGGTCTGGCGAATCATGGCTCTGGTCTGTTTATTTCTTTATATTGGTACATGGCAAGTAATTGCAACAATAGTGCAGTAAATAACATCTTTCCAATCAAGATGGCGCATAAAACCTTCCTCAAGTCCTATTGCCATTACCTCTCTAAAGGCATGTCAAGGTCCCTTACTGTGGGTCATTTGGTGCAAGTAACTATATAGCCCCTACTTTCTAGAAAGGCAGAAGCCAGAATTATTGAGAAATGAAAGGCTTTTAACCTGGCATCCAGGCAACAAATATTGTAAATGAACACTTTATTAATTTCAAGGTGTAGCATTTCTGAGTGCAAAGGTTTTGTGAACAACTAAGAAGTTTTCACTTTGGAAACTAGGACATGCTTTTTGATGTTCAATGACAGCTACTACAATAGCTAACATCATTTTATTTTAGCCACAAGTAAATCGTGGGCTGAGCAGAATTCAGACCCGAGGCATCTTTTGTTAATGTGTTTTTATCAGCGGATATGATGTTACAGTCAAACAAGACCAAAAAATCCAAGCACATAAAAGAAAGATTAGATTTTTTTACAGCAAGCTGGCATTATTTTCTTAACAATATTTAGATGAGATATGCAAATTAAATAAGACATATTTAAGTTACATCCAGTATCTATGTATTTATTGTTAGCATTTTAGACATTGACCAACACTTTATTCTTTCCTAATCAAGTGTTGGCAGCTATTAATGTATTATATATATATTACACATTTAAAACCAAATATAATATACTATATTTTGCTGCTTAACATTTTTTGTATATTATCCAATACAAGTACAAACATACTAGGTGTATCATGCTAAAGCGAGGGTTTCTTTATGGTTGTGTGAAGAGAGGTTATTCAAAGTAAATGTAAATTAATCTGTATTCTTAGAATTAAAGGAGCAATTAATTACATTATATCGAAAAAAGCATCTGCTTTCACTTAGACCGTTTCTCAGCCTCCCTTGTATGGCTATTAAAAGAACCTGGAACATCTGCTGAGCTGAGACAGCCAGGACTCCTTGAGATTCTAGTCCTCTAGTTTTTCTGTATAAAGAAATATTTTGTGATGAATTAAATTCAAATGTCGCTGGTTGTAGGTCAGACAGCAGGTGCATAAGAGCTTAGTTGAAAAAGGGCAAGCCTTTCTACAGTCCTACAGTACTTTATTATTCAGTAGTGAGGGCTTTGTGAGCTAAGGTCATTTAAAAGCTGGAACGAATAATTTGCTTTACTGTAGTTGTGGAAACAACAGCTTTGGGTCATCTTTTGAGAGCAAATTACTTTATAAAACAGAAGAAAAACAATATCAAAGAAATGACTATCATCGTGAGACAAGGTTGGGAACTTGTTCAGGTTGTGCTTTATATAGTATGTTGAATTGCGTAGAATAAGGCTTCTGTGACTGTTCTGACTTACTCACCCATACAAATCCTTTGAACAACCTTGAAAGTTGCACATTTCATCAGGTCTGTTGCTGGCTGTTAACTGGATAACTTTGTAAAATATTAAATAGTTTGTGACAGTTGCTGGTCCCGTGTGAATATTATGTTTGTTAAATAATGTACAGTAAATGTATGGCGTGTAGCTGTGTATTTATTTAGTGCATGATACAGTGAATGGATTAACTCTGTTAAAATTCACATCTGTTTAAAGTTCTTTTATAATGGAGTAATGGCAAAATGGAGGTACATTCTCATCAACAAAAATAAATAAATAAAATGCTGTTCCTTGGAAAATGGCATGGGGTTTAGACAGAAAGATGACATGTTTGATCACTAGTGTAAATCTGGAGTGTTGCTGTCCACAACAAAATCTGAACTGATTAAGGACTGCTAGGTTTCTACAATTCAGTTGGTTGTGACTTTAACGCAGACGACTAGTGTGCAGAGCTTGTTGTAATTGACTCCCATGATATTCTTCCAGCTGAAATTTCAATTTGATGATAATAAGCAACAGTAATATAAGTGATGTTATGCAGGTTTCATTATACTGTATGTGATTATCTTAATCCTATTTTTTGCAAAATTACTTCTAATATGAAATAAATTATTATATGTCAATTCCATTGGAGATATCTCAGCTGTTGCCTAGCAATGCCAGATTATAACTAACCATTCCCCTGCACTAATGCTGGCCCTTGTATCTTGCATTATGAAGATTACATGCACTATAACTTTTAAACCATTCTTTAATAAGGTTATGCTTTTCAGAAAAGTTTCCATTTGTATGCCATTTCTTAATAGCTCACTGTTTCTCTTTTGTCAGTTCTACCCTCTCTGTGACCCACGCTGATAGCTGCTGTTGTAACACTGTGGGCTCTGGTGTGAACGCTGTGAATACCTGTTTGTGCATGTCATCTGGGGAACAGATACCTGGGATTAAACCAATGACATTTTCTGTGTTGTTTTTCCAACCGCTGTGCTTTGGTTACTGATACAGAATTAACAGGAGTCCCAAATTCATAGGTATAGTTGCTTTTTTAAAATCTTTTTTCGGGCTTTCGCTTTTATATACTGTATGAAATTATTGTTTTTCGGTTACTTTCCAAAATTATTAGGCTTTATTCTGTTACAATATATGTATAGCAACTTGACATTACTTGCACATTTCAATTGTACCTTCTTTCCTTTACAGTCTTCCACACAAAATCTTTATGGTCAGGGGCACATTCTTCTGGGGTTTTTGTGTGTACAGGCACTTTTTTACATTTCGTGTTTAAAGTCCACAAGCACGTACATACTCCCAATCGAACTGTGATATAGCTTTAAATCTCGCGAGCAAGAACAATGCTCAGTTTCAAATTGTAATCTCAGTTTAAATCTCATAGGCGTGTTACAGTCCTCCAACAGAAATGTAGGAGTTTGCTGCTACTCAGTGGTTGGGGTGGGTTTAAAGAATCCACAACTAATCAATGCGCCGATACAAGTTATTGCACTGGGAAAGGTTTTTTTTTAATTTTATTTATTTATTTATTTTTACAGGGAAATGGATCAAGTCAACATAAATTAAGTAACCTTTTCCGGTGTTTATTGGTCATTTCATTTATTTTTAATCAGGTGTTTTATCGTTTTTATTGGGTAAAACAAAAATCAGAAGCCCTAGTAATATAACCCTACAGTTGTCGGTTTATATATTTAATACAGATATTAAATCCCTTTTAAAAACAAAAATCACAAGAGAATCACAAGTTATTTTTATTCACTTACGAGAGGTAGATACAAACAATACAAACACAATGTTTTACTACAAACAGAACACAATCCACGTGGCAATTGTCTGAACCGTATGCAAGAAGAAACCAGCAATAGTAGAATTTTCTCATGACTCAAAACAGTCAACTGCAAGGGACAGACAAGCTACAACAAATTGTGTTCTAAAGTTCACAAAAACATTATACATCCTTTTTTAAACTGCAATAGCACTATTAAAAAGATGTTTTAGATGTTTTAAAATCAATCCGTGCAAGTACCAGCTTTTTCATTTTGACTTGCCTTTATGAAAGCTCATTTAGACAGCAAATACTAAACAAAGACACAATTGGTCCAAATGTATTTCATTATCCACCAAATCCAGCCAGTCAATACTTTGCACCACTGAAAGCAACCAGGCCGGTACCCGCAACTGCCAAATCATCCAATCACAACCTGTCAGCTCAGCATCTTTCAACAACAGCAAACAGAGACACATCATGGACAATTCAATAAGATTGCTGCATTCAGATATCTGGCACTGTATATATAAACTATAAACAACTCTGACAAGTAAAAAGATATTTGTTTAGTAAAGTTTTTATTTCTTCTAATTATGTATGTGATTTCAGGTCTATTTTCCTAAATGGAACTTTATCAACGGACACTATCACTTGTGCCCTCCCCTGTGGCAAAGAACATTTACCTTACAAGACACGTCTTTTTATAATAACCACCAAAGGGTATGTTCCCTATTGTGGAAAATCTTCAGATGACTTTGTATTTAACACATAAAGTATGACATTGAAGTATACAGTATTGAAATACAGTCAGTTCACCTCAGGTTCAATACATTATTATTACAGATAATCTAAAATTCAACATGTAATAATTTTAGGCTCACCCAAAACCAACATTCTCCACAGCAGTGTATCTGTAAAGCAGTTAAAACCATTCAGTTCTGCTTTCTTAAGGCCTTCCCCTTTATTGGAGACCTTGCAGCATTTTTATCAGAGCATGAAAATGTAAACTGCTGGAATCACAAGAGATTTAATGTAAATATTGCAAAATATAATGGAATATTGAATATGCTGTGCTGCAGACTGAAATGTTGACAGTTAGGATATTTACTTTATGAAGAAGAGATATGAGGTGTCAGTCAAACACCTATTTCTATATAAACTTTATCATATAAACATGCACCACAATTCCATGCGTGGTAAGAAGTAAATATGTGTTTCTTAAACTGAATGTGGCATTGATTGAGTGCTCTTGTTTAAATAAATAAATAAATACATGTGTCTAATTATAAATGTACTGTGTAGTCAGGTCAACTACAATAAAGTAAACTGATGAAATACTGTTTTTGAGACAGGTATCCAAATAATGTGGCTGAATTATTATATGGCTGAATTCTCATATTTTGATTTAATATATTACTCATTAAACCCCAACTTTAATGTCCAAAAGCAATTCTTAAATTATCAGCAGATTTTAAAATTGTGTTAAATCATTACCAACACAAATTCGATAAGTGAATTAGGTTTGGTCATGAATTAAATGATTATGTAAACGAAAGTTGTGGTTTTGCTTTTTTTATTTTTAATTCCAAACTGGTCAATGACTGACACATTGCCAGAATGACCTAGCTGTTGTTTATAAATTAAAACGGTTAACGAAAAACTAAAAACAATGCAAATGTTCACATAGCAACTAGAAATAAAAATACAGTAAAGTATTTCAGTTAATGATGCATATGACATTCCACTTTGTAAGGGAGATTTAACACCTTACATATTCCAGAAATAAACGGTATGGATCAGTTGAGGCCTGTAGCAGAGTGCTGTTTTCTTGGCTTTGTGTTTACGTCAAGGAAAAAAACTTTTATGTGGAATCCAAACAGAACACAAGGTGCAGTAAGGTTTTTGAAGCTTTAAAGCATTATAGTAATGAAGAACAAGAAAGCACAAGCGTTGAAAAAAAAATAGTAAAAAAAGTTAAAAAGAATTGTGGCAATGTGGCCACGCCCTTGTGCGTAGTTTATGTGTTATATGTTACGTGTTGTGTGTAAATGTTGGTGTATAGTCATCGGTACACGGGATATAAACGGGTCTGTGTTTCACGTGTGATTTAAATTGTATATTTGTATTTAGGCACGAGGATGGCACATCACATCACGTGCAAGTAAAAAGCAATAATGTGTGAGCACGGGAATTGCACTTTAATTAATTCACGTGCAGTTGTACCGAGATTCCAATTGAATGATTGACTAGCAATCGAAGTCTCGGTACAACTGCATAAAAACAGCATGTTTTCACTCACTCGGGGTTGGGTGTTCGGTGAGTGGAGAACGGGTGTGGAGAAGGAGGATAATAATAATAATAATAATAATAATAATAATAATAATAATAATAATAATAATAATAATAACAACAACTATTTCACTCACCGTGTTTGTTTGTCTGTTCGTTTTTTGTTTACCTGTTTATTTTGGCCGCAAGTGCCGTGTCCTGTTTTTGTGATCTTTTTATTTTGTTTATTAAACGCTGAGCGAAAGCATTCGCTCAGCTTCACCAAGCTCCTCTCTGTCGTTTTGTTCCTGCTTCTGCCGTGACGTCACTGCCCAGTCATCCTGTCACAAATATATAATAGGTTTCAGTGTTGTGCTACGACAAGCAAACAAGTTTCAATACCATTCTCCTGTGCCATACTTAAACAATGTGTCTTTTATTTTAAAACGTTATGTTTCGGTCTACAGTCACCAATCTACTGACCTGATGAAAATATTTTAAATCATATCAAATATGCTGCTTTGCATAAAGGTAATCTAAATAAAGAAAAATGATCATATACCAATATATAAATCTTTGGATTTGTGACTGCATTTTATTTGTACTTACTTCCTTTGGTGCGCAGGTTTTGTCAAACTGTAGAGAAATTCTGAGCATGAGCCCATGGAAACCAGTAAACCTCTTTTCCTGAGGGTTTCAAATAGGCTGTGACACAGCCCAGTTTTTATGACTTCGCTAGCAGCAATATTATTAGTATTGCTTGCAACAATGTATAGTATTGTGATTTAACAATTGTATCAGATTTATACAAATATGCAGCATTTTCTTGAACCCATTAAGGGTTCATATAAAGATATATTTATTTAGCATTTCTTTCCATCTTTATGTGATTCACATGCTGTTTACGTACATCTATCAGCCAGTAGCCATTAGAACAAATGCCTCATTTGTGCTCTAAATTAAACTCAGCCAGCCAGTTCCCTTTTATTTCCAGTTGTAATGTGAATACATGCAAGCTCCAGGAATCCACGCCAATTCTGAAACTCCATTAAATAACATTGTTTCTTAGTAGGCCTTCCTTTGGGGACGGATTTATGTACAAAGTTATGACAAGCATGACAGACTTGATAGGATACCGTGGGCCTGTTGCACAACACTCTTGTGGGCCTAAATACTATTATTCTAGTTAACAGCTATACATTTTTCATCTCGAAGGTATTATACACATTACAAATACACCACACCTGTCAAGTACCTCATGTTTACATATATGTAATACACATATTTTTATATCACCTGTCTCTGAGAATCATGATTTTTAGCAAAATTTCTGGAAAATATTGCTTACCAATTGAAAAGTGGACAAAACGACAATGAATGTAAAAGCACATGAATGTGTTGGAACATTCAGATGATTTATTTAATAGAGTTTCTAGTTTTAAATGAAGTGAATAACACACGTGTTATTAACAAATCAATACAGGCAATATTAGGGAATATTAATGGAAGTGATAGTGTCATACTGTTAATCACCAGTAAATACATAGGACTCAATGCACCAATTATTAACATGAATATTAACTCCGCCAGCTGTTCTTCCTAACATATAGAATTCTCACAACAACATAAATATGGACTGCAGTGTAAGTATACAATCCCCAAGGGTCAGAGAAGTGAAAGAATTGGGTTACATGCCTGAAGCAAATTTCTCATGGGCTGTTTCCTGACATCCTATGTACAGTATATATACTGTATAAGACCTGAATCAGCAGACAAATTAGAAACTGGAAATGCTTCAAGGCATTTGAATGCCCTTGCCTCGGGTGAATTTTCATAATAACTGCAACATTTGGATGGAGTTGCTTTTGTGAGAAATTGGCTAACAGGATTAACCATGTGGCACATCACTGAAAGGGTTTACAAAGTTAAGTAAATTAATTGGAAGTTTTTATAATTTCAGTCAATAGCATGTGAAAATGAGGAAAGAATGAATCTGAGCTATGACCTGCTGCAAAATTAAAAGTCACAGTTTTTAAGTAATGGTGTCACAGGATAAAGGACAAGAGAAGGGAATGAACTTTGACCTATATCACAGGGTCAACATTTATAGCCATTGCAATATGCCATGTAGATCCATCAAAGGTGTACAAGTGGTTTTGCACCTTCAAAACTAATGACATAGAGTATATATGCCATTTAAACTGAATTTTAATGAACTGTAGCTACTGTGAAATCTGTGCAGAGAATCTCCTTAATTGAAGATCAAGGAACCATTGCCATTTCTGGCAAAACAACTTGTAATGAGTCGTCTTAAATAAATAAAAGGTATCTGAGGCAGGCGTACATACCAAAACAATGCAATAATCAATATAATATTTAACTTTTGACAGACATTACCATTTGAAAATTCCTGTGAGACCACAACTCTTAATGTTCATATTATGCTGGTGAAGCAGTATATCATGAAACATATGCTCATTTCATCCTAAAAGACAGTTAATCCTCTCCAGTGATTTATATCTTTGAAATATCCTGATAGTAATCTGCAACTTTGTTAAAGATTAATTTGTCATTATTAATCTGTTAAAGGTTAATTGTGAAATTGTTTTCCTGCTCAATTTGAGCCATGCTATAGTATAGGTGATCAGACAAATATTGAAGGTACCTTTCTCACAATTTGAAAATGTCTTTGCTGTAGTATAATCTACTGTATAATCTACTTTAGCAATGTCCCAATCCATCATATGGGTTCATTTCTTGATGATCTTGCATTCTTTAGGTATTGTGGAGAGATAAAAACCCTTCAAAAGAGTAACCTGCATTTCACATTCAGGTTTTGACACCCAGCTTTTTCTTACTTTCATATTTGCGACTCTTTCTACCACCTGAATCCTCAAACAGTATCCTCTTCCAGACATGCAGACAGATTTAGAGCGTGTGTGGGTTTTTTTTTGGCAGTGTTCAGTAGTTTTGAAGTGACGCAGGTGCTGAATACTAGCAATTTGGTTTCTGTTGATATGCAGTGGTCTGTCCAGATGACACACTGTTGTATGAAGGTTTGCATTGCCAGGCCAATCTGATGTGTGCTCTTTCTTCATTTAAATTGTTGAATACACAAGCAGACTGGTTTTCAAAAGTATATATAGAAAGTTAAGTTTGCACTAGTACTGCAAGTTTATTGCTATTATTTTTGTGTCAGACACAGAATTCTATTGTATTCTATTGTACTGAATTGAATAGGAAATGGAATGCCAAGTAACCTAAGCCAATTAGTCTATTGCACAGGTTGTGATTAATAGACAGAAGAATGGCAATGCAAAGACAATTTGGCTTTTGATGTTGATATATGATCAATATCTTGTTGGGTATTTTTTCTGCTCAAAAAAACTTAGTTTTTACCAAAATGCCTCATGCAGTAGTTGAATATCTTTCAGCCACTCTATCACAGCACCACTGCAGAGGCAAGCACAAGGCTAATAATATGAGTACAACAGACCTAACAAGCACTGTGGAGCCTAAATCACATGTTTTTGTGGAACATGGATTTTATCGTGTACAAAAAGTTTCTTATTCATTTTTTAAAAGTCATTGTAAAACACACAAAAAAAAATACAACACTCACCTAATATATTGCAGTTGTAGCTTGAGATTGATTACTGTTGTTCATTTTCAGAGGTGGCAGCCATTTTTAAATAAGGAAGCCTCACAGGCCCATTTCAGGTACAGATTTTCTCTTGTTGGGTGTGTCTTGTATATGCCACAGAAAATGGAGGAAGATAATTTAAGAATTTTGCACAGGTTTATGTATTGCAAACTTGAAATAGCAAATAGAATATATAACAGGCCTTTACTTTATTTTCCCTTGCATATATTATCAAACAGCATTGAGCCTGAACATGAAATTTTACTTGAATTTGTTGCAAGTATGGGCTTTTCACATCAGATTGAGAAGACTGAGAAAGACAACAGTTTGATGAGCTTATTTATCTCTAAATATAAGCCATAAGATTTGTTTTGGTATTTAGAATTAAAAAAATGTTTTATAAAAATTAATATGAAGTATATATATATATGTTTAGGAATCATAATTAAATATTAAATCTGAAGTATATATCTGGCTATTTGAGCTATATATATATATATATATATATATATATATATATATATATATATATATATATATATATATATATATGTTTAGCAATATGTATACTTCATATAGTATTTGTAACCTATTTTAGTTAGTGACTGATAAGTAAAATAATTGATTTCATGGTACTGATGAATCCCAGTGGTGTTGTGGTGAAGCACTCAAAAGTCCTTACATGTTTAACCTCTTGTATAAGGAAGTTGTATAGGGACCCTTTTTGACTGCTGCACCCTGAGACTATTGACACTAATAGATGACAATTAAAATTGCTTAATTACTTTTGTAGGATTTAGGAATACATTTTACTTAAAAGAAAAAAGACTTATTTGCACAATTGATAATGGCATCCATTTTCTGAGATCATCTGTTCCCGCCATCACTTGATCTGATCACCATTAAGACCTAAAAGTTGTGTCTTAAATGGCACAGATAGTCCTTATCATAATGCTGCCACACGAGATCTGAAATGGCTGTCATTTTACAGCTTTAAATAAAAGAAACCCTAAGCTCAGAAAGTTCAGAGGATGGTACTGTAAGGCCAACTCAACAGAAGGTGCCCTATAGACGATAGGCCCAGAGGAGACATTTCTTGTCATCGTCCTTGTGGTACATCTACAGTATGTCCTTGAGAGCATTTTACTTCCTCTATTTCAGCGTTATTATTCTGCTCTTGAATATGATTTAAAACTACAAACACATGAAAATATGTGGCTCAGCAGAGTTTGAGCTCTAAAGAGCAGGTCTTCAACATCCTTAGGCAGTTGGCATTAAAAGAATGTTCACAGCAGGTGGTCAAAAGTCATATGTATTGAGGATTAAGAAAATACTGGGCCTTATCTAAACAAAGTATCTCACACTAGTTATTGATGCTGTATACACATTTAAAATGTAATTTGGGTACCAAGGTTATGTAAAAACATATAGTTCTTGTAAAACTAGGATTTAATTATTAAATTATTAAAATATGGGTCCAGTGATATACACCAAAGCATCCAGTCACCAGATAAATAATGGAATGTCCCAGTGGTTTTAAAGGGAACAGTAAAATCTAGAGATTTATAAAACCAGATTAGCTGTTGGACAGCCAGTAAAATAAGTCTCACCGATGCTTAGTTTTCATTGAAGCTTATTTAAAGAGTGTAAGTAGAGACATCCAGTGGTTACGATGAAAACAACCCTCTATTGAAGCTTTAAGTCAACACCATGGAACTGCTGCATTTGAATTCTACACTTGCTGTGTACTGGCTAATTGTTATGGACAACATCCACTTGCTCTGCTTGATGTATAGTCAGTACTCCATAAGTCAACTGCATTCATCTTTAGCAAGATTTACTTTGTAAACAGGACATTGAGATTACCAAGTCTAATAACATAACGAATTAAAAAAACACTGTGTGTTCCCTCATTTTACAACGGAATTCCAAGTCAAGGTAATATAGAAAATACAGAAAGAGTGTTTTTTAATTAAACCAATGTCAGTTACCTTTCAGAAAGCCCTCTAGTTTTAATTTAAATTATTCACGTTTAGAACACTAAGGGCACATATCCTGCCCAGTCTTGTAAGTGGTTGGTTACCTGATCAGGAAACATAAGACAATCAAATCTCTCCAGTATCAGGACACATCCTTGGCTGAAATCTCAGTCAGGTTCTTTAAACGGGAAAGAACTATGTTTACTTGGGGCCTCCATTAAAATTGAACTGACACTCAGTCAGTTTGTGGCCTCTGTCTCTCTTTATAAATTGCTGCAGTAACAGAAAGTGGATGCTAAATGGTTGGAGAGGAAAAACATTTCCAGTTCCAACATCTTGAGCTTCTGGCTTCTAGATTCTATTAATATGTTTGAGGGCTAAAATCTATGGTAAGTTCAGGTAGGATCCCATCTCTTGTTCAGCATTTTCTGTTCACAGCAGGCTGGTTTCAGTCTAAGTATAAACTTCTGTTCTTTCATCCTTAGTTTACGCAAAAGGTTCCCCAAAGGTCAAGGGAAATGCTACATGGTACAATATTACCAGTGCTGCAGGAGATGATCCTTTGGGGTTACAGTATTTCAGCTAACAGATGTTAAAACTCTTGGGGGTTGTATGTTATGCATATATGTTAACATCTGAACAGTGATCTTACTCTTTTGTGTTTCTATAGAAACACTGAAGCCAACTACAATGACACATCTTGAATCTTGAATCTTTAGCCACAATATCGCATTGCAACTGATAATCACAAGTGGGTCACAGCTTACTAGGATGGGTGGTTCTTTAAAAATCCTTTTCTTAACTGATGTGATGCCCTGTCACATAAAGCCTCTGGATGTTTGGAAGATTGACATATCCATCAAATAAACACAGAATCCTTCAAGATTAAGGCATGGTTCTCAGGGTAAATGTTTATCTAAACATTTAGCTGTTTTTTTTTTATATCAAAGTAACCCTGTTCTATACGTGTATTATCCAATGATTTGATTCAGTGTTGTAATCATCCTTGCTGCTGCATGTTCTGTGATAGCTGAGTGTCGAGGGAGCCTTTGAGTTTTTTGTGGGAGGCAGCTGGAGATTGTATGGGGGAGATCCTTTCAATCTCTTTGAGATACAATGTGGTTGTTACTTTGTTCTTTCTGATGGTGATATTAAATAACATGTTCATGAAACCCACTTCCTAGGTTGCAGCACATACAGCAGTTAATCCTTTTGGGCTTGAGAAAAGCATGCAGTCCTTTTAGTTCACCGGTAGTACTCATCAAGTCAGTCGTACAACTTTTTTAAATCGAGTCTTTGTACTGTGCATTCAGCATTGTATTGTACTTGTGATACTTCTTCATAATATACACTTTTTGATCCTCATCAGTGGCTGTAGTTCGATATATCGTCTTGTCCTACATACACAATCTAAGTTTGGTATATGCATGGTTTCTGTAGGAATATATGGTTCAGTTTTTCAATTTTAAAAGGCCGTTGTTTACCTTAAGGCTTAAACTAAGAACATATTACAGACAAAGCATTCATTTTAAATGTCCACGAGCATGTTTAGCAGGTACATCGCATCTCCTTTGTAATAGGGTAACAACTTATCACTGGTGACTGACAACTTGTCTATAATGTTTCAGTGAGGCAACCTGTGTAAAATGTGGTAATCATCCTGGTGAAGAAACCTGATCGGGATAGACATCAGGTGGTAACAGAAAATAGGTTGTTGGATGCTTCACTTTCAGACATGCCCCCTGTCAATCAAATTTCAATCAATGAATATGATGAGTAAATTGTAGGCTTTCACAGAGATGAGGGGGTCTGCTTTAATACTCGTTCTCCAGGAGAAGACAATGATGGCATGGCCTTGGCTGACATTCAGGCTACGATGTGAGGATTACGCGGAATAGAAGATTACAAGTTTTTTTTTAGCAAAATCCTTGTGTAATGATTAAACCAGGAGCAAAGTTTGACACCATATTTTCTGAAAGGGAGGGAAAAAAAAACTTTAACCTCTTGCTGCCCAGTGTCCAATATATTTGACATTGAGAAAATAGACATTAAAAAGGTATGTTCACATACCCAGGGCAGTAAGGGGTTAAAACCCCACTTATTCCCAGATAGTTCATATTTTCTTTTTGTATTTGTAGTTGAAGTAAATTTGCCCTAGGTCTTCTAGAATATAATAATAAATGAGTAGGCCTAGATCCTTACTGTCAGTTGAAGCCAGGAAAAGCAAAGATAGTATAATTTAATTAAATTGGTTTAAAGTGGTTATCAGAGAACTGTGTACCCATACTTCCATTGTACTGTATTTAAATCTGGTTGGCTAGAGGGTTTCCCCTAGTATTTTGCACCATCTGGTCTTTTGATGTTTCTCGTTTTTGGTGGCTGTTCATTTCTGGGGTCAGGTTAGTCTTTGTTCTGCTTTGAATAATCACTGAAAGAACTGAGAAACAAATTAAAAGCTGAGAGACAGGTTGGGCCACAGGAACCATAAACTTGGCTGCATTTTGCTTCTCACAAGCAGAATCAATGCTTACAAATTCCTTAAAGCAAGATGCTGTCACAAATCATGAATTATTTACATTAGTCTTTTGTAAAAGTTCCTGCTTACAAGGTTGTTTTGCAAAAAAAAAGTGTTTCCCCTTTCAGATCTCTATTTGATAACATCTGTGTGGGTATTTACAGAGCTACCATTGATAGATGTAAGTTTTGACAAGACATCTGTCATTTGTGTTTTCTCAGTACAGGAGGTCAAATATGAATTTATTATCAGGTATGACTACGTTGCTGCAGAGGATATGAGAAGATGCCTGGTTCTTTTTTTTAAATCCTCTACACAAAGTCAAGTTGCTAGCACTGTAGCTCAGCACTCAGACAGCTTGAATACCTTTTTCAATACGTCCTGTTCTGATTTCAGAGGTGCATTTACAGTCTGCCATACTTACTCATTGTTTTCACTGCTATTTATTAGGACAGTTTAGTTATGTTCGCTAACATTGTTTATGTATTATGTATAAAAACTTTTTTTTTTTCAGGGTTAACATTAGTATGAGTGTTTGTGCATATAAAGTTCCTTTTTAAACATTGCTCCAGGATGCTTTTTTTTTACATGTTTGACATATTGCATATTTAACAATGATATGTCATGACAGCAAATCACATTCCCTTAAATATAAAATGATTAGCAAATGTTGTGAAATAAAAACAGAAGCGAGGTGACTCTGTGGAATAACAATACACTGCATAGCTTTATATATCTTCAAATGCTGCAGTATAGTCGTCTCTTCTTGGTTGAGGGGCATTTATATGTACATGTAAAGAAGAGCAAAACTTTTACTGTTTTACTCTTTGTGTTTTTATTACCTATTGTTACCATACTCAAACATGCTCAAACTAATTCTACTTAGGCACCACTGTCATTATGAAAACAAAATTATCAACTCTATGTGCAAGTAGTACATAGAGTACCTGCAGGCTGAAACTGGAACTTGAGTACCAAGAAGCAGCAGTTTCAATGTTTGGCTGTCACTACTTTAATTTAAAATACATATTCACAGTTTGACTGGTGGTAATTCCTGTCATTGTTAGGTCCTGTTAGTTCAGTTTTTAAGTTTTAGGTTCGTATTAATTAGGTTTATTAGCGAACTACACTTTGACCCATATAGTGATAAATGCCACCCTTTGTCTGCACTGAGTTCTGAGACTTGTGAGGAATTGAACCATTTGCCATGGTTTACCTTTTCTTTCTTTTTTCATTAACTTTAGAGCCCATATAACCTGGCTCAGGTGAAAGTTTGGTTAAAAACCAGCTTGTCCAATATTAACATGTATAACTGAAATGCTAAATCTATTTCTAGTTTGAAATTCATTTCAATTCAATTCTGCAAACAACTCAAGTAAATTGTTTTCAAGTTCTGGCAAACCCTATTGGCCATGTTAATGACATCCTGTTAATATGTATGTGTGATTTCTGCCATATCCTCCTTGCTTGGTAAATATGCTCATGTCAGGTGTAAATCTTGTGAACAGTTTTATCAGCAGTGGTCACATTGGCACCTTTGCTTCCTCCCAGGGCTCCAAGGAGGATGCATGCTAATGTTTCTGGCTACTCAAACAATCATTCAGGTCAATACAGCCTATAGTAACTAATTGCTTTTGGGAGATAACAGACTTTGACTGCTTATTGCAGAGCAGCTCAGAGTAAATACAGAATGAATATTTAGCTGATTTCCCATCATTATCATTCTGTACAGAAGGAACAAATTCATATTAAGAGGATGATTGTTTAGGGTTTTTCTGTTTGCATGCACCACACATCATATAATTAGGCTTTGAACTTTGGCTTAAGTTGATCTGAGTGTATTATTTAACAAGGTGGAATGACACAATAAACAACATAATGAGACTGCTGGCTGCACCCAGAAAACTCAGTGGAAAGGTGCCCCAGTTTCTCTCAGGCTTGAATCATTTAGGGAGGTGAAATATGAATAGACAGTCCACAGTGAAATTTAGAACTCCATATTTTGACTGTGATATCCCTTAAAAAAAAAATCCTGTCAACACATGAACCTTCTGAAACATATTTTGAAAACTTCAATGACTACTTTCTTCTGAGCAAAATGTCAATTTGTAATTGGTAAACTACCAAACGTTATCTTTTTTTTTTAAGTTTCACTATAGCCCAATTAAGCAACCATCGCATCTCAATGGAGGAGATCGCGTCGACAAAACATCTTTGCGAGCGAGCATCACACACTGCCCGATGAAATCGCTTGAAAGGACAAATTTTTTTCTGATGTTTGACCTGCCCTGGGTGCATAAAGTACAGTACCAATAGGCAAAAACATAAGGCTATGGCAGTACTATCTACAATTCTGGCCACATGACTGGAGACATGCATGTATTCTCGCTCTCTCTATATATATCACACACATACCTACATACATACACACAAGGTAGTGTATTGGTTTGTATACAATGTCCATGCCAGCATCTTTTGAAAACAAGACCTGACAGCCCCATAAGCATTGTACTTTTTAACTTTGACAAAATATTTACAGAATACTTAAACACTGCTGCTATAACCATGATTAATTAATTATTAATAGCGTTTTAATTAAATTATACCAAATCACATTTTTATTTACAATGATGAGAACATACACTGTGTAGTCCAAATGATTATGTCAGAAAAAAAAACATGTATGTATGTTTTCTCTTCATTGCAAATAAAAATGTGATTTGGTATAAATTATTTATAATGCTATCAATAATAAATGAGTCATGCAGCATGGTTCTAACAGCAGTTTTAAGTATTCTGTAAATATTTCATCATAGTTAAAAAGTACAATGCTTATGGGGCTGTCGGGTCTTGTTTTCAAAAGATGTTGGCACGGACATTGTATGCAAACATTCCTGTAGTTTCCAGTCATATGACCAAATGCAGTGAACTCATTGGTTGCTGACTAAGAATTGTGAGTGGGTATAACACCTAGCCAATGTGAGGGAATCGCATTGCAAAATATTAAACATGTTTAAACGTTGACAGCCAACTGAAATCGATTGACCGATCCTGTAAAATCGCATCGCAAAGCATAACACACTGCCTGATGCGATCAAAAAATAGTGTTGCTATTGATCGCATTGGGCAGTGTATCCAGGGCTTAAATCTATAACCCCAAAACATAAAAGTTTCAGCTTGCCTCATTGTCCTATGTCAAAAACAACATTCCTTTAGACTTTGTCATGCAAGGTAAGATTCAATGAATTAATGTATTATCTGTATGTTCTTTTAACTTTTACCCATTTCCTCTTGAGACTCTTGTAAAATAAACAGGGGTTTTAACCTTGGTCTCCTACTTAAAATCACAATATAGGTTCATTTATTCTGTACTACCTCTAAATGGGGACTAGAGTAAACCAGTAAACAAAATGTTGCAGACCAGTGAATCTCTCCAGCTTTGATATCCTCAGATGAATAAATCAACAAATATTACATTATGAAAATGCCTTATAAAATGTTTTTTGAAATGACCTAGCAAAAATAATAATATGTGTTTGGAACATTAGGCATCTTAATCTCTAGGTACAGTACAATGTTTCCGATAACAAATGACAAATTAAATGGAGACTAAAAGCTTTAAGACAGGTCATTTCAGATAAATCTAAACAAATCTAAATATTATTAAAATGTGCTGGGTGTGTGGTGTCTTAGGAAAGGGGAATATTACATTTAGAACGATGAAGGATGCAGTGGTCTAAAAATATATCATTCCTCTCTTGAGAGCAGTGTTTGAATCTAGTTTCAGTAATGAGAGTTTTGAGCTGCCACTATCAGTCGAGGCCCCAGTGTTCCCAAGCCTTTAATGATACACAACAGCAACAAATTCATCACAGGTCAAAAAGCATTGGAATTGAAAGGTCCTCTCACTGCTTTAGGAATAGAGTTTTCTGGTTTGGTTTTATGCACAGTCGTGAGACACATGTCAGCAATGATTTCTGCACTGCTCGTATTCTCTTTATTCTGTTTCAAAACATTTACTTCTACAGTATTTAGAAATGAACATGTCATTGCAATGGGTACATTTGGGTTTATTATCTGTTAATAACTAGCTTGATAACAAATGACAAATTATTCGGTAATGGTTTGTTAATATGTAATTTTTAAAGGGCATTTTTAAAACAACACTTAATTGTTTACAAATAGGTAACTATACAATACTGTAACTAAAAACACTGAAAACATTTAACAAGCTAGTTGTTAAACAGGTTGTCAACAGTTAATAAAAAGTGCCCATTAAAAAAATAATTCCTTTTGATTGTTTTATATCATGGTATACGAATAACTATGCAATGACATTGTTATAATAACTACCCATGGTGCCTGCTCTTACACTGTACCTACAGTGCAATTACACAGAATTGACCTGAACACTGCTGTTGCCATGTAATTTCACCAGGAAATAAAATGTTGTTCACAAGATCATGTAATTACACCATAGTTAGTGTAAGAGCAGACACCATTGGTAGTTACCCAGTTATAACATTGTAATTACATGGTTGCTTTTACCCTTTAATTAAAAGTGCTACCTTCCTTTTTTATTTTTGACTTACTTGTTTGTTTAAAATGTAAACTGCACCCGTGCACTTGTTGAAGAAGCATCTACACACATAAGAAACATGGGATGTTTGTTGTACTGGGTATATTTATAGAACTAAAACACAGCTGTCCTAAAACGTAGCTTGCTCTATCAGCCATAATTCCAAACATTCAATCATACATTGTGAGGTAAGACTCTATAAGAAAATAATATATCACCCTTTAGCAAAAACACCCAGAGGGATGGATTTAGAGTTACGGTAATGTAGATAAGTCTTATAATACATATTATAAAATATGTTCTTTAATTTGATATAACAACATTAACAGCAAAAGGACATGGAATAGCTAGTAATAAAAAAAAATCAGAAAACAGTTTCAACTAGTGCAAATATCTTACATGAATGTTTAATGTTGTTTTATGATCCTATTTGTAACTTTAATTGCAACTGGGATATGATTTGCTGGAAACATTTCATGGTAGGATTTGACCCACATCAGCCATTTAATAATAATTTGTTGCAAAATATATGTGTGACCCTTTATTTATTTATACACACCGTTGTGGCATACTGAGATTCAAACCAGTCAGTTTTACTGGGATTCAAGTTCAGTTTTTGGGTTAAATTTCTATTCTACACAGTGCAACATTATCATCCAAAATCTTACAGGAAGGATATAAAGGTACTCCAAGGATGAGCCTACATCTGAAATGCTTTATGAACATACCAGTCATTGCATTTTGTTCCATACACAATATAACTGCTTTAGTATTAAAACTGTCATCCAAAAGAATTCATGGGTACTTAGGAAAGTTGAACTTGAGGGCTATTTTCCATTTTCATCCATTTTCTCAGCTTCTTTTTCTTCATCTCTCCAATTGTAGTACCCAAGTGTGACTGTTCATTACCATCATTTATAGTAATTATTCTGTCCCATTTACAAAAGGCCCTACTAGTTGGATCGTCTATTTTTTTTTTGCAAACAAAACAGGCTGGTTCTGTTTATCCATGGAGCCTAAGGTAACTTGTGCAGGGTTTCACACAAGAATGATCCGTGAGCTTTCTTGCTACCGCGTCACCTAAAAAGACAATATATGAACATCGTTAGATTTTGGGGTAACGACTGTTATGCATTTCTAAATACGAGAACATATTACATAAGAACTTCCAAGAATCCGTTCAGGCTAGAACCTCTTGGAAAAAACTAAAGTTGATTGGCTGACAGTTTTAGGGCTGGATTTTGGCCTGCATGCTGATTGGTTGCTTCTTTATTTATATATATATATATATACCTATATATATATATTATTATATATATATATATATATATATATATATATATATATATATATATATATATATATATATATATATATATATATATATATATACAGTACTGTGCAAAAGTTTTAGGCAGGTGTGAAAAAATGCTGTAAAGTAAGAATGCTTTCAAAAATAGACATGTTAATAGATTATATTTATCAATTAACTAAATGCAAAGTGAGTGAACAGAAGAAAAATCTAAATCAAATCCATATTTGGTGTGACAACCCTTTGCCTTCAAAACAGCATCAATTCTTCTAGGTACACTTGCACAAAGTCAGGGATTTTGTAGGCATATAGTCAGGTGTAGGATTAAACAATTATACCAAACAGGTGCTAATGATCATCAATTCAATATGTAGGTTGAAACACAATCATTAACTGAAACAGAAACAGCTGTGTAGGAGGAATAAAACTGGGGAGGAACAGCCAAACTCAGCTAACAAGGTGAGGTTGCTGAAGACAGTTTACTGTCAAAAGTCATACACCATGGCAAGACTGAGCACAGCAACAAGACACAAGGTAGTTATACTGCATCAGCAAGGTCTCTCCCAGGCAGAAATTTCAAGGCAGACAGGGGTTTCCAGATGTGCTGTCCAAGCTCTTTGAAGAAGCACAAAGAAACGGGCAACGTTGAGGACCGTGAGCGCAGTGGTCGGCCAAGGAAACTTACTGCAGCAGATGAAAGACACATCATGCTTACTTCCCTTCGCAATCGGAAGATGTCCAGCAGTGCCATCAGCTCAGAACTGGCAGAAAACAGTGGGACCCTGGTACACCCATCTACTGTCCGGAGAAGTCTGGTCAGAAGTGGCCTTCATGGAAGACTTGCGGCCAAAAAGCCATACCTCCGGCGTGGAAACAAGGCCAAGCGACTCAACTATGCACGAAAACACAGGAACTGGGGTGCAGAAAAATGGCAACAGGTGCTCTGGACTGATGAGTCAAAATTTGAAATATTTGGCTGTAGCAGAAGGCAGTTTGTTCGCGAAGGGCTGGAGAGCGGTACACGAATAAGTGTCTGCAGGCAACAGTGAAGCATGGTGGAGGTTCCTTGCAAGTTTGGGGCTGCATTTCTGCAAATGGAGTTGGGGATTTGGTCAGAATTAATGGTCTCCTCAATGCTGAGAAGTACAGGCAGATACTTATCCATCATGCAATACCATCAGGGAGGCATCTGATTGGCCCCAAATTTATTCTGCAGCATGACAACGACCCCAAACATACAGCGAAAGTCATTAAGAACTATCTTCAGCGTAAAGAAGAACAAGGAGTCCTGGAAGTGATGGTATGGCCCCCACAGAGCCCTGATCTCAACATCATCGAGTCTGTCTGGGATTACATGAAGAGAGAGAAGCAACTGAGGCTGCCTAAATCCACAGAAGAACTGTGGTTAGTTCTCCAAGATGTTTGGGCCAACTTACCTGCAGAGTTCCTTCAAAAACTGTGTGCAAGTGTACCTAGAAGAATTGATGCTGTTTTGAAGGCAAGGGTGGTCACACCAAATATTGATTTGATGTAGATTTTTCTTCTGTTCACTCACTTTGCATTTTGTTAATTGATAAATATAAACTATTAACATGTCTATTTTTGAAAGCATTCTTACTTTACAGCATTTTTCACAACTGCCTAAAACTTTTGCACAGTACTGTATATATATATATAGAGAGAGAGAGAGAGAGAGAGAGAGAGAGAGAGAGAGAGAGAGAGAGATGAAAAGCTTCTGTCTACTTCTCATAAAAGGAGGCTGTGTGGTCCAGTGGTTTAAGAAAAGGGCTTGTAACCAGGAGGTCCCGGTTCAAATCCCACCTCAGCCACTGACTCACTGTGTGACCCTGAGCAAGTCACTTAACCTCCTTGTGCTTCGTCTTCGGGTGAGACGTAATTGAAGTGACTCTGCAGCTGATGCATAGTTCACACACCCTAGTCTCTGTAAGTCGCCTTGGATAAAGGCGTCTGCTAAATAAACAAATAAATAAAAGCAAAGAGTCTGGTGTGTGACTAATTTTGAATTAAACTGTCCCACCTTCTTAATAATTGTTTACTCTGAGTCGATCATAAAAGTCAATATTATTGCACCACTACTAGTACAGACTATAAACAAGGGAAGCATTCTACATCACAAAGAAGCAATGCAAAGCAACCAAGTAGGAGAGATTTTTATAAGATTGTAGCTTGAAAACTGTGAGGTTTGCAACCTGAGAATCCTCATAATCATCATGTTGTCCAACGATGCAACAAACATCTCAAAACGAATCCACTAAAAAGTAAATACAGTTATCCGTCGTGTATCTGCCCATAATTACTCTCAACTATCAGACCTATTAATACTCCTTTTAAGGGGTGTGAAAACTCCAGAAGACACCTTGAGGAAGCCATTGTCTCTACCAGACCATCTACCCGAGCCTACTTTTAGTTTCAGTGCGGTAAACCTTGTTTGTTTGAAGAATCTATTGTGAGTTCTACTGAGCAAGTCTCAATGTAACGCTCTTCTCATTTCAGTTCGCAAAAGTACCGCTCATTGATCCATTGTAACATTTGTCATTCTCAGAAACACTGTGCTTATTCACTGGGTTTTTAGGTTCAGTAAAATAACTGCAACAAGACAAACCTTTTGTAATAAAATAACGTCTACTGTTTTTTATATTTCACATGCGAATAAATGACACCTGATCAATTGAATAATTCACCAACGGGCTGTGTATTAACTTTCATACTTCAAAAGAGAACAAAGGGCATGAAGTGGCGTCATTTAAATCCATGTTTCTCTCATGAGTCACTCATTTACACTTTAAAAGTCAAATTATCATAAATAATCAGGAGAGCTGGATATATTTGATAACATAAAATGTCTCTTCAAAACAATCTTTTGTTCTTATTTTAAAGGATATGTGATATCATCTACATTTCCATAATAACAGTACAACGTCGCATATCCGGGTACAGGCGGATATGTGAAAAAGTCGGATTTGCGAACATCTATAGAAAAAGCATTTACACATCCATAAATAGTTTAGTGAACAAAACAACATGCAAACTGCTTTAAACATGGGGACATTTTTGCTTTAAAAGTAAGCAGACGTAAACAAAATTGATTAGGCTACAAATACACTGTGTTGCTAAGCGGTTTGCTATAAGCCATTTCCACGCAAAGCTTTTTAAAAAATTAATAAATACAAAATAACTGTAAATGTACAGTAACCTACAACTGAAGGCTTCTTTCTTAACTCTAGAAGTCCCTGCCTCCCTGGTTCTGCTTTCTTAATATCTCTGTCACGGTACTTTGCTTTCTTGATATTGCCAACAGCCGATAAGCAGCTCGGTTTGAATATTGCTTCGGCTATTTTAAACAAACAGCCGGTAAGCATTGTGTTTATAAAGCTTGCTTTGTTTAATTCAAATGCATTTAAAAGCTACAACAACAGGCTGTCAGTATCTATAAGCGTGTGGTCCATCACATAAACACAGTGCACAAAAAAAAAAGGCTTTCTCGACTAGTGTATTGAAACGTCACTGCTACACACAGCTGACTGACACACGCACACAGCCCGCCTCTCTTTAAGGAGAACGTACCAAAAGGCTGATTGCTATAACGCTTTCTTTCTGTTTCTATCGCAGAATCTGCATCTGCTGCCAATGCCATTACTCTCGTAGCCTACTTTTAATATGTATTCATTTAGCGAAACGGTCAATTGATCAGGGCGGTTATGTGATGGTCCGATATGCAACGTTCCACTGTATTTAATTTCTTACCTGTTTGTTGAGATAAGTGTTCCCTGTCACTTCTTATTGTTGTTTCTGCGTAGATCTTTTTACTATGCTAGCAGAAAAAGTACCCTTTACACCACTGCTGTTATAAAATTGTGAGAAAAAAAGATAGAAGGAATATAATTATGGTATCACTGATTCCAGTGCTTACGTAACGCGTAACTGTGGTAGCATGTAACTGCCTCCTGTGTAGTGCCATTGAAGATGGTTTTATAAGCGACTCCTCTATTGGACTGATCGAGCTGTGCTTTTCATGTCTTACCTTCGTTGTCTTGACCTTGTTGCCAGTGCTGCAGGACCACCCTGTGAGATCAGGAAGCACTTTACACTCCTCATCGTCTTGACACGGATGCATTTGACACCACCACTTCTGCAGCACTATGGAGGCTAACATATTAAGAATGCCGGAGTTAGTAAACTTTACAATACTGATAGTAGCAGAGAGAAAGTAATTCAAATTGACATTTTTGTTAGTTTGTTTGTTGTGTCAAGACCACCAGATGTCAAGTAGATGGAGGAATGCAAGGGCCCAATGCTTGTTTGAATAGTTACCTGGCTAATCACAGAAAATAGGTTAAAATTAAAGACACACAGTCCCTCTTAGTAATGTGCCTAATTTACATAGTTTTACACTTAAAATTGTACACATAAAACCACATGCTTGATACACTTCAGTCCAAAACACTGTCTGTTTTGTTTTGTTGTTTGCATTTATTACAAACATTTATCTGATTCATTAAATCGAGACCAGCCAATTATATACAGTACGCTGTTACACAGAGACCGGCTATGGTTTTATAGTTTGGTTTTTCAAAGATTCACATCAATAAATAGAATTATTAAAACAAAAACTAGACAAACTTCTTAGCATGCCCTATAAAGATAAGGTTCAAAGAATTAGTATAATCACAAAAGTGATTTATGACTGCAAAGACCTGGCACACGGGATGCCAGCACAGCATTGTATCTGATTTAGTTCAGCATATCCACTGGATGTAGTTTAATGCAATGTGTGCTGTCTACTCCTGGGAATATTCCAGCACAGCTAATGAGCTCTTGAGGTGAAATGTGCAAAATGTCAGAACTGTGTTCCATATTTAGTCTGCTGGAATTTACTGGCCTGGTAAAAACACAGAGAAATGTCACTGACTGTGTCAGAATGAAAGATGTTGCTAAGACTGACAGCTTATGTAATTTTGAACTTTCCGACTGACAAATGTTATCTCACATTTGAAAAATGAACAATTTATTTATTTTCATGCCACACACAGAACGCATGCCTTATGTCCGTTCTGAACAACAACAACAAAAGGAACGCATTATAATTATATTTGATATTTTATGCAATAAAAACAGACTCTGCCAAATGGGTTTTAATTACGGTAAATTGAACACTGGGGTTTATAACAAGGCCACTTTACTGCATTGTGAGTTTTCTACTTCTGTCTTTTTTTTAAAGCTTCAACAGCGTTAAATGGTTTTGAAATCAAACCAAAACATTTCTTTGCCTATTTTTTGTTGAAATATTTGTGACATCAAGTGGACATTCTTATTACTGCAATAATTCAACATACTAGCTCTACAGAAACAGAAAACACATAGAAAAAATGACAACAGCCATGTATGTTAAAAGCTACTGTATAAATACTGTGCATTACCCATATTATATATATATATATATATATATATATATATATATATATATATATATATATATATATATATATATATATATATATATATATATATATATATGCTGGCACCTACAGTCTGTGCTGTATTGTAAAGACCAACCAAGAAATGTGCTTCCTCTGACAGCAACGTGAACATTAACATTTAAAGAGAGTGCAGGTGAAAACACCTTGCTACATATCATGCAATACATGTTATCAGTTGTACATGGAAGGATGAAGCAGCTTATTGCTGATTCTCAAAATAGGATTCTATTGTATGGATCAAGCCGCTCCAGTTGCTCGATCTCATTGTTGAGCACTAAAATCCGTCTCTTTCAAGAATGATAGTCACTCTTGGGTCAAGTAAAGGGTAAAAAAAATAACTACTGATATGCAACTTTACTTTTTGATATAATTACAAATGAAGCAAGTCTTAATAAGAGTGGGCAGATTTAAAATATACTACAGTATAATCCTGTGTTGAGTTAAGCACCAAGTCTCTTAGACACCAATCTAAATCCATTGAACCTATTGGATTGGATTATGTCTGCAGCCTTAACAAAATGTCAAAAAACCTTGAAATGACCTGATAAAGATTGGTATTGATCTGTGCCAGTAATACTGAATTTGACACAGGTTAATACAATGTAGATCAGTTGAGTCACAGTATCTTATCTTTGGCACATATTGAAAAGGAATACAGTAATTATGTACTTCCTATTTTTAAAATATTTTTTATAATAAATGTTGAGAATTTGAAGGGAAAAAAATGATTCAAAAGAAAGGTTTTAGATGATCTGGCTCTATGTTCAAGCTCTTACAGAATACTACAGATAGGAATGGTGCAATCACCCTCCACTGGCCAAAGTGTTACAGCACTTTAGAAAGTGGTACTGCACAGCCATAAAAATACTGTAGGAATGTGCAACATACCAAACTAATAAAAAAAAATGTGCTCTAATCTTTTAATAATATGCAAAAGCATAGTGTGTTCAAAACTGCTCCTACATTTACAGGTAGTGCATTTGATTTCTAGGCTAGGGCTAGTCTATGCTTTAATGTGCCAATACTTGCTTGAATGCAGTATTGTTTTATTTCATGTCTGACCTCTAAAAAGCTTTTGGTAACTACAGTATGTATAGCTACAGAACAAATATATATCATTTATTGTAAGATAATTTATTGAGCTCAGTTCTACCGTGACAGATGAGGGAGGTCCAAGCATCGTCACTAATCTGTTCAATAACCCAGGTTCAAACTAAGGATCACTTTAGAATCACTGTAGCCTTTAACACAAGTATATACTTATCCTGGCCTAGAGGTGAAATTTGGGTTGCTACATTATTAGCATTAGCACTGGTCTCGCTTTTCTTTTGTTAAAGATCATTTGGTTCTTTTCTTGCTTTTTTCCCCACAAGGCCTGATTGCAGCTAGACCACTGGAATGCATCCGAGCTACAGCACAGACACGTACTGGCACCAGTAAACAACAGCAACTTTACTGCTCTAACACTCTTTTAAATATGTGCATTGAAGTGTACAATACTGAACAAACAGCCCAAGATCTTCAACAGAAGAAAGGGGTTATAAAGGGTAAGAGAATTCACTTTAATACTTTGGTTAGGACTCAAATATTATTCTGAAGCTCTGTTGCACCTGTTAAACCCCACTCTCAATTGTCATAGACTCTCCTGGTCTATTCAGTACAGAGCAAAAGGAGGCTGTAAAATGATGCAGGCAGAAAGACACCTGGAAAATAAAGTGTCTGCATCTCAAATCTGATCATAGAAAAGTTGAAAGAGAAGGTCAAATAAATAATAAAGTTAGTAAGAAAGTATGAAAACATAAATGTATTAAGGAAACTATGGTTCTCGTGAAATACACAAAATGAATAAACTATTTTTCTTAAGATGATAACCATGGGATAGAATGTGTATTTTATTTGTATTGGAGCAGTAACTGAAAGAATTTCTAAAATAACCCTTAAGCAAAATAACCAGACAGGCTGCTATACTTCTCTCAAAAGAACAGTATCGTTTTTCAGTAGTTACTTATTGAAGCACCAGTATGTTACCCATCACTATACATTGGCATGTAAACTGTGCTTGACTGCTGTTCCCTTATTTGTCAAAAGGCTGGGGATTTTAAAAGCCTCGGCTGCTTAAAATGACACATACAGGAATGCACTTTTGCCAGTCTGTGAACGTTGATGATATTAAATGCAGACTTTTGTTCCCAAGAGAACCATGGCATTTACAAAAGAAAGGCACAATACAACAAAGTATTCTTCAAACTTCCTCATATAGGTCTGCAAGCACACCTCAGAAATGACCTAAACACCCCTATCATCGAGTCCTGGGCCCCAATCAAGCAGACCAGTACTGTAATTGAGCTTTGGTTTATCCACATTAGCGTTCACATAATTTAAGAAACACAATGAGGATTTGGAATGAAAAACCCTTAAACATTTACCTTCTACACATGAAGGCCTTGCTCTCGTTGTACCTGCAACCTGCCCTGGAAAGCAGGAGCACTTGACCGTTTGGGATCGCTCCTCGATCTTGTTTTTATTACAGCACCGGTGTATAGCAACAACTTCACAAGTCCCCTGTTTGACCTGGTGGTAGCCTGAGAGAGAAACAACAATTCAAATATGTAGTGAAACAGTGCACGCTACAACAAACCATACACCTACAATCCAAAGAATTATTCTTTTCATGAAGAAATAATTAAAAAATATGTACGTATTTATTTCAGAAGCCTTCAACTGGTATGTTGCATTGATTTTTGAATTTTCAAAAGGCTACCTGTATATTAAATATAAATTATGTTGATTAACATACCGGTATACTGGGAGTGCCACCTACCTATTTGTTATGGTTATACAGAAATTAAAATAAATCCCTGTGCTAATTCACATCATCCATCAGGAGTTATGTGGAAGAGCACGGTTTTAGCTAACAGACACCGGTAGCTATATAAATCCCCAACAAAGAACCACCAGAGACCAGTTTGGACCTTACACATGACGACAAAGAAAGGTGGCTCTTTACAGTGGATTAATCTCGTGAAACTATATAAAGCGGTTTGGATTTAAAATGAATTCAAATTCCAAGACGAGTGGAACCAGGCAGTGGAATGAGAAGGTGTGGTTAACGGCCTACCGTCTGAATGGATGGAGGTTTGTATGTGAAGAGCTACTTGAATAAGGGGAGGAAATGTAACAAACACTCTTAGAATTTGAACATAGTAAAAGCAGTGGTGTGTGAAGAGCAATGTGAGCCATGCGAGCTTGGTGTAAATCCTGTTCACGGCAGGTTGACAGGGACCCAAAGCACTAAATTGGCGCTGAGCTCCCACAAGGTTGTAGAGGGATAGTTTGTTTCATCACACTCCAGTGACCACTACTGGTCAGGACCTCAAGAAATCCTGACAGAGACCTCCCAGGCCAGGCCCTTGCCTACAGGGTTCAGCAGCTTGGTAACATCATTGGTTTGAAATAAAAATAGGCAATTGGCATGGCAGTAGGAGCGATCGTGGATTGATGCGGACAGGTGACTTAACTGGGCATTTCAAACTTAAATGTATTTCTGCTCTTGTAATACCAATGGGTGTGTTTCTCTTTTAGAAAAAAGAAAAAAAACGTGCCAATAACACTTGCACAGTAATTTGTTACATAGACTTTATCTCCAACACCAACAGAATGTGTGCCAAAGATTTATAATTGTATTTTAAAATAACCCAATTGCAGCTTTTAATTCTGCCTTTCGCATGCAATACCACTGCTCAAGTCTTCTGCAAACAGTCCTAATCCACTGTCTTTCCATTATAGAGCTTTTGTTTTTCAGAATGACCTTTTTTCCATCACAGTGGTTTAAAGTGTGTTTGCCTTTTCTCTCTAATGCCATTTTGCTGATTCCACGGACTAAAAGTAGCATTTCTTCACTCTGCTCCTGTTTTCTCATCCCAGCAGTTTGCAGTCTTAGCTCCTCAGCTATACATAGTGGTCATGGATTACCCTTTATCCTGCCTGTCCCCAGTGTGGCTAAGCATTCTGTTATGTGTGTAAACCTACCATAAAATGAAAAAAAACACGTTTTACCAGACAGACATTACATAAGACTGGATAGAGTGATCTAGACTGCAGAAATGCTGGGCTTTGTTTATCTGTTTAAGTACAAAGAAGCAAAATACGGCTAAAAAACACAATGAACTTGTTTTTCTACATTACAACACTTTGCATATCAGATATAACCACAGTTTTTCATATTTTAGAAAACAGAACTAAACATATTTGACAATTTATTAAAATGCACTGCGAACATGCATAAAATGCATTGACCGCTGTAAATAGATATTGTAGACTAACCGTCTACAATATATCATCACAAACGTCTTTCAATTTTAAATAAATGAATAATAATTTATTTATTTTTGGGTGCAATTTATGTTGAACATACTATAAGCGTGTCATCGCCAGCAAGTATGCAAGTATGAAATGACCTTAAGTTCTGATCCGTTTTACTTTTCTGTTTGATTTCTTTGTTCTTATTAATGCAGCTTTTTCTACTGCACACACTATTTTGAAATCACGGGAAGCAAGTGAAATTTGCATTTAAATGCAATTTTAGAAAACAGGTCTGTACTGAGCTCAAACCAGGCCACAGGAAACAGACACAGCATTGTTAAAACAAAGGAGGACAGTGAACCTGCTCTGAAGATACATATTGTTGAGTGCTTTGTGATGATAAGCAAAAGGCTGTTAAAAGTGATTTTTTCCCCGTATAATAGATGGGCAGATGGCCTAAGGTTATCATAAAATTGGGCAGAAACATGGCTTTAAGCTGGAGACAGGCCAATGTATGGATATTTTCTGTTAAAAAAATACAAAGGACTTCCACATCTAAGCAATATAGCCGATCTTTGGGTTTATACATAGAGGTTATTTTTTCACTATACTAAAAGATGTATTTGAATACCTGCTGATGTAATATGTACTTTGTTTCCAGCTTTAAAAGAGTTTGGCTAATTAGCTTGCCATCAACCTGGATGCTCAGGTGCAAAACCACAAAGAAAAGGCCCTATAAATTCTCATTTGTAAACCAGACAGTTCTCTGAAGTTACCCGAGGAAGCTCTGTGAAAAGGGCAAATTCTGACCAAGACTTAAGAAAATAATACTTAGCAGAACACCAGATTCATTCATTTCGGCCTGAATTACCAAGTCATTTTTATCCCAGCTGTTGTACCCCTCAAAAATAAAATTGCTTCACGAACACAAACTGTATAACCGTGTAGATACATACAACACCCCTAGAGTACATCTAAAACTGTAATAACTTGCAGTCAAACGCAGGAGACCTTTTCATATGCATGAGTAAACTAATTACTTAGATGTAATGAGCTTGTATATTTCAGCCTTGACGTCTGAAAGTACATGAGGTTTGTTGCTAGGCATTAAGTACTGCCTGTACACCAAGAAATTACAATTTTTTTTTAATACTCTTTGTTGACTAGGCCAGCCTTTTGTACTACCAATCATTACCGTTATCAGTGTGATAGCACAGAATGCAGAGGCGCTTTGAGACCAGAGGAGTTAAGTGTAACTATTTGCTCATTTTTTATCAGCTGACTACATTTGAACCAAATTACACTTGGTCATGCTAAGCACAGATGCCTTTGAAAAAGAAAAATGAGAGTCAAATGCTCTTCTGTGGATAACTCAAGAATACCCAGGGGCAGACTGGGCTTCATTTGAGGGACATTTTAAGTAGGCCTACTTAGAAAACAATATATGCCCATAGGGACCGTATTTAGCTGCTCTGTTTCATGGCTTCTGCTGGAAAGAAGCAAGGTGTCATCATCAATGGTATAAACATACTGAACAGCAACACAATGCTGCTGATGTCCTGTTACGTTTAGTGGCACTTTCGCACACCTCTAATTGTCACTTTCTTACAGAGAAGAAGAATATGAAACAGAGTCATTATTAATGTTATCTCATGGACTGGCATGTGCATGAATCCAAAGGCCTAACCGTACCCAGTTTAAGCGTGGTAGTGTTTGCAAGAGCCCTAGCCACACTATAAAACGACAGCTCAACCGTGCTGTTCTGTTTTCTAGATTGCTGTCATCCAATTGAAACATGAGAAAGGTGAGACCCTGTCCCTCAACCCCAGACCACAGCAGTCCCACAAGACATTTTTTTAAATGTATAATGAGTCTATATCGTCTAGATTTTTGTTAGTAACATATTATTTAAAAAGCACACAAAAATGAATTTGATTGGATAAGGATATAAATAACGGATCTCATAAAACTAAAGAACACTTAAGCTAGTACAAACTGTTAAAGTCAGCATCTTGCACAATAGCTACAGAACAATTCCCATTCTCCAAAACAAAGGCATTCCCATTGTAGCCATGGAATGCCTTGTGGCTGTGATGCCACACTACAGAGTGTTGTAGCTTTTCAGTGACTTAATTAGGTCACTGGGGGCAGGAGTTCTTTAACAGGCAAAGATAAGAAAGTACAGCCCTACACAATCTGACAGTTCATGATACCAATTTACAATAGATCACTTTTAATAGCGCTTCAGAATCAGTTTCATTTGACATATTCTGAAATTGACAAGGACAGCTATAAACTATTAGCGATTCGGGCAATAGGTACTGCAGACTGCATACTGTAAGTTATGGAAATAAACTATTAAAAACTAGACTGCAAAGCTGGATTAGGAAAAAATACTAGTTGTGTTAGCTTATTGAAATATGGTTAGTTCATTACACAACTAAAATAAATCTCACTAGGCGACTCCTTACTTGATAATACAACAGGTTTTACAGCAGTTCTGGTATTACAAAACTATGACTCAAACCCTATTGGGAAATCTGAAAGCTCACTTGCCGATGTGTTGCATAAAGTCTTTGTCATGAGACAGCATCAGTCAGCTCCCATGAAACCAATCTTTTGGTGTAAAGTCTGCATACTGAAATTATTTGTATGTTAACATTTTGCATACCAAGGTTGAATAAATTTGCAAGTGAGAATTGTTTTAAACCCTAAACATTGTGACCATAAACCAACGACACATTGATGCAATGGATGAATTATTGTGTGACAGACACAGATGGATGAATTATAGTATAATTTATCATCCCAAACCATATCTTTCTTTTGTCAATAACTGAACTGCCAGTTATGCAAGTCAGACATTTTACATTTGTCAATTTGAGTACATTATCCACTGAAGTGACCCATATTGAGATACGACGATCGAGTTATTACAAAAAAAAATATTGGGCCAGGCTGGATTTGTAAACCAAATAGTGCTCTCCAAAAACTAAATGATTAGACAGAAATGATATACCATTTTTTTCCAATAAGATCATGGGGATTCATATTCTTTCAATGCTTTTCAATTAAAAGTCAATCACAAACTGAAACTCTACAGTTTTGGGAGTACATTCAAAGTGATGGAAAACCAGTAAGCAAACAGAAAAGCAGTTTTTTGTTACTCTATGGAGTGCAATATTTAATAAGCAACTCACATTTAAGAAGGGATGTAACCACTAGAGCGAGCCGATTTATCTCCATCCTTTTTCATCTTCTAGTAATTTAAATCTGATTTCTGTTTCCTCTGTCTTCTTATCAAGCACTAAACAACTTCATGAGATGCTGTCTCTGCTGCAAATTATTTTGCTCGCTTCTTTCCTTGCAAACTGTCGTGTCTCCTGTGCCTCATCAATCACCCTGACATTATCTCAGTTTAACACCCTGAATCGTGGAAATCAGCAAGCTTATGCAAATCTAACAGGTTGTTCTCATGGCTGAATGGCTCTGAACTGGAGCTTCATTTATACGCAAATCTCTTCCAAATAAAATGCACCCTCCGTGCCGTCTCAGTCATGTCTGTCAGGAATAAAGGAGCCTAATGCTGCCTGTTTAGTACTTAATACTATTTTGTTTTGACACATGGCCCAGCAATATCAATACATTTGAATGCACTTTGCTTCTTCAGAGCATCTTCCTGTGTTGTACATTGCCGTCTGCCTTTAAATGGGTAGCAAGCTACATTCTAACACCTGCGATATAGCTCCTTTAAACTGGTGTTTAATATGTTCATGTTTATACAGGTACAGGCTGGTCCATGGAAATGAGAAAGACATTGTCAAGAGTTAAACTGGCTTGCATACAGAGGGCGGTATCTATTCCACTTGAACAATAAGATGTTTTCATTTTGTTTTGTTTTGCTTCATCACAATACACCCCCTCCCCCATAGCTGTTTGGAAAAGGTCACCTTGCTGATGTGAAAATGTGCAGATTTCAGCCAAGAACCGTCGAGATTGATATGGTGGGGCTGGCCATTTGTTAGCAGAAATACGTCTCTAAGCAATTCAGTGGGAAAACCCTCATTTATAAAGAGCAATAAACCAAGTGATCATCATAAATGCTTGATGCATGATAGCTACACAGAGACCACTATCTATCTGTGCACACTGTACTTGCACTTACTGTTCTTGTAAAAGATGCTGAATATCTTATGGATTTCAGCTGCTTGTTTTCCCCTCCAAAACCACCCCAGGCTTATTAAAACTGAGATCCATGAAGGTTGGGCCAGACTGAAATAGCCTTTCCTTCTGACACCCAGAGACTGAACCCTTAGCAAAAATTGCTATAAGATAAAAAGCAAGCTTTTGTTTCTACAATGCCAACTTATACAGTGTCATTGATCAACTGACTTTGTTAATACAATAGTAAACTCCATCCTGTCTTTATCAGAAGGCAGATTAATTACACAAGGATGCAAGGAACTGTGAACAGGTGATCAAAACGTTTTATGTTACTCCACCTGTATTGCTTTTCCACTTTGAAAGTGGGGTACAGTGTACAAAATACTAGCACTCTTCACCAATGATTGCCAGTGTAGCTAAACTACCCTTAATGGGACTGAACCAGAACATAACATATTTTACATTAACTATTATAACTCTGAATTCACAGCGCAAAAAACTATTTGCAAAATGTCAGTAACACATGTTCTGCTTAGGCTTACACATATTAATTAATTGAACTTGAACTTAAATGAGTATCGGAATTCAAACACTAAATACTGCTTCAACTATACAACAGCTGTTTTCAGGTTCTGAACAGGCCATTTTTGTCTTTTAGAGCCACCTAGTGGACATATAAAATATTGCAAGGAAACAAAGAAAACAATTTACAGCACAATACAATGCAAAACAATTCAGGCTGACTACATTATAGGAGATATAGCAACAGGTTACAGTATTTTAATATGCTTATGTTGAAGGAAAAATACTGTAAATATTGTACAAAATAGATTCAATCGGTATATCTATGCACATTTTTGTCTGGTTTAAATGCATATCTATGATTCATGCAGTGAATTTTATAATACCGATAACCCTTAAAGTTCATCAATAACTATAACAACACACAATTCTAAAATATGTATAAATGCTTAAAGAAAATGTATAACATAGTATTACTACAACCCTTAAGTCCTGAATTAAATTTGCAATACATATATTACTTCGTAATCTTTTTTTTTGTTTTTGTTTAGTTCAGACTATGTGAAACACACTGGAATCTATTTTATATATTAAAAAATGCTTGTCTTTTAAAGTCTACCCCTACTGGATCCACAGAACAGTAAATGTGACCTTCAAAGTGCGTGCAGACTGAAATATGGTCCAATTAACATATTCTGCATTATTCTCTGAAACTTTGGAGCCTGAAAGTTGTTTAATTAAAAAAAAAAAAAATCATCAGTCACTTGTACTGTAATGCTACAGGCGTTTAAATGTTGAATAAGTTCACCTTGTTATAAAGAAAAACATTGACATTAGGGTGCATTTTACATATACTTAATGATTCAGCTTTTTTTTTAAAAGTGATTGCTTGAACTCATGGCACACTAAATAATTTACATGACATGGTCATTTCATAGCCACAAGGCAAGAACACAATGAGGAATTATGCAAACCAGAATCAGTTTGCTAGTGGGTGCCAATTAGTTGCTAGCCTTGAACTTAATTTTAGCCACGGTCCTCCTTTTTGGCTTGTCTTCCATTACCTAAAGTCATACATATTAATATGCTTATTACTGAAGTTAGTTCTCATCAGTTTTCTTTTCAAAATATTGTGCTTGGTACAGTACATTACACGCTGAATCCAGAAACACAGACAGATGTCATGTGAATAAAATCACAGATCGGACCACACTTAAAATACTTCAGATGGTTATTTCCCTTTCTTTTAGGGACCAACGTGTTGAGGATTATTGCTGTTATATGAAAATATATCACATTATTAAATTTGCCCAACATCCTCGAATCCTTGGTCTAATTAGCTTTTCTTTTGTGCTTTGCTGTATAAAGAAGATGTGTCTAGCGAGTTGAAGAGAACACAAGTCACAAGCTTTTTCTCTTGTTTTATTGCGGCCTTCTTGTTTTCAAATCTGTAGTTCAGAAAACAAGTCCTTCGTTAATTGGCCCCTGATGCACTTAATAAGTAGTAAGGACTTTACCTGTCTGTCCTCTGGGAAAGTGGTTTGCAGCGGACATCAGCTTACAGCACAACGCTAGCATGTAGACCAGCAAGAGCCAGTAGGACAGCTGTACTGTTCTGGTGTGAAACTTCATCCTGAAGAACAAACCCTGGAAATAGATTTAAAACAAATAAAACTGTCAACATGCTAGCAAATCCTGTGGCACAGCCAAAAAAATGCTCTATACCAGTTGTATTTCAGAACATAACCCACATCCTGTGTATCATGGAAATGAAATTGGTTAAACCCCTCATAAAACACTCGCCACATATATAATTCACATTTCTTATACACTACTATTAAAAAAAAAAAAAACGTAACTTACTATATATGCTCAACTATAAATCAAGTGTCCTGCGCACCTTATATGTAATGTGTAACCCTTATAAAACACACAGAAGTGCTCCCGTAATTGTTAAAGGGTTAGTATTACATTCTTAAACAATATGGTTATACTGTTTTATTACAATTTTGCAGTATACTCGTGGTCAAGTTAAACTACCTAGCAGGAAGAGTTTGATGCTCAAAGACTATTGTTGCTTTTATAAAATGGAGTTGATACTGTATCTGGTGTTTCCTCAAATATTTCCCTGAACATGGTCTTTGAATACGATGAACATTTTTTTAAATTATTTTATTAATGTTTCTTATAAGTTTAACTTTAATCTCATCAGTGGTTTCTTTCTCCCCTTTTTTTGCATCTATTAGCCCTCGTAAACATGTTTCTTGAACCAAGCACAGAAGCACAGAAGAAAAGGACAAAAAGTGACTCACTAAAATAAGATGAGGCTGAAGGTACAGATTAAAAACAAACTTACAGGTCCACTTAGTTAGTCTATAGGAGTGCATAATGAGCAAGCGGGTTGTAAAAATAATCTCCAGTGTGGAATCTGACCTCACAGCTCGGAACAACTACTTATACAAGCCCAGGAGAACAAAACAGCTTTATTAAGAGAAACACCTTGCATCTTTATATTCTTTACAGAATTATTATAACAAAGCATTAGTACTTTTACCAGTTCTAATAATTGAGCAAGACAGCCCTTTAAACAGTGTGTAGTAATACAGCATACTTGGTGTACTTTAACAATTGTTACAAAAGCTTGTGCTTTTTAACAAAACACTTTTTTCTTACAATCAAGGTACAATATATGGTAGCTTTAGTATGAGTATGTTTTTATGTGTAAGTGCTTTAATAATTATTAAAATTATGGTTTTCCACTGGAAGTGAGAGTTTTCTGTCACAATCCTTCTCTATACTGCCCTTTTACATATTTCCAGATTTTTTTTTTTAATTAGATGATTGGTGGACACACAAAAATGACAAAATAAACAAAAACATAAGTAATAGTTCTTACCTTTCTGTGTTTCAGAATAGCATCTAAACTGAACAGGTTTACTTCAGTAAATTCACCATAAGCCAGACATCCCATCTGCTACAAGAAATCACCATGGCTACTTTTCTGTTCAGCCTTGCTATAATGTAACCTACAAGGAACACAATGGCATTGTAAAGAAGCGTTTCAAAATGTCGTGTTACATGGTTAATTTGTAGCTATTGGCTTAAGATCAAAGTTGCCATTAGATTCCTCCAAGGCCAAATATGTTCTCTTCCTTTCCATCCAGAACATAATTAGTCTTTTCTAACAGAACAACATCTACTGTTAGATTGTTCCACTTTGTAAATGATAGGGGTTCCTTCTCCTTCGAACAAATCCCAACAGCTTTTTGGGCCAAGTTTGGACTTTGCTAATATTAAGGTCTTCAGTAAGACCTAATAAGGCCAAAGCAAGAGACCTATTTAAAGGGATGTTTAAGGCCAAATACTTTTAAACTAATAAATCAGGACTGACGCTAATGTATGATATTACTTTACAAGGTTAATTGTGACTGATTTAAATGTGCATTTGATCCTTTTTAGTTGGTGTCAAAATTATAATAATGCAATGCGTGTCCATACACCACCCATGTACAATGTGCATGTGAAAATAAGTTAGGTTACTATTAGATTTATATTTTATCTACCCCAAGAACAACATCTAAAATATAAAAAAGACTACCATCATATTAGCCCAGCAGCTATGTAGGCTGGACTGAGTACAGCCCTGTATTTAAAATATAAAAGTTGATTGTAACATGTCAGTCGTATCTCTTGCAAAGCAATATAAAGAACACTTTAAAAATGGCACGGCACTTTGGATTTGCTTGTACCATTATCAGAGACAAATAAAACTTTAGAATTGTTAGAAAACACTGAAAGTTGCAGTCATTTTAGATCACACTTATAGACGATACTGGGTTTCATATTGAGCAATCAACAATCTTTTAATAGAATAATGTAGACATGACTACACAGCCTTGTTTGACAGATACCAGAAAAACAGAGTTTTAAAATCCCAGCCATGTAATTAAATGTAGAACAGATATTAAAGGCATATACAGCAATAATGGCAAATAGTAAAACGTACCAACAGCATACACGCTACACGTTAAAACAACAACACTGTGATCAATGTACAACTTGAAAAGAAACACTACCTGTTTAAATGTATTTAATCAATTTTAAAGTGTTACAAAGTGGGAAACAAGACTTAAAATCACAATGTAAACCAAATAAAGCAACACAAATTTAAATGAATACAAAACAAAACCATGTGTACTTTTATTGAAATGCTTGATCCTAACAACTTTCTTGGAAGTGACCAGAACTAGTAGAGTAGATTCATTGCTTTCATTATTGCTTACTAATTGCCTATGTGTCAAACGACTGTATTGCTTAATTAAACCCAGTGTGATACTAAAGGCATATAAATTGGAATGCTATATGGCAACTGTAAGCCTAATTAAAATGTATCCAAAATGGTGTAATAAAAAACTGAATATAACAATGTACTCATTTTAATTGAGAAATTTAGTTCATGTTCTTAAATAATACATTCAGGCAGTCAGGTAATACAGTACTTTAAGAAGGTGAAGTAAAATTCCATTAATCTTAATAATGTTAATGTATGTGGATCCACTGACATGCATGGAAGACAGTAGTCTTACCTGGGATCATTTCAAACTATCAATGAGTCCCCAGAACAGTGTACCCTATCTGTATTCTAGCATTAAAATCTGTATATCACCTATCAGATCTTTTGCTTTCTTCGCTCCTTCATTTGCAGTATAGTGACGGCGAGCTGAGAATGCAAAGCTACTGCATGAAGGTCATGCACAGGCAGCAGTGGCAGCAACAGTGTGGGAAACCTTTACAATCCTTATTATATACTGTAACCTCGCCATCTGCATATCAACTCCTAGCTGCTGCATCAGCTTTGCTCTGGCACCCAGCACATTCTCTGAACTAAAGTCAATGCAAATCCTAGTGGTCGATTTGTGATCAGGACCCCGTCCACCAGGTCCGCTCTCATTTTCAACAGGTCAGACAGATAATGACTCTGTTACAATCAGAGCAAGTCAGAGACTGAACCCCTAGGTCTCAGAGCCTATGTCTTACTTAGTACACTTATCAAGACTCAAACACCAGACCCCCATTTTTGAAATATTCAATAATACCAACGCTGGCTAATTCTGACACAATAATAACTGACTGTAAGTTGGCCACATTTTGTTAAGGGTTAGATGCAACATATCAATAAACCAATATTAGATTTCTGAAATTGGTTGGAGTGAATAGAACCTCTCGTCTTCACGTCAGGTTAATGATTTTTGCTTTATCTTTCTTTAACATCCCAGCAAAATTATTTCTTAATCTGGGAATGCTGCATGAATTTATCTGGAAACATACTAATTGATGTTAACTTTAGCAGAGTTCAGACTAATTTCACCTGTCTATCATCATTGACCCTATTTAAACCCACTCACAGCTCAGCTCTTTCTCTTGCATTTTGCTTTTTCCCTCCTCCTCCTTCTCCTCCTCACTTTGTCAAATGCAGCGTGCCTCCATGTCAGTCCCCTCTCAGGGATAGCGAGTCTCACTTCCCTGACCTGGAGTTCCAGTAACTCTGCAGGTTTTTCATGTGGTCAGAGGGGACCGCCGGCCACACTATTCTTCGCAGCTCATGCGCTATATCTTGCCTTAAGAAAGAAGTCCTTCCTTCTTTATCCTCCTGGGATGTGGCCCTCATACTCGAGTCCCATAACTAACAATTATTTGTGTTTTCAGATTCTTTTTTCTTCCTTACGTCAAGGCTTCATATGAGCCGTTTCATTCTCTGAAGGTCGAACCCAGTCGGTAACTGGGACCCAGTCGTGAGTCCGAGCCTATAACGACTCTCCGAGAAGTCAGAGGACTCTGTGTTTTCAGGGGCCCTTCCTCTCGCAGCCCTGGCTCTCGTCCCATGAATTTAAAACATCTTTTATCAAATGTCTCCATATATCCACAAGAATCACACCAATCCATGCAATACACACTTGAAATCCAGAGCTGAAAAACACAGGCATACTTTATCTGACCGTGGCTTTGCAAAACAAATCATTCTCTTGGCCTATAGTGCATGATTTCTACTATTGTACCTCCAGTACTGTAATTATTTTCAATGACTTGCACTTCACAGACAATTCACAAATCTCTAAAAGGTAAAAGTGTGCCCTCTGTGGTAAATGAATCAGTGTCATCAAGTAAGACCATAGCATTTCATTAGACAGATGTCTTAGAAGTCACAGACTGTTCAGTATATGTAGTTTGCCTTATGGGCCCTAAACAAAGCAATTTTGTAAACATAATTTGTCTATAATTGTCAGAAAAGTGACTATAAATTATAACAATAGTTTATATTATTTGTATTATTATTAGCAGTCATATTGCCAAAAGTAGACACACTTTTTATTTTATTTTATTTGATGATCTCCCAATGGTTCGGCTTTAATTTTTTAATATCCATATGGTTTTCTGCTGAAATATATGTATATGTCCATTAGATGTTTGATTTTGTGCACTAATAGCTTCGAAAAGCAAAACTGCCATTGATATAAACCAGACCCATTGTTATTCAAAACGCATATTACAATAATTACTGCAGAGCTATGTAATCACATGTGCATTTACAGCTGGAAATCACCTATAAACTAAAAGCGAACAAGCACTGCTTTATGGAGAAGGGAGGTTAGAGTGAAAATCAAAACATGCAACTGCAAATTATACATTTCATTCAAGTAACTTACAGTTTTAACAAAATTTACATTTAAATGTCTTATCTGTAGCAAAGTATTTCCAGTGCTCTCCTTTTTAAAGCTGCAATCAAGTGCCATATTTAAGTAACTAATTTACTTTGATCTGTGCAAATCTTGGTAAGGAAAGTAGATGCATAAAGCTTTGCAGATTGGTGTCATTCTCATTGTCTAATTGGAGGTTATGGAGTCAATGCATTTAGTGGACTGTATTCCACTTATACAGTCCTGATATGTTGTAGGTTTTTACTTTATTGCCCTGTATATGTTTTATTGCATATGGAAAAATGTATCTCATGTTGTCTACAGTTTAATATGATGGGATATGAAAGACCACCAGGTTAGCAATAAAACCGATATGAACATTTTTATAAAGTGACTAAATGAGATAACTATTACTGTTTTTGATATTATGTTTTCCATCAAACACTGACAAGTATTAAAAATAATCAACTCTGTCGAATTGTGCAAGGTGAATGTAAGCAACTGTTATGATGGGAGGACAGTGACATGTGTTAGCAACCACCATGAGAAGCTAACTCCAGGGTATAGAGGAGCACCACTAATTCTAGTCAGAAACTTGCTGCAGTAGTGGCACCTATCTAGAACCTGATGCAGACTTGTATTACTGCTCAGCCCTAATAATATTTAAATCATCCTGTATACATAACATTATTCATTACGAGGTGGCATATCCAATTGCACAACATTACAGGTAGTGTTTCACATGCAACTGTACAATAGCATCAAAACTGAGAGGATGAAACACGCAGAAAAATCAGGAACAGATTCTGTGAAACCCTATGATACCTCCAACTGAGGACCCAGCATTATGTTGTGATTTTCTAAGAACAGGAGTGCATGTCTTCACCTTAGTCTTATCTCATTGTCTGCACACAAGACATGTAGCCTCTGCAATTGGTCTGGTACACTTTATACTGGACTAAGTTTTATATCCACCTACTACTGTGCTGGCAAAGCTTGACTACTGTAGTTGAGGCTTGAATCTCAGTTTTTGAACCTTCATAGGTAGCTACAGGATGTACTGTAATGTAAGAACTGGTGTCAGAAATGTCAGACTTTATACAGTAGCTAATTCCAGACTTTTACCTCTAGCATGTATATAACAAAAAAATGAATTGTAGCTGTCAAATGCAACCCACCACTGCCCAGTTTAAAACGTTTAATTGTCAGACACTATCTGCTTGTGAACTACTACACATAGCTGAACATGTGCAGCTCTTCAAATGCAATTCCTGCACGTGCTCCAAGTCTCATTAATGCAAACAGCAATGACCTCCTCAATGTATCTACATTATACAAAAATATGAATTTTGTGGCTAAAATTAAATCCTGGTTGAAGGTTTTTTTTTTTTTCACTATGCACCACCTGGTGTTCATATATTGAAACAGCAACACTTAATTGTTTTTGTAAAGAGTACCAGTATTGCAGTTGATTAATTCCTACATTTGATGCTGTACCCCTATAGTAACATGAACATTTTTTTCTCATTATACATTGTCAATTTTAGGTATTACATTTATCAGAATCACGATATGTTTAATGTTTCAGTTTGCAGCAAACACATAAACGATCAATTTAAATGTTGAAGATGACGTAGTAAAATTCTGCACTTTTACTCAAATCATCAGACCTTATAAGCATCACAAAGCTCTGCTGATAAAAACAACCACTCCAGTCAATGATATTTCACTTGTACATTAAATACTTAATGAGGGGACAGCATCTTTCTAGAAATGGGTTCATCTTATATAGTGAATTGTTGGACTGTTTGTCTGCGGTTTGCTGAAGAGTCCTATCATCTGCTCATGCAACCACTGTCTTAAATTCAGTCTCATTGCCTTGCGTTCAGTTTCATCTTTGTCACACAGCAGCTAGACATTTATTTCAAATTCTGTTCTAATTGACTTGAAAATGTCTTTTCTGAGGTTTCACAAAGGGCAATTTTAAATCCGACCAGTCTTTGCCTTTAACAACTCCAGTTGGATTATCCAGTCACCCATCCCTAACGCTGTTAAATCATGTATATTTATGGATCATGACACTCAATAAGACTTATGCTAAAAAAAGGTTCCCCAAGTCATCCCAAGAATCTTTAATATCATCAGATACGCTGAATGAATTAACATCTTGATTATGCAAGGCCTTGTGCTGCTAATGATCAGCTTGGAATCGTCTCCTCTGTAATTATATTAATGGCAGTACTTGCAGTGCATATAAAACAGTGAGACCTAAAAGGCTGGATCAATTGTTAATTGTATAAAGTCACTGAGACGTGTCAGAGCTATCAATAAGTGCATCAGGTTGCGTCTGTGTTTCCAAGCCCCTTTCATTCCCTTCACAACACTCCCTCAACATGAGGAATGGTTTGTTAACCCCTATTGGTAATTAATGATCAGTTGCATTGAAAGTGCTTAAATCCACCCAAATTGATTGGTTTAAATACTGAAAACATCTTCCAACCTTTAAAATGGTACAATTTGGTGGACGTTTGTGTGTTGCCCATGTTACAATTAACAGATGAGAATGTCCTTACTGCTATTTAACAATAATACAACAGGGTCAATATTAACGTGGTGAATGTTAATACCTCCACTCTGACTCTATTATTCAGCTGCTCTTTCCCCACAGGGGAGGTTTATTGGCCCATTTATTAACACTACTATATATATACACAATACAAAAGAGCTTTATTCATTTTAGGGGTGGTGGTATTATGATCTGCTACTGTTTGGGTCATAAAATAAACTCCACTATCTTGACTTCCAAGCATTGTGCAAAATTCACTCCAGCTGATAAGGGATATTCACAGACGTCAATGGTGGGTATTGCACTTGACATCCGTAAATAGACAGATAGACTTGGTATGATTGCATATTGTGTTACTGCACATCTACTTCCCAACTGAACAGACCAAATGGATTTACAATAGCATGATCCTTCTTACAACACAATCTGGAATTGGGCTTAAACAGTTACACCTGTAAAAGAGCATCCATAAAAATTGGAAATCACTTATTTAAGATGCAGAGAAATCCACATGTTGAAGCACCTCATTCAGCTCTGTGAGCATTGTAGTTTGTAAATCTGTATATTTCCAGCAGTTTTTGTATTAGAATTACATCTACAGTATTTATGTGTAGTGTAAGAGGAACAAGAAAAATATATATCTAAAGACATTCAACATATCATATGTATGAAATATTGCAAAATTGCAGATTGTTTTAAATTTTCATAGCATGTTAATAAAAACCAAGTCAGGCAAAAAAATGATTATATGTAATACACCATCTGGTCTTAAGCAAATAATATATATTGAGAGGTTGTGAAAGAAAATGCTATACAAATGGCATGTTATGTTAAACCTATCTTTCATAAAGTATTCTAGAACATGTGGTGCATTGATGAAAAAAATAAATCTTTCTATGAAATAGCATGTACATTTGAAGCACTTGAGAACACCAGCACAAGTAAAAAATAATGTATGCACTTGAATTATGATGTATGATGCGTTTGCTCATTTTGTCAACAATCATTCGGTTGCACACAGACACCATGCTAATAAAATGATAAAACCAATCTAGCTGATTTATTAATCAGACTTCATATACTTTATTACATTACAAACCTTTGGGAAAATTCAGCATTTTCTAGATTATCTGCCATTAAAATGTCATTAATAAGCACAAGGATAAACTTAAACAGAAACAAAAACAAGGCTGTTTGGTTGGGAAAAAACCACTACATAGGTAGGCTTCAGTATATTTACCTTTTAAAACAGAACAGTTCTTCAATGTATTCTTCAGATAAAAGTACATTCTCTTGCACCTTATAGTTGTTAAATATCACATACCTAATGGCTTCTTTCATTTTTTCAGGGGTTCTTTGTTTAAAACAGCACAAAAGACTGGATCATCTTCCACAACAAAGTCTTCATACGATTTCAGCAGTCTCTTTAAAAAAAAACTTCCTAGGACTCCTGGAGAAAATGAACAACAATTAAGTGCATGTGTCATTTAACAAAAAGATAATAATAATAATAATAATAATAATAATAATAATAATAATAATAATAATAATAATAATAACCCAGATCCTTCATAAAGGGAAGCACTGGAGTCACATTTTGCTTCAGAGTAATGACAATAACCTAGACCAGCAGAAGAGAATGTGAATATCTATATATATATATATATATATATATATATATATATACCCTATGTGCTGTGCATATATGATACAGCTCTTGCTATATCATCACTTATTTGTGTGCCCTCAGAAATGTTGGGTGTTTGAGAAGGTGCAAATTTGCCGTTTCTGACAGGACCCAATATCACTGACCTGAAAAGAAGACTCCTTGAGGATTGCATTGTGTCACAGTGAAATTATTCTATATAACAATTCAGTGTAACAATAAAATGACTGTCATGAGCTCCAGGAATATGGCTTGAAATTTCCATTACAGACCGATGACTTTAGCTTTGCAATTCACCAGGGTTTTGTCTTGTAATCTTGATATATCAGTCACAACAGTAGGGAAACATAACTATTAATCCCACTGGAAAACAGCACTGGGATTTTCTACTTGTGCTTTATTGAAATGGTATAGCACTGAAGGCAGCTGTTTGTATAGCTGTAAATAAATGTTAAGTATGTTTGGCACAATTTCTCACCATAATAGTGAAAATGTATACCATGTAAGAGATACGGTGAGCAAAATAAGAATCTTAATTTGAAAGAATAGTCCAAAATGTATTGGAATGCGCAGGCTGATTTCATAAGAAGCCTGGTTAATATCTGCATTAAATCTCTGTCTGAATGAAAATGGCAGTTGAGTTCTTTTACAGACCAAGAGCTGCTGCCTCAGGTATTGGAGTAAGTCTTTTTTTATTCAAAGCAACCCTCAAAGGGAAATACCAGGGGTCAGGCATCCTGCAAAAGGGCTGAGGGTCCTTCTGGGATATTTCAAAGTGGAAAAGTAATGTCTGTAGGATTAACTGTTCTGTTACAGTGAAATATGTGTGTCAATGAGAACGCAGTCAAAAGATTCCTTTCAAACAGAGGCGTCTGATTTGCTCTTTTTAACTCAAAACCCCATTCCTCTACTTTATGTCACAGAAATTGAACCAAAGAAATGTATTTATTTTTCAAATCAAAGTAAATGCTGCCACATGCATTTATATACAGTATCTAAAACATGGATTAATGCTTAACTCATTGCATTGGGAAAAAGCCACTTAACACATCCCACAGCAAAATATTTTCATCACACCTGGAAAGTGTTCATTTAGGTATGCTTTTATGTATTGGGGACTGAATACACTGCTTATGCATCAGAGTACTCTAATGTTCTTTTCGTATTGTGTGTGTGTGTGCGTGCTGTTTGCATGGAACACTGAGCTAAAAACACAAGCTCCTAGGTAAGAGTAGGGTTGACTTCTATCACATGCGCTAGGCTAAACACATTCATACATAATCACATTTCCATAAGCCTTAGCAACAAAAGAAAGCTATTGCAAGGAAAACAATTTTACTCCCCATTAGGTTGTTTATTCAGTAGGATGTTTCTCGTCGTCGATGATCCATGCAAGGTGATTAAATCCTCGCCACAGATCATTTTCATCAGCGGACCAAAAGCTGCAGAACACTGAACAGGAGTTCAGACGTACCGAGCCCCAAACCATTGCCTATTTAACCCAATAGAAACCAATGTACCAATGACAGAGCAACCCCTTGTTTTATCAGATACAGTACTATTCCTATAAGCTAACTACACAAACCGTGATGCGAGGTCGGTTTCAGTTTATTGCCGTTTTCGTAGCTTACCTGTTCAATTGAATCCTGGGCGGTCACAGCACTTCTAAACCTTAAGATAAGGAACAACTTAACTCAAAAGGAAGACAGCGTTAAGCTTTTGACATGCTGTGTCGAATGTGACCAAACTCAAATTACACAAAGTACGTGAATCAAATTATGACACAGTGCCTTCAAAATGTTATTTACCGCACAGACAGATCAGGAATAACTATATTCAGTAGCTTGTATATTTATATTTTACAAAACAAACTAGCTCATTTTACAAAACAGTATTGTGTCACTATTGCACAACAAGGCTGTGGCATGACCTGATCTTTTTCTGCAAAATGGGATCAATCACGACCGATTGACTTGTATGCGCTTTGCAATCTTGTGCCAGATTCGTACAGTTAAATCCCAAAATGCAGAAGCATGTTAGGAATATAAAACATGGCTTACCTTACCTGTATTACTCAAACTGTAGCAATCCACATTTGTGCAAAAATAACTTTACTATCCAAAAGTGACACTGTTGTTGTGAGTCACTTTTTGTTCACTTCACTGATTTCAATTTCAGCCCTCTGCGAGACACCTCCAAAGCCTGCTAGTCCATCAAACAAAACGACCAAGTGCTGCCAGCATCGTTTACACAGTCTTACTGCTGAAAGAATAGCAGTATTAGCCACAGCACTGGCATCTACGACTTGTGCTTTATTTATTAGGTTGTAAGTTCTAAGGGTACACCTTTGGACATTATAGCGTAGCCCCACAAAACAAACACGAAATGCAACCAAAATAAATAGTCAGTTTATCCACCAAGAACTGAACACTTTGCAGAGTGAATATATCCAGTACATGTTGAATTAGAATTGCACTATCAATACGTAATTTTATCACGCACACCATTAATGACTAGTATCTTTCTCCATTCTCTTATTTAGAGTTCCCCGAAGTGCCATGCTGGAGAGAAACAGACTGGTGGTCATATTAGACACGATAGTTGCACATCCCGAACTCCTTACCAGCTGCGATCGATTTGACAAGAGAAGAGTGAACCTGTCCTCCCTATTCAGAACACGTGCGCTGGTCCCGCCCAGCTGACATATTTCAAGCTCGCAAGGTGATGTCATAGTTTGTTACTCTCCTGTTGCTGAGTCTCCCATCATAACGTCATAGCCATTTATAAAAACAAGACAGCGAATTAAATGGGTTATTATAACATATTATAGGTATGCAAAATAGTATATATTTAAATATGTAGTTTGTCTTTAATATTCTGTTGAATACTGAATAAGACTGTGAAAGGCTGTGACAAAGTTATCCAGTGTCGCTTGGTGATAATGGAGAATTGAAAATTCAAGAAAGCCATGGACGCCCGAACAACAGAGGAAATGCACAAATAAGTAATTACAGCATGTAAATAATAAATAAGTGGTACTTTAGAATTAATATTTGATTGTAGCAGGCAGTCAAATTGAAATCAGTTAACGACACATAATATTTAACGAACGAATACAAAACAGTGGACTGTTCTGTTTTATATGCAACGCCCACAACAGTTTAAGATCGGAGGTCGGCAGAACAAGCTTTTCCCGTCATTACAAAATTAATCAAACTCCATCTGTTGTTTCCTCCTTATCCCAGGCCAATGTCATTACAGCAAGTAGGGAATTAGAAATCGTCTATATCCAATGCTTTGAAACTGAAGGTCTTTTGGAATTAGTCCCATGTGTTTTCTTCGGTATTAATTTGAGTAAGTATTTACCAGTATGTCTAATTAGCTTTGAGTTAAGTCGTGCCTCTCCCAACTGATTACAATATTTTCAGCCAGTATTCTTAGTCGGTCATAGTTCCAGAAATCCAATACCCTTGTACAAATCAAATTATAGGACGCTGCTTCAGGAAATGTAGTCTTTTAATATACAATTTAAAAGGTATTCCCAATCAATGTCCTACTGCAAGTGTGTATTGTATATGGTTGATTACATAGGGCAGCATTAATTAATCCTGCTGAAACTTCCAGCAGGGGCTGGTGAAGAGTTGGAACCAAACTTCCTGGTTTCTTGTACCCATCACCGATTTAAATAAAGGGTAACAACATTCCTTTGATTTTAGGGTCTTCTTTAACCAGCATAATTCCACTCACTGCTTCTTACATCATATGCATCTAATAAAGTCACTATGAATTTGGAAAAATAAATAAATAAAATGGTTCACCTACTGTTGCTAACAAATGTCCTGATAAGACCATGACAGTATTTTTGAACAAAAGCTTTAAACTATAAATGTCCCCTTTTTACTGATAAACGCCACTCTGAGTTGAGAATTGTAAAGCAAAAAGAGGCAGAAGGTATAAGGGAGGAAGGGTACAGTTGCTTTGGGATAAGACTTTTGTTATATATGCACATTGACTTACCTACAGTATCAATCATCCATAGGAACCATTGAAAATGACATACAGCAATGCTGGAACAATAGGTATGTTGGACCCTGTTGCTGAATGGGATCATACTCCTTGACAATGGGCTGATAATAATTAGATTCTTCAGTCAAAATTGTGTACATTATTTTACATTCTTTGGTATAAAGAACCCTGGACGTAGTTCATGGTTTCTTCAAATACAGGAAATAACCTCTAAAAAGTTATGTTTGATGAAAATAACTTGAAGGACACCAAGCTGATTTCTGAATAACTAAACAGGTTATTGTAGTGAAATGATAATAGTGCCTCAAAGTACTGCATTTTCCCCATTTCATACATCCCAGTGACATTAAATGGGCTTTTAATAAACAAAGTGTGACAAATGAACTGTATTAATAGTACAAAAACACGGCAGGAGTTTTGAAGACAAGGGTTGAAAAGGACAAATCAGCTGGGTACCTAAGTGCTTTGTGCTAACATTTAGGGGTGGCCAGTAATTTCGAAAGGCACTTTCAAAAGGGATATTGGCCATGCTCCATTTGATAAGTAGTTAAACGGAAACATCCCTTTCCCCATTAAATATATGCTCACATTAACTAAAACAGATTTATTCACAACATTAAACCACCTTTTGCAGCCCAGATTTTTATCTTATAAAATATGAATCACAAACAACCTAGAGGAGACCAATGGGTGTTTCCTGGGTGCTATCAGCTAGAATAGCTTGTAGATGTACATGTCAAAAGTATGAAAACAATCTTCAGGAGAAATGCTCTCCATTCCTCTGTTTCAAAGGGATACACAGCAGATGCGTTAACTGCAGCAATGTGTGGAAATATATCAGTGAACTGTCTGTTTTGATAAGCTTGTTATGGCACAGAAAGTGTAATCATGTAGAGGTCACATTTTCTGTCTGGTATCATGTTATTACCGTTCATTGAAGTTTGCAAATCCTTTTTTTTTTACCAGTTGTAACAGGCAGTGCCATGACGTGATAAACTGTTACAGAGAATTCAGAGCCTTACATTTCAACTTTTCTAAACTGACCCATGCCTTTTGTACAGTAGTTAAGAATGTTCATCTGTTAAATATCCAGAGCGTAACACGATCATGATACATGTTTTCTTATTAAACTTCAGGGGTAAGTCAAGGTAAAAGCAATGTATAGTAAAACAAAATGAAATGAAATCACAGGTAGGTATGGTAAAGCACAATAAATTGATAATAAAAGACGGAAGTTCATGGGAAAACTAATCATTTGTCAAGTTATGATCTTAACTACCAGAATCTTCACCAGATGGTCAGTGACAATACATACTAGCCCTTTTGCAAAAAAAAAATAAAAAATTTAACTGCTTACAAAATGTAAAGTTCTCTTAAAATGGGACATAATTGGAACTCGGATGGCAAAATTAGAAATGTTGAACACCTCAGAAAAGCAGCTATTTATAGACAGCAACATTTTTACTTGCCAAATATCAATACATTTTAGTGCCATTGGATGATTCCAGCCACAAGGCAATCCAATACGAAGACTTCCTCATGGCTTGTGTTGCGAATAAGTACAATTTGAGTAAAGCTCAGAGATCAACATGGGTGTCTTCTCTCAACAACACCGAATAGAGAGAGCCTGCTGGGATTATGGTGATATCTGGTCAAAATGTATACAATACTATTTCACACTTCATCAATAAAACCCTATTTACTTGAACTGACAGAAAGAAAAAAAAAGTGCTTGGAGAAATATTTGAATGCCGTCCTTTCATAAGAACATAAGAAAGTTTACAAATGAGAGGAGGCCATTCAGGCCATCTTGCTTGTTTGGTTGTTAGTAGCTTATTGATCCCAGAATCTCATCAAGCAGCTTCTTGAAGGATCCCAGGATGTCAGCTTCAACAACATTACTGGGGAGTTGGTTCCAGATAATTCTCTGATAAGGTCTGATTACAAACCATAAGGTAAAATAAGCATAGATAATTGATTTCTTCTTTTCAACAGAAAGACATATTTTCTTTAAAAGATAAATTGGGTTAGGTCTACCTGAGGAACAGAGTAATGGATAATGGGGAATGATGGGGTTGGCAGTGAGCTCAAATCTTTATTCAAGCCACTCAGCAAACAATATTAACAATAAATATATTTTGTAAGACTGGCTCAATACATCAGCAAGGTAATGCATCTCCATGGTAAAAGGGCAGACGATTACTCTAAGAGAAGGGAATGAATGGCAAACATAATGTAGCCTGACTCTACAAATCTCCACTTTGAGGTGTTTGTTTTAAAAATTAAAACAAATTTGCAAACAATTTGATCAAGAGAGGGGTTTAAGTATGAAGTCAGGAGTATTGGCACATGCAATATCCATGTATGATTCAGATATCATTTATGTTATGCATGCATGAAATATTCATTTAAGGTGGTTATGAACCCTTCATTAAGGGGTATTTTGAATCATATACCTTATTGGGCAATTTGTTGTCATGACCTGACGAAAATGACAAAGGCATCACTAAAAGTACTTTGAAGAAGCATGCTTTACATTTCTTTCTCAGCAACGTTGACATGAAACAAAATTAAAGTTCCCTGTGAAAAGGCAGTAACAAATGCATAATACATAGAACATGCAAGACATAATAATGACTCTCAAAGGCCGAAACCTACGCCATTCTTGTGTACTCTGCATTAGCTGACATGCTGTAGCAAAAATAGCACATAATAAATTTTTAATTTATTATTATAGTGTGCTACTGTGCTATGCATTAGTCTGCTTTACAGGAAATCACCTCTGAAAAAATGCATAATTAATCACCCAGATCCAGTATTTTGACTAATACTGTGATAGTTAAGTGATACGATATGAAAAATCTGATAGTCTTTAATAATTTTTACATTGAAACCTGCATACATTTCCTTCCAGGGAAGGGCATGAGAGTTGTGGTGTAATGTGATTATCAATCAAGTGGTTTCTTGTCTACATTCACTCTCTGTCAGGTTACACTGTAGGTTTATCTATCACTTTAGATGTTTACAGACTTTTAAATTATAAATGGGTTATCTTTCACCAGACATAATGAAGCCTGTCCTCACCACAGCCTTTCATAAATGAGCAAAAGTGTGTGCATTGCGATGTTTTTATCACAGGGTTACATTAGAGAATGCATGCTGTCAGTTCGAAATACACTACATTAAAAATTGAACAGTACTGTAAAAAAAAAAAAAATCAATAAACCACAACAACAAAAAATCTACTAATTTTACTACAGACACAAAATAAAATAGTTCACTTACACTATGAGGGTCTATTAACAATTTAGTAGAGAAGCAAAATAAATGTTACTATTATTGAACGATCTGGAACTGGAGTAACAAGTAACCTAAACGAAGCCCCACATTTAGATAGAAAATTGTATTAAAAGCCCATCATGTGCTCTATTGTTTTTAGTTCAACACGAACCAAAAACTAGCTATCTTTATCCTTCTGTATGAAATATAAAACTCAGGTTAGGGTTCCATTTGTTTCACAAAATCCATATACATTAGGGCATTTCAAAACCTGTTCTTATTCTCTGGTGATAGAATGACAGCACCATCTAGTGGAAAGACTTTTAATTACAGGACAACAATTTCCAACAAATAACAATAAAATAAATGTTTTACATGGGTTGCAAAGAAAATGATAACTTGTTCAAGTAAGAAACTGCAGCTGATCAGCTGTTTCAGCAGGCTAACGATTTGCAGCCTCAGCATGGTTAACGAGATGAGGGCATTGGGAAAGAAGGCAATATACTTTCTTCAGCAATCAGTGAAATAGGCTCCCACCAGATAGTCCATGTAAGAATCCTCATAAATCACCTTAAAATACACGTTACACATAATTGCCAAAAGGCTCTACAAAAGTAACTTTACCAGTAATATTTTTATATATTTTTAAACTTTTAAATATTAACATAAAACACAAATAAATATACCAATACAAATCAAACCAATACACTGTAATATACTGGATAAGCTCAAGATAGAAGTGATACTCAATCACCCAAACAGGACCTCACAAGTCATATATACTAGGCAATCACCCGAAAGCATTATTGCTGGTGTGATACCAAACTAGAGTACAGTTCAAGTTTTAGGAATGGTAAAGCAATGCATTGTAAACATTTGGTCTAACATATTCATTTATCTATAAAGAATGCAAGGGTCTATAGTGTGTGCAAAAATACAGAGGCGCATACAGTTCTGTGCAAATAATGCAATGCTGCTTGAAGAAAGGATGGAAAGGGTTTTAAACTTGAATTCTGGTTATTTAGTTTGATCATGCGCTGATCCACTTGTTTCACACAAACGGCTAATCCAGAAAAGTCCATTGCTTTTCCAAAAGTCTTAAAATGACTACATATGAACTGCTTTTCAGTTAAACTGAAACAGCATCATATTCCTGATTATAATCCTTTCAAATAAAACTTTTTAGACAGAATTTCATTGTATTAAGTAGTCAGAATGAATCACCTGCCTATTAGTGTTGTTGAAGATTACATTATAGAGACAAACATAGCATGATGATGCTTACTGACATCTAATAATTAAATGTTAATCATGTTGTGCATACATCCCATAATGGTTAACATTCTAGAGAGATTGCACAATTCATCCCAGTTTTATGATACTTTAAATAATTTGTGATAAATAGTTTTATCCCAATTGTTTGTTACTAGATATGTAAATGTAACATACATATGTACAGGCACCACCCATGTATCCTTATCATAGGGGATAATAAGGTGTTTTAAAGTATAACTTTTAATTATTAAACGAACTAAAGAAAAATATGTTTTTCCAAATAGTGCAATTTTTCTGCTGTAGTCCATAAAGTGCCAGAAAAATTATAAAACTAATTCTCTGCTGCAATGTACTGACACTACCTTTATTCCATCAAGCGGTGGGTCTGTTTTTGGAGTGGAGAGTAAATCTGGTCATAAATGTTATGAATATTCATAATAAGTCCAAACAACTTAGGGTTGATTAAGATGGGACAGTAAAGTTCATATGTTAAGCATTCCTTTTTCAATACATAAATATGTATACATTAAATTCTCTAAATCCATAAAACTTACATTTTCCAAAACATAATACAAATGTATTTCAAGTCTATTTCTGCAAGATATGTATCAGCTATGTATATTAGGAGCCACTATGCAAACTTCTGTAAGATACTGCCAAACAATGGGATTGTCTCAATAATAAAGAGCCATCATTTTACAGAACTTTTATGGTCCATTAAAATGAGTCCTCAATAACCATCTGTAAAGCTGTGAAAAATCTGTATCTATATGTCCATATATAATGTTTACTAGTATATGTGTGTGTGTGCATATACAAAGAGAGAGTCAGAGAATACTATTTATCTCAAAACTTGTTCCTAATTTCAAAAAACCCACATATTTTCTTGTAACTTGAACATTTCAGGACCTTTCTCCTTCTTGTCTTTCTCCTTCTTGTCTTTCTCCTTCTTGTCTTGCACTTTAGAGCTCGTCGTGTTTTTGCCTAAAAAGCCACTTAGGATGCTTCTGAACATGATCTGTTGCCAAAACGACGAGACGCATGAACTCTTGCACATCAAAAAAGTAGTTTGTGAATTTAGGATGTTCTCCAAGTGTAGGATGGTGACCCTGAATAAACACAAACAAGTGTGATTTAAATAATAAAACAGCAAAACTGTGTCTGCTTGTTCAAACCCCCAAAGTCATATACTACAGGTTTCAGACTGACGTCGCATTATAAATGCACGTAATAAATCCTGATGCACACACAGTAACTAGCTCCAGTTTGAAATTGGTAGCATGACACTGACACAGACATGCACAGTCTTCATACAGTACCTTGTCCTGAGGAATAACTTTGTCCTTCTTCTGCCAAGTCACGTAGTGCAGTCCTCGCAGTCTAGCTAAATCCAGATAGCAGAATTCATCCAGACAGTTATATCTGCGCAAACAGGCACACTCTGGCCTCATTTATTGCATATTAGTGTCACAAAGCATGCTCTGATGTACTATCTAATCAGGCAAACCTTTTACATTTCATTCTAAAGTTTATATCAGTCTACTAAGTGAAGTATATAAAGGATGAATTTCTGTTTTGTTTTATCTGGAGATCATCATACAGGTTTTACAATCTAATGAGACGAGTCCCTTCCATAGATGTTGCATTATTTATTTGCATGTAGTAATAGTTTTCTATTCTGATGGATACTGTATTAAAACCACAGAAAGAATGACATTGTAGAGTGAAAAACATACGACATACAGTTCAAAAATGACAGCCCAGTCAGGAAGAAACATCAGATGTGTGAGTCCAGCTCCATGGATGCCAATAAAAATATCAGAGTTGTGTGTTATTTTAAGCTGCTCTAAAATCCAATGTCCCTATAAATTTGTAAGACAAAAATGTGCCTTTAAATTTATTTTCAACAATCACATATTCTTGTATAATATCGTACACAGCATTGTACAGTAATATTGTATCTAACTTTCTACAAATTTCTTCTTTTAGCTATTAAACAGATGTCTTTTATATACATATTCAGCTGGTGTTATTAAACAGTATCATTAAACAAAAAAAAACGTGTATATGGACCAGCACAGCATTTTCTATTCTACTTTTAAACTACTAAAATCAAGATTTGTTTTTTCAAACCTAACAATCAGACACATTTTAACCTTTAAATTTGCTTGGCTTGCTATCAGCCTTGTACAGTATTTAGCTTGGTAGTATACAGCATGAAATTATGGGATCAACTTTTGAATTTGTATTTCTTTTACTACAATACAAATCATTCTTGAAAAAAAAGAACAAAATATTACCAGTACGTACTTGTATTTGTAATCTACTTCTTGTATTTCAAAGAAGGACACTGTTTTCAGTGCATTTAAGAGCTGTAAAACAAATTAATAATGTTTATGTTGGAATTATAAATATAGATATTTCACTCTAAAAATGCATATATATATATATATATATATATATATATATATATATATATATATATATATATATATATATATATATCATGGTGTATATTTTAAAACATAAATAGTTTTCTTTCTAAATAATACATTTATTTATGGTGAGTAAATGTAAAACTAACCTCATTCTGATTTAAAATCCTCCGGTATTCTGTACTACGTGCTAAAAAGGTGACTCGTATTTTCCCTTCCTGAGACCAAAGAAAGCAGTTTAATGGAGAAAGCACCTTCATCAGACAACTCAAACTACCATGCATAATGCTCCCATTTAACACAGCTCTCTCTTATTTTGTACAACATTGCCATCTGGTGTATTCAAGTATAGCAATCAAAACAATAAAAAGGTTAACATTAAGTTTAGCATTACAAAGCATATTGGTATGGGCATGAAATATCAGAGATATCCTAAATAATGTATCATTTAGATTAACTTTGTGTCAGTCATCACATGCTGGGGCCTTTTTAAAAGCACCATTTGCGATTGAACTGAAACAGCAGCTTAAAGCACCTCTGTGGCATCACTATGGGGCTCAGAATCTGTCTTGTCATTGAAAAATATTATTTAAAACACTTTGCATTTCTTGTAGCCTATACCTAAACGTGCAGCCATAATCATATTTCAACAAAGAACTGCTGACACATTTAAGCACATGGAGTTTAGAACATTATTCATAAAAGTAAAATCAATTACAAATCTAAATTAGAGTGATAAAAAATGGCTGTTATTTCATGGAAAACAAAAGAGAGGTCGGTGGCAGGTTTCTAAAGCAATCTGTAGTAAAGAGCTTTTTTAACTGGCGACAATTTCAAGGAAACAGCTGTTGACTGTTTATAGGATTTGTGATTATTCAATGAGGCTTTTATTGCAGGATTTCTTAGTCATAAAGACTGGATCCATTTAAACGTTACTATAAAAGTCAGTGCCTTGTTATCACCTTACCTTAGACCCTTCCTGCACGATTTGTAATCTTTGTAGGACGTGTTGGGAGAATGCTCTGAACATCCCAGCACTGTGACAGTCAGAGATCTGTAATTCAAAACCCCTATGTGAAAAGCTACTACAGACAACCAGAAAACATCCAGACACTTCAATTCTATTCATCCAGATATCGACTTCACATCGTCACTGGAGACATACACTGGATTCTGGTCCAAATTGTATACAGGGCTTTGACAATAATGATGTATATTAGTACACTGATCAATACATGTGCCATGACTTTGGGCCACAATTGGTGGGAGAGGCTTCAATAAAAGTGCACTATAAAAGTGAATGGAGAAACTAGTTAGAAGCTTTCTACTTCAAACACATTTATGAAAGCAAATTCCATAAGTAAGTTTTAATCAGATAGCCGTTTCAACTATCATTAGTCTCTAAATGGGTTCAGTTTGCCAGCAGATGCATTAGACTTCAATGCATTCCCTGACATACCAATGATTTACAAAGCCAGTCGTTGATTGACTACAGTTCAGTTAAATCTTTTAATCGCAGACCAATCAACCCTTTACTGATTCATGGATCACCTATCATAAGCATATTTTTGTAGCCTCGATACCAGATAACCCTTGAATTACTTACTAGCGGGGTGTTGTAAAATAGACCATATCTCATCCGTGGAAGTAACGCGAAAACTGCATCCCTGAAGCACACCTGATGTAAATGTTGCAAAAGAAACCATAATAAAATAACATGATTGAATACCATAAGGATGTTTTTAAATTGAAAATAAAAACAGTGATTACCCTTTTAGAGTCATAACTTTTGAGATGTATAATTTCATAATCAGTAAAGGCCTTCCATGTGTCATTAAATAAGTCCCCATATCCATAAGCACTCTGCAGATCAGAAGAACAACAGATCAGTACACCACCATGCATTCTGCACTTTGTACATTTCAAGTTTCTTATTTTACAAGTATATAACTCATTGACATTACATCTTTTCCAAGACTGACCACGTCTACCCATGCAGTGAGCTGTAAAATACAACAGGACACAACAACATGATACAGAATAGTTTACTTCATGCCAGGTGTTCATCATAAAAGATGTGTCATGAAGTCACGGCTCTCTGGTTTACAAAATATTTACAAATGCTGTAGAAGTTTTGTTTTCTCCCTAAAGCATGTGGAAATACTGATTTATACCAAGAAAAGTAATTTATTTAAATATTCATTGGTATGGTTTACAATTTTTAAAGGAATTGTTTTAAGGACTACTTAAAAGCATTAGCTCAGATTAGAAAATTAGAATCAACCAATAAAACTGTTGATATATGCTTCATGAACTGCAAACATCACTTATTTAATCAAAATATTTCTTTTTTGTTCTAACAGTCCTTAACGTTTTATTAATAAGGCCCACTGTATTACTGATTAAGTACACTGTATTACACCTCATGAGCTTCATATGATCACTCAGACAAGGCAGATAGAAACAGGTGGGCTGCTGTTACTTTAATCCTGATTGTGTCTGGTTTAACTTGATCATTTGAAAATCCCATATTAAAAAGAAAAAAAAACAGGTACCATTGTTACCACCCTCATACATTATTTTTGCAGCCCACTAAAATAAACTGCAGAATCCGGTGGCAAGTGTTATTGTTTTGTTCTTCTGTAAGAATACAACAAGACTAATTTCCGATTCCTCTTATCAGCTTACAGGAACCCCCGGCCATATGGTTGCACTCACAAAGACCTTGATCCTAGCAAAGTTCAAGCCATTTTTCTCAAAATCGGTTCATGTTTCAGAGGACTTTATTTTTTGACACTGAATACTTTTCCATTTAGTCCATGCTTCACTGTTACTACAGAGCCATTGTAATCTAATAGGCTTTGACTGTAAGACGCATCGTGTTTTGCTAATGAAAGGAACTCCCATTTCCCTTCTCTGTCGCCTTCCTACACCTTGTGAAACAAAAGAATAAGAGAAACAGTTAACAGCACAGATTTTCTCTTCTGCTGTATAATTTTATTGGTCAATGTATAAAGATATTCGATTCAGCAAGTTTGGGTAATGTTTTAAACAATTCTTTAATAGTGCTGTTAACCCTTGTAGTTTAATATTTATTTGAAAAATAAAGGCAAACAGAACAAAAATATTACAGAGGGTCATACACAGCAATTATTAATATTATAGTTTTGGAGTAGCGCTTTTCCAAACAGTTGCTGTCCAGTAATATTCATATCTCTACCCTAAAACAGTAAAAATAACTATACAAACAACAATAAACTCTGTACTCTGAATGGCTTGTGGCAAACCAAACTGAATTGTAACAACAATAACTGTCTGCATAGCCTGTTTTAATTAAAAAGAGAAGAAAAATAACTTTTGTACAAATAGCAATAATTCTTAAGTGGAAAGTGTTGATGCTTCAATCCTGCAATGCACTACAATAAACAGCCAGACCAGAGTATCGGACACAGCAAACTGCTTAGCCTGTGGCCTCTGTCTTTACATAGCCTGGGGAGTCTGTTATTGACTCATAAATTCAATTCTCTTAAGCATTATCTCTTACATAGCTAATAAGGTTAAGTGGAAGTACACTTATGTTGCTATAGGTCTTATATATAAAATATATTTAAAAAAAAAAAAAACTTTTTAGAAAGTAAGCTAGTTTCAAGAATATTAAGTTGACAAAATGAGCCTTGGTTCTTTGAATGATCAGAATTCAAAAGAGTTTTCAGTGGCTGGATAATACATTATCAACCTACATTTCTGCTGTGTAACCTTTAAAGATTCACATAATGAAAAACCCTATTGGAATACCATTATTTTGTCAGTGTATAACCTGCAAAGTAATCTTAGCAAAACCAGTAGCAGCCCACCACCTTACCAGCAATGTTAAGACATTAGATTTGGAACAATGGACATATACATTCACTCTGGGACTGATGTGGTACCATTGGTATTGCAATGTAATTGATGTTACCAATGCGCCATCTCCCATGGACCACAGATCACTTCTCTAGTGCTACTATTGCATTGTAATTGAAGATAATTTAAGATCATTTGGTAAGAACTGTTCCCTTTGGAGCTTGAGGGCTGACACAGCACATTTACTTAATTAGAGCATTTCGAGTTAACTGAACACAAAGTAAAACCAGTGATAAGTCAGCACTTACTGTATCCCACATGACAATGTTCACATCGGTAGAAAAGGAATTGTTGATGTGTTGAGTTATATAAAGGTTGACAAAATCACAGAAGTGGTGATACATGTTGACCCCTAAGGAAAGAATATTTACACAATCACATTCCAAAGAGAACATTATTCAGAACAGGACTACACACAATACAGAAAGAGTTAGGCTGTCCATAATGTGTAATCTGATAAAAAGAAAAAATATAAGAAAGCATGTAAAACCTGTGAAAATCTAATGAAAGTATACGTAGTAATGTACTACCACACACAGAACCTTCTAGAAATAGTAAGACCAATTGCACATTGTATATTCAGCTGTAAGACCCAGTACTGTGTGTGTGTGTGTTTTATTTTTGTACAGAACTTTCAGTCAAGAGAAATGTGAAGAAACACCACCAAACAAATCATTTGTCTAGCTGAAGTGATTATTCTGGCCATTTTCAATCCTGTCTATCACTCAGGCACCACACTGTTATTCAAACACATCGATTTTTAGTTTGTACTTCATTATATGCATTGCTTGCTGTGAATAATAATAGTATGCCATACAAGTTTACATATACAGTATAAATTATATACTGTAATGGTGTCTTACAGAATCAATATTATTACCACAAACTATGCCTTCTGAAAACAAAACTGCTTTACCTGCATCCAATTTCATGAAAAAGGTTGGCTTTTCAATAATGAGGTCACATTTGCCATCATCCATAGGGTGAAAGTTCAGTTCAGAATATGTTTGCAGTTCTGCAAACCTATAAAAATTAGATTTTAATAGAAACGCTGTTAAAATATTACACAAGCACACTCTGAAATCATTCAATAATAAATCACTTGCAAAAGGCTTAACATATCATTTGTCAGTGTAAAGTCAGCAATATCTGACAGCAGGCTAATTGTTTGGTCACACTTGTGCCAACATACATCAATAGCAGTCATTAGCTGAGCTTCTTATTTATTTATTTTGTCATTTTAGGTTGTGTTCAATAGTGCTGTAAGATTTTGCAAATCAGATTATATCAATAAAAATAAACAAAGCAATGCTGTTAAGGAAGGCTGTATCTATGTAACAAATATACATATTTTTCTTAAAACACTACAAATCTAATATTGTCAGTCAGTCAGTGATAACAGAAATTGCACCTCTCCACCACCTGATCGGTGTGGGACACAGACTATATCATCCCTCCTTGACTGTCCCTCTCATTGCAATTAAAATGGGTCCCTTACACTGCTATTCAAAACTGCTGAAAATGGATAGTATAATGTTGTGCTGTATAAGATGTATGTGTATAATTTTACCAAGACTGCAGTGGGCTCTTGTGTTCTCCCTCGGACAAGAGGGCCTTCTTGTCAAGTTGACAATGCCCTCCAATCTCACCAGCTTGGAGAAAATCCTCCTTATATCTGTAAAACAAAACCAATATGTACAAGGAAACATTAACCAAAGGTGATGCCTTGCTGTTTAATTAATCAGCAGATAAATACAATTATGGAATATTGTGCTTTTCTATTTACTATGTCAGACAGATACTTGTGTAAATAGTATAACTGCCCATCCAGTTCCCTTTCTAAGTTTGCTTTATTCATTTTGAGTTCAGCGACCTGTCATGACTTCTTCTCGGATGTCTGAGGTCGAGATACAGGTTCGTTGCTCTGCAGTATCGGGTGAAGCTGGTACAGGAGAGGGAAGAATCTCCCTGGAAAACAAAGAGTGATTTAGGACACAGTCACATGTATAGTTAACATGCAGATTCTCTGCATTAACTTCTATTGAATCTGAAGCTACCTGTAGCAGCTAATATGTCTGCCAAAATGTATCCTCAGAATATAATTTATTAAACATGGCAGTATACAATACTACCAGTCTAAATTGTATGTTAAGGTACATCAGAAGTGGAAGCCTTCCTAGTTTTAAGAAATTGTACAGTAGATAGGTGATTGTATTGTCAGACTGTACAAGTATTCAATGATTTGTTGTATGTAAACCTTGCTCTCAAATGAGTTTTTTTTTCTTTTGGTGGGTCCAACACCTTCAAACACTCCATTGTTTTAGTTGTCTTTTGTAAAGGAATTTGATGGCAGCTAATCACAATATCATTATAGAACAGACATAACAGGAAACAGTCAGCAAATAACCAGACAGAGCCTCCTAAAATGGGTTGCAGCAGGCTTCTGTGAAGATCTGGCGTTAGTCAAGTGAAAAGAGGGCTGGTGATCTTGAAGAATTGAAAAACACCTTACTGGTTTGATCGGTTTACACAAGGTTTTCATTTCATCCAGTCGTTCTTGTACATAGCCAAAGTCAGCTTGCTTCCAGAAAACATCCTCTGCTGCTTGAATTGTACTAGCCCTGTTTTAAATGAAAAAAAAAAGTTTGATTGGGATTGTAACATTGCACACAGTGCCCCAGATGGCCAAATGATGTAATTGTAGGTGTCTCCCTTTTTATTTTTAAATAACACACATCACATAATTAAAAAAACAGGGCAGCAAGGAACGTGACGCCTTTATTTTGAGCACAGTACAGGTATAAAAATACATACCATCCTGAATCCAAACTGGTACACACAGGGTTGCTGAATCTGTTTTCTGGCAAACAGTCTTTCTCATAACCCCAGCATGATTTAGATGACTTTAAATACTCCTGCCAAAATAAAAGTGTTCTGTTAGAGTACATTAATGGTTTAGAATGAACAGTTAAAGAATGTATGTGCTGTGAGTCATGCTTATATTTGTTTGGATAAGTCTCAAGTATGACTATTTTGAGTGAAGCAGGTTGGAAACTTTTTAAAAGTATGTATTTACTAAGAAAATATTTTTCATTCAGTTACTTTTTTATTACATATATTCTGTGTGTGTGTGTGTGTGATATATATATATATATATATATATATATATATATATATATATATATATATATATATATATATATATATATATATATATATATATATATATATATATATATATATATATATATATATATATATATATATATATATATATATATATTAGACAGATAGATAGATACCTACTTTAAATGGACAGAGAAGATCGTCTTTACAGACGTTGGCAATGTGCTTGTTATTGTGCAGAAAATAAGGAATGTGTTCTTCTGGTAGGGCAATGCTGCTGTAGTTAAATAACTGTTTATCTGGCGTTCCTTCCGTGTTACTTTCCTCTTCCATGTCGACCACAATACCACCAAGCAGCAGGCCAAATGCTACCAGCACCCACATGGCAAATGACCAGAACACATCAAACTATTGCACCCGTCCACAATGCCGAAGAGACGTCTGTATTTTCTGTCAAAGTAATAAATACCAGGCTGTATTATTGAACCACGTGTATTACATAGACTGCAGTGACATGCTGGGAACATTTTCATAGCAGCTAGCAGCTGGTTTACTGTTCTTCACCTTCTCAAACGACGGTTGATCACTAATAAAAAGACTAGTTAGCTGTCATCGAGAGCGTGTAATTAAAAAAAACAAACAAACAAAAAAACTTGTAGACTCAATTCTAAAATCAGTATTTACTGCAAGAGAAATCAATGTAGAACATATAGCCACATTGCAGTAAGATCCATAGCGTGAGGAAAGTGGACTGTAAATTCCAAATGATCAGGTTTACTGTTGCTATATGAGCAACTTAATAAATCGTTTTGGTTGTTTTTAAACAAAATCAACAATATCAAATGATATATGGATTAAACAAACTAGTAGTACAGCATAAACAAGCCAACGACTGGTAAATGTCTTTTTTTCATGCATCAAGTTCAACTTCTTCAGCAAGACAATGCACTACTTCTGCTACAAAGAAATGCGTACTGTTACAAGTCATGACTCGGTTTCATCATATTGTACGTGGTTTATGAAAATCTTAAACGGTCGAGTGACAAAACCCAAAAGAATAACTGTTGAAATTAAACTTTAAAGTTTGCAAAAAAAAGAAAAAAAAAAAAGAGAATCATGTTGTACTTCAGCATCTGCCTTGAGTTTCTCTACACATGATGTAACACATTTTTAAGGTGAGATTCTGTTATCTTTTAAACAATTAAATATTTGTTCCCTGCCGATACATTCTAAAATAAGCATGCATTTTTTACTGTACCGGTAATTCCTTCAGAAATACAGTAACATTGTTGTTTTTTCCGGATCGATAAGCTTTTTATTACAAGAGCCCAAGAAGTGAGAGGATATATTGTGAATTGCATTGTTAGGTCGTTTATATACATGCAATTATTATGCTACACTGTTTCATTCTTCACTTACCTTGAAGCAATTTAATAGAACTGTAACAGCAAGTCGCCATAACCGGAAACTAGGCGCCGGTAAGCGATATGATTAGTTAACAGATGGCGCTGTAGAGACCGCTCGTCTTATTAATACATCTGCACATTGCATTTCAGCCTTGCTCAAAGTATACTGTAATAAAGTACAGTAACAGTTCCATTTCACATATATTAAAAATAGTTGTTTTACTAGTTATTATTAGTATTATTATTAATGTTATTATTAATCATTTGTATTCTAGTTTTGTTTACCGTTATTGTTAATAAAAATACACGTATTTATTCAATTTGGAAAACAAATCTACAGAAACAGAAGAAATCATCCGTATATTGAACATGTATTGCTATACTTTAAAGTAATATACTGTGGCTCATTCAATATATCTTCCTATTATGTGTAGCTATGCAGGTGTTTTAAATACAAAGCTGTTAAAAACGCATTGGCAAAACAAAGGATAGATCGACCGATATTATACATAGCCCAGTCCAAAACTACAGTGGACCAAACTGTATTTTGCAAGCTTTCTAAATTTAACGATTCACTACGAGCGGTCTTGGGTAATCAAGTCTACTATATACAGTATATGTTCAACTAGGCTTCTAGACTTTGTTCTCTAGCTAGCATACATGTGCCAAGCTTAGTAGAACACTAGATATGTGCTGTAGTGTAAAACTCGTTTAATAAACTGAAGGTGACTGTATTACAACAAAAAATGCAGCAAAAAGTCATTAAAGATATTTTAATTTCAATATCTCGTAAATATATCTCAGGACCATATTTACATCAATTTACAGCTAGGTATGACATTTAAACAAGCAACCTAGATTTGTGGCATACATACCTATAGCACACATTTTAATATGTATTCAGTTATATATTTTCTTGAAGTGTACAACAGCAACATACTATTAATACAGCAGAAACTCAAGACTATAGATTAAAGTATTTGATATGACCTAAATCCATACGTCAATGTATTAGCATTATAAACAATGATTGGAATGAATTTTATCAGTAAACGAAAACTACATTATTTTTGTAATTGGCTTACACTCTATTTGTTAACCCCAGAAATATGTAGGAAGTGAACAAATGTAATATGCAATAAAACCCAGCTATTACTTTTCCTATTTGATGTATGCTTTCTCAAATCTGAAAACCACTATCTATAGATTGTAGTCAGTTTTACTTATTACAGCATTTTATCTACATTTTGTACTTTTTACTTTAGTTTTGGTTTCAATTTTACTTAAGAAAATGCAGTAAAACGTGAATTATTGCAAAAAAAAAACCCTTAATAAATTATCAACCACTACTAGCATTCATTGCAAAAGGTGTCTATAGTCAATTACAAACATATTGCCACTTCAATAAAACAATCTTTCATAAATAATTTAATGCACATGCAATTCTTTGTGAAAAAACATTGGCCCACATTTTCAGTAATTTTAATGTCTAGTTTTACATTTAGGCAATACTATTTAGTGTACTGGATGTGTAACTTTTATCAAAATAAACTGTAAAGCAGGGGTCTCCAACCCTGGTCCTGGAGAGCTACTGTGGCTGCTGGTGTTCATCTCAACCAATCTCTCAGTTACTTAATTGAACCAATTATTGGCTTAATTAGTCAAGATTAACAGGTGTTCCAGATCTTTAGCCACGGATGATACAGACACCTATAAAACCTGCTGGATAGGGGCTCTCCAGGACCCTGCTGTAAAGGAATGGATCACGATGATTCACTTTGTTTTATTTCACATTTTTACAGGGGGCATTTGGGGTAAGAAATACATTATTTGAGAGAATGCAGCTGTTTGCTTAGTTGTGCACCACTATGTTCCAGTCTTCATACTGATCATATTTTTCACTCATACTGAACATCGTCATATGGTTTTAGTTATTTCTTTGTTTTCATAAGTTCATCTATTTGGATTTTGTACACGCTCTTTACATCTTCCAGGTCAAGTCGAAGTTCCTCTGCTTCTTCGGCTTTCTCACCATACATCTGTAAAATGGTGTTGTATCTCTGGTCCAGGTCCTGGAGAAATCAGAACATCAAAAACGTTGCTTGACTTTTACAGGAATATACAGCAAATTAAAAAAAGAATGAAACGCACGCATCATACACCAGTTCATCCTTGTACATATGTAGCCTATCTCTATTTTATACATGTATTTTTACCACATTTAGACAGATGTACTAAGCTTTTGCTCTAACTGTCAATGGTTCAAAACTAGAAATAAACTGAAGGTTTTAATGAAAGGGGCTTCTATATGCACTTCAGTTGTATTTTGTTTGTGTTGTGATGGTGTTTCTCTTTAAATGTACTCACCCTTAGCTGGACACGCAGCTTGGGAATTTCCTTCACCTGATCTTCAAGTTCATCATTTTGATTGGTTAATTTCACCAACTCCTCTGCCATTACTGACCGTGTTTTTCTAGGTTTGAAATTTCAAACTGTATATATATATATATATATATATATATATATATATATATATATATATATATATATATATATATATAAAGGCACAATAAACAGGGAGCCCAGTTTAGAACTTGGAAGAGATCACTTACTACATAGGCAAATAAAGCAAATTTTCCATACATACATTTTAATATGAGTCACAGTAATATAATGATTTTAGATGATAACAATACATTTGCCAAACAGAAGAAGGAATATATGGAAGTGTCACAGAGTACCTGAAGCTGCATTATCTCCCTTCCCGTAGCTTCAGCTGAGACTGCAGGTTTTCAATAACGCTGGATCCTGCCCCCATCCGAACAGCATCATAAAGATTACTTCCACTAGCAGATGTGGTCATTGGTCCAAATGAGTGATCAAGGGCATCATCCTGTTTAATAAAATGGTTTGTAGACTATTAACTGACATTAACATTTAACAAGAATCTGGTTTACCTGGACTGAAAAGGAAACTTAATTCATGGTCATTTTTAATGCTTAAAGTTGGAATAGTCAAGGCTCTAAAATTGGTTTTGGCAGAACATCATTTTACTTTATTTTTACTTTGACTCTACAAATATTGTGCAACACAGTCATTTCCATGGAACACCTGAACATTAAGATGAGATGAGAGTGCTAAAATAACATCTGCAATGTTCAATATCTCAGGCTCAGACATATCTGCAAGAACAACGTTGCTCATTTAAGAGGTTCATGCAATTAAAGTAGCAATGTCTGTGTGGTGCTACTTTTGGTCCAGCCTGTAGTGTTGTGGCAACATTAAAATGAGGAGAACTGAAGTCTGGAAAACTTGTTATTCCCATTGAATGGATACATAAACCATACCTGTGCAAGGAAGGACGATTGTAAGCTTGCCATATCAACCCCACTGATAGAGCTCGACCGGGATAAGGTTGGAGTTGCTGAAGTCGTTGCTTCCAGGGCAGGATGAACAAAGGCTTTTCTTTCCTTCAGAAAATACAATAAAAAGTCAAAGATGAAAAACTTTAAACAACCTCAATGTATAATGCTTGAAGCAATTCAGTGTGTAAAGTACTTTATGAAGAACAGCTGCCTAACTCATATAACTAATACAGTATAATGTGGTTTCAGGTCTGTGTAAAGAGTTAATGTGAGAACATTAAAAGTATTTACACTTACCTTTTCCTTTAATGCTTCTTGAGCTAGAAAACATTTCTTCTTTTCTTGCTCAACCTTCAGTTTCTCCATTTCTAACTGACTTGTTAGAAGCATCTGCAGTAAGACAAGTAAATACTTGTAATATTGTGCATGTTATTGCATGATTGCCACAGTTAAGTTTAGTGGTACAAAACATACCTTTTGCTTTTTAGATTCCTCCAGTACTCTCGTGTAGTCAGCCTTCACATTTTCCAATTCTACCTGCTCCCTGAGGAAAAAAAAAGACAATGAAAAGCTGCAACTAGGAAACAATTTCAAAAATCACAAAAATAATTTGTATAAAATGTACTCTACAAACTGAAATAGAAATACTGTGTATATGTTGATAAATTAAACTAGAAATAAAAATAAATAAAGGAAAAGGCTACATTTATACCATGAACTATATGATGGTAAATGGTTTTAGAGTAAAACAAAGAGACGATACTGATCTAGTTTTTTATACGATATAACCAATTAGTTAGGGTGTGCACAAAAAATGTATTAAAATCTGTATAACATGATTGGGTCTATTGAAATTAACAAAACATAATCATTGTGAAAACCAACATCTCCGATAGTAACTTTGAATAGACGATAAACAATAGTAGGGAGATCTTAACAATGTTTTGTTTTTTGCACATCCCTACATTAACCAGGAGGAGCATATCCAGCAAGCCTACCTGCTGCTTTCATCCTCCAGTCTCTCTCGCTTGGATTTCTCTGACTCCAGCTGAGCCTGCAGACGGCTCTTCTCTTGACGCATGAGGCTGTTCTGGGACTCTATAGTTGCCATCTGGGATTTTATTGTAAGAAGCTCTTCTGTAGCGGCACGCTCTTTCTCCACTGCAGCTGCCAGCTGTGCTTGAGCATCAGCTAAACAAAACAGGAAACACTTAAATATCAACAAGGCCCACGTTTACTTAAAACAGTGATGTGCACCCCAAGGCCCAAACGTCAACCTATGCCCCTACTAAGCCTACTAATTAAGGGATGATTAATTAGGCAATCCGTGGAAGCAAAATCTTGTATTTATGTTTTGGATAAAAAGAAAACAATTGGGATAATTTTACACAAAACAGGCAATCTTATTATCTAAAATTAAATGTATTATTAAAATTCAACAATTCTTATAACGGCACCATGTTATAATGCAGCCCCAGGGTGTCGGAGGGCCAGACATGTGACACTTGAATGTAATCCAAGATATGCTATCTCCTATAAAGCAAGAATAATGTCATAATATGCTTTTCTGGCTTTATTACATTTATAAATGTGCTTGATTTATTAGTCAATTTCAAACAGTACTTTTGTATCTTTGCTTACCAAGTCTATCTGAGATGTTCTTCTCCAGTTTCTCCCAGGAGGTGGTTTGTGCCCCCAGCGTTGCCTGTAGGTTTTCAATCTGTCGAAGCAATGGTCTTGTTGCTGATGTAACACTCTGGCTCAGTTCTTGGTTACGAGTTTCTGCTCCTTGAAGTCTCTAGGAAAAGTATTCTTCTGTTAGAGCACTACATTGAAATTTCAAATTCAAACATACCGACGTAAACTGACAAGCAGAATGTCTGTCATTTAAAAATAAAATATTAACTTCTATCATACTGTTGTTCATTAATCAAAACCCCTTCTTTGACCAACACCACCCCAGCCAAATAAAGTAAAGTAAAAAAAAAATGGAACCTTGTTGTTACTGTATTACCTGCTGTAATTCACTGATCTCTTCACGGAGATAATCCTCCTTTCTACCTTGCTGCTGCTCTGCTCTCTGCAAAGCCAACCTCAGGTCTCCTACCTGCATTAAAAGAACAATACAACACTTGCATGAGCCGTCATCCCTTTTAGAACAATCTTAAAGTACCACTATGATTCAAAGATGTTAGCTTTACAAAACATCAACTAATTAAATATGCTCAGGGTTTTACTGAAAAATAAATAATAATGGGTATAGATATCCATGTCAGTATGCTCGGTTAGTTTATTGGTCGGCCGCTATCTTCATAATACTGGAATCGGCTGCAGTTATCTTTCATAGAGCTTTCTACAGGTTGAATGAGTTCTGACCTGCATTGCTAAGACCTCCTGTTGCATTCTTGATTCTTCCTGGGCCTTCTCCAGTGCCACGCTCAATTGCTCCTTGGCCTGTATCTCCGGCTAAGTGCAGCCTCCTGAGCTTTACTGTCCTTTGTAGCATTTGCTCTGTGCAACTCTGCAAGCTCCCTAAATGGATGACATTGTTTATTAAAATGACACTGGCTCTAAGATTTTCTACAAACCTAATGCAAAGAGAAAGCGTGCAGCCTTCTTTATTGTTCTGAAACTGTGCGGTTGTTTGTGCTGTCAATTCAATCACATGAAGTTACAAAATTAAATATAATTTACACCTTCGGTGACATAATTGTATATATTGTACATTTATTAAATGTGCCAGTGTGTTTTTACATATTAGAAAACTGACTGCATTAACCTAAACACCAGGTATGCAGAAGTTATATATATATATATATATACACACAGTACTGTGCAAAAGTTTTAGGCAGGTGTGAAAAATGCTGTAAAGTAAGAATGCTTTTAAAAATAGACATGTTAATAGTTTATATTTATCAATTAACTAAATGCAAAGTGAGTGAACAGAAAAAAATCAAAATCAAATCCATATTTGGTGTGACCACCCTTTGCCTTCAAAACAGCATCAATTCTTCTAGGTACACTTGCACAAAGTCAGGGATTTTGTAGGCATATAGTCAGGTGTATGATTAAACAATTATACCAAACAGGTGCTAATGATCATCAATTCAATAAGTAGGTTGAAGCACAATCATTAACTGAAACAGAAACAGCTGTGTAGGAGGAATAAAACTGGGTGAGGAACAGCCAAACTCAGCTAACAAGGTGAGGTTGCTGAAGACAGTTTACTGTCAAAAGTCATACACCATGGCAAGACTGAGCACAGCAACAAGACACAAGGTAGTTATACTGCATCAGCAAGGTCTCTCCCAGGCAGAAATTTCAAGGCAGACAGGGGTTTCCAGATGTGCTGTCCAAGCTCTTTTGAAGAAGCACAAAGAAACGGGCAACATTGAGGACCGTAGACGCAGTGGTCGCCAAGGAAACTTACTGCAGCAGATGAAAGACACATCATGCTTACTTCCCTTCGCAATCAGAAGATGTCCAGCAGTGCCATCAGCTCAGAATTGGCAGAAAACAGTGGGACCCTGGTACACCCATCTACTGTCCGGAGAAGTCTGGTCAGAAGTGGCCTTCATGGAAGACTTGCGGCCAAAAAGCCATACCTCCGGCGTGGAAACAAGGCCAAGCGACTCAACTATGCACGAAAACACAGGAACTGGGGTGCAGAAAAATGGCAGCAGGTGCTCTGGACTGATGAGTCAAAATTTGAAATATTTGGCTGTAGCAGAAGGCAGTTTGTTCGCCGAAGGGCTGGAGAGCGGTACACGAATGAGTGTCTGCAGGCAACAGTGAAGCATGGTGGAGGTTCCTTGCAAGTTTGGGGCTGCATTTCTGCAAATGGAGTTGGGGATTTGGTCAGAATTAATGGTCTCCTCAATGCTGAGAAGTACAGGCAGATACTTATCCATCATGCAATACCATCAGGGAGGCATCTGATTGGCCCCAAATTTATTCTGCAGCATGACAACGACTCCAAACATACAGCGAAAGTCATTAAGAACTATCTTCAGCGTAAAGAAGAACAAGGAGTCCTGGAAGTGATGGTATGGCCCCACAGAGCCCTGATCTCAACATCATCGAGTCTGTCTGGGATTACATGAAGAGAGAGAAGCAACTGAGGCTGCCTAAATCCACAGAAGAACTGTGGTTAGTTCTCCAAGATGTTTGGGCCAACCTACCTGCCGAGTTCCTTCAAAAACTGTGTGCAAGTGTACCTAGAAGAATTGATGCTGTTTTGAAGGCAAAGGGTGGTCACACCAAATATGGATTTGATTTAGATTTTTCTTCTGTTCACTCACTTTGCATTTTGTTAATTGATAAATCTAAACTATTAACATGTCTATTTTTGAAAGCATTCTTACTTTACAGCATTTTTTCACACCTGCCTAAAACTTGTGCACAGTACTGTATATTATTGTTTTCAACTCTTTTCATATTTCAGTTTCAGAGCTTATTCTGCCCCCTGCTGGATGTTTTTCTTGGGTCTAAATATTCTCACTTGTAGGAATTATCCAGAGCCGCCTGGAGGCTGCGGTTTGTCTCCTGATACTCCTCCAGGTCTGTCAGGTGCCTGCTCAGCTCCTTCTCCTGCCTGTCGACCACACCGTTCAGCTTCTTAATGCTTTCACGGTGCTGCCTTTCCACTTCCTCTTTGTCATCCAACACCTGAAAATAACAGATTCAAGAACCTGTATCACTGCTGCATTAAAACTTCAAAACACTATATAAAAAAGACCAGGTCAAATTTCCTTTTTTTCAAAAACTATACAATGTTTTAGTGACCTGCTGCAAATGCTTCAGCTCTTCTTCTAACTCCTTGATCTTTTTGCTTTGTTTCGTGAGCAGTCCTTCGTTTTCTTTGTCCTTCACTCTTAGCTTCTTTATGCTGTTGGAATTGTGAAGTTGCTGTTTGGAAAGTTTTTCACCTGAAAAAACATTGCATATAAATATTGATGCAGTACTGCAATATTGTTTTCTGCACATTGCTATATAGTCAGGAAAGACACCGACTACTAGATGTGCTTACCCAGTTTCAAAACATTATTGTCACAAAACATGGGATGCAGAAACAGGTTCTCACCTTCTTCAAGCAGACCCTTGATTTGCTCATCCTTCTCCTTCATAATTTCAGCGGTCTCATTTGAATTAAGTCTTGTGGACAGTTCCTCTTTGAGTGTTTTCACTTCCTAATAATTACAAACATTCATTAATTCACTAATTTGTTTAATGATAAATTACCAAAACGAAAAACACACATTACATACTGCTTTTCCTAAGTGTTTTGTATATGTTGCTCAGAAGACAAGGAAAAGTAAAACAAATATATATCAGTAAACCCAAACATTGGATTACCTTCTTTAAAGCATCCCTCTCTTTGCAGGCTAACTGTGCTTTCTTTTCAGCATCAGCGATTAGCTGTGTAAACTCTTCTTTAAGAGACTGAACACTGCAGCATTCCTCCTTCAGGTTTATCATCTCACTAAATAAACAGAACTGACATGTATCAACCAGTCAAAATGGACATACTTTTTTCATAGTCATCAATACTAGCTTACTCTTTTTACAGGAATTGTTAAACATATCCCTTTTATGGTACGATCACTGCTCAACCTTTTGGAACTGTATGCCATGCATACATTTTACAAGCTGTAGCATAACAACACCTTTTTATCCAGAATACTAGCAGCACAACAGGAGCAGAACCTTTGAATAAAAGGGTCATCAACTTACTCTTTAAGATTGTCATAGTCTTCTTCCAGTCTTGCTTTGTCTTTACTGACAGCTAATATCTGTGTTTCCCTCTTTTCAAGTCTGATCGTCAGCTCATCAATAACCTAAATAGAAAAGTTATACATCAAAATAAGATGCATCATTCATGTTGTATCAATTGGCATTATTCTATACCTATCCACTCGAAAATAGAATGTCAAAAATGTTTCATGTTTCAGAACACAAATGGAATGCATACAGCTAAATTGATAAAGTAAATTGAATAGGTGAATGCATGCTGGCCAGTTTAACTTTAAAAAGACTTGATGTTTGCATACATCACAATATATTTAGGATAATATAGACAAAATATACTATGTAGTGTTTTCAAATCCTACAATCTACATGAATGCACTGCTTTTTTTAATGAAGCATCACCTTTTGCAATTGCAGATTATGATATATTTGGTTTGCCTGGCCTTCCTCACTCGTAGGATGGACTGGAGTTTGTTCGGGCTCATCAGTCACTGTGCAAAACACTGAACTTGCTTGATCAGACTCTACCAATTCTTCAGGTTCTTCGCAATTAACAGGAGTTGCACTGCGGCAACTCTCTTCCATTTCATTCTCTTCCAGTGACCTGTCTTTCACGGTGCCGTTCAGTTCTTCACTTTTGCTCGTCTGGGTCAGCTGCCAGAGGAGTTGAAGCAGGGGCTGCTGGTAACTGAAGCCAAGGTGCAAGCTCGACCTGGCAATTCATCATCTGAGTTTATTTCACTAACGCTCCGGCTATCAAGGGATTGCATGCTGAAAGAGTCGATTCTCTCAAAAGCATCCGAGGAGCCAGAGCTCGCCGTGAGCTTCTGATAGTCGTCCAGGCGCTGGAAGTCTGAGCAGGCAGAAGTTGACAAAAGCTGAAAAGGCGTCTGCATTAAATGCAAGCCAGCTTTGGATTCGCAGACTCCTGTCTTGAACTGGCGAGCTCGCTTATGACACTGTCATGGTCAAGCACCTCAATGTCGCTCGTTGTTGACGTTCCTGAAGAGAAAGTGCTGACAGGAGGTGAAGGCGTGTTGCTCTGCCTGTCTTCAGATTTGGTGTCTTTTGACTCCAGTATCAAGTCTTTTGAGGAGGTTGTGTGTTGTTTTATGGGCTGTCTGGAGGACTCCCAACAGAGTGCCCATTCCCAGCAGTTGCCTTTGTTCTTGTACTGGTGGGCTGAAACAGATTGGTTTTGTTTCACTTCAGAAACCTCTGTTTTTATTTCTGAGTTATCACTTATTTTCTCTTCATTAACACACTCCTCCTTGCACACTTTTGGTGTTTCCTCTATTACAGAATGTTCAAGTTCTGTTTCTTGTTCATCAACAGACACATCCAAATCAGACTTTGTTAGTTCAATATTCTCAGGTCTGTGGACTGTTTGGGTTTTTATTTCCAGCTTCCCAGTTGTCTCAACCAAATCTGTCTGTCTAGAATTTGAAGTATCACTTATTTCTTTATTTTCCTCTTTGGGCCTATGTGCTTTTGTAGGAGGTATAGAAACCACTGGAGTATTTTTGACATTTTGTAGGTCTGTTGAAGATAAAAGGCACTGAAGAAATGTTCAGATTAGGTCCACAACGGTCCTTGTGACTGGGGTCGTGATTGCTTCTGTAGATCCAGAATTTGTGGATTCTTCTGGGGAGATGCCCACTGAGTAGTACCCCATCCACCACTTGCTGGAAGAACCTGTTCCAGGTACTAGTGAAAACATGAACCACTGTTATTAAAATCATTACATTATTTTAACACAAATACTCATTTTATTATCATACACTATTGTAAAGTTTTACTGAAGAATATATTACCTATACTGTGAGGGATTGCTATCAACATAAGTTGTGTAATTTATGGAAAATAATGTATCAAATGTTAATGAATAAAATCATTATGAACAGAACAGCAATCCACGTTTTTGAAGGACAAGTTCACATTTACTACAACTGATTCCACTCTCAAAACATGCATTTGAATTGTCATGCTAGAGTGCATTTTTATTTGTATTTTTTAAAATAATGTGTTTAGGCACCAAACCATGGGTATTCGTCAGCACAACCCATTTGGTTATTTTCCCATATCGTTACATAGCGCAATAAACATACTATATATGTAAAAACTGCAGTAGCTAAATTATTTTAGTAAAGAATAGAACATGGAGCGTTCTACTACAGTAGCATGGCAGAGTACAAGTACCAATTAGATGTTTATACTAGGCCCAAAAAAAGTATCACTCTTCAAATTGCAAGCATTACTATCTGGATACTAAACAGACCACTGTTGTCTGGCCCATCTTAAAGAGCAAATGGACAGAACCGCACTATGAAAAAGAAATACAGTCAAACTATGCACCTACCATCATAGGAAGGCATTACAGTGTCACCCCATTGGTCTTCCTCTTTGATGTCCAAAACCCTGTCGATTGATTTCTGAGCTGTCGTAAAAGCCTGCTTGGCAAAACTAGACAAGTGAGTTGCATTAAACCAACTCATCTCTAGGTTTAAAACCCGCTGCGATGTAGTATACTGAGCCACTGATGACTTAACTGGCGACAACTACATAAGCGACTGTATGTATTCCAGGCCCTGAACTGTCATCGGGCTTAAATATTTAGAACCGTGTAAACAAATAACAAAATCGTCTGTTGTATAATTAACTGCTGTTAAAACCCGCTGCGATGTAGTATACTGAGCCACTGATGACTTAACTGGCGACAACTACATAAGCGACTGTATGTATTCCAGGCCCTGAACTGTCATCGGGCTTAAATATTTAGAACCGTGTAAACAAATAACAAAATCGTCTGTTGTATAATTAACTGCTGTTTTGATGCACAATCAAATTGCTATTTCATGAGGGTAAAATCACCAATATGTTGAAGGAGTGTTGTACAGACGAGCAGCAACGTCTTGTTTTGACAATTTCATACACCACTTCCTTTCCACGTAGTCCCAAACAAACCCCATGATGACGACTTCCGGCAAATCTGTCACGTCTGGGAGGAAGTAAAACGATGTATTTAATCAAGATTAAAATTTTAACAAAAGCATTCGTGTACTTACATTAAATATTAAGTATCAAATACCATGCAAACGTGGCCATAACTGTGACATATTCATAATGCAGTCCAGCTTCTTGCAAGTTTCAGTAAAATTAATTAGACCTTTTTACTTGTTTCAGCTCTTAAACAGTTGCAGATTTCAAATTAGCTATGGGTGCGTTCACGAGAGGCAGACTTTGCTAAGTCTGCGCAGATTCTGCAAAGATTCTGAAAATTAATTGGCTATTGGCAACTTGCTCCGATTCTGTGCAGAATGACGAAAGTCTGCGTGTCGTGAACGCACCCTATCTCATTGTATCAGTAACTTGAACTCTGCAACTGTTTAAGAGCGGAAAACAATTAAAAAGGTCTAATTAAGCAAACTATTAGTTCAATTAAGGGTCTAGTTAAGTAACTGAGAGCTCAGTTGGAATGAAAACCAGCAGACAAATGAGGTCCCCAGGACCAGGATTGGGAAACCCTGACAGCTTATCAGGGTCAAGTACTGTGAAGCAAGGGAGAAAACGTTGGCTATCATATTGGTCCACATATCTATTATAGATAACCAAACATATAGAACAAATTATGTATAAACAAATATAGCTTTCTATATATATATATATATATATATATATATATATATATATATATACCAGTTATGTCAAATGACAATAATCGGTGTATTGTCTTATACACAATACTGCAATAGAAATAAATATACTGGGATATATCTGATATGACACAGTGCTCCTGGGTATCTCATACACCAAAATTTATAGTAAATATACATATCATTAAAAGATATATTGTGTGATGACCCTTCAATAGTTCGCTATACAGTGTCTCACTTAACACATATGTCAAGGAAGATTCCAGTAAGATTTGATATTCTACAGATCACCCCTGGATTCTCAAATACGTGCAAGCTATTACTGGGGGGAGAATACAGCACTTGCCATTCCTTTATTGAGCCACAAGAGAGCAGCAGGCATGTTAAAATGCTAATGGTAAGTTGCTGTCTGTACAGGTCACACAAATTGTTGCCTTGTTGCCTCACACAGTAATGTTATCTCCAAAAGAACACATAGGGATACAGATATTACTTAAATCTTATTTATCTAATCTGCTAGGGTTTAAAAGGAGAGGAATTCAATTTGCATACAAGAGTACATCAAGTTATTTTGTGTAAGAAACCTTTTTATTTCAGTTCAGACTTCATAAAGAGCTGTGATCAAAAGAACATCAAATTTACATGTTCTGTTAAATCTGTTAAAATTGTCAATAATATATATCAACAACATTGTGAATGAAACTCAAATGAGATTCTGAGCAGAAATATATCAACACCATGACAAATAAATATAGAAGATGAACATAATATTGAACATTTATACAAAATGAACATAACACTGAAGGAAATAACTATTTGTGTTGGTTATGTTATCTCTAAACCTACGTTTAAAAAACAGGCTTTTCTTCAAGTTAACATTTCTAGAAAATAAATAAAATGCATGTCCTGCAACTTGGCTCGCTAATTCAAAACGTCAATTTAGCATAGGAAAACACTATTGTTTTTAATGTACAATTGTGCAAGAATACACTATAGGTTATTAAGTATTTAACAGTGGGATATTATACAGTCTGCTTAACTTCTAATATCTTGAGCCAAATTAAAGTGTTTTCAACAGATGCTTTTTTTTTTCGTTTGAAATAGTTTTGCTTTCGGTATAGCCTGTATTTTTGGTATTATTATTGGTAAAGGGGATTCCAGTTTACATCAAGTTAATGCTGGGTGATCATTACTTTGTTCCTTTTAGAATAATACAGCATTTCATGAATGATGCATGGATTATGATGTGAAATTGAGTTTAAATAACACTGTCTGGGGTGTGGTGACATCTGCAACTGCTAGCTCCTGACCTTCGGCAAGACCCAATTCTAAAAAGAAATAAAGAAAGATTATCATAATATAAATGCAGTATCCAACAAAGATTCTCAAAGACAACAGCAGGATTTCAAAACAGGCATCTTATTCATTTAAGAAAGTAAAGACAGCTGGCTTTCAGAAATCAGGCATCCTTATCTTTTTTGAATTTGTACCAAAAACTATTAAATAATGCTCTTTAAATATTCCCAAGTTCATAAATCATTCCTTTTAAAATAAGAGACAATTCTATTACAATAATAACCCTTTGCAAGGTCAAAATGTGTCAAACGTATTTGTTACAAGCACATGCTGTTGCTAGGTGTTACTATTTCACGTTACCTTTCAATGTCCTGGAAAGATTTGGCCTTGTTCGCTCTTCAATGGAAGCTACAGTCTACAAATAAGATCATGTTTGATTTGCAAGGAGAATAAAACAATTTATAGTTACAAAATACTTTCAATTTACAACTATAGTATGGTACTGAAATTACATTGTTACTCAAGTTGGCAACAGCATGCAGCCAATTACAAATCTTACAAGTTACATTCTGCAATTAACGTAATTTATCTGTATCTATTTTTAAGAGCCTGCTACCACCAGTCTCTGCAAAATGCTTACTTGTAAATAAAGTGTTTTGTTTTTCCCATCCACTGTTGCAGTTATTGCTGGAGTTTTCATTTGCCTGAAAAAACAAGCAAAGAATATACAAAGGGTTTATGAAACATGTTAGAAAGTTAAAACAATTGGTGGCCAATAGAGAGGTAGCCAGGAGAATGAAAAATGGTTCTATTGACTATATGATTTCCATAAAGATAAGGCTTCATCATTCTGACTCTCTTTGTGGCACCCCTCAACTACACTGAACATCTGAAACAAATCGTTATCAGCTACATCTATAAGACTTCTGGCAGGTGCCAATACCAGGACTTGGACCACACCATTACTGAAGAATGTGATTCACAGTTAAGAAATGTACACCAGTACTTTTATTGTTAAATGTTTTTATACTTACAAAGATGCATTTTCTGTCAAGTAATCCAGTACCTCCTGAAGTTTAGCTGATGATGAGAACTGAAGTTTCTGAGGCACCTGGCTGCAGGCTGAACAGTTCTCCTGAGGAAATACAAATAAACAGCTTTTAATATGCCTATGGTCTAAATCACCATAACACATTGCAAAAACCTAACCATCCTATTTCATATCAAGTTAAACTGTTATTTCTAAGCAAAAATATTAACCAGGATTGTCCCAGAACCAGCTTGGCGACAGCCTTGGCTCAGTATGTTCATAGCCATTGTTCTGTATGAACTCCAATAAAATTAATTAATCACAAATAACTAAGCAAACTCGTACCTTTCGTTCAGCTTCAAATGTGTACGTGTAGAGCCCATCTACATCATTAAACACCAGATAATTATTTAGAGGAATATATGCACTGTAAAAAGAAACAAAAAATACATTCTGCATGTAGTTTCTCCATTGCTAAGAAACAAGCTCTGAAAACTAAGAAACTCACCTTGAAGCGATTTTAAAAACTTCAGTAGCACATGTAGCTGAATGAAAGAAAAGAAGTTATTTTATTCAATAATTGTAGCAAAGCCAAGATTATACATTTTGTGTGTGTGTGTGTATGTGTGTATATATATATATATATATATATATATATATATATATATATATATATATATATATATATATACACACACAGTACTGTGCAAAAGTTTTAGGCAGGTGTGAAAAAATGCTGTAAAGTAAGAATGCTTTCAAAAATAGACATGTTAATAGTTTATATTTATCAATTAACTAAATGCAAAGTGAGTGAACAGAAGAAAAATCTACATCAAATCCATATTTGGTGTGACCACCCTTTGCCTTCAAAACAGCATCAATTCTTCTAGGTTGCACACAGTTGCACACAGTTTTTGAAGGAACTTCGCAGGTAGGTTGGCCCAAAGATAGTTCTTAATGACTTTCGCTGTATGTTTGGGGTCGTTGTCATGCTGCAGAATAAATTTGGGGCCAATCAGATGCCTCCCTGATGGTATTGCATGATGGATCAGTATCTGCCTGTACTTCTCAGCATTGAGGAGACCATTCATTCAGACCAAATCCCCAACTCCATTTGCAGAAATGCAGCCCCAAACTTGCAAGGAACCTCCACCATGCTTCACTGTTGCCTGCAGACACTCATTCGTGTACCGCTCTCCAGCCCTTCGGCGAACAAACTGCCTTCTGCTACAGCCAAATATTTCAAATTTTGACTCATCAGTCCAGAGCACCTGCTGCCATTTTTCTGCACCCCAGTTCCTGTGTTTTCGTGCATAGTTGAGTCGCTTGGCCTTGTTTCCACGCCGGAGGTATGGCTTTTTGGCCGCAAGTCTTCCATGAAGGCCACTTCTGACCAGACTTCTCCGGACAGTAGATGGGTGTACCAGGGTCCCACTGTTTTCTGCCAATTCTGAGCTGATGGCACTGCTGGACATCTTCCGATTGCAAAGGGAAGTAAGCATGATGTGTCTTTCATCTGCTGCAGTAAGTTTCCTTGGCCGACCACTGCGTCTACGGTCCTCAACGTTGCCCGTTTCTTTGTGCTTCTTCAAAAGAGCTTGGACAGCACATCTGGAAACCCCTGTCTGCCTTGAAATTTCTGCCTGGGAGAGACCTTGCTGATGCAGTAGAACTACCTTGTGTCTTGTTGCTGTGCTCAGTCTTGCCATGGTGTATGACTTTTGACAGTAAACTGTCTTCAGCAACCTCACCTTGTTAGCTGAGTTTGGCTGTTCCTCACCCAGTTTTATTCCTCCTACACAGCTGTTTCTGTTTCAGTTAATGATTGTGTTTCAACCTACATATTGAATTGATGATCATTAGCACCTGTTTGGTATAATTGTTTAATCATACATCTGACTATATGCCTACAAAATCCCTGACTTTGTGCAAGTGTACCTAGAAGAATTGATGCTGTTTTGAAGGCAAAGGGTGGTCACACCAAATATGGATTTGATTTAGATTTTTCTTCTGTTCACTCACTTTGCATTTAGTTAATTGATAAATATAAATCTATTAACATGTCTATTTTTGAAAGCATTCTTACTTTACAGCATTTTTTCACACCTGCCTAAAACTTTTGCACAGTACTGCATATATAGCTACATTTTACATAAGCTACAACATTTTACATAAATTGAAACTTTTGAATAGAATAAACAGCAGTCTATATTTGTATTTAATACATACCAGCAATTACAGCATTTGTAGAAGCAACAGCTGGGATAATTCTTTTCACAACCCCTTTATGAAAATTGAATATGCAATAGATTAGCCAGTGGTTTAAAAACAAAGTATGAGAATCTAGGTTACAATACTGCATATTAATTGGATAATTATGTACAACTGACAGCAGTCTTCTATTCGGAACTCAGGTGGAACAAAAGTTATGTTTTAGGCTGAACTCCAGTAATGTAGCGTACAGTAGTTGCTGGAATTTTATTAGGCTGTAAAAGGCAAAGCTCAATTTCCACTGACACCAACAAATACAATATTTGGGAAAGCACTTGCCAACTGAACTTAATTCATGTAACATTTAAACCACTAAATATTCTCCAAATGTAAAACATTAAAAACATGTAGATAAAGTTACAGTATTTTGTACCTTGTGTGAGTCTATATGTAACCCCAGTAATTTTAAACTCAGCTGCCCTTTCAAGTGACTTCTGAAACACCCACTGAATGTGTTCTGGATCATCTCCATCCAGCACTACTCCCTCTGCTGGACAAGAAACAAAACATGAAAAACAGCAACACTGCACCTTTAAATGGACCCGATTTTCAATACTGCTTTATAAGTAATAATATCTTTGTAGTTCTTTTTTTAAGTCACATACACAGCAACACAAATACTTAATTGTTAAAAGTCACACTGTTCCAGTTTACCTCCAAATGGGTTTTCTTTTGGCCACACTAGTATCCTGACATATTCAATACAGTGCTCTGGTAGCCTTGGCATAGATGCAATAGTGCACATCGGAAATTGATCTGAAAAGTAAAACATTTTAGATATATTTGCTTTCCAATCTTGACACCCAAGCTATTAAATATTGCCCAAAAAATAATTACAAAGCAGGGTAAGGTTGTAAGTAAGGTTTTAAGCTACTGTTATATGAAAGTGTGAAATCTAGTAATCAAAGCCTTATTCCTAGAAGTCAAAGTGATTTGCAAAAATGTGATTACCTGTGGTGGATAAAGTTCAGTGTGCAATCAATGCACGCTGTCATTCCAGGTAAAATCACACGTGCATTGCCTTTAAAACCTTCAGTTCCACCATCAAGGAGAGGGATGATGGAACTAGGATCCAAAACACCATCCTCATAACTTAAAAGTGACATCTAAGAAAAGACAAAAATACACTTACAACTTACTTGCAACAGCTGACAAGTGTATGTAGAAATGTAAGCTTTACATCAAGCACCTAAAAAATAGTAAATTTAAAACAAATTTATACCAGCATGCCATTGATCCATCTTCTAGCAATTATAGAATCCAGGCCGCATACAATAATATGAAATTCTGGAGAAGAAATTAGCAACACAATATTGTAAGCAAGTTATATTTTATTTGTTTTGCATATTATTTTGGATTATACAACTTGTATCATTTACTGGAAATGATGCATACAATATAGAACATCTTTATTACTAAGCTCCTACCTGTATTTTAAACATGTGACCCAGTTTGGGATGATTTAACCTGGATTTAATCTTTTCAAGATCACATTTAGTTCACACATAAAGGCTTTTTTTTTTTTTTTTTTTTTAAAGTGTAATCATTTATAAAACATAAAATCAAAACAATGAAACTGACCAAGGTTTAATTAGATTAATCATTGTTTTTTCTTACTTACGTCTGTAAAATGATTCATCAAAATCTTGAATTTTTTTAAAATGTCTTTACATACGGTCAAGGAATAAAATTACAAATGTATACAATATCACGGACACAAATGTTCAGGCAAATATTACACTTTTTTATTATTATTATGGATCTCGACATGACTATAGTTTTAATTCCAACATTAAAATCCATATTTATTTTTTTTTTGCTCAGTAACACCAATTTCATATCCCTTATGACTTAAGGTGGATTTGAACTCCAGACTGGACATTCAAGTTCAATGTATTTGTTTATTTTGAATGAAAAAGGATACGGGACTACATTACAACCAGGGATCCGATTGTTGACAAACTCTGCAGCCACATCTGCTTTTGGCCTTCCCACATCTTTTGGTCTGAAAAATACCCCAGAGAAGTTAAACTGTCCACAATAAAATGCCCAAAAGTATTACACATGTACATCGCGTCAAAATGTGCTGTAGCTGCGGCTGATGTTATGACTGGTGTTTGTATTAAGGTAAAATAAACAAATTTAGACTGTTTTGCACTTATAGTAGTGCAAAAAAGGTTTACTGCTGCATTACCTTATGAAAACTAAAAAGACAACACTTATATTCAATACAACCAAAAGTAAATGTTCAAATGGGGACATTTTCACGCTAACGCTGTAGTCAGATCAATATTAACTTCAGTAGTTTACTTCACACAAAGCTTTGTGATCTCAAAATTATTTTTTGATAAAACCTACCTAAATAAAAATTGTCTGTTCAGATTAGACACATCTATTGTATCCATATCAATAACGTGAATCTGCCGAAAGCCAGACAAAGCCTGTTTTAAAAAAAAAAAATTATAAATACTGATTAGAACTTCAAAGTTTCGGATTACACTTAATTTATTACTAAATATTATTTATTAATTAAATTTGTCTTAATATGTCACTGGCAATAGTATAACAGACAAAATGTATAGTGTTTGAAGAAATATATATGTACAGAAGATATTTACTTATGTTAACAATATCAAATGGAATTTGTCATTTCTCGTTATATAGACCTTAACATCCTACTGAAGGCTACCACAGACACAAATGTGTTTTTATGAAGTACCATGACTTTAAAACATCCATTAGTCTAGTAGTTATCTATTCAAGGAAAAATATTACAGTACCAGATTTTTGAGGAGTTCACATCCTAGTCCCCCTGCTCCAATGACAAGAACCTTGCATGTGTCTAATAAAAACTGTAGTGACTAAAACAACAAGAACAACAAGATCAGGTTAGTAAGGCTTTTTCCTGTTCCTTAATTAAGAAGCACCTAATACAATTACACTAGATGAAAGTCTTAATTACATTTTAAAAAATCATGTTTAATGCAACACTTTATGCTGTCCCTAAAAAATAGTATTCAAGGTGGAAAATTCATAGACTTGTGGTACAGCAGTGCTGTGTTTGTACCTACTGCATTGCTCAGCAAACACATCTGCATGGTGGCATTAGTTTAACACACTAAATTGTTATTGAAACTGAAATTTCACCTTGCTGTAGTTCTACATCACAAAGAATGTAGGATAAATCTCATGAGGGGCTATTTTAATAATCCGAACAGTGGTGGATCTTAATACCACTGCCACACATTTACAATGGACATTATTCCACTGCTTTTGTATTATTATTATTTGTTATTATTTGTTCATTTAGCAGACTCCTTTATCCAAGGCGACTTACAGAGACTAGGGAGTGTGAACTATGCATCAGCTGCAGAGTCACTTACAACTACGCCTCACCCGAAGACGGAGCACAAGGAGGTTAAGTGACTTGCTCAGGGTCACACAATGAGTCAGTGGCTGAGGTGGGATTTGAACCCGGGACCTCCTGGTTACAAGCCCTTTCTTTAACCACTGGACCACACAGCCTCCTATTGTATTGCATTCAGTGATGTTATTAAAAGGGTAATAAATCACACAAGATATGGGAAACAAGAGGATTAATATAGTTAAATGGGATATGTAATATGTGAAACATTAAAATAGACCCAATGGAGGTAAAACACCCTCCAATAAAATACAGTATATAAAACATTACAGGATGTGTATTTCAATAAACTAATCTTTAAAAATCTTCATATGTAAATTATATTAATATAATGTTTAGGCCATTGTATTATATTGTACTTCATTCTAGTTTTTGCAGTAGAAAGTGATTTTTCTCACTTCAGTGCTGGGTTCAAAGTCAGGGTGTGTGAATGGTCCTGCTCGCTCAAGGAACTTCTTTACATGGTTCCAGCGACCTTCCCAGTCTCCAGTGTCCCTACAGCCGCTATCCACAGCCATTCTGCATAGAACACATAGTAAATTCAGCTGTAAACAACACAGTAACTTCTCCTGTCACGTCTACTAAACCCAAGGACAAACCTTGAGTCCTAAAAGAAATTCTGCAATGTATTTGAAAAATACCTATTTCACTATAGTGCAGGAGTTAATGTTTATATTTCTGGTATAAAAAAATATATATCTTATTACATTTAGAAACAAATGGTACAACCTTTATAAGGGTACAAAAGCGTGGCTCAAATGTATACATCACCACATGTGTGAGACTGTAATTCAGTGTTCATTCTCGACCAGTTTAGCTTTGTGGTATGGGCCAGTTTACCAGAGAATCTGCACAGGTGAACTAAAATGTTACTGTTTATGACAAAATCGATATAAATGGAACTGGGTGACAAGCCATAGCATATACTCAGATAAAGCAACTTAACGTGTGCAATCTGTTAAAAGCTTAAAATAATTGCTGACAACCTGGACATTTACAGGGGTGCAATACCTAATTAAAAGAAAAAAAATGCACTTCATTCATTTTAGACCTTCATCTCTGAATATAACCTTTTGTAAATTACCGTAGTTAATTTATAAGTACCGTAGGTAAGCATAACGATTACTCGCTACATGATTAAGTTGACTTGCAAGGTTCGGGTTTTATTTTTTAATTTTGTAGGCCCTACATTACCATACTGTATTTAAACAGTAAAGTACGTGGCGGTCGTTAGCTAAGAGTGCAACATTACAATGTGAAAATTCATAAACATTATACAAAAAAAAACATTCAATACTGTATGAATACACTTGTCTTGGGTTTAATATTTCAAACCAATCAATTACAGTATTACTGCATTCATTTTGCAATACAGTAAAGGCCTACTATTAGCCACCCTCGTAAATAAAGGTATAATTTTGGGACTTTATTAAAGTGTTAAATTTATTCAATCGTCAATTGTAAGATTTCTTCTAGCATGTTTTTGGTTTGTTTTTTAATGAATTTTCACATCAATGCAGCAATACTGTGTGTAACCCCAAACCTGCTGCTGCCAATAGCATTTCATCACTAACTTTTCAGGCAGCTCTTCTACTCTCCTTCTTTTCTTCTCCCTAAAAAGAGAGAATAAAAGAAGGTTCAAAACGTGCTCTCCTTTCAGCAGGTAATACATGAGATAATAAAAAAATACTACAGGTCCAGTTCTTTCTACGTCTCTTCTTAACACAGATACTTACGGCTCCTCCACATCCGCCATATTTTCCTGATCCCATCTCCTCCCACAATGCTTCGCACCGGTAACGGCCGCCACACTGCCTGCGAGAGGGAGGTCAAAGTGCACTGTCAAGTGCTAAATCTTTTCCCCTGTTTTCTTTTTACAGTATGTTAATTTTCTGCACGTGTAATGTGTGCTAACAAACTACAAAAATGTAGTCTTGTTATGACGGGGACTGATACTTTATTTTGTATTCATTTTCATGTACCACTGCACAGGCATTGTAAATGTATAGTACATGTTGCGTCTATTTGCAAGGACAATTAACATGTATTTCATTAAAAGTATCATAATATGTTGCCTTCCCATATGAAAATGATCTAGATTCACTTAAGTACTTCCCAGAACCAATGGAATTGCGGTTTGTTAAGAGATGAAAATAGCCCATAAAAAGTCACTTCATAAGTTTTTATTTATTTATTTATTTATTTATCTATTTATTTATTTTTTGATGCTGATGCTGCTGGTTTAGGAGTAAGCCAGGTGCCCGGATCATTCAACAATGAGAGCAGACACAGATTAGTGCACCTGTTCTCATTGCAAAAGGACTGAACTGTCAACACAGACTGCTGTCCAGTTACATTTTAACATTGTGTTGAACTTGATACGTGTTTCGTGTTCATCCTATGTAGTTTAATATTGAGGCAAATATGTAATCAACTACTTTTCATAATGCATGAGCCTATTATTAAACTTGTTTATTATATCCAACTGAATCCTGTATCACTGCCGTTATCTGCATTTTCAGAAACCCTTTAAATTTCCATTTAAATGAAGTGAATATTCTGAACTTCAGTAAGTGAAGCCTGCATGACTCTGCAGTGTGTTATTTTTAAACGTGCATGCATTTATTTAAAACAGCTATTTGTTGGCCTACCTTTAAAATGCGCTCGTGATTTCTATCGCGAGAAACACGAAATCAATTTGGGTGTGTTACGCTTCGCTTCTTAATCTGACGTCGTAGGATCAGCTGATCTTTTCCTGTAGTACTCGCGCAGTTCCGCAGTCATGGCTGGAATTAAGATTGCACCACTGAGACCCTGGGACGATTTTTACCCAGGGACCGATCGATTTGCAAAACCAGACTTTGGTGATTTAACAAAATGGAACAACAGAGTCGTGAGCAACTTACTTTACTATCAAACCAATTACTTGGCACTGGCTATCATTGTTTTTCTGATCATGGGGTAAGTAGCTTCACAGCTTGACGCTGACAATCTGTTTACTGTCTCTGTGGAAATTTTGAATGTTAGGTCTCTTTATGTGTTTGCCAGTTTGACAGTATGCACACAAGGATGAGCTAAGGATACTTTTTATAGCGTTACCATGGTCCGTACGACTGTAGACACAATGCAAAACGCGTTCTAAATGCGTGTCTAATTGGTATTATTAATATGGTTGTTTAAAACATTAAAATAAAAAGTCAAACAGAGCATACGTTGCATGCTTTTACTTATGCATGTTTTTGTGTATCTTAAACTGTAGCAGTCACTATCAAATAGACCTACTTAGTAACAATCACAAACATAGTTGCAGTACGACAAATAAACAAAGTTATATATGTCCTGTGTGGAATTACCAGGCCCACTGGCCTGTATTCTAGATTAGCAGTGATGCTACGAACTACAGTTTAGACATACTTCTTGTAAACATTTATTATCGTGTGGTTGACCACCACACAGACCCAAACCCTACAACCAGAACGCACATATTGAAATCTTGATTGCTCTGGATTGATTAAAGTTTTGGGGTATTTTCGGTATTTTCTAGGTCAGCGTTAAGGCATATTTGCTACAGGATGCCTGGTTTCACATCCCATTGTGAGATTATTACAGGATTAAGAGCATCAGTCCAAAATGTTGTAAGTCTCGCTAAATACCTTTTTAAATACTTATTTTAAAAATACAGGATTGTTATCAACCCCATGTATTGCAGAATGTTTACTGGCAAGTGCAACTTGCAATAATTGGTGAGAATATTGTGAAAATAGCACTATACTGTACAGTATTTTACTATTGTCAATAATTATATCTGTAGAACACGGGATGACATTTCAGATTAGTTATTTTTCAGTTGGCTAGGTGACGAAGGCGGTGGATCTATATGTGTACAGGAGAATGTAAGTACTTTTATCAAGAGGAAATGCATATTCGTCCAGTGCGTTCACCAATGAGCTACATCTTGTTCCACAGTATTTGAATATACAACCCTGTGTGTTTAACAAATGTAATTGTATACAGTAAAGGCTTAGTTTGCCCCTGCTGGCTGATGTTCAGAACTACATTGCAGTTGTTAAAAAGGCAGAAAGGATGAGGTAATGTAGAATGCTCAGGGATTGGTCAGCTTTGTCTCCTGTGTGCATATGGGTAGTAAATTTATAGAGTGTAACATGATGTAAAACTATATACTGCAAGACATAGTTCAGTATAACAAAAAGACAACGGAATGCAATTATTGTATACAATAAAAATACAGTAATCATTTAGTCAAGGAAGTTAAACATTAACTTCCAGATTTGTTTCCAATGAGATGGTAAAGAAGTCGAGGATATAGTGTCCCTGAAAGTGCCTGAGCTCCAGTGCAGGGTAAGGTTTAGGTGAGTCTTGCACAATACTGCAGTGGAGTTGCATTACTAGTACATTTTGTTGCTTCTTGCGACCGTTAGAAATGTTATGCACAACCATTTTATGAACAAAACAAGGTCCCGTACACTAAAAACGAGAAAGTACAACAAAACAGTTTCCTAATTGTGTGCTTTTGGACGACAATGATTACAAATTAAAGGAGTAACATCCATATGGAATGTAATTCGTGTCTGTGCTCTTCAGACTGTACGTTTGCCCTGCTGGGCTATTGTTAATTTTTCCAGACTGGAAACTTGGAGTCAGTTGATCTAAATATAAATTTTTGGCTGCTGCAGCCTGGTGACACATGTTGCTTTAACTTGCTACAGAGCCTCTGTTTAGTTTCCAGTTATCTTGGCTGCTAAGGACAGAAATATGAATTTATCTCAGAGCAACAACAGGTGCAGAAGTGGGGAGTGTTTTGTAACTGAACAGTAGTTTTATCTTGAAACAAAAAACGGTATTTGTACTGTATAGGCCACTACAGTGCCAACTGGCGATTACATAGTCACGGATACACAACTGGGTAATGCATTTATGTTTTCAAAATGTGTGTCTTTTGGAATTGATTAGAACTTGAATTTCAGATAGAATTTCCAAGCACTGCAAATACTGTTTAACTGAGATATTGAGCAACCATGAAAGTATTGTGTATTTGTACACAGTGTCCTAGTCTGGAATAAAACCCAGTTCCCAGTGGTGAAAGTAGTGTCCTAAACACTGCGCCGCATACTCAATTTGTTTCACAGTGGCAAAAAAAAACTGTGCAAACTAGAGAAAGATGTGCAAATTAAGGTGTGGCCTAGTTTGTATAACAAATAAGAGCTACATTAGTGCTGTATCTAAAACTCATTGCTATAGTAGGGAACCTAATTGTCACACATTGTGCTACAGCAAATTAACTGCATTAAAATGATTCATTTCTCAGTGACATAAGGAATGCAGCTCTGACTTTGAAATGCAGCACACTAGCACTGGGCCACTTGCTAGCCACAGTTGTAGATGAATACAAACCGATTTACTTTAAAGAAGTGGTGAAAGAGCTGTGGGCTGGTGGTTTTAATGTTTTTAATGTTTTACAAATAAATGGATGGGTTGCATGTGCAGTAGCAGTGTACTGTTTGTGTTTCATCGTTAAAATGCACAGCTTTACAATGTGTCTTTTTAAAAGGGGCTGCAGATATAAAGGGATTAGAGTACCCTCCTAAGCCATGTTGCTGCCGATGCTGATGCATGTTCCTGTGCTTGTGTTTGCGTTGCAGGATTTTAAACCCCTGGCAATGATCCTCGGAGGAGTTGTGGTGACCTTGGTGTTTATGGGCGCTGTCTGGGCTGGAGAAAACAAGGCTGTCATCAAGAACTTTAAGAAAAAAACCCCACCGTGTTTGTGGTTGCTGTTATGGGAGCAAGTTACTTCCTCGTCTCACTTTTCGGGGGTGATGGTGTTCATATTTGGTATCACATTTCCAATACTCTGTAAGTTTGTCTTTTATGTTATTCTCCCTTTTTAAAGAGTGTAAACATTTCAAATGTGATGATTTTATTTCAGTTGCACAAGCATTAGTCCAAGAAAATAATAATGATTTCATTGCTTAACTTCATTAAGTCATTGTGTTCAACAGCAGTGTGGCAGTTTAAAAGTTTAGCAGCATCCTTTAGTTATCTTTTTGTAATGAATTTAGTTATAAAATCTTGAATGTAGTTTGTATCGTCACAGCTTTTAACACTGCCTCTATAATCATCTTGGCCTGTTCCCTCTCACAGTATACTGCAACCTCATTAAACACCCAGGCTTTTGTAGAATGGTATGTGGGTGTTGGCTCAGTCAAGTAGTGGTATACTGGAACTTCAAGTCCTGTAACCCTAAGGAGTTATCCAGCGTAATTATCAGCTATGGAGCCAGACATCACAAATACTGAAAAATGACAGAGGCATCAGATTGAATTGGTGTATCAGCAGCACAAAAGCACAAGTGTTATCCACTGTGTATTTACTAGAAGTGTTCTTAACAGGGTTTCATTTAATAGATATATTGTTACTGTTTAATAACACATGTTTGATTTGTTTGCCTTTTGTGTCCCATAATTATGAACTGTAAAGTGTCTGTTCCAAACCCCCTCCCATTATTGTATAAAAATAGATAAATTACCTGTTGGTTTTTTTTCATCTATGTTTTTAGTGATCTTTATCCATGCCTCGCTGAGACTTCGGAATCTGAAGAATAAAATGGAGAACAATATGGAAGGAGTAGGGCTGAAGAAGTCACCTATGGGGGTCATTCTCGAGGCTCTTGGGCAGCAAGAAGAAAGCATTAACAAAATTGCAGATTTCATTGCTAGCAAAGTCAAAGAGTAATTGAAAACCTGACCTGACCACTATAAGCAGCATGACTCTAACCCTGTGGTGCCCTAACTATTTCATTTTGTATTACTGGAACACTGTAAAAACAAAATTGCTTTCCAACAAATCTTGAAGAACATTGGTTTTCAAGGCCACATTTGAATCCCATTGCTTTGTTGTTCACAGTGTCCATTACTCCCTCTTGCATCGTTTGCTATAGTTTACCTTGTCTTTTGTCAAATGCTATACTTCTGTTGGTAAAAAGTAATTAAGCTATAAGCAGACTGCCTAGAATATTATAACAATATTTATAACAGTCTATTGGAAATAAAAGTTCTGCATACTCAGAGTGGATGTTTTTTCAACGTACAGTATGGTTGCATTTATATTGCTGTAAACTATTGCATACCAATAAAGGGACAAAATATGAAGACAACATAAATGTAAGCTACAGAAACTATACAACTGCATGTCTGGATATTAGAAAAAGGGTTTAGACTCAAAAGTACAATTAATGTGTCTGGAATTCCAGTATGTATATCATATATTTCGGCATTTTCAGCACATCCATGTTATATTAATTGTAAACGGCATAGGAATTACATGTTTGTGACGATCCTCTATTTATTAAAAATAGTAGAATAGTAAAAGCACATTAGCTAGCAGTGCTGCCTCATAAGCTTTAACCCTGTCTTTCTTCTAGCAATCTGTTAGGTACATTTACAATTATATATGTGTTAAATACAGACTGTGAGGCATGGATAAAGCCTGAACCATTCTGTTGGCAGCAGTTGTGTAGGGTTCTACTTTTGTAAGATGGTTCTGATTGGCACAGCAATATAATAAACAACATTCCAGATTATTATCAAGATGGCTTTTCTATTCCAAAGTAGATTGCTGTGCAACACGGTATATCATTTTTTGCAGTGGATTTTGTTTGTGGAAACAGCTTAATAAAACCTTAAAATACATCTGACGCTTTACTTTAAAATTAATTGCAAGCTTTTGGCTCCTATTTTCAGAGTTAAGTAAATTACTGACATTGCACATGGTATACCTTTTAAATATTTCTGCCATCCAGAATGAAGCAATTAAAAAAAAAAGAGTAAATGAGTAAGAAAAATGCAATATAAATATTATGTATGCATTAAAACAATTATGAAAATAAATAGGCAATTAAAGCTACCTGTGTATATATATATATATATATATATATATATATATATATATATATATATATATATATATATATATATATATATATATATTCAAAATTATTGTATACCTTGCATTTTTTACACTTTTTTTTTAATGCATGTATGCTGAACTGTTTGTGCAATATTTGCATTGTGACATTTTTTATTCCATTGACCAGTAACTCCCATTACAAAACATCAATAATAATAATAATAATAATAATATAGTAGGCACATGTTTTGGCCATCTGCTTTGTTTGGTCCAATAATTACTGACATGAGCAGTCTCCTGACTGGCATAGATAAGATTCAGAAATGGTTAACACAGAACCAATGCACCAGCAGTGCTGGTATGCAAACTATTCAGCTGTAATTTGAGCTGCAATGTGCAATGGGGATGTGGAAGGTTGTTTTGTTTTTTCAGTCATGTTTAATAATATAAAATGGATTCACTAAACTCAGTTCTGGTTGCTAATCCAATTTATTCTAGTACAAAAAGTATTTTGTTTATATGCAATGTACCTTCCATAAGTGTTTGTCTCTTGCAAGTGCAGTGCATTGGAAAAGTTAAATAAAAGAATGAAAAATACTGGATTGCTTTGTTTTTCTTTGTACGAGGCATTGCACGTGAATTATTAACAGTTATTCTAGGTCCCATTTACAGTTAGTAAAATGTATTTGTTCGGGTTGATGGTTTCTCAATGCCACATAATTGTTTAGTTAGTTTGATTAAAGACAGCTTTAAGATTTAAAAATATATATACAGCTGCCTTATCAAATACGTTTTAATGAAGGAAATAATTCACACATTGACAACATACCAGCATGCTGCAATGGGGCTGTGCACAAGATTTCTGAGATTTTAATACTCAACACAACATTGTTAATTTAGTTCTGTTTTATCAATGCAGTCCTCTATTAGGTGTGATAAGTGGGAAAAGATACACACTGAAAAGTTAAAGCCCTAATTATGTTTTATTTGAAGGAGTACAGTAATAGATCCTAATGCATCAGATAAAACCAGGCATGTCCAACTGCCCTCCTCATGAACACCATGCTGGTGCAATAGTTCAGACTGGCCAATGTGGGCTCACTGTCACCATTTCCAGCAGCACCTATATTTTCTTGGAGGCCACCAAATGCTAACCAGGTCCAGCCTTGAGTAGCTTCTTCAAATACTGCTTGAACTTACACCATTTGCTTTACTTTTACATATATTTTACTAATATAGTGTGACCTTCCACAGGTAGGTACTGTACAGTTTATAAAGTCTCATTCACCGAAAAATAAATTATCATCTAAAGAAAAAAACCCTATTTTACATTAACATTTTTGTATAGTTTGTCACAACAAAATTGGCACACACATTTTACACTTACAAATACATTTTATATCATTTTGAAACAGCTGGTAGCTTGTCTAAATGTTACATATTTCAGAACTATAGTCATAGCAGGGTACAAAGCCATTAAATTATTTTATATTCTCTACTTTTCATTTACCAGTAGTTTTCACTTATTCATCTATATTTATTAGGAAAACAGAATAGTGCAATCCTAATGTAAATGCAGGTTTTAAACTGAAATGTCATTTGAATGGCATGTATATTCTAAAGGTATTTTGTTGTTTCTTCAAAAAAGACTGGTTTCGCTTGACTCCAGGCATTTAGGCAGTGGAACCTGTGGGAGAAATAAATATATGAGGTGACTATTAATGTGTAAATGCAGGAAGCATTTCAGGGTACTCATTCAATATCAACAGAATAGACATGTGGAGCCATGCAACACAAGTACACTGTTATTGTATTAAAATAGATATATTTCACAGTTATATGGGCATTTAAAACAGTATAATACATTTGTTTGACCTTAAAGCCATAATTGTAAAGTCTTCACCAAACCAACTAAAAATATAATGACATCATTTTATGGGTTGTAAATATTGTTAAATGGTAAACAGTAACTATTGACCCTTGTATAAATATTTACTGCAGCTAAGTGCATGCACTTACCACAAGTGTTAAAAGCATTACAAGGTCAGAGAATCTCTTTAGTTCTTCACTATCACAGATGCTTGATAATTGCCTCATACTTAAGACAGGCTTGAGGACATTTTGAGGAGATGTATTTTACAAATGTAGCAGGAACTAAAATAGCAACATCTATGCAAGACATGACAACTACACAATAACCAGATAACATCCTGTAACAAATGTCTATGCACACTTTTGGGTTTCCATGAAAAGCCTTTAATAGCTCAGCCAATAAATTCAGTTACCATGAGCTACGTTAATGTCTTGAGATAGAATGTTTCTACAAATGCAGGTAAACGGTTTTGAATAGCCATATAGAAGATATAGAGAGCAGAATTTTGTTGTCGCCTTTCCTGCATAGAAACCTTAGTGCTATGTTGTCATTCATAAGTCATTCATTTCTGTGGTAATTTCTACATTGTTGGTAATACTCACTGCTTTGAGATAAGCAACATTGCTTGTGCGAATTTCATTAAGTAGAACATCCCTGGGTGTCATGTCAACCTTGGGTGCCTGCCGTCTTCTGGGAACAGGCTTTAGAGTCTTAATCACGTCTTTGAGATTGGCTTTCTCATTCTGTTCTAACGTACTCTTTGCAACCCTGTTCTTTGGTGCCTTCTTGAGTTGAATATCCTTCAGCGGATTTGGCTGATCATTCTTCTGTATCGAAGGGAACTGAACAGGTTGTTTCTTGAGCTGGAGCGGAGGACTTGGTGCTTGTGGTGGGTAAGGCTGCATAATCGGCATGGCAGGCAGGTAGTCACCCAACATCTCCCACAGACCTGGAGGAAGATTTAGACTGTTCTTAAACCTAGCCATCATTTGCTCCTGGTCTTTTGCTTGTTGCTGCTTTTGTTCTTCCATTCTGTTTTGTCGCTGTTTGTCAAGGTTCCTGGTCAGTAAGTTAGTGACCACCATCCTTGGACCAGGAAGCTCAAAATGATATCCCATCTTCAACAAAGTGTTGTTTGCCTTTAGGAGCCTGGAGACCTCCATTTCAGCATGGTGACCCAGCATGTGTCTTTGATTGTGGAACCTCAATTCAGTGAGCGTCTCGTTGAACTGCAGACACCTCATGATAGCTATGATTCCCTTACCTGTGATGAAGTTTGACTCGATATTCAGAGTGGTGATGCTCCTATTTTCACGGAGCATGTTGGCCAAGGTGTACGCCACATTTTCATCTGCTCCAGTGTTGGCAATGCTGAATTTTGTCACATGCTTGTTCTTCTTCAAAGCGTTCACGTAATCTATCAGCATTTCCTTAGGAATGTTTTCAATGTTATTCAAATTAACTTCTTTGATTTCAGGATTGTTCTGCTTGATCTTGTTCAAGGTTGTATCTAAATTGGTTTGGTTTCCCGAAGGCCTTGCTGTTAACTTGATAAAGCTATCACCTAAAGCTAGTTTCTTTGGTATTTGGAGTTTGGATATTTTCTTCTCTTCTTTTCCTGGTTTTCTACAAGCTCATTTGTTTCTGCAGTATTGGTTTCATGTATTTGTGTGTCTCTGACAAGGGCCACTGCGTTCCAGTTGTCTATGTCTTGTTCTCTGTAAGGTGTCTCTGCCTTGCTTTTCTCCTCTGCATTTTGCCTTTGCTTTTCATTCTCTGGTTCTGGTTCTTTGGTAGCCTCTTCCTCTCTGTTTGTATCTTCCTCTTGGTTTCTATCAGAAATACTGAGAGAAATTTCTCCTGTTTCTTCAGGACATTTTGGCAAGTCTTGGATGTCTTCTATTTCTCTTTCTTTCTCATCTTCCTTTCTTCTACTTCTTCCTCTCCTTCTTCCTCTTCTCGTACTTCTTGACTTCTTCTATTTCTTTCAGATCTTCATCTTTGTCAAAGTCTTTTCTTGTATCTCGCTGTCAGGAGCACATAACAGTTTAAAAATAAAATTGCTGGTAGCATTTTGTGCCCCTTTAATATAAATGTATATGTAAAATAGATGGCACCTTTCTGGACAGTAGAAAGTGGGTCTCCATATTTTCTAAAATAAATTTAAAACTAGCAGGGACTAGGTCAGAACCATTACCTGTGCCTACCTGCTGCTAGGTTCTTTCTTGCAAGTTGTTAGATACATTTTTATTCTTCCTTTAAAAAATAAGGTTAAGAATATTGAGCATACCTGTTTCTGTGTTTATTTGTTTATACTTGCCAGGAAAATATTAAGTATTGCCATCGTGTCAGGTATATGGGCATTATACAGGTATGACTGCAGACCTGCTTGCATAACCTCATTCATCATTGTCAGAAGTAATTCTGATTCTACTACATTCCTAGTTGGAAAAACATACTTTGTTTTCAGATGTATATTTCACTTCACTGGCTTTTTAAAAAAAATGCTAGTAATTTAAATGCATATTCTTGTTTTGTTTTATTTTTATTCTACAAAACTTGGCTTCGCTGGAATCAAGATACTGTGCTCAACAAGTTTTTTCTTTATAAATCTTTCATATAAAAGATTCCAGGTAATAAATCTTCCCTGGCGAGCCGACTACTTATTCTCACCAGCAGGGGGAGAAGTTGCCCCAAGCCTTTGAGCTTGCTGTGCAGGCTGTTGTTGGAAGAAATAACAATATTCTTCCATAAAGATGCTCTATTTTTGGAACATGCTTCGGTTTTTGAATGTAAACCAACCTTAATCTAGTTTCTGTGACTAAATGGAGCTAAGTAAAAAAAATATATATGCACGCATATAGTAAAATATACTGCATGTTACAGTACTATATATTCTTTATGGACAACCATACAATACAACATCCATTGAATTGTATATAATGCATCTTTAATTTTTGTTTGTTCAGATTATGAGGCAATGGCTGTAACAGTGGTACTGTAAATATAATGAATAATAAGATTATCATTTCAATTGGTAACCTTAGTGTTTAGTGTATACCTGCTGAACACCACCATGAACTGGTCTACCTTTTCCTTCAGGATCTCATGCTCACCTCATTTGGTAAAAGAGCCATGGGAAGTCTTTCTTCCTCCAGCATTCGCTTGGATTCCTTCTCCCAGTAGATGTAATTTACCAGAGACCTGTGATCGAACGACCCTGTTGGAGGCTTCTCTGTTTGGTCTTTCTGTCTCATTCCAACTGGCACCTCCTCATCCGGGGCAAGATCGTCCATTTCACTCTGAAGCTGCTTCAGCTCTTCGGGTGACAGGTTTGCGAGGATCTCATCTTCATCAATGTCCTCGGTATAGGACTCTTGGTCAGACATTGTATCTTCAGATGATGTGTTACAAGGTGCCTTTTCAAAGCGAGCAGAGACAGCTCCACTGGATCCTTCAATCGATTTTTTGCAATAGGTTTACGTTGTGGATTTTGTTGTCCCAGAGCTTATAGTTTAGTGGCTTGTGTGTCCATGCCCCATGTCTGTTCTAAATTAAGCCCTGCATGATGATGTGGAAGGTATTTATGTTGCAAAGAGAAGGGATACTGCCGTGCTCTTTTTCAGAAACTTGTGTCAGCTGTGTAGGCCTTCCTGACGTTTCTGTGCAGCTGTGACTGGTTGAGAGGGGTATTATTGACAGCACCAGGTGGGAGCACTAGAACCCAACTCTCACTACAGTGCGTCATGCAAGGTCCTTCCTGGCTCATTTGGGGTTATATATTGAGGTGTAAGGGGGCCCTGGTCATTCTATTATGGCCTCTCTTAAACTTTTTACTGAAATTCTAATTAGAATGCTATCTCTGCTATGCCACAGTATAAAAATAAACCTCATATCATTGAAATAAAATCTTTGTTTATGAAACCCGTAGCAGCTGGATGCGTGTACTGTATCATCAGCTTCAGAAACAGCGTTGTCGGATCCCAGTCGCTACAAATACATATACAAACTATTAAAGTAACAAAGATGATTTCTACTGTGTTTATTAAGGACGTGTCTCTATAACATCGAAATGCCTTGATTGGAATAATCATATGGTATATTTGCATAAGCTAACCTGTCAGTTGAAACATTCTTATTTTTTATTGAATCCAATGTAGGCCTGCTTATGCAATTGCATTAATTGGAAGGTGAAAGGTTATAATTGCACCATAAGTGGTTCTAAGTAGGATTTGATACACATCTAAAACTGTTTTTATAAAAGGAAAAAAAACATATCATGCCCTGTTTACATAAACTCACCAGCTAATCTGCAGTGGAAATATCCTTGAATACACTCCTTATTCTGAATGCTTGGCTGTTCACATTTTCTCATGCATATCACTTGTGTATGTATTGTGCCTTCTTCCGAATCTTCTTTGGCTGATACCCACCTTTAGAAGTTCACTATAAATGAAAGCTCATTTCTGTTCAATACATTTATCAAGCTTTGCCATACCTGTTATTTACCACACTTGCTTTAATACACATTGGTATCCCTTTTGGTTTTTACCATTCATTGTTTGTTTCACAATCGTTCTTATGTAAATTATTTATGTACTTCTTAGTGTGCATTTTCAGGGCTTCGTTTTGTTTTTAAACTATGGCTGGGATCAAATCAAAACTTTGACAACCTGCTAATCGCACTTAACAAAACTGTATTTAATAGCGTTTTCTTTTTATGAGTAGAAGAAATAAGATACAAATCATGGCTGTGCATATACAGTTACCAGAGCAATGGCAATAATGCAAAAGAACAAATTGAATTGGTATGGTAGGTCAAGATTCATTGCTGATCGAAGTCTGTGAAACTGGACGTATACATTTTAAGTGTAATCAGTTTAAGTTACCTATATTAAATGCAGCTGCATTTCAAACAATCTGGGATGTGACTCGTCCTGTAAAGGCATGCTCGGCAAATATTTCATTTTGAGGTTAAGTGTTCTATTTTAAGGGATGCGAGTGATAGGACCTGTTTAGACATGGTAAGCAGTGAAGGAAAGAGCATGTATAGACATTGGCTATATCACCCTCTTGTTGTTTAGTACCTCAATCATATGCATATCACTTGAGGACTCTACCAGACTAGTTATTCTGTGGTTAATATTTTTTCCAGTCCAGTCCGGTTTAACTCCAAGCAGGTTCTAAAATAGTTAATTGAACCTGCTAAGAGGCAGTTAACTAATTTAGGACCTGCTTGGAATAAAGACCAGGACTGGAATGAATCTTGAGGGCCAGATAGAGTATCGCTGCTCTTGATAATTGTACAGCTGCCCTGTTTGTTGAGATGAAATGTTTTTGGTCAGATTAGTGCAACCATACAATAACACTAACTTTCTGAACAAGGTTTATAATTCAACAAACAACATGAAGAACATATAAAGAAGAATTGCAATGTTTCAGGCAGGAAATCTATAGTATCATTAATACAAGTTCCTAGTTCATTGCATTTATTTATTAGTCAAACTACAAGCCAGTTACCGGCAAGTTCCCATCAACCTATAAGGTATATAAACCTACTTTGCAAACTCAGTCCTGCCGTGCTTTCAAATTACCACCTCACTCCCAGCCTTGTCCGATGGGGGGGCTTTAGGGGAGCCGGGATGAACAGGTCGCATAGATGTATTATTTCATTGCTTGGGTTAAATGTTTTTGGAAATCTGTAATATTTTGTATTATAATAAAGGTGGTTATTTAACATAAGATTGTCCTGAGTGAAATAGCAGTTAGGAAAGACCTTTGTACAGCCAGTGTGGTTAGGCACCACCCTTCAAATGACACTGGAATGTACTGTATAAACATAACCTACAGGATCAGCAAGCTCTCTGAGTAAAGAGGTGCTGCCTGGAAGATAATACTGTGCTTTAGTACTTAACAACTATCAAAAATGTACTAATGGCAGCAAAGTATGGATTTGCATTTCACCTTCTCTTAACAATTTCAAAGCCTGACTTTATGTGGGTCTTATTCAGTAGCTACACATATTATCTGGACCATTGTGATAATCTCTTTTATTCAGAACATAAGAGCCTCACTGAAATACCCAAATGAAACATTATCATGCTGTAACATGTGTTATATCCTGAAGCTATGTAAAGCAAGTAAACAGGAGAAAAATGATCACAATAAAAGGGTTTGTTTCACACATTTTTATTGACTTCCTATTTCAAAACAGGTTGTATAGCCATGACTAGTAAAAGGGTACACAAAGGCTTTTTTTTAAAGAAATCTGTACAAATATGCAAAAGAATAAATTAACATATTCTTTTGAAATTCCCTATATGAATTCAAATGCATTACAACGATACAAATAACTAAGAACCAGCTTACCAAATTTCATTTTGTACTATATATTACATGCCTTTTTGAACACAGATAATAAAAATGTTTAACAAAAAAGAAATCAAAACTTTCCTTATTTACATTATTAACAAGTAGTTACATATTCCTTTTCATGTAAGGAAACAGCACCATTCCATGGATTCCAGCATGGGATGCACAAATAGCTGTTTAAGAAACACATATATGTGTGATGTTGTATTATTAAAAACATCCTTGAAATACACAAGCCACAGTATTACAATGTCAAGCTGAAACTGAGGTGTTACTGAATTGTATGAGGTAGTATAGCCCTCATGATTCTTCTAGATTTGAGCAGAATAGGTACTTGATTCGTTACTAAGACTGTCTTGTCTTAGTCTTTATTGCAGCTATACTGAAAACTAGTCACTATAGAACGTCTCAATCTTGTTTCCAGGCAAGACACAGTTGGATATTAATAAAAAAATAAAAAATAAAAACTACTGGCAAGCCAAAAGCTTCAACTCCTTGATTTGTGTGACCATGCATAAACCAACTAAGGATTTAAACCTTTTTATCTAAAACTAAGTGGTACAATACAAAACATTACATCTAGAAAACAAGGTATGGTAAAATCAGATACTCCTCAGACATACACATTTTTGCATCATTCTCATTAAAACGGGTATTTTAATTCACTTTTTGTGCAGTTTTCTTGTCATATGATGATGTTAACTACAGGATGTAGTTACAAGTATAGTGCCAGGCATTATCAAAACATACTACAATATACTGATTTTAATTAGTAAACTTGAATAGATGCCAGATAATTCTCTGTATCTTCGATTCTGCAACCAGACAACTGTTGCCCATATAAATCATTCTAAAAGTACTTTTCCAGTTAAAGTCATCCTTCATATCAACAGTTCCATGAAAATGTGGGGGACTCCTTTGTACCAAAACACACAAAATCCTTCATTGGTACAAAACACGTGCGCTGTGTCTCAATACAATCCTGATTGAAGCACACCTCACGCAAGTCCCTTTCTCCAGCCCATTTCTTCTTTTGTTTCTGAGTCTTTCCAGACCATGCTCATTTGCATTGAGTCCCTTTTTTACAGCATAGTTTTTTTTTTCAAAACCATCAGAATCTTTCCAAGTGCCAGAATATTTTCCAAGTGCCAGCACAACTTACCATACACGTCCAACAAAGTTTTCTTATTCTCTTAACCACATGGCTGCCCCTCAGCATTAGTTGTAAAACACTGTTGTTGAGCAGCCTCTTACCAATGCTTGTGAGCAACACCAGTAAGGGTGTGGGGGTAATAGTTGTAGGTAACTGTGGTGCAAGGCACATAATGAAAGCTTTATAAAATGTGGCAGCGTGGTCAGGGAACAGTTGTTGTCTATTGGTAAACTACTGGTTACACTATTGTCCCAGGCTTGGAATCCTCATGCCAATATAGCAACTGGTCATCTGGGTCTAAGCTGTTTTCCAATGGGTTACTTTCTGGGTTTTCCATTTGATTCACATCAATATATGATCTGAAAAATACAAAAGACTGAAGATCACAAAACGGCATGTGCTTATTTTTTATTTATTTATTTATTTATTTTTGGTTAAAGAAAACCACAAAACACAAACCTCTGCACTGTTTTGTCAGTCAGAAAAGAGAAAGCTTGGGAGAAAATATGCTATTATTCAATTATATGTTGCTTGCATGACAGGAGTCCAGAACAAAGCATTTGAAAGTTATTTGAGTTCCCAGTGGAATGGCCAAAAGCATGAATTAATAATGTATTGAAACATACTATATAATGATGAATAATTCAAGCACATCTTATTTTAAATCACATTTACTGATCTTATATGTTATCTGCATCAGTAAATGTCTTATCTGCTGGACACAAAACAACATCGGATTAAATGTTATACAATGCATAACTTTACACTTACCAGAAAAGAAAATGTACAAAGAAAGTTCTTGATCACAAACAAAAAACAACCAAAATATGCAGATGCAGGGGTCACATTTCTCATTTTTATGGGTAAAATACCCACTATTTTAATAACTGGTTAAATAAGAAAAGAGTTAGGCATGTACTCCAATCCCGCCACCTTATAGGACTATAGATTAGGTTTTAGTAGCAGAATTGTTTTTCCAAGATATAGTAACACCAGTATCAATGTTTCTTTGGCTCACCCTTTTGTTTAGTCCTTTGATTATGCCGTCTATGGTTTAGTTGTTAATTCTCCTCAGTTATGCAACTGGCAACAGGACCATACATGTTAACAGATGATTCTGGAGCACACCTTCCTCAAATCATTTTTCCTTGACATATTCTCTGTGGAATATCTGTGCAAAAAGTTTAAACATATGGGTGAAACATGTCAAATATCATCAAATGCGTACTTTGTAAAGTACTTATAATAAATGTGACCTCTGAATATGTTTATAAGGAAGGTTCTTATGTAAAAAAAAAAATGTTATTCACTGTAAAGAAACAAAACAAAAAGCATGCAGTTACCAGCTGGCAAACTTCAGAATAAACCCCAAGCCAAATCAAAACATTTAAATTCACTTCAAATTGAATCCAGCACGCATCATGTAAAGAAATCCTTCAAAGCAATCAGCACACAAAACGGTATTACTTACTACCGCTGGCTACAGTTAGCATAAGAATATTTAATAGTGATCTTGTTTCTGTAGATATGTTGCAGCTCGTGGACAGAAACCTGGTTTTGTGTCTGATAGAAAGTGGTGCTGGAAGAGCGAGGTGACAGAGTGAGGAAGCTGAAGACACTGAAGAAGCAGAAGATACTGAAGAAGGGCTAGCTGAGTCACAGAGAAAGGCAAGAGTCTGCACATTACTGTAAGAGTGGTGGCAGGATCTATGTCTACAAGAAAATGTCTATTGAACCCATAAGTAAACCACATTGTCAGAAGAAGGTTTGCTAAACAAATCATGCATGGCGATGGACTGCAATATTTTACAGCTATATTATTACTCTCTTGGAAACAAGATAACTTGTACATCTCAAGAAAACAGAAACATTTCAATATCAATTAATTGAAGCAATTTCTAAATGGGGATCCGTTTATGTTAATTTGGATATGACCAAGACCATTGTTTCTCAGTGTGCAACATAAAATCTTCAAAAAAAAAATCTCCCCATATGATTATTAGAATTTAAGAAGACCTATTAGAACTAGTTTCACTGTAAACTTTGTTTTCATTCATTATTCCTTCTTGTTAAATGTTAAATTGAACCCATTGCCATCAGTCTTACTCCTCACCTGCTGTGCGAGGGCATGCTGCTGTAGATGTCGCTGTATGAGTGTACATAAGGCTGTTGAGTGGATAAAGGGACATCATAGTCTGTAAGGCCGACAGTTACCTGGCTCCTCCATGTTCCTGTGCTAGTGGCTGAAGAAACTGCAAATCGAAAGAAGAGATTTTCAATGAAGAACTAAAACAAAAAAGAAAGAACAGAAGTGGATCCAGAAAATGAGTAATGGTTAAAAATAATTCTTACCTGAAGAGACCGAAGGTGCCCTGCTGGTTTGAGAGAAGGATGCTGGCACAGCAGGAAAGCCTAGTCCTTGCTGTGATCCTCTTTCATATTCACAGCCCGCCTGCAGGCTATGACTCTGGTCCTTGTACCCGGTGTTGCGGTTGTACCAGACACGGAGATGTTCTGCTACTAGTGCCTTCTGGATGTGTTTGGTCATGTGTTCGGTTTTAGCACCTGGTCTACTTCTGGGAGGTCTTATGGTTGCATATGGATTTTGGGTGAGGTGATCCGTCTGCTCGTCATAGTAACGACCATATCTTTCATGTCCATAATAGGTTGCTGTGCGGTGCGTGGGATTCACATTATAATGGCCCTCTGACCCATTTTCGTAGATGTATCCTCCATTAGAGTAGGGATCACAGTCCGTGTAGGTGGGTATCCTGCAACGTAGTATGCAGGGAAGGCTGATGTGGTGCCGTTTGATAACCACAGTGCCTCGAACCATTCTGTGCTAGATTTGGCATGCTGCCTGCATTTGCATACATGTTCTGTTTCCTGTGCCTCCTCTTGTCCCTTGTGCGAGAATCTAGTGTGCGATAGTGCTGGTCTGATTTACTGGTTGTGCTGTGATATTCTGTGCTGGACTGGCTTGTGTAGGAGGATCCGTCATCCAGGACCTCTGTGCTGTTGCTTCTTCTGGCTGGTGAGAGAGTGAATCTTGGCTTTTCAGGTTCGATTTCAGAAAAGAGCTGGGTTTGGGATTCCAAACTCCCACTGCGTTGCCTAAAGTGCTGAGGGGTTCCATCAGACCTAGAAACAAAAGATAACAATGTAAGCAGTGTTATAAATAAATACCTTAACTGTTTGCAATATAAAAATGTTTATGATGCCATTTTAAAAGCCAACTTTTTTAAGTACTGAGGCTAAACCGGGGTGTTCATTCTAATTGTATCCAGAAGATACTGGAATGATGGTATCCAGATGCAAGTTGACTCCTATCAGTAAAACCCAGTCTAATTACAGTGTGGAATTTGTTAACCCAGCATGGCTCGGTGCTCTCTCCAGACAACTCTCTTGCCCAGAATTGTCAGATGTTCATTTAATCCTATTCACTCTTCAATTTCCAATTTGTTTTATAATTAAACTGCAATTAAATTACTGATATACCTCATACAACCCCCTTTAACTTTATGAACCTCTACAACATTAAATGAACACTACATTATTTTTTTACAAATTGTTGAGTAAAGAAAATAAGAAGGCAGCATTTGTTCCTAAATCAAGCACATCAAGATTTACAGTTTTCCTCAGGACTTTATCATTAAAAGGAATCGGTTCCATTGGGCATGGAAGAAGATAGACAGATAACACCACTATGCAAGCACGATGCTGGAGGGCTTTTGGAATCATCCTCTTTAAGACGCATGTTTTTCAAATTGTGTTTTAATTATCCCCTACCGTAACTGACTGCTGCTGTAAGCATTGCGAGTCATGACTGGAGTTGGAGGCATGCTTCTCGCATCACGGGGCTGTCTTGCTGGAGTTTTGTAAGGACTGCTGTGTGTTGATAAGGCTTCTCTGTGATTATACTGGAGGGGTCCCTGCACATTGTCACCATCATTGTATCTGGAAGACATTTTACACATGGAATACATTTTGAGTCTTGTACGTCACAAAGCACTTTACAATGGTAAATGGTAAAAACAAAAGTAAAAAGGTAGATCTGCATATAAAACTAGGTCTATTTATTATTTTAAAAATTCTTATTTATTTTTAACTATGCAAAATCTAAAATAATTCCTGTCAGTCCTCTGAAAAAGTATTAGTTATTACTGTATGTAAAATCATATTTAAGGCATTTAACTATTAAAAAAAATGTTTAAAAACACAGTAGGTTTCACAGACTGCGGTTCCTGTGAAACACGCCACTCAAATGTTATCTATTTTACCAGACAGCTGGTAAGGCAGTGTTGTGTGTGTATGTGGTTTATTTGTTGCAGGAACATGCTGACTTCATTGTTTCCAGTTGTGAAACAGATGCTTGTCTAACCAGACATCCTGACTTTTTCAGAGAGAATCAAACGCTTTCAAGTCTCTAATGACATGGCAAATGCAAAGCTCAATCTCACCTTTCCCTGCCGTGCTGCTGCTCACAGGCAGAGGCTCTTCTCTGTGTGTTGTATTCCATTCCCAGAGACTGTGCGGCATGGAGCTTTGGAGAAGACTGAACGGATCTGGACCGGGGTCTCTGAGGCTCAAGAGAATCATCTGAGGGGAAAAACAACAAACCAATGTTAGATTGTGTGTGTAATTTTACTTATTAAAACGTAACAGTGTTAACCACAAGAAAAGTTTGTTAGACAATTTCATGCATTAAAACTAATTAATATTAAATGAAAATGTTTGTTTTATTCTAAAATCGAAACATTTTGCTGCACAATCCACTATGAGTGGAGCGAGTCCACTATCCAGGACTGAAGAGGTTATTTGTTTATCTAAATCATTAGGTACTGAAATAAAAAGACAAAAAGGCTCATCTCCTCCCCTACATTTTTCTGACAAGAACAAATCCTGAACTGTACACAAAGATTGCAGATAGAGGATCTTGCTGAGAACTGCCGCAGCTGGATTGTTCCCACAACTACGTTCAACACATTAATGTAAGTGGTGTTTGAAAACATTTGTAATTTGTATTTACCAAACATACCATCATCCAATGTGAGGCTGTCCGACAAGGAGCTGGTCTCTGAAGGAATCACATCATCTGAGGACAAAAAGGAAACAAAGTTACAAACTAGAAGACTTGATCAGCAGGTTTTCTGAATTAGTAGAGCCAGCATAGGCTAAGAGACATGAGGGCGAGTCTAGGTTCTGCAGTTCCACCAAGATAGGCATAATAGAAACCGGATTTGATAGCACAGTATTCAAGAAGTGTTACCTTGTAGTATGAGTGAAGCTCTTTGTGTGGGTTTCTTTCCAGATTTGATTCTGTATTCGTTGATTGCATTCTCAATCTCCTGCAGTCTTTTCACTGCATCATAACAGTTCTGCTTTCTTTTTTCCTCACGGTTTTGTAGAGTTCTGGTTCACTGGCCAGCTTCTTGGCAGCTTCCACAATTTTCTGTTGAAGAGCAAATCTACTCTCCAGGTTTTGCAAATCGGGATCCTGTTGAATAGAGGTGTGTGTGTTAAAGGAGTGCTGACCAAAGGAATCAAATCAACTTTTTTTTATCTCTAATTAGCCTTATTAACATTAATAGTGGTTCCCATTTAATACTGAGAATCTTTTGGTTGCTCAATTGTTGTGTTATTTCTGCATTTGCAATACCTTTTTTATAGGTCCTACTGTCTGATTAAACCAGTCCTAGACCACCAGAGTGAGTTTGAAATGCAACACATTATAATTAGGGAACAGAAAGCAGCAGAAACATTTTCATCTATAGTGTCTTATGCATATCCAAAAATAAGAAGCCCCCACTATTTACTATTGCCATCGTTGACACCTAAGTAAAGGCTGCAACACATAATATTCATTACATTGTAGATCTGGCAGCCATCAAAGTCAGCAATTGAATGGACTTTTTAGAAAATTAGCTAAAATGAATGGAATACCTCTTCATTTGGTAAAGAATCATCAAGTTTAAAAGCTGTGCCAATTCGACGTCTTACAGTTGGAGTTTTGTCCCCTGTTGACAATGGATACTCCTTTGGCAATTTACCAGTCAATTCCTAAAACAAAACAAACAGTTTCATTTATTTTAAATCTACATGAAATACATGACAAGCTCTAAGCGATAAGTAATAAGGTTTGCTATAAAACGATGGAATACTTACTGCTTCCCTCATGCAAATTTTCTTGAGTTCTTCTATTTTCTGAGCAAGAATGTCTTGTAGAGCCTTTTCCTTTTTCTTGAGTTCTGATATTTTCTCTTTCTTTTGATCCTCACTGACCTCTGAATCTTGGGAACCTGAAAGGTTAAGCGATACTGTTGCAGCATATTGCTCTTTTGAATTTACTAAGAGATCAATATTATGGGTATATTTTTTCATGTATTTTATTTAAATCCTAACCCCCAAGGACATTCCTACTCAAAACAGCTTAAAAACATAAGAAACCTGAGACAACACTGGTTTTAAAATGAATTAGGCAGGTACTGGAGTTTCTGTTCCATAATTCATTTGCTATGGTGCTGTTAGATGCTGAGCAAACACATTTTAGGGGACTCTTGAATGATTTGTGACTTCCAGCAAAGCCCCAATGAGATAAACCAGAAGGAGGTAGTAGCAAAAAGCTAGAACTAAAAATGTAAAACGTTAAAATGGTAAAGACTTCCAAATCATACCTCACATGAACATGGCAAATATTGACTGTGAAAAATTCTCTTTAGCATTATGTCTTTATTACTTCAGACATTATAAGCTTTGAGGACAAAATCGAAGTGCATAGGTTGTCCTCCATTTAAACAATGACTTACCCGAGGAGATCAGACTGCCACTGCTCGCCATGATGAGTGGATTCTTCCCTCCAGGTTGGTCAGTTTTGAAATCTTCGGGCACCTATGTCTGTCAGGTCCATTGCGATATCTCCCAAACTCCTTGCTGATGGAATTTTTGCCTACCGAAACAAAAACAATCTTTCTTTCTCAAATCACCCCCAACAGGTTACAAGGATAGCAACCACTGATTAATCACACTAGTACTTCAAAGTGATGAGATGTCTTTCACTGCTTGTTACAGGCAGTTCATTCCTTCCCTTACTTTTTCATGTTTATAGTAATTTACAATCTCTCTACCATGTGTGTATTCCAAGCAGAGCTCAGAAAGCTAACATGATGTAATTCTCTCAGTATTAACAGATGTAAAATCTACTGTTTTATGTCATTTAAAAAAAAATGTATTCTAATTGTTTTGATTCCAAAACTAAGAACAAAGACTTGAGGTGATAATCAAATGTACTTATATTAATTACATGAGGACACAAATGGTGTCTGCTTAATAAAGGTAGCCCTAAGTGTTACAATTGTATCACATAATGCAACAATATGAGAAAACTGTTAGAAAACTAATGCAATTAAAAGTAAACTTATAAAACCACTAATTTTGATAGCACTCCAACCAGAAACAGTGAAAACTAGGAAGCAACAGCTGAGCTAAGACTGGTAACTTACTTTGCTTTGCTTTCTGTCCAAGTAAAACTGATGTTGACTGATTGCCATCACCCAGATGGTCTTAATCAGAGAATGGTTTGCATACCATGTGTGGATCACTAGTCCAGTTTGTCCAAAAGTACGTTTTGAAACGGTTCTTCTACAGAGAAAAAGGGAAAGGTGTTTTAAAATTCCAGACAGGAAATCACCAGTTAATAAACACACTGTGACTTCAATCCCCTCTAAATGCAAAGGGCAAAGGTAAATGTTTTCAAATAATCATCACATTCAACAGATTACTTGTTTAATGACTGAACTATCAATTAGTTAACAATAAATTCCCAATAAGAATATTATTATTATTAGCATGTTCTGTAATATAAATATTTCAGTATAATTTTGTATTTTCCATATTAAAAGAAAATATGTTGACATGAAATGTTCAACTACTGACATCCATAATCCTGATAACAGCAAGTGTGCAAACACAAATATATATCTATGAAGATATCAGATTGACAAACAGGAACAATCAATCGTGATCATGGGTACTTCTCTTTTTTATTCAACAATTCACATCTGATAAATTAGACATTTCTCAAATGCATTAACCAACACTATGCAAAGGTATGCATGGTTCATTTCATAACACTTTCCTTTTATGAGGCATGCATGTTCAGGGTTAAAACAGTAGAGTAAATTAAATCAAAACAACATCAGTAAAGTAGGGAAGCTGAATAATTATAGTCCACAGTCACTAATTGCAATTCCTCTACTGGGTTCACTTTTATTTCCAAAGAGTATAAAAATAGATTTGTAGCAGTGATATTTTTAATAGGCCTTTTAAATCATTCTCTGTTGTTCCCCGAATGTTATTGTAGCTTTTTTTCTTTTAAACTTTAAAATGGTTCACAGATGAAGTTTTAACAAGCCTCTTAGTGGTTGGCTCAGGAATCCCTTTCTTTTTTTTTGATAACCTGGCACCTCTCACCTGTGTGGGTCGTTGACTTCTACAGCAAACTTCTTCTCACGGAAATACAGGTTCTCAAGTTGCTTCCACTGGTACAACTGTGGGAGACAATACAAAAGGGAATGGACGATTATAGAAAATCGAGCTACTGGTTTATAGGCAGGGTTTCAGTTTTAATACTTTGTTTTTAATAAAATAAGTACCTGTTCATATACTATGAACAGCTAAAACCTTCACATATACCCTCTGTGCCTTGCTATGGAAAGAAAACACGTACGTTTATATTGTACTTATGATCAATACATTGTTTATGTTCATAAAGGTGCTGAATAGCTTTAGGACAAGATAGTTCATTCAGTATTTAAAAGGACAATGACTCATAATACACATACATAGGACATTCAATTAAATACACTTTCAGTAACACTACCAGAACAGGCATAAAACACATGGCTAGCACTGCCCAGCAAGTGTCTTTCAAATCTAATGAGGCGTGAGGACACACCAATTTACATGACTGCTACAGTAGTAAAAAAAAAAAAAACCCTCTGATGCTCTGTATTAATGCTGCTGTTCTACTGTTAATGAGATCTGTGTCTGCCTGTCCACCAATTGACACCTTTGCATCCAGCGACTGCGCCAAAGTGTGAAGCACACCTGTTGGGTACACCTTATCTTCAATTTACAAATTCTATCCAATTAACTGCAATATAAAGTGGGTGTGTGTTTTACAAAAAAGAAAAAAAAGTGGTTTTGCAAAACCATCATCAAAATGCAAAATTTAATCAAGATAAAACAATCATGAATGTTTTTCTTTTAACACTGAGGGATCTGGAAAGGATGTTACTTTGAATCAAATCAGCATTTTCTATGTGGTTGTTCACACCAGTTACTTATTAGGAAATTCACAAAACTAATAACTAAAAATGCTATGGATAGACTGTCATAACTAGATGAATTACCTCTTTTACATATTAGGAATCGTGCTTCTACTTAAACTGTTGGTTATATTCTAACTTTTTTTCCTTCCCATTTTATGGTTATCTTCTACATAATTATTAATGGAAGTTAGCAAAATACAGCACAATTGTAACCTTACAAAAACTTCTGCTTTTAAATAAAAATATACACATGTTTTAACATACAGTAATTACTTTTACCAATACCTAAAAACACAAAAGATTAAGAATCAGTCACAGAGAGTTCAAATCAAACAAAACACACACATATAATTAATAGATCAAGATCCATATCTGATTCTTTGTATAGGTTCTGTACAGAACAAGGGTGGTGTTTCTCAAGGCTTAAAGGCAATTCTTTACGTCCAACTTTTTAAAACATTCTATACATCCAGTGATAATGACAGACTACAGCTAGTCTTGTTCATAAATGTATGGCTACTGAAAATAAATTTAAGAAAAACGATGTGTTGAAAATACAGTGCTCTTTTGTTAAGCTTACCCGATTCTTTTCTGCCAAGTTCTTGATTCCTTTTCTTTTTATTATAAATCCTTAAGTGTCTCGTCAAGGGAGCACATATGATTGAATTAACACATGAAAATCCACTAGATAGTTTCCCACAGGACTGAAGCTGCCATGGACAATACTCTCTGCTGTCTGGTTTCAGAGATTCAGCCTTGAAGGTGTAGCAAGTTTCACTGAGCTCCACTAGCCCCACCCACCACCTACTCACAGTGACATCACATGCTCAGTCAACACCCTTGCTGGTTCCCACCCCCCTGAACAGATACGAGAAACTTTCCACCTTTTTATAGTAAGAATGTTAAACTGACCTTAAATGAAAGAACAAGGCATTCTAGCCATTTATAAACATCAAATCAAACTTTAAAACTAAGGACATTCCTTCTTGTGAAAGCTGGTAACTGGTTTGTATGACTTCATTTGAAAAACCAGTTTCACAGGTTATACTGAAAAATGCTTCACTTCCTGGTATCCATTTACTTTTCCCTTAACAGGCAAGTTAAATGCACCTTTTCATATTGTTCATGAAACCTGAACTACTAGTGTTGGATTAGTAAATTATCTTATTGCAGTTTAGAATTTTATTAATACATCATGGTGTTCTACTTACAGTATTTGCCACCCCTACCCCCTCCTCCTCCTCCTCCATTAAATTGGTAAAAAAAAAAAAATCACAATTGTTTGTTTAGTGTCTGTCCCACTAAGAAATGTCTGAATGCTTCTAGCAGTCATAAGATGTACTTAACAGGAACTAAGTGTTGTCTTGACAAGAGCAACAAGATGAAACTGAGCACTCCTGCCTCTGGATCTGGGGTCTCAGGCGCCCCTGAAATTACAAATCAATTATCTACGGGGCAACATTAACGTTCCTTTCATATTTTAAAACAAACTGTTCATCGCTTGTCAAAAATGGCAATAGAGAGACACCCCCTTCTGTCCAAAGCACAAAACACACTGCTTCTCATTCAAGATTGCTGTTGTTTTATTTGAGATCAGTAGCCATCTCCATGCTTCTGAATAGGCAAGGTCAAAAGAGAACAACATAAATTAATGGGTTTGTTACACTAGCAAAACATTTATCCAATTCAATTGATGAGTCAAGTGTGACAAAAAGGTTTCAGTGTTTTTTAAAGAATGTAAGGGATGTGTCACAGTTCCCAGGCTAAGAGGACTTTCGTGTGTGTGCAATCGTTAGTGCCAATTGGATGAAACAGCTTCATTGATTTAGCTGAGTAATTAATCATCCCTCCAGTCTTGCAAACCTTGGCAGTGACACCATGAGGAATTAAGCATTTCTTTTCTATTGTTACTTTGCCAGCTTTTATGGATGTCCCTTTTATTCAAACTAAGACAAAAGGACCAGATTTACTAAAGTTTTTATTTCAGCAAACTTTACACCACTGTAAAAACTAGACAAACTACTCTCAACTTTAATTTAAAGAATCATATTTGCACTTAAGTTGTTTAATAGTGTAACAGTAATAATTATTTTTTCCAGTTGGGTACAAATTTAGCAAAGTATACCCAGGCACAAGGCCTCCATATACAAAAAAAAAAAAAGTGAAAACACCTAAAAATGTTAAGATGATTTTTCACAGTTGCAGTATGTAAAATAAATATTAGTCATCTATAAACAGTGTCTAGACTTCTAAACAAACCAGTGGGCCTCGGGAAAGTGTAACTAAAACACATGACATAGGTAATAAAACAAGGAAAACGCAATATCAGATGACACTCCGACACATACTAGCTGATACTTTCCCTCCAATGTACTGGGTTCACGGTCTACATGTTGTGAAGAATGTTTGTCTAAGGTTCACATGGGCACCAGGCAGCCCACTAATACAATTCCAAGTCTGGTACACTTCATGATATTTATTGTGGGTTGAGAAGTGATGCTGATTGGTTATTTTAAAGTCCTTTTCAATGCTGCATGGAAACTTCAAAAGTGCTATTTGGACATTAACTTGCTAATACCAACTAAACCTAGTTTTACAAACTATTAATTCAAATAACTGTCAAGCCAACATTAATAAGAAGATATAATAGGTTGTGTTTTTTTTTTGTTGCAAATATTAAAAGTCTATGAAGTTCTAATATAAATTTTAAAGAAAAACAAGGGGGGCTGAGAGATACGCAACACTACATTGTAGAAACACAGAACTAAGCTTTTCCTTCACTAAGGGACTTTTTTCTGATCATCATTGCTCAAATGATCGCCCGTTTCCCTATAAAATGCATGTGTTTCTGATGCTCACGAAACGAATATTCATCCAAGTCCCCCTTTTTCATCTGCAGAGATAGTTCTTTTCCATGAAAACAAACCCATGATCTAAAAAGGAACATGCTTATTTGGTGGGAGTTCTTATCTTGACTGATATAATGTGCAGTGGTTTCCTCATGCTTTAAATATCTCCTGGAATACAATGTGCTATGCACACCCCTGTACTGTATGTACAGCAACGTGTTGAACCTTTCAGTATCACAGACTAGTTAGTCACAAAGTTATTGGGGGCCCAAAAAGAACGATCTGCCGATCACTTCAGTCTCCGCTGCTGCCAAACCTGCACTTTTAAAAGACCTACATTCACAATAAACAGAAAAGCTCTCAAATGTCCTTGGGCAGTTTGAAACACATGCAATCCCAGCAATAAGTTTAAATGTTTAACATTTACCCGCATGTTAAAATGAAGGTGATTTAAGGCAGCACTGCTAGATTATGATTGCTTTTTTGTTTTTAATAAACTCAAGGAAGAAATAGTAACCTAAAACATTCACAAGTAATACTTCCTTTAACTGTAATCTAGTAATACTACCTCAAACCACCCAAAGCACTCAGGAATTAATCTCTCAGAGATACACATCACTGTGCATTCTGTAGAAGAAAAAAAAACTCTATCTATATCTATAGCTAGTATATATAGTGGCCACTTTGTCTTTACTTCCATGTTTTGTTCTATAAATGACACTTTGTGTTTCTTGCCCTTATCATAATTTTCAGCAATTGACCACAGTTCCATTTCAGTGTTAAAAATGCACAGATATAAAATTGACAGGATCGAAAGGGCTTCATTGTATTTTCAAGAACCCCAGGGCCACATTCAAGATGGGCATATATGAAATCTAAAGGTTTAATTAAATATTAGAATTTTTAATTTATTGTCGTGATTAGTGTTCTCAAATTATTATTTTTTTTAAAGAAATGTAGAGTGCCCTATTATTTTACACCTGATTCTCAGCAATTAAGAATGTCCAATTATGTTCCCTCACCACAGCGATTCCTCACACAAAACTAGGAGAACTGAAGGATCAATGGGCTTCCTCCGATCCCACAACCAAGCCAAATTTCCCCAGTTACACCCCGAGCTCGAGAGCAGATGTCACAAGTTACTGACCTCTGGAGGACAAAGGCCAGCCCTGCGTTTGTCCGCCTGAGCTCACCAGAAGCCTGGACAGAAGGGTCCACTGCAGCATGATGAGGAGAAACAATTCCTGACTAACTTGTGGGAGCACAGAGCCAATGCGACGCTCCCCGTGTTCTCTATATTTTAATGAAGAATAAATGAGCTCTCAAGGACATGCATTTGTTTTCTTTTATAGAATTGAGTAAAATGTGTTTTAGATTCGCTTTGTGTAGGAGACAATTCTGAGAAATGTGACAGAAAGACCCACTCTTATAAACACTAAGTTCCCCACCCAAGCTTTCCACCCTCTACCAGTGTAACTGACTTGTATTACTTGATCAATTGTTTCTTCTCTGTGAGAAAAGTACACAGAATGACATACAGCTTTGCATAATTAGATTACCATGCTGTGAGCAAGGCAGAGGGTCACTGGTAACAAGGCTACTGAACTTAACAAGAAAATAAATCAATATTCTGAACCAGGTGACAGCTCATTTTATCTTGGTTATTGCTAGGTGGCAATAAATCAAGTTAAGTTATTAGTCAAAATGTCATAACAATAAGGCAAATCAATTGCATTTTAAACAACAACAACATTTCAATCTGTTTTCACAAGCGTATTAAAGGAAAACAAATGCTTTTTACCCTGTTACTGACACACACCTTCAGTAACTCCAATGTGGCAGAGATTCCTGCTGTGCACACCTTGAAAACCATGGCTTAGAAAAAAGACAGTGCTGTATTCATGCTTTGGCCAGACAGATGGGTTTCTCCTTCAGCTTTTAAACTACGCATTGCCCATTGACTTTTATTCAGCAATGAGCACGGCTACCAAGACTGCAGTCAGGCAAGTAGCAAAGCTGTAACAGGGTCCATGTGTGGATGTTTAAGATGACAATTGTACCTGAATCAAGGAGCAACAAAATTATACTGGCCTGTATTGCGATTAAGACTTCGAAGGACAAGCATTACTTGACTTTAGAACACCTGCAGAATCACTATTTTATACAGTAAGTTACTAATAATATATACATTTTTTCTTTGTTGATAATTTACCTTTCTCGGTTTGACCTTGTCTTGTAAATCGTACTGTCCAATTCCTTTATAACTAATCCCAAGCCACCAAGGTAGTCCCTGTTTATCCTGCAAAACAGAAATAATAGCTTCAGATGACAGTCATCCAAAGGGTTCAGAAAAGTGGCTTCTGCAATAATTAAAATATAAGCAGTAAGTAGCTTCTACATTTTTGTTTGTATTTATATCCATGATTATAGATGCACATACACAGTAAGCTGAGCGAATCATCCTCAGTTCATTCTAAAAAAGAGAAAGTTGCTACAACAAATAGCCCTTTATGAATACAGCTAATAAGAATAAAGCGTTCTTACCTTTACTTCATAATAATGCACACCATAAGTGGGAAGGGACTCCACTAGAGTTAAATACCTTTAAAACAGGAAGAACAGGCTACAGTTACTGTAGAATACCCACTAGCACAGTTACTTCTCCTACATTGATTAACACTTGCACACTGTGCTTCTATCTGACTTCGCGGTCAAGGCACTCTAGTTTTGAGCTCTGGGATTATGCCATTAAATACATTTTAATCAATAGCCTGTCAAGGTAGCCTGCCTGATGAAGATGCTTAGGTGTAGCTACCTGGCATTAAAGAGTTGTATCCACGCTCAGTAGACACAGCTTTTGTATCTCAGTTGTGTCGTTATTTTTCCAGGAACAGGGATCAGTAACCTTCTGCTTCCGCTAATTTCCACTGACTAATCATTCCACCGATTCGTTTTCTTTTAATCCCACCTGTACAGTTAAGACATCTCTAAATAATTCTGTCACAACTAAAATGACCACAGCCTGTGACAGGTTGGGGAGATTGAAAGCTGCAGTAGACTTGACTTACTGTACAATTGCTTGTCCACGGGTTATACCTTTCAGCTTCTTGTAATGCTCAATCACTCTGTCTTCACTGCAGAAAGAAAAAGAATACAGTTTGAATCTTGACTGCACGACACCACCGTGTCCACAATATCACAAGGATGTTGCCCGAGACTGTGCAAGCAAAGGTGATTTTGCTTAGAAATTCCCTGTTGTTCATCTGCAATCCATCAGCTCTGCACAACAAGCAGGCACTTATCATGCACAGCCATGGAGAAAATACTGTCTGCCTCACTGTCCTAGCAATTTAGAGTACATCGTACTTGTCTGCTTTTATCCTTCCACTGCAGAATGGATCTCCTCTGCAGATGTTTATTGAAGCATACACAGTTCTAAACTCCAATCTAGCAATCGATCCAGCACTGACGGTTTATATTCTAGTACATATTAGATGGATGGACCTTTAAATTATCAGACTATCTCAATTTAGATCCCCAGGCAGACACTCTGCCAAGTGGGGCTTTTTTTAATTAACACTGAAGGATAGAATTGATGAGGCAAACACCATCTCACCAATTTGGGTCTCTGTGCAACAGGAACAGAAGGAGTATTTAAAGATGTTTTGGTTATAGTTAACTGAAAACAACTCTGTTTTATTTTTATTTTTTTAATTATGAATTTTATGGCCATTAAAAGAAAAGGGACTGGCGACTACTACCTTGTCTTGCCAAATGAACACAACTAAACTAATTTCAATTTAGCCACATTAAAAACCAACCTCCACAGATAAAAAGTCACAATCAATTACTGTATGTAGCTTTTGCCGCCATGAGAAAAAAAAACATTCTTTCATCATACATTCATTCAACAAACAATATTTGATTCACAATACTAAATGGTACAATAAGTATTTGTTTAACAAAGCCATCTCACATGAAAAATAAACAAGTACCGGTGTACAGTGCCTATATTTCTTCACAATCCAGCTGTAATATAATATTAAGCATCATAAAGTTCATGGACACGTCAGAGTGTGCACAACAGAACACTCAAACTGTACAAGTCATAGAGGTGCTGTCTTTATATTGGAGAACCTGACCTAGATGCTTTAAAAAACTGCCAGCGAAAACAGCCTGCAAATCACTCATCATAATGTCATTCACCACGAATTGCTTGCAATTCCTGGATTTGTTACCCTTCAGCAGAAAACAAATATGGACCTATCCCTGGGACTTCTCTGCTTACCTTGGGAATGCTTCTTGTAGGTGGCCCTTTCTGTAAATAATACTCAGTGTAATACGATGTAGGAGTATGCTAGTGTGCTATACAACAATGTTATAAATGTATATTAATAGCCATACACGTGATGGTAATAAAGTACCTACCAGTAAGCAAGTGACGGATGTTCCTTCAAAACTTTGGTAGGAAGAGCTGGCAGTTTCTTGAGATCTGCTCTTGCACTTTCATTACTGTAATCAAGCAAATCATTTAGCAATTAACAGGAAAGCAAAACAAGGCTTTTTGTATTAAATCTAAACATATTGCAAGTGATTGTATTTCTGTACAGTAACTATTTGAATTAGTATCCACTTGATGGAAATGGAAACCATAAATAACCATCAGTTATTTATAGGACCTTCTGTAATGACAATTCTATACAGTGAGTGCAATAAACTGTAGTTTACTGAAGTTCAGCTGGAAATATAAACCACCTTCTTCTTAATTATCACAAATAAAAAGAAATGAAAGAGAAGGTGAAATCGTGCCTGAAAGACAAAATAGGTATTCTCGTCACCTAAGACATAAAAGTTAAATGTTTATTATTTAAAGAGACACCCATGATGACAATACATACTGCATAGCTGGTTACGGTGTAATATTAATTCAATAAACCTTTAGTTACAATAACATACTCTACACAGCTCATCTCTCGAGCCTGCTATTTACTGTAGTGCTGTTTTGATATGGAATGAAGGCAGCTCATCTTAAATACGGTTTGTTGTTGGCACACACGTTTCTGAATTTTTATTAATTTGCTTCAATGTTTTCTACAAGTACAGCAGACTAGGCTTTATGCATGCTCAAACCTGACAACGCCAAGCAGACTTTGTTGTGTTAAAGAAATGTCTTCAAGCATGCTCATGATAAACAATTCCGTGTTTAAAACACACACACACACACTCACTTTTATGTGATTTAATCTTCACGTGTGGCTTCTTGATTATTCTTTACTTAACTCAAGCCAAATATCTCCACATATTGAATATCTCAAAACTGTCATCTCTTGAGTGAATACTGTGCGTGTTCAAACATGTTAGAAATATTTAAAAGGTACTTTCAGTACTGGTACACCATAGCTAGACACAAGGAGAAGAACCAGGTAACATTGTCGCAACCTAAACAAAACTAGTTTTCTTTATTTTACGCATTAAAGTAGTAGTTTTATAAACAGATGTTCTCAAAATATATCTAGATTTTCTCCACAAATGACCATTTATGGGTTGTTTTTTAAAGTCAACGTTATGTCAATACTGGGATTATTGGGGTCCTGTATTAATTTATCCACACTGAGTAGATACTTGTGTGCAAATTGGTAGGTACTTTAGGCCTGTGTTTGCTTCAGTCAGTATATACAGGGTTAAAAACAGCAAAATAAAACATAAGGCTTATGTCAATGTCAAGTGCTAGACATAGTACACAGTGACTCACTAATCATACAACATGGGGAAAAGCCATGTGCCACTACAAATTACGATAAGAGTTCATATGACATAGCTTATATTAGCCCAGCCATTCCATGGGCACAAATTGGCCAAAGAAAGCCTCCATAACAGTACTTAGACTCAAATAACCTCAATATCAAAAACTAGAGATTCTGGCGATGGTTCTGGTGAGTGAGTATCTAACTAAACATGCAGGGTGGCAAACATACAAACTTATACCTTTGCTGGGTGATAATTTGTAAGCAGTTAAACCAAGTTTACAGACGCAGAAATGTCCCTGCTCCATTAACATTGGTATACAGTAGTCCATCGGCAGTATCCGACTGCAGTGGGACCAGAGTCAGGGCGGATATTTAGAAAGTCGGAAAAATGAATCCTGTTTTAAATACGATCATACACAGCTGTAATAATTACTATAGACACACAATTATTGTATTGAGATCCAGCTTTTATTAGGGAGCTCCCCTAAATACCTTGTTTAGAAAGATACAGGGTATTAATGCTTGTGACAGGGTAGCCGTCTGCCGTGTGGGTGCGTGCATTCGCTGCTGAGTGACAGGCAGGAGATCGAGACGGAGGTTGAAGTTGATATGCCCCACAGGTGAACAGGATTTATTTACATATCAACACACTGAACAGCTCACGTGACACTGACAGCAATGGTAGTGCATGGAGTACATCCAACACAGTGTACGAAAACTTTGGTGGGATCTACAATCTGTGAACCAATCTATTCTGTTCAATAATAAACTAACTCTGGCTACTCGCCTGGCCGTCGGTGGTTTGGACTTGCTTACTCCCTCTTCGGTACCCACCCTGGTTCTGGTTCTCTCTCACTCACTCACACTCACACACACTGGGCTGAAGAGCTTGATCATGGCAGATAAACAGTTAGGATATGTGATGGGCGGATATACGACAGATTACTGTATAACATTTTGCATTCATGTCAATAACGAGGCTAGTAAAATGCATCTAAAAAGCACAACCTTAAGAAAATGTTCATCATTCTACACTAAATTCAAAGTTTACAGCCCTGCAGTAAAACATGCAGAACATGGAACTATTTAAAATAATCTCCAAAACTGTTTCATGGTAATAGGAGGACACTACTTACCATTATTGTGGTTTAAGTACTACTGTATTATTCAGCACAGGGATTATGGATTTGCTGCGATTGCAATCCAGCGAGTACGTTTAAACAAACGGTTTCTTTATTCAGAATGTGTTTATGAGTGTTGTGATGATTGGCCTCACTGTAGCATATGCCTGTCAGCTATCTGGAATTCATTACAATGTCTGTGTTATGTTACAGCAGCCCGTGGTTTTCAACACACTGGCAAGTGAATAAAAGTAATGTGTCAGCTATATTACTAATGAAACAACCTCCTCCAGTAGAACACCACTTGTCTGGGAAAGCTCTGGGTGCTTCTATTCTTGCTGTTGCTTTTTCATCCCTAATTTTCTGCAGTTTATTTAGTAAGATAAAGGACGATACATTTCTCACACCACAGTCCCTGTCGCATGACTTCCAGACTAGCCCGGTGGACCAGGAACCAGGAAGTGGGACAGAGATAAGATCTATGCAGACCTTAACCATTATCTTTGGTTTAAGATAATGATCCAATTTATAGTGAAGGTTTGATTTTGTATAATAAACTTTCATTATCAATGTTCCCTTTAGGGCTGCTTTAAAAGTCCTGCCGAGTCTAGCAAAAAAAAAAAAAGGTTGAAAATGCAAGCCAGTATCTAATTCCATGCTTTGAATCCACAATCAACAAAATAGCTCATAGACTAAGCAGTAGCCAGTGGTTAAATTGTTCATGATTAAAAGAAAAAAAAAACACATTTTACACCAGAGATAACCAAGTTGAAACAAAATCAAATCGCCATAACCTTTCATATCAATATATATAGTTATATAAATTATGTCTCAATCCTAAAATTCTAGATGATGCTAAACTTTTGGCCATAGCTGTACAATGACACAATGTTGACCCAGTCATCAATATTAACTGGGTTGGTTTCATTTCAAGGGAGCAACAATAGCTGTGGCTAGCTAAGCTTTCCATCATTGTTCTCTCTTCTGTGTAGTCCATTCAGCTGTTGGAGGTCATACAAATCGAATGAAACGGCTTTTTAACGAAGCCACACATTGGGGGACCATCAGAGGATCAAGTGACAGAAAACGTATACCGTTGGTGTACGCATTCCAGCAAACCTGCTGTTTACACAGTCCGACACCAAACAGTTGCAGGCAAGTATTTAGTGCTCCACAAACTACAGCAGGCAAAATTCCATCATACACACTGTGGCCAGGGCAAAAACCTGGAATGTTTCAAACTGGAACTGCAGTGCTATTTATATTCGGTGTGATTATTCCCCAGAAATGTACAAATCAAATTCTGATTAGGTATTTTAATGAAAATAAATGTAACTTACAATATCAAGTTACACACCATAATTTTTTTTTTGCACTAGGGTATTTTGCATAGGTACATTTCTCAAAAAAAAAAAGCAAAAGCCATTAGTAAAACATTAACAAACAACTTTGACCTTTTCTGCTTGTTTGTTCAATGAGACATTTCTAACTAACTCTTTTATACTAGGTTCATATTTTCCAGAAACACTCTCAAGCAGGTTACACGGTACAACTCAATAAGAGCAATGTAGTAAAGACGGTAGGTTGAAAAGAATTCACGGGTAAAGCTATTGCATTGTGAACGTGAGTGTCAGAACAGTTTGGTGAACTAGCAGCTCGCTTACACACACCAGCTTCAATGCAACTGGCAGGTCAAGTGCGTGAGGGTGAGGCCCCAAAACGGCAGCTGCAGAAAAAAGGACTGCATTGATCGCCTCAGTAAGGCAGCTGACACACTTTATCTTGCTTTGCATAAATTAACTGTTTTCTCATCCAGTATTGTTGCTGGCTTGACATATCATTACACACACGTAACGCTTTTATAGAAAGAAAAGAAAAACAAAAACTATGGTTTTCCTCAATTTAATAATACTGCTAGCTACCACCTCCACCATTGTGGATCTGGAATCTGTTCTTCAGTTCTTCTCATACATTGAACCACAGGCTTCACAAACACGTTTTGTATCATCATGGAGATAATTTGCAGATAGAAATGTAAAGGAGACCCTACTTCTTCATAATATCAACACACCGCAATACTTTTGGAATTAAAACATCACCACATCGTTAATTAAACGAACCAGCAGTAATTAATAAAAAAAAAAACAAAACAGTGAAGTTCAAATATATTTAAACAAACATCATAGCTTACCTTACATAGTCTCCTTTTGATTCCTGCACATTAAAAAAAAAAAAAAAATGCGTTTCATAAATTGTGGTTACTGCTTCAGTACTACAGCATTAACTTTCGTTGAAATAATTCCTGAATATACCGGTATAGCGAGTTTCTGTTTTAACTTTGTAATTGTCAGAACGGTAAACTCGTTAAAAAAAATTAAAAGTAGCTACTGTAATTTAAGGTACAGAAACTCTATCCAAAGGTTAACAGTTGTTGATAAGGTTCGACCAATAAGCACCTTGGATTTTCCTGCACAACTACCAATTAACTCCTCCCCAAGAAGCAAAACAAAAAAGAAAGTCATGGGATACATGCAGCGAAGTACAAAGCTTTGAGGTTTTTTTTTTTTTATTGTTGAGCATACAACTACAGACGTTTCCATAGGTTCATATTTAAATATCACACACTAAATAAGCACTCATAAAAGCAGTGCACACAGTAACAGATCGATTAGCTTACAAGAAAAGGTAAATGTTATATCCAGGATGCATGTATAAAAATTTGAATTGAGTGCAAACATAATCTCATCTCGAAGCACAAATGTTACAACTTGAGTTTCAATTGGCCTCGACTTACACTGCAAGTTACAGGTTGCATGATACATTCTTTCTAACTAAAAAAAACTATAGGAAAAACAACAACCCCTTACCTGCAAGGTGTACGCAGCTAATTTAAAGACCGTTTCACTTTCCACTTCTATGTCCTCCTGTGTACAAAGAAAAGCCGTAAGAAACACAAATCCAAAATGAAATTAAAAAAAATAAAACCTCGGAGACGTTCCCACTCCCGTACTACCTTCAAGTTCCACTCAATTTCAGACACGACTAACTCCACACAGAAAGGGGAAGAGTTGGAATAATGTAAATATTAATATAATACACGCAGCACGCAACAATCGATTAAAAAACAAAACAGAATACAATTTGTAAAACGTTCATAAGAATAACATAAACTGAGGTGGAAGTTTGAAGATAAGTTATTAATAACTGTAATTAAAACTCAGTCGTATGCCATAACACCCTCCCTCTCCAATTTGGTATATCTTGACAGAGCAGGTTTGACGATATTCAGTTCAGTCTAACTCTCTTCCCCAGAAATACAATTCTTCAATTCAATCTCCTGGAGAACGGGTGCCTGTAGAATATAGTTATAATATATTCCACCGGAAGTGTGTTTGGTCTTTCTTCAGGTGTGGATAGATAGAATATTAATGGGCTGCTGTATCAGTTCCAGTGCACATGTAGCCTACATACATATCTACTTCTGAGGTAACATAGGAAGAAAAAGTTAACATGTTCTAACTATGCATTCTCTTTAAAATGCGTATTTATTGATAAAGTATACTCTCATAAAATGTTATCACGGTTAGCATGGTATTTTTGCAGTTTTTGGTCATACTATATAGGCATTTACCATAGTTTACCATGGTTTGCTATGTAACAAGGTTGCTAGCTAGTTTTCCTTTGTTCATAATCTTCACAGGGAATAAAAAAAAACATTAGCACTAGGAAATGTATAGGGCTTACTGCAGTACTAACTCCATATAATTGTATTTTACCGTTAAAATCATTACAGATCCAGAAGTTCTGGTATGTGGTGGAACTTTAATGTGCAATATTCACATCAAGCATATGTACAATTTGTTGTTTAAAAAAAAAATGCTGTAAAACATTAAGACACCCAAACCAAACCCATCACACCCCAATCATGACAATTGCCCATTCTATCCATTTACATTTATTACATTTTTATTTTATTTTTACTTTACCCAAGTAGTCATAAAGTACTGCAAATCTTTATCTTTATCTGGTTATAACACATTCCGTTTCATTTTTCTTGTCATACCTTTCTGACAGAAAATTGTCACTAATGTGTTTCAGTGTGACTCAAGGCCCTTTTCCACGTCAATGATTTGAAATAAAAGTAGCAAGGAATGCCTCTGCGAGATTATTTGAATGCCTGTAGGCATTGGGTTTCTGTTTCTTCAGTGGCAGAATATAACAGTTTGCATTCCCATTTTTCAGGAAATAGTGTTAGTAATATTATTGTAAGTCTGTATATCACGCTGCTGAATCGGGTCCATGATATTATTTGAATTTAATGGGGTTTGTTTAATAAAAGCACGCCATTTATGCATTAGATTTGTAAATATAATGTAATGTAAGCTAATGTTGTTCTCGTGTTCATAACGTTGCCTACAGGGAAGTGAAATGTTTTGGTTTTCTTTGGCCAACCCATACCTTGAATTATCAAGAGTTATTAATAACTGGATATTAAAGTTACATGCATTTTAAATAAATCACAGGTGAAACAAATTTACATGGAGGAATGCTTAAATCATTGTGACCATCAGTTTTAGCAAGAACGTTCTATGTAAGCACTTTTTGTTATAGGATCTGAAGGAGAAAAGCAGTGAATTAGCTTGGTGGGAAATGCGGACCAAGAAAAATATTTGGTGGCCAAGATTAACATTTTTAAAATCATTTTAGGCAAAACCATGAACTTAATATTGCAGGTTGACATGTTCTTCTGTGGACACAGTAGAGTACAAACTACAAACCCACTTGCCAAATAAAAAGCAACACCTTTGATCATTTCATCATTTTGTACCCAACTGCACCAAGACGTTTTGAGAAATAGTAGTAGTTTTTATTTGGTTGTTTATTTGTTCCTTTGACTAATCTGGGGAGTATCTTGCATAATCAGAGACCAGTGTGCTGTAATAATTCCCCATGGCTGTTGTGCACACTGCCAAGTGCACCAGAGCTGATGGGCTCCTGAGAACAGAAGGTTGGTTTCCATTTAAAAAGGAAAGTTGTTTTCAAATAACAAATCTCTGCTTTCAGAAGCAATAATTACCTTACCTCGCTTTGTCCTGATGTCTGTAATAATAAGCTTTCCACAGTTTAATGAAATTACCAAATAAACTGCTTGTGAGTTTGTAGTCTACAGCTGTATTTAGGCTAGCACTGGTAATACCACTAAATTGCAGGTTGGCTGAATTAATACATAGTTCGGGGTTTTCCAATGTTTTGTAGAAAAATGTAAAAACAAAACAAAAAAGAAGTCCCTACCATGTACTGTATGTGGTATTGTTGAGGATTACAGAAGTATTTAGTGTTTTAAATGGGTGAATTCATTTTAACTGCAGTGAGATGACATGAGCAAAGAAGAAATGTAATAACGGTTTAATCATGTTCAGGACTCTGGACAACTTCAGTGCTTAGCATTTGAATAAAGTCATGAATAAACATAACGGTAAAACTCCTAACGATATTTCAGATCTTAAAGATTGAATTCCCTGAACTTGCTGAGAGCTGGATGTCAGCCAGACGCCTAGCTAACAGTTTTTTTAACGGCTGTCTTCGGTAAATGCCATGTGTAGAAAAGCACATTTGAAATCCAACCGTTTTCTTGGCATACCACACTGTTTGTGGATATGACCTCTGGAAACCACAGCAGCATTTCCATCACTCTGCTTCTCACAGCTATCCCAGCTCAGTCTATGACCTTGGAACTGCCTTTTCAGTATATTGTTTACATACAGTATATATTATAAAAGGAAAATCAGTATAACCCGGTGAAGACCAAATATTTCAAACTGGTACAATATAAAATAAAAATAAAACATGCCAACTAGTATTTGTATGGCACATTTTTCTCTCACAAAAGGGTCTTGGTTTTAACATCAAACGTTTATCACACTGTAAAACTTTGCAGATGGTAAGTTTTGAATTAGAAACACTTTGATCTAATGCCTCTTTTTCACATTAATCATGTGTATTTTTCCAGGAAACCCACATCCAAGGTACACCGTGGCTTTCAGAAACAAAAGTCTGTGCACTGAAAATAGTTTTTATACTGTGTACAAAAATGTATTTCAGCATTTCACTAAGAAAGTCACATTCGATTGAAATTAACTGGGATAAACAGAACAGCAGCAAAACAAATTCATTATTGACACAGGAAAATGCTCAATAGAATGCCATCTCATATACTATCAAGATTTGATTGATTACATTACAGAAGTGTGCAACAACAAGATAATTAAATAATCACACTTAATTACATTTTATATAAAAGCATCCCTTACCTGGTAGATGGAGGCTTTTGCATTTAGAAAAAATAATTCCACTGTTGTATTGTCTTTTAAGAATGATATGCTCTCAATGTAAAATCTGTAAAATATCAATTAGAAACATCTCAGTATTATTCAAAGTCCCCTTTTTAGGTTTCTGTGGTTTAAAATCTTAAAGGTAAGATCACATCTGTTACCCCAGCATATTGGACTGTTTTATAATTTATTGAAGGGAGGGAGCTTTTAGCCAACTAGGAAACATTCCAAACCATTTTTAGAAAGTTTACGATGAATCTCGATTATTCTCATACATTGTGATCAAATCCAGGTTGTGGTGGTATTTTGTTCTAAAGTCAATAAAAAAAAGGATTAACATAATTGATTTTTGTTTTATGCCAGTAAAACCCCAAGCTGTTTCAAGGTCCTAATAAGCTTTTCAGTCCTGTTTTTTTCTGAACACAAGGCTTTAATCTGTCTGCGTTCACAGGTGAAATGGGGTTATCAGCTTTTAAGTGTCCTGGAATGAAAATCTGAAACGCTTCAATTCAATTTAGCACATTTGACATCTCTTGACTGAATCAGCTGGGGCACTGAACAACTTTCAGCACAGTGATAAAGTGGAACCATCAAGTCAGGATTCAGGATTGTAAGGCTAATTTAGACAGCGTTTACTATTTAATTTTATTTCTTTTTATAACAAGGGGCACAAATCAATAGGAAAAAATATTCTGGGAAATTAGTGTGTAATTAAAAAACATATTTAAATTATTTTTAAAACTTGTTCAGGAGGACATACTCAATTCAACCTAATTTACCAAGCAATGGTATTACTAGTATTAGATCTTTTTTTCTTTTTTCACAATCAATAATAAATTAAGAATAAGTACATTGTATGGAGTGGGATTGTTAAACTAAACAAAAAGACCCTGACCTATTTGAAAGAGTTTTATCTGAAAGGTTTTATAAAAAGGCATATTTTAAATAACTATGGGAGACACTGATTTGAATAAGTAAATACACAAAATAATAACAAAAATAAAAAAATAAATAAATAACCATTACTTTCATGTAATATGGTTCATAAAGAGGAGTATGGATGGGACTTTAGCACAGCCTTCTGGAAAGTTTTAAAATCACATACAATTGTAACGTCTGTGGAATGTGGTCAGTGAAGTTTAAAAAGTGATATATTTAAATGCTATCATAAAGGTTTGTTGGACTGATCTGAAAAGTCAGTTGCTATAGGTTAAAAAGTTATTAATGTCATCAATACATGTTTCTACATACAGCATACCAGGACCAAAGAAATCTGTCTCTGAGTAAATAAGGCTGTCAACATAGAGGATTAAATGTGTATCCAAGCTTGGCAGCAAAATGACAAATCGCTCACCTGACTAGGAAGTTCAAGACAACGGGTCCCGGTTTCTTAGAGAAATCATGCTCTAGTACTTTGCGATCCAGCTGGAGCCAGCTACATTGGCCACTGAAGGAAAAATGGAAACATATACAATAAAAAGAATGAAGATTGCATTTTTTTCAATTGTACTTATACCCTATAGAATGAACACATTTTGCTTCATAAAATCTAATGAAACCTGCTGAATAATGTTATGTTAGCATGTTAAGTTACATACAGCGTTGGTTTTCCATATACTTAAAACTGACAAAAATTGAAAAATGTGACATTTCAAAATAATAAATCTATTTCCATCAATGAAACATAAGAAGGCTGCTGTAGGCTTCTTAAACAACTTCCTAAAAGACTGCAATGTTGCTACATGTCTGTAAGGTTAGCAGTGTGTTTTTCATCACCCCAAAAAGCTTTGTATACGAGGCTCTGTGAGTGTTTACACAGTATTATTGTTTTCAACTAACAGGTTTTATAATGTAAGCAAAGCACACAAGGTAAATAAAAAGGGATTTAAGTCATTAGGTTTTCTATGTCCATAATTGTCAACCTGAAATGACATCTTCATCTGTACCCTGTTGAAGGCTTTAAACCATAGAACCACAAATCCAATATTCTAGAGAAGAAGAATTTTATCATCGATTTCACAGTCATAACATGGATATTGATCCAGTGACAAAATAGCCAGCCCATTTTATGATCACATCCATGCAAACTGCAAAATGTTTTCAGATTCAATATGACGTCAGACTGACACATACACCAAACTAGGAGCAGCTTGACACGTTTACAAGCATGAAAGCCTTCACACACGATTCCAAACCAAAGTCATTACTACTAAGAAAAGAATGTTCTCAAAACAGGAAAAGGACAAGCCTGTGAAACCAGCTAGATCCAGCTGGTACTATTGTATAAGGCACTTCCCTTTCAATCAATGGACATTACCCAAATTTTAAATTCATTTTTAATCAGATATCTACAGGAACAATCCATTAGCATGTCATTGTAACTTTCCTCTGAGAAGCAGTTTCTTACATTTATGAAATATATACAGATGCAGCTTTTTCTTTAAGGCAGCATTTCATTCCCTTTCATGCTTAATATAAATGATATGGCAAAATAAGTTTTTTACTTCTTATACAAAGGTTAAATACGGCAACACATTCAACAGAATATATGTCAAGTACAAACTTACCCTACTGAAAAAGGTACAGTATAATTATCAGCAAATGTACTATTAACTTTATTTTGTTGTATTTCCATAACAATATTTTGATGGTACTGTACACCCAATAAAACAGTACCTGCAGGGTCTGTTTTAATTATTGCAGTGCTTTTTAGCACACTGCCATTTTCAGATTGAAATGAAATCTATTGCAGAGAAATCAAACAGCATACATTAAAAAAAATCAGGATCACAATGATAATCACCTTGATAGAACTTTGTGGATTAAGAAAATGATTGCAAATGAAAGGACAAGTGTTGATGAATGGAAAAGTAAAAGCTGAATACACTATTGACAGTAACAGGATTTTACTTACGTATCATCAATAAAGTTTATTCCAAAGTATTCTTTTTCTTTGAGGTTAAAATGAGATGCAACCAAGTCCAACAATTCTCGTGACAAAAGCTTTGGCTGTAAAAACAAAAATGTATTAAACAAAGATACTGTTGTATTCCTATTTTAATAATGTACAGTATACCGAGATTGAGACATATACAAGAAAGAAGTAATAAATATTTGTTTGTTTCCTTCATTTTTTCTTAAATTAAGTTTTAGTAGTAAAGGTGCAAATATAATTAGGTGTAAATATCCCCCCACTCCACCCACAAAGCTGTGTGTAACGGTATTGCATTATTTTTAAAACACACCCATTACTTTATTACTTTATTGTCTGTGAGATAATTATAACTGTGGCGAGCCTATCATACCTGAACCAGTAGTTCCAGATTTCTCTCATCTAGGAGATGCACCTGGCAGAGCCTGCCTTCGGACATCTGCAAGACAAGAACATCAAATCAATACGGTGTGTGCCTTTCTTGTTTCATGAAAATTCACTATCGTTTTTCATAAGTCTTCAAGAGGTTTAAAAAAAATCTGTAAAAGCAGCATTACAGCATTCTGTATTGACGACTGAAGGCCTACAAAATCGATACAACCATGCATTTAATTTCCCAGAGAAATAATTGTCTTCTGATTTAGCTCGCAGTGTAATACAATTGATTTTTAATCCAGTAGCAATAGCCTGCATTTCTGATAACATCTGGCAGTGTCAGCACCTGTGTGTTTTTCTAACATACATTTAAATCATTTCAGCTATTGTGATGCAAGGATGTTTTTTTACAGAATAGGTGCTGTACACACTGCAATATACTGAGCTCAAAGGGCAACTGGAACATTTGGAAGGAACTTCAACCCCACCATTCTGAAGAAATGTGACAATACGCTATGCAGTTTATAATGATAAACTCAAGTACGGTGTTTAAATATTTATTTTGATGTATGAGTCACTGCAAAAGGAATATAAAATCCAAAAGGTGTACTCTGATTCATACATTAATGTGTAGAACCTCCAACAAATAGGCTCTTGTTTAGCAACACGGGGCAGGAATCATTATTGTATTATATTGAAACCCATTTTTAAAACCGTGGAGCAATCAGATAAGGACAAAACCAAATGTAGATCTAGATGACACATCAATAATGTAGTTAGAGAGCTGCTCACCCAATTAGCTACTAAGTATCAAAGAAAGCCTCCTTTTCCAGTCTGCATGAAAGCCAACAAAGAAATAACCACAGGCCCATTTCAATTAAGCTGTGAGTTGGTAAAAAGTGTTTTGGGAAAATATAAATCTAAAATGCAATAATTCTTAATTCAATCCAAATGAATGCTGCACATTCGCTTTAATTATTACGATTTACATGAATTTATATTTTCCCCAAATACCATTTTGCAGCCTCAAGAATAATTAGTTGGCATTTAAATGAAAGTAAACACAATTTCAAAAATTGAATCCAGCAAAAACGAGTTACAACTGAATTCAGACAACATAGTCTTGCAGGTGTCTAAGTGTTATTATATTCCTACTGTTGCACTTTTACTGTTGCATTTATCAACAACCGCCAACAGTAAAAGAAAAAAAAAAAAATACAGATTCCAACAGTTGCCAAGAGATTCTCAAAGAATATTTTAGATTTTCCCCATAACAAAGAATTCACTAACTTGGTAGCACCTGCACACAAATATTCTGGACTAAATATAATCCTGAATTAATTGAGAGACTTACACTACTCTTGAATTACACAAGCCACCTTGTCTAAAAGGGATTAGTCACTATAGTAATCCCTAAGGGAGGTTGAGGTTGCTGAATGTGTGGTAAAGTTTGCAGTCATCAATGCTTTGTTGTTACAAAGGAATTCTGAATTGACATCCTGTTCCAATTCATAAAAGGATTTGAGACACAGCACAACATGTTTTTGTGTGTTTATATATTCTGTTTAACCAGTCATCAGATATTGCTAGTACAGTACTGTGGAATTGTTTACATATTTTAACTCATTTTGCCTGAGCACAAACTCAGATTAAATACAGTATGGCATTTAGATCAAGTTTGTTTTATATTCAGTTTGTTGAGATTGTTACTTGTTATAACTGTCAGCTCATACAGCAAATGTAATAACAGGTCACCACTTCATTGTTGTACAAACCTGCACTCTTTATAAAAATGAATCTGAGGCCAAATGCAGGTAAGAATAAGAACTGTACACTGATAGGTTACAAACAGGCAACGAGAATCATGGGAATCTGGAACCAACTCCCCAGTAGTGTTTTTGAAGCTGACACCCTGGGATCCTGCAAGAAGCTGCTTGATGAGATTCTGGGATCAATAAGCTACTAACAAACAAACGAGCAAGATGGGCGAATGGCCTCCTCTCATTTGTAAACTTTCTTATGTTCTAATATACATATCTTAAAGCAGTGCCTTACCTTAAATGTCCATTGGAAGCAATCCAAAGAATTGACAGAGAGTTGCCTATCATAAAACAAGAAAGTAGCAACTGCCACTTATCACTGCAGTCAGAATCCTTCTTTGAAACTAAACTCACATGAGTTTCTAGGCACCTCCTTTTCCCATTAATTACGATTGGTGGGGAGTAAAGATTATTTAAAGTAAATGAGTCAGTTGAAAGGGTACCCAGGTTGGATTTCATGACCTGCTCTTCTTTGAAACAGTGCCATGTGACAGAAAGGAGAACTATATGTCTTATTTAAAAGACTGAAACTTCAAAAGCCCAGTGCCCTGTGGCACCATGCTGGGGCATTAGTTGAGTTTGTCCAGAGGCGATAGCTCCCCGACTGAGTCACCAGCACCTAATTAGTGCCACTGGCAGCACTTAATCTCAGGTAAGAAAAATGACCATCAACGAACAATTACCTTTGTTACCCACTTCTCTGATCTTCAATACCAAGGTTTCCCACGATACCTCTTACTAATGCCCCTATACACTATATAGAGTGAATGCAGATATTTAGAACTTTAAATTGTTACACTTACTCCTGCTTCCATAATTATATTTCAGTAACTGCTGTAAGCATTATATGAAGGCTTGACAAGCCCAGAACTGACTGTTTTGCTTTTTCTGCACTGTACAGTGATGGTTGAACGAAACGTGTGGGCAAATCTTCCGACCAGAAGGCTGGTGGGAACGACTCTAGTGCAGTGGTGTAGTGGGAAATGAAAAAGTGGGTAAACTCCCCTGTTTGGTGCTCCAATTAGGTTGACCATTGTTACTGGTTTTTTAATTGGGTTTGGAGGACATCAGGGGTAAAAATGAAAGGCATTAAAATGCATTTCTGGCACTCAGTTCCACAGGGACAATGACAATGACGCAGTAGTCCACTGAGCACCACCTGCGGTTGTGTAAGTGTGGTTGTAATACACACACACACAGTTAGTGCGCATTAACTAACTGAACTGAATTAACAACCTCACTCGATACTTGCTCTGAAAAGGATTAACTAGTGCGGTTGTCGCTGCCCTTTGTAACCAAACTGTGTGTGTGTATACAAATTAAGAGCAAAAGGTGAACTCCCAACTGCATTTAGCCTGTGTGTGTACGTAGCCTTACAGTCACAATGGTGTCCTTTTATTCCATCATCTTAAGCAAACACGCCCTTCTAACAGTACAATTTCATAGTGCTGGAAAACACTATTATGGTTATTTTGAATCCTTAATAATATGGTTTGATCCTTCTAAAATGCTAGTTTATATGACATGTGGTTACATAAGAAGTAATCATTTCCTCCACCCATCATATAAAGCACTGGTGTACTCTATGGTACTATGAATATATTTGTAATTTGGTTAAGTGTGGTATTATGGGCAGTTCTCGAGAAAACTATTGGAATTTTCATAAGCGATGGCTAAACTTCCAAGAAATAACTGAGGTATTTTAGCCCGCTAAAATGTGGACCTTACTACATTAAAGGCAATGCTTACAACCACTGAAAGTTGTACAGTACATCATAATGCATTATGCATTTCTATGTACACACTCAAGATTTCAGTACAGGCGGAGATGAGAACCAACCACTGCCTGTCATACTCAGTAAGGTACCTTTGACAACTGCTGTTTCACAATTAAGGGAACCCTTTCCAAGTGTACCTTTTGTATACAGTATACAAGGCCAGACTGTCCCTGCATTGAGCACTTGTACCTGTAGGTTGTAATTTGAGAGTTATGTTCAGACCTTGATGCAGTGCTCTACTCCATCCAATCACAATATTAGAAGCTTCCGGTTGAATTGCTTAAGCAGCACTTGTCATGTCCACCCCTATACAGCCAGTCATGTCAGTGCTTATGTCATTGTTAACAACAGAAGCAAATGGGGTACAAAGATGGCGCTATCGTCTCAACCCCTGCTGGATTCGATAAGCTAAAATGTCAGCAGAGTCTTTGCTTTATAGACCGAGCTATGACAGTCAGGACCTGCAAGTCCCCTTATCTAATCAGTGCAGATGTTGTACATGTCAGACCAATGTGGCTTCTGATCAGAATGAGTACAGATTTTTCCTGTTAGATTTAAGTGTGTGTTTCTTCTTTGGCCACCTCAAAAACTGGTGGTATAGTGATTTTCTTGCATTGATTTGTGACACCAGTTACACATTACGTTTAACTTTTGAATTTTTTTATTGTGCATTCGCCAACTTATTTTTTATATTAGCTTAATTTACACCCACATGAATACCGATGTTTAAGCTGTTAAATGTATGAAGAACAAATATGGATATAAATGTAACTTCAAGGATCACTGCTCATGATATGTGTTTTTAAAGATATTTCACATACAGGATTTGTATATGTCCAGTCCCATTTAACATACTGCCATGGATACTAAGAAAGGACTTGCGACATTTGTATCCCGCTGCAAATCCAAGAAATCCGAGAAATAGTTTTGGATCTGTTTGTTTTAACATACCATCAACTTCCACGCTAGGTTTCAAACCAAACAAGAACTTAGATCAAAAGATTTTGCTCCAAAGCCCACTAATAAGTTCCATGTGTCACAGAGCCTTCTGTTCCAAGTTTTGTAAGATTAACAAGGAAGCACCCAGCCCTTACTGTGAACAGAACCTAGTAAATACAACGCTAAGTCGGAATGGCTCCTGTTCTGATATATTTGACCACAATAACTGAAAGATGAATATCTGCAGAGACAACAGACCTCACTGTTTGATGGAGAATATATTAGTTTATTTCAAATAACTTTTTTTATGAATCCTACGCAATAACAATCAGACTTTAAAACATACAGGCCTAAAAATGCAAAGATCTAGGAAATGGTTCAATGTTAACCAAATTTAATGCTGGCTTTCAATCTTTAGTTGGTTTGGACACCACATGGATTCTTTAATTTTAGTTTGTACACTGGTTATTTAAATCAACATAGATGGAAGATTATTCAAATATTACTTCTAATAACTACCTCGGCTTATTGTTTATTGTAAAGACTCCAAAAATATGCAAGCCTACGTCCAAATAAATAAATATTTATTTTGTGGCCATCTGCTGGAAATTCTTTCAATTATGTCTCCAGGGTTGTGGAAGGGCATTCCCTTCCCTATTCTAACAGTGAACAAACAGGAAAGCATTTCAATACACATTTTATTTTGTTGTTAATAGACAAGCAAGGTTAAGGTTATGAAAATAATCAGAATTCACCTTTTAGAATGCATGTAAAAGGACTAAATGTATCCTTCAAATTGTAGAAGAGCCATTATGATTCATTGACTACTGTACTACATAATATACCATTGTGAGGAGATGTCTCCAGACCAGACATAGACAGAGAGCCTCTCAAATTAATAAATGATTATACTGTAATTGCTGGGAAGGATATTCAGCTGTATGACGCCAAGGTGTGTAATAAATTCGGTGCCACATTGGCTAATAGAGCAGGACCACTAGCAGAGATAGAAAAATTTGCTATTTTTACATCCCCTCCATCATGAACTGGTTACTTACAACACATCGTCAGCATGACAGCAGTATTCTTTGTATTAACTTGTGAGAGATGTTTGTTGTCTGTGTTCATTGTCAGTGCAATTTTGAAGCTGTGAATTGTGTATGGAAACTCTGCTGTTATCAAAATATCTCAACAAACCTGATTTAACCAGGGGAACTTTCAAGTAACCAAGAAAGTAAACCTAGTGGTTTCGAGCAATGGTAATGGAAATAATGAAATGCACCTCAAATAAACCTATTTCACAAAGAAAGGTTATTTGCACCACATTGACACGTGACAGTGTGAATCTTGTTGCCTCTTGAAAGTCTTGCTTAAAAGTCTATGATTTCAGTAAGAGATACTGGATAAGTGTAAGACCCTTGGTGCGATTACAACATCCAGCCACTGTGTGGCACTGTGTAAAATGGAAACAGCTATTGCTAACCAGAGTGGGGCTGTGTAAGTAAAACTCATTAGGTTGAAAGGTTAATAAAAGAGTGTATTCAATAATTCAGATTTTTCATGGATTCTTAAAATTAAATAATACGAGAATACTACTATTAAATTATGACTAATTTATCCCCAATTTTGTACAGTAAAACACAATATTTACACATATTTAGCTCAGTTTACATAATAAATAATATAAATATGCCAAATAAAAACAACAACTTCTGTACACTATACCAGTCATTTCCCAACAGCCCTCTCTTCCTGGAAAGATCATTTAATTTATTTGTACACACTTTGGTGTCATTGAAAAAAAAAATCTAAACTCTGGATTTCCAACAGCAATTTTATAAAACCAAAACACTGATGTACCTGGTACACATCCCCAGACCACACCACGTCCTCACGACTTGCTGGCAGTGACTCAGTCTCTCTGTGTACCATTTCCTTAGAGTAGTGATTGTCAAATCCCAAACAAACCGGCTGCCACTGATCAGAAAGTCTTCAACTCCACACATAAAGGTTGAAGCCATTGCTTTCCCTTTTTAAAAAAAATGCTTTCATAAGCTGAACTTATTCACCAAAATGTGTTATTCCTAAGAGAGCTGGCGTTACGTCGACAGCAACCTCTCTTTTCCATGTAAAAGGCAGGGTGGTGGAAGAAGCCAGGGTCAGATTTAAAACAAACTCCTCTTTCAGCGTGCTTCCTGGGCTGACTCCAAGACATACCCCTTCAAGTGTGCTTGAAGGCTGGCCAAGTGCTGCTGTGGCTCAGCCCTGTCCAAGCTCTCTCATGCAGCAGCCCTGTCCTGCTCTGCGGTTCACACACAAAGCATGACTAGCTGCTGCTGGTGATGCTGCTGTGCCCCTCAAATTTTATTGTGACCAATTTCCTTGTTTTATGACAACTCCCAGCATGTAGGCAGAGGCTGCACTGACAAAAATATGTGTGCTTTTTCGACAATCAATGCACATAAAATACTGATAATTTCATCTATGTAAAACTATGACTGCGGACTCCTCCGAAAGCACTGCTTGCATCTTAATCATAGCTCCTCGGCTGCTTTGTAACTCTATGCATACAAAGCACTTTTAAAAGGTAGTACAGCTTGTAAAAATATATGCGGTTGAGCTGTACAAATGTGTAAAATATAAACTGTTTGGGCATATTAAAATAAACTTTTGCAAAATGATATGGTTAATTGAGCCCATGAGTATTTTATAAAGAGTTTGTTTTTCCTGAATGACTCATGAAATTGTTCCTGACTGTCACTAAGGAGGCTAACAATAGTATACAAAAGGTTTATTGGATATCAAACTGTATTTTATTCATAAAAAACATACTTGAGTAAATCATGAGTTAATGCTTTGCGAATAGGGCCCTTTATCTAATTTTTGGCACATTGGCACATCGCTCACTAACAAGAAAAAGCCATTCTACAACCCTGTAAAGTAAGCTAATTACTGTACCTAAGATATCCATAGACAGTATGTAGACTGACTTCAATAGACATAATGCCCAAATATAATTTGACATTACATTACATACTTATGCAATATAAAAAAAAAACAGGTACCAGTACTACATCTTCAAAAATATACTTCATATGCAGACAACAGAAATAAAATGGTCACAAGAAATCAAGAATGCTGCCCCAATGCACAGAGTGCCTTTGGAGCAGCAAAAGCGTCCCTTGTGTAAAATTCAATGCCAAATACTGTCCCTGGGTGCTCAGGTCAGGCTTTGACCGGGCTGCTCATAGTCACTAGCTTTGAAAGTCCAATTAATCAGGTTCCTGCTCTCATGAGATTCCATTTTTTCTGAGAAGGGCCCAATATATTCCACTGTTAAAACTATATAAAGAGCATATTTAATGTAGCAGAAGTCTGTGGTTTTGAGCTAAAACTATATGTCTCGCCCAGGAAAAGATTTGTAACATATTGAGGCCATTTGCTAATTTACTAAAATGGTCAGGTTCCAGCAAACTGAGCAATTGAGACAGTGCTAAGATCGCTCCAAACTGATTGAAATGTTTTCTGTCCATGGTTTCCAGCATGAGACTCCAGAGATGAGAGGCCCAGTACTGCATGGCAGGGGAGTTATACAGGGCAGGATTATTGATGTGTAAAGGCAGTTTTGGTAATGACATTCACATACTGTAGTTGCCAACAGTGCCTAATTGGCTTGAGCCAATGTCATTATTATTCCTTTTTCTAGAGAACTAAACCTCTTAAGATTAAATAAGAACAACAATCTCATAGTTTCATGGTCAAATTTCTAAGGTCACAACACAACTGATATGCAAGCGCAGGATTATCATTAACAAGTTAAGAACCCTTTTTATTTTACATACCAAGATAAAAGAAAGATGCCTATATAAAAGGACCAAACTATAGGAAACCTAGGGGTAGATACTGTGTAAATTAACTGAATAAAATGCATAGACTTATTTTAATGGAGACATATACATGTATTAACAAAACTGTACTAATATCCACAATGTGCTGTGTCTAGGTTATAAAGATTTAACCAGGACAGAAAACTGCTAAGAATCTAAACACTTGCAAAATATTACATTTGCATGCTCTTTTCCAAATGGGTTTTAACATTTTGTGAAATGTTGTGATCTTCCTCCCATTCATTTCAGCTTCCTTAACCAAATATTACGTTAGTAAAATGCCAAACCTGATGATAAGAATTAATGAAATAATAACAATGGAGCGGTACTGGCAACAGCAAACTCTTTTACATAAAGTGGATTTATAAGCAGGGTTTTCATGCAAGAAGGAAGGTGATTGGCTGTTTCCTGCACTTTGGACGTCTGTACTCTATATAAAAATGTAATTATATTGTAATTTACTGTAACCATGCTTTTATAATACCAATTCAATGTAATTACTTCTACATTGGATGAAAGTCAGCAGCTTTTGACCTGAAAAAACACAAAACAAACAAAAACACATTTACAGGTACCTCTACATTACAAAATAGACTTACACATGTCTTCATGGGCGTTGATTCTTCCCAGCAGTTGTAGTGGTTTCCTTTGCCTGGAGACACTGTACTTATACCATTCATTCAGGGACTGGTTTGAACAGCACAGGTGAGCTTCACAAATCTCCTAAGCCCAGCCCAAATTGATGAACCTCAATTCAACAGAGGAATTCTAGAATGTATCTTTGCTGATGACTGTGACCCAGGTTTAGACTGAAAGGCATTCTATTATAATAACTATCCAAGTGAAAAACATCTCTACGTGGTTAGCATACTGAAAAACAATTTGGATGGTTGAGACTGTCAAAGTTTTTAAAAGGTCACAGAACACACAGTATAATACAACTGAAAGCGCTGAGAGGGTCAGTGTAAGACTGTATTACTTGTTTGAAGGCTGAAGCCCTGACAGGAATTTGTCAGCGTCAGTGTTCATTCATCTTTACCAACATGGGCAAGATGAAACACATGTTACCGAATGAGGACCAATAAACTAAAAAATGAACAATTAGGTTGGGCAAATAAAATATTAAACATTTAGTACAAAAGGTACATTCTCAATCTTAAAAAGGTTTTTTGTATTTGCCAGACAACCTCAGGACAGAAATCAATATTAATCCAAGCTTTAGCAAAGTAGGTGAATCAATAAATGTAGAAAGCTGCACTGAAAGCGCATTGGCGATGGTGCAAAGTAATGGACTTGCATCTGAAACAATATGTGTCAGCACTATTAGATGAACAAGTAACCAGGATTTATTTAGACCTATTTCAAAATGCCAGTTAACACACTTCATCCAATCCTATTCAATGGTTTGATTCCAAATGTGTGACGGCACCTTAATCTGTTTAGTCATGTAGCTCCTGCTGCAGTGTTACATAGAGAGCACACTACTTATAGTGACCTTTTCTGCACACCCCTGTTATCCACTGTGCAATGCACCACCGGAACAGCAGCTGGAAAGTGTTGCGGTTTAACTCCTCGCTGGCTATTGGCTCACCACTTGACTGCTCCTCAGATACAGTAACAGGTCATCTTTAACAGAGAAGAGTTAATACACTGCAGCACATCAAAGGCTTTTTCATCTAGTCTTCAATAAGCACCTCATTTGTACTGAATTAAGGTACACTGGGGGTCTGATTCTTCTTGCAATGCAGGTGGAAATTAGTGAAGTACTGTACGTGGAATGCATTAGCAATCTGTTCAGATACTATAGGAGAAAAAAAAATATTGCTGAAAATGCAGACACGTTGGTCTTTATGCAGAGAGGACACATTCAAACAAAGTTCTTTTAAAACTAGGATGGTCCACACAGCTAAATTTGTATGCTTTTCTTACTGATAGTTGTACATTTGCTATTAATGTAGGTGTCCTGACAACAACGATGACTATGACTGTGCTACAGATATCTGGATGCCACAGAGACTGCACATCATTAAATGCAAGACCTTTTTTTTTTAAAATATCAATAGAATGAAAATATAGAAATGTAAATAACTTGAAACAATTTTTTATGTCACTATGGAAAAGGCAAGTAAAAGACATGACTTAATCTATTTCTTCATTGCCAAGCATTTTATTCATGCTTACCTTACCAGACTTTCTTTTACAATTGAACCAAGGCTTTATTACCAGCAAATGTATACAACTGGTACTTACAATTTAGGTCAAATGTTTTCATTCACTCAGGGACTCAAACAAATAACTACATTAGATTTGCTGCAGGCAGTTTTAAGGTCATACACAGGGCTAGTTTTCCATAATAATAATGTTTTTAATGCCAGAAAAAGCTGCTTCTTCAAGAAATTGCCCCAGGTAACAATAATGCCTGGTTTTAAACCACATTTTGATCAAAATAATGGAATGGAATTTTTTTTGCAAAGAACCTTGACTCGAATGAATAAATGCTTTAAGACATACTGAGCTCCTGTCTGGTGAAAGAAGCCTGTGAGAGTCAATTAGTTGCTGATAGCACGATCAGTAACTCACATGTCACGACACAGCAGTATCATTAAGCAGCGTCCTCAGTTCATGCTCTGAATCCAAAAAACACAGCTTAAAATGCAGAGAATAAAAAGACTGGGCCCAGTTAAACTCAAATAATTGAATACAGCACAATTACACTTTCAATAGAATCAATCCTTATTCTGCAGTCTTCTAATTATAATAAAACATATAAACACAGTGAGTGATAGGCAAGGTGTAATGGGAAGATAAGAGGGGTGCCCATTGCTAAGACACAAAAAGCTGTTTGCTATGAAGAAACTATACTGTCACAAACTCTAGTATTGTTCACCTTTAGTGACAAATGCACACAACTGGGTACATGTTTCGTCGTTATAGTTCTTCCTTCAAAAAACCTTGACAACAATACCTGCTGCACACAACGGTGTCTACTGCACTTCCCTCTGCTTCCACTAGATGGCAGCATAATCATAGCCCCCCTCTAGTGGACTCAGGAAAAGGCTCTGCCAGGGAGTCCGTATTTTAAAGTCTGGCTTTCATAATCATGTCAGCGGCGCAGGACCAAAGCATTGAAGACTACTGTTACACTATGCTTTGTCATTTAATTCTGGTGAACTTAAATAAATACATTTAAAAAATCTAAAACAATTTATGCAAGAGGTATTTTGAAATATATAAGAATGAATGTGTAGTTTCAATGTTCAGTAGTTTATTAGTTTTTTCAGGGGTCATTCTGAAGAGCTTACTCTGAAACACAAATCCTTAAACTGTGTCTAATCACGTTTGTATTGTTGTTGATGAATATTTAAATACATATATTAAACAGCTGCACTATCCCAATATTTATACCAGAACATTTTTTTAATGAAGACGGCATCTTTCTGTTTTTTCATGTTTGTAATTTGATTCAGAACACAGTTACTTGCTCCAAAGTAGTGGAGCTAAATCCTTTTTTTTTTTTTTTTAAATCCATCTTTAACATTTGCATGATGTGAAATAATACCATACCTTTCTAAAGGTGTTTAGTAGTCAATAAGTCAGCATGCCAGGTGTGCCAATAAAAGCAATTTTATAATACGACCAGGGGGTCTACGTTAGTGAACTAAACTGCAGCAGATCCAAACACTGCTTTCCTTTATATGAATCCTGCTGGTGCTTTCCCAATTTGAACAATTTATGAATATCACTTATTCCAAATAAATACAGCATAAAGGGGTCCACATTTGCAAGTTTAAGGGTGGCAGTATTTAGAAAAGGGTTGCAGGTTTTCTTAATAATACTTTGAATCACGATTTAGACTTTTATTTCAACGTAATGTACCATTTGCATGTATTTACCCACTGATCAATAATGGTCTTAAATTAACCCTGTTGGGTATTAACTTAATGGGTAAGTGTCATCATCAGTGTCTGACACAAGACACAATACAATCACATGGTCTACTGGCCCACAGATCAGAATTAATTAGCACAGGCTTTGCCTTGTATGCTGACAGTGCAGTCCTGCTGTGTCTCAGTAGCAGGTGCCTTACTGATGCAAACATGCCCAGAATGAATAAAATGCCAACTGTTTCCTTTGGGGCTCTGCTAGTGTCAGTGCATTCATGCATCTATGGCTTTCCTTATTACATTTCCTCTTCCATTTAGCTCAACTAAAACAAAAGGTTTCTACTGTTTTGTATAAGACGTTTTAAGCAATAATTGAAATGTGTTTGTCACCATAAATAATCACTTTTCTTGGACACACAATTATGACTTAAAATTGATATTACATTATGAAGTAGGAGCAGCTTCTGATTTCATATAAAAGCTGATTTATAAATATATACGGAAAAGCAAAGGATTTGGGCGGATCATGAACTCCCATCTTCCTAATTCAAATACAAAGGATAGCAGGAACCAACGTAGACAGACACAGGCCCCTAGCCGTTTGGGAGAGTACTACAGGATAAAAGATCACATTTATTTTGTCTATCTTTTCTGTGCTTCATTGCAAATAAGTAAATAAACAGAATAATAATTTGGGGGTTGAGATATGAGGAACTGGCATACCCACGCACAGCTCAGCATTGTTCTTGTTCTATGGCACAGGGATCAGCAGGGGACGCCAGATCCTCCCTATACACCCTGGGCTGTCATCTCTTTGTGTCTGACAGGAGAAGAACATCCTGAGAGGAGACACCAATCCACTTAAAGAGGCAGCAGAGCTGGTTTCCATCTTCACTCAATAGGAAAGGAATTTCATTTCCATCTCCAGGGATCTCTGATGCAGCCAGCACCTCTGCTACACATGGTGTCTTGCTTTTCCTGTTCTCCGACATTGGGCAGTATTTGTGGTTGTTGAAGACAACCAGTTAATCTTCTTTGCCATCCTGTTCCTGTCAGCTGCTAGAATAAACAGGTTCAACAGCCATAGCATCTTACAGTACATTTAATTATATAAAATGGTTCTTTCACTGATTGTCATCGCTCATTTCTTCAGAACCTTCTAGCTATTCCACTACTGAGAACTTAAATCACATTAGACAAATACAAAATAAAAGCAGATCCTCACCCCTGCTATTATTGATCAACAGGGACACTACTGTTATAGTGCAAAACTATTGTATATTAAATATACAACATATTTCTTGTAAATGGACAATCCATATTTCAATAAACCTTTTAAAATACATTGAAGAAGGCTCATGAAAACAGTGATAAAGCAATCCGCTCCAAAATCAACCCCTTAATGGCATTAACGTGCCTGCTACAGGAAGTTTGATGTCCTTATTTATTTAGTGCACTGTAACTCGATTCTGTGTACTGCCAGAACAAGGCTTGCTTCTTCAACATTTAAGAGGTACAAACTGGAATTTTAGCTTTAGAATTTTAGATTAGCATTTTATAACAGAGTGTTCTCATCCTTTCCTTATCAATTACATTCTTGACAAATTGAAAAGCATTTGTAACCCAGGTAACCTTTGCGATGAAGCATACTGTATTTCTGTGCTGTCAGCAAGGGACTCGTTCATTGTAACAAGCACACTAGTTTTAGAATACACATCAATTTTACCAGTTTATTAACCAGAAAGAATACCGTTGCTCAATTTATAACACATTTCCAGGGTATTTAAATCATTCTGATCAATGTTGTCTGGCCCAATATTTAATCTATAACACAGCAGCATGTACATTTCCTGACATCATCAGACAGTATAAGGTCAGAAAAGCTTTCCACTAATCAATAAATTTTTTCACACAAGAGCAAACTCACATTTCTTAAATGCTGGTTCCACTGGAGGGCAATATTAGCCTCACTGCATGACAGCATACAGCTGCACAGGACTAGTTATAGTGGTTTTATGGGCTTAGGAAATAGAAAAATACAGACTTAAACAAATAAAGTACCTGAACCTCCTATACACAACCTACAAACTCTATTTTAGACATAAAACAAGTATATTAACTGAACTACAGTAACTTGTGTACAAGCTTAATTTACTGTGTATGCTAAATTAAACATCTGTTAAATTGGCACATGGTACACATAGCACAGCATTCTATATTCTATGGAAACAGCTGTAGTGACATTATCACTGGAGCTGCAAATACTTTCTGTGGTAAATAATTCACAGTTCTTTATTAAATATTCGTCTGATCACTGCTGAAATCACTTTAACCGACACAAAATGCTTCAAGACAGGCTTTCTATTAAAAAGAGCAAACATATGGTGATTTTCAAGGAATTACATTATAAGATAATATTGATCGAACTGTGAAAAAGTAAAAGCACAAATTGTATACATGAAATGGTGATAATAATAACACAAACAAGGCTTCGCCATAGTTTAGTTGGCTATTATAATTTGCTGCTAAAATTTAACATTGACTGTCTGAAACAAACTACATTAAAAATAATAATAAAAAAAGGTTGAAGGCCAAACGTGAAATTGTTTAATCAGATGTGTGTGAAACACTTTCGTCAAACAGACCTACAACATGTTGCATAACAAGTCTACCTCTACTTCAGAAGTGAAACAGTCAGTGTCTTTTCCCAGTAAGCTGTCACAAGCATCTGTCTGCCTAACAAGTCTGATGCAAGATGACAGTTACATGAACATAATTTTCGTTTACTTCACATAAAGAAAAATTAAACTACATCAGGTCCAGACATGCAAGTGAAGCAGCTGCTTATAGAAGCAGGCCTGATTCTGCCTGTTGACAGCTGTGTAATGTAAGTGTGCATTAACTGCAATGTGGGGTTCATGCTGGGGATTTAAATCTATTTCTTTTCAGAGCTGTGATTGCATTAAGAATGCTTTCTAATGTGATCCTTACTGGCTATTTTAGCATTCATGGGTCATATACGGTTATCTGGACCCTTGTCCCAGTTTATTATTTCCTTCAGCCACTGCATGAATATGTAACAGTCTTTAATATTAAACTAACGGCAAGATGATTAAACTATAACTTGAAACTGCAGTGATCCCATTTTCATTCCTCAACCTAGATAAAGTAACTTCATAAATACATGCATAGTACATTGAATCTGTGGCTTCTCCAAACCTGCTTTGTGGTATGCCAGGCACGCTTTACTTGGGCAAGGTAGAGGAGGGATTCGTTTTGCAAAACAAAGTGCCACTGCCGACTCTTTGAAATGTCTGTTTTGACTGGCATTAAAAACCCTGGTACATTGTCTACCCTCTGAACAGCTGTTGGACTGTAACATATTTGGTGTGTGCAAGTACCACACACTGTGACTTGAAAACACTATACAAATCATGTCCCATGGACAAAATATTCTCCCAATCAATTTAGGCAGCCTGGGAATTTGAGGTTTATAAAAGGATTTACATTTGATGAGGTTTGTTTTGGTTTTTTCCCTTTTTTCAGCTTTCCTGCAAATTTCAAGCCTATTAATTTAATTTGCCTTCCTGAAAACCGTTTGTTGTTCTCCAGAGATGGCTAAGAATATCTTAAATTATCAAATTAAGTTTTCATTATTCTGCTCCACCTGAGGGTCCAGAAATGGAGGTTTCACTCTCTGTGCTGCATGAACAGCCTTATGGTGAAACACGCCATTAGTTTTAAAATGGCTGGCAAAATGTTATGTAATGCACAGTATAATTGTGTACAGATGGAGTTATTATATAGCTACTACATGTGTGTTTTTAGAGCATACAGTATATCATTCTCCTAATGTGGATTAAAGAGGATTAAGTAAAACAGTACCTGCAAGGATTTCTGCAAAGGAATACATATCTGAATTACATTTCAATTAGAGGATTGGTTCATACAGGAGATATGGCTGGCGTTCCAATCAGAAAACTCACTTTGATATATTAGTTGATATCAGTTTATTTCAAATGTTATAATTCAGTTTTAATAATCTGCAATCACACACATACGATTATCAACTGATTATAACAAAATCATACCATGAATGTTTAAGTAACATAATGTAAACACATATAAAAGGTTCAGATGTCATCTTATATAACAAATGTACTCTCTGGTACCATTATCAACAAACACTGAAACCAACAAGGTTAACTTCATGGTAAAGCACAGTGAAAGTGTTGTACACTAAAGGAGGATAAACGGCCATGAAACATTCCAAATATATGATGATCCTGTCATTCCTCTCAAGTTTTCTCATGGCTCAGTTTCAGGAAGATAATTACTTTCTGACAAAAATAAATGTTTACTCCCCTGCCAGTCACTTTTGTTGACTTGTGGCTTTACACCCTCGTCTCACACCCTAATCATTCTAAATGTTTAAAACCTGTTTGTCCACATCACATCACATCACGTCTTTCACTGGGCTTGATTTTATCCAGAAATGAACCTGGGAAACAATCCAATATCCTGCAGCAAACCTAGCAGCATAACTAACTAGAATTAAAAGTAAGCTTAGTGGAGATCAACATCTATACTGCACAGAGATCCACAGCACACAATTACATGGCCGAGAGCAAATTCATGAGCTGTATACAATGCAGGAACTAATTGTCTAATTTACAATCACTTTGAATCTTATTTTAACATATGCTCTTAATTTTCTAATTGATAAATCCTTTTGAACAATGTTAGTTTCAGTTTTGATGATGTAAAACATCATGTGCTTTGTAAAATACTAATATGCTTCAGAGAATCATGGGTGCTTCCTTAACTTGACTTGACTGTTGTGTCCTTGCCAGTAAGAAAAACACTTTTACAGTGACAACAACAAAAACAAGACCCGACTGTTTCAGTCTGTGGAAAGATGTTTCTCTTAATCTAGCTACTAGCCAGTAGAAGCACCCGAATATCTCAAGGAAATTAAACAAGTTTAGAGAGGTGGTGGTGGGGGGAGGGGAATCGTCTTCCTCTCGATGAAACAATCAGAGTGGAACTTGATTGTACCACAACAATTGTAAAATCATCACTAAAAGGTACATACAGTGTGTAAAAACAAGGCAAATGTGTGCACCCCAGGTGACAAACAAAACAGTGAACACTTCCTGGCAGTCCGTGATGTAGAATCAATCATTCATTCATTTTAAGAAAATAATTGGTAAATTGCAAGTCCTGCGAAGGGGCTGTGATGGGACATTTTCATCTACCTGTGTCAAGTTTGTTATTGTTTTTCTCCCAAGAAGCCCACGCCTTCACTCTTCCTGCTATTGTAACACCATTGATTCCACTATTCATTACAGGGTAAGGAATATTAGCGCTAATGTGCTAAATTAGTGTGCTAAATTCCACAAAGGACACCTGTTCCCAGATCCTTTTCAGAGGGGTTTGATGCAAGATCATCTTCACTATAGCTAATGAGAATGATGGACATAAATATATTTATTTAAAGGCCGAACAGGATCATAAATGCTGGTTTTCATTTTACATGCAGATATGTGATACAGTATTTCAGCAAAACTACATTTGTAGTAAATATTACAAAAACACTGTTGTTATGTGCTTCACAGCACATGCTTGCTTAGTTGCTAGGTATTTAATATTAATATAAACATTCATTACAAATAAACAGTGTCGAGTGTTAGATTTTGACTTCTTTACCACAGTAGAAGAAATTCATTTTCCTCCTTGCAATTAAGCAGCACATTTCCCCATATGAGAGTCCCTGGGGCAGGTGATTTTACTCCCTGAATGACTGTCGTCACTCTGTACTCTACTGTTAATGGTGACTGTAGACTTTGTCTTTGTGATCTGCCTAGCCCCTGCAGTCTAGGGGGCTCCTGTCAACAAAGGCTGGCATCCAGGCATCAGTCAAAGTGAAGATACAGATCGCCCCTAGATCTACAGTATGCACTGAAATCTGTCGTACAGAATCCTGCTGGAAGAGCCACTGTCCCTCTAACATGAACATGCTGCTACCTGCAGAATTATAGCCAACCAGCAAAATGTCTACAGTGTACCAGCTACCCACAATGTTTTGGGCATTGTCTCCAGTCTACTGCTCGGATGTCTTGCTCCAGTCTTTGGATGGATTTATAAAATTATGGTATGAAAATATCATTTTCTGATGAATTCAAACAAAATAAAATACTGTCATCAGTTTACAATGAATTTCATACCTCTGTTAACAGCTTTAATTACAGGAACTGGTACTTGAGTATTGCCTAGTTTGGTGAAAAGCTCTCACATTTTCTGATTTATTAAACTATAAGTTACAGGTTTAATAAACATATCTGATATTGGCTGATATTTTAACAATTTGTATCCTTTAAAAAAAAGTAAATAGTTGAAGAATGAATTTGCTCGTAATAAATCTTTATATTTTAATTCCACCCTTAATCCGCTAGATTCTTGTTTCTAAAAGCAAATGCCTACACCTTTGACAAGCTGTATGATTATCCATACATTCTGTACGTTTGTTAAATGTATCTTAAGCAATAAAACTTGTGGCTTATACTTAATACTGTCCAGAAACAGGCAGTGTTACAATAATACAGTATGTTATCATGGGAGGGTTATCATGCAGAATCTAGGGCCATTATGGGCTGCTATAGGTGTTTAAATTGTTCTAGAAGGACACGTACAGTAAACACTTTTGATAGTGTTCCTTGTGAAACGTCAGTTATTTCTGCAATCTTGGCCTCTATCAGCACTTTGAAATTCTCTTAGATCTCCTGTATTGTCTATTATGAAAGAAACTGACTTGCATTAAAGATAGGAAGCTTTTATATATTACAACATACGTTACACGGACGCCATCTGTTAACAAACCAATCAGTTATATGCCCCCCCACCACCACCACCACCACCCAGCCTTTGTAGTCTAAAAAGAAACACTTTTTATTCCTACAGCTTTGACTGATGAAATTGTATTTTTTACTGATAATACATGTGAATAGGTTGCAATAGGAAAGCACAATTATCTGTAAATATTGCCTTTTGATTTTGCGTAACCAAATATACTGTTTAATATGAAACCGATAAAGAAAAAGGAAAACTGAGTCCATTGTTACGGTAAGAAAAAACAAATACAGCAGTGATGGAATCCAGTTTCAGATTCAACAAAAGAGGTCAATATGATGTAACAATATCCTGCAGAAGAGAGATTGTACACCTATTGTTGGGAAATGCTACTCCACAGGGGAAGTCTGGCCCAAACCTCGGACAGTCTGAACAATCATCTCAGTCTGAGCTAAAAGGAGCCTGGCGGCATTAATATTTCCAAAGTAGTTTCCACAAAAAATATCAAGCTGTTGACAAGACAGTGGTTAATTATTAACTATTACTGTGTGTTGTAAACTGTGGCAGCATGCAAATATTCTGGTTTTGTTTGATGTACAAATAAAGTTAGGGTGTTTTGAATTTAAGTTTGGCAGGGATGGGGTTCCTGCCAAATCCATGTGGGGAATGTGGCTAGGTCTTGATTGGTTAATTGATTGTCAATCAAGCCCCAGCTACATAGTATAAAGGGAACTAAATCCTGTGCTTACTGGTTTAGTGAAGGTGAATGTCCAGTCTGAACAGGAGAAGAAAGGGACAGAAGGTTAGTGAAGGCACTGTGACAGCAGAGTGTGGGTGCTGTGTTTATTTCAAGTGTTTGTAGAGTTTTGTTTAACCCTTTCATTTGTTCTTGTGTTTTTTGTATTCTTCTATTTGTTAATAAAAATGTGAAACAGTCTACTTCCTGCTAGTAACCAGTCTTGGCTATCCTGCCACAGAAACACAACTTTCTTTAATTAATACAGTCAGTTGTTTTATAGTGGTAATTAGTTACATTGAAGAGATATTCAAGCCTAGGTGTCTGAAGAGATATTCAAGCCTAGGTGTATGTATCCAACAAAGACTGAAACAAACACTAAATGTGAAGAATGTTCTGTAAAATGCATGGAAGAAATACATATTTTTATTTGAGAATGTACTTATCTACTTATTGAAAATGTTCACATTGAGATGTCCCATCTTGTTTACAGGGTAGTGCCAGGAGACAGCAAGCATATTACACACGTGTTATAGAATTTCCTTTACATTACTTACATGTTACAGTAGTAATCTGAATAAAATGTGTTATCAGTGATCCTATATTAAATCAAACATAAAACAGTACCAGACAACCCAGCTATTACCAATGTTATTGTAAGGCACATTTGGCTGGTAAAACAATCCACTTTTAAAAGACAATGCAAATCATTAAAAAAAAAAAAAAACCAAAAAAGGAAACTAACAAAATTATGTTCAGTGTTTTCAGGTTTACTGTGCAAGGAGCTCATCAAATTGTCATTAAATCCTTGTGCCACAGTAATAAACCACTCTCAACAGTTGCCCAACATTAGTTTCCCAGAATTGGGGAGGGAGGACATAAAAATAACACTGGTAATCAAATGGGGAGAAATAATAAACAATCAACTGGAAAACTAATTTTGAAAATACAGTCATTCCAAATCCATTCCGATAGGGTCAATTTCTTTTTTAAATTAAACAGCCTACTGTGGTTTTGTCCTTATTGAGGGACAGGTCAAAGTAAGGACTAAGAAGGCAATTGTTTGGGTGTTCCCTTTACAAGTTTTCTGTGGTATGAAGTAAAATCTAGTAAAAACATTGTGAAACCATAGTAAAACACAGGCATGTAAGGTAAATGCTATACGCTTGGTAAAGCACTGTAAAATATATATAAATAAATAATGTAAAGTATGGTAAATGTTGACATGGTTAAAAATACTGTGCAAATATATATATATATAATGGTTAACTTTGATAAGGGCTCAGTCATTCTCTGAGTGGGCATGTATCAAATGCACACTTCACTTAACATTATGTGGTCTGTATTGTGTGTGGGATGTTCCATATTGGTTGTCTATTGCAGTCTGTTCCTTTCTCTTATCACTCATCTTCTGCTTTCAGATACGCGAGTGCCTAAAAAGCACTAGATCTGATCCGCAAACTCTTTACTGGTGCAACCACTAGTGTATGAGCATTACCTCCAACAACCATGTGACACACCTCTTCTTTAGGAGAGTGGATGGAGGCACTGCATATCTTCTATTCCAATGCACACACTGCACTTTCCACACGCTGTCTGTTATGAAGAGGATACTCAAGTATCTTTGTTACAAACAGGAATTGTGACCCCCACCCCACCACCACCACCACCACCACCACCACCACCACCACCACCTCCACCCCCACCTTCACCTCATTTCCTTAAGAATGGACAAAAATAACCCACAAGGGAAGTTAATCATGTTTTCAGACCCTTGGTTTTATCCAGTAGTCTCTTGCTATGCAAGATCATTTTGTAGCAAAAAGAAATGTAACTTTGCCTGGCCGTTTTACTGTTACTTGTGCCATAAGTTGGAAAGCAACTGAATATAACTAATCTTTTTCAGCTATTTTTCTTTAAAGCCTCACAGATTTTACTGTGTTCCAGCAGAGATATTTTCTCGTGGGACTACTGTCACATATAAAAAAAATACTTTAGTGCTATACAACGAAGTACTAATTTTTCACACAGATTAACCGAAGAAATACACTATATTATGGTAACTTTGGTACACCAAAGGTCAGGAAGTAAGTGTCATTGCCGCCTATTATCTTACATTTCTGCTCCTGTAGGATGTTGCAGTCAGTCACCTTCTATAAATAAACACGACAGCTGATACCAAATGCTTAATTATACTGTATTTCAAGTGCAGAAATGAATAAACCTGCTATACTGTAATTCTAATCACTTGCATAAGCAATTGAATTACCTCGAAGATGACTGAAAAAATAACCCCACTAAATCTGAATAAAGAGCATTACTGCATCCTGCATCACTAAATGACTTCTAGGTAAAGTTAAATAAATGTATTGGTTGACGAGTGAATCAATGGTATTTCCCTCACAGCTCTACAATGTCGGAATGAGTTTTAAAATACTGCTTTAACCCTGAAGGTATTTGACCCCAGCTATCTTTGTGACTTGGTGTTAGTACACACCCCAGGCATGCTGCCAGCCCTTCAGATGCTGCTCTGCTTGCTGTCCCAAGAGGGTAAATCTTGGGGGTGGATGGAAGAAGACCTTCCAGTTATTATGCCCTAAATCCTAACGAAACGTACAATACATTTCTTTGGGATTCTCATGCATGGAAGGTATTTTTTTAATTTATTTTTTATTCTTATATACACTGTTTTTTTTTTCTTTTGGGAGGTAAATTAAAACTGATCAGGAACAAAGCTTGATAATGTGTGAACCATTACATGCTTACCGTAAATGGCAGCATTAGACCATTCTACTTGTGAAGGGTCAAAACAGGTCAAAGCTATTACTTTCCTTGAGATAATACTGAAGCAGAAGAGGCCCTATTTATTTTACAGATCTTTCCACTGCATGTGCTGTAGAAAATAGAAAATGGTTTCACTTGAATCATTACTTGTTAGTATTAGATTGCCTGAAAAAAGTGGTTGTCTGATAAGCTAAATTAATTACTGGATGTTTTCCTGTCAAAGACTCCTCCCCAATTCTGAACAAAATCTCATTTATGATCGCTGGGGAGCTGAGACAGGATGCGAGTGCTCGTCTTCGTCTCCCCCGAGTTAGTGCGGGGGTTGCAGCGGTGAGACGGGTTGAATAATTGGGCACTCCAAAATTGGGAGAAAATCAGGAGTAAAATAATTGCTAATTCCAAATTTTTAAATAAATAAATCAATCATGGTCCATGCAGAGCTTGCTACCTGTGATGAAATGGGATGTTTCTTTTGTTCATTACCCTGTTCCAATGAATGCAATTGGTATCATTTTTAAAAACTTAAATTATTGCTATTCACCACTTGGATAACTGTCAGACAAAATTGCTAAAAATGATACAACACCTACCTGACTATCCACACACTCGGTCACTCTTAATAAATGACATTATATGCTATTATAACAAAGAAACAGTTATGTTTTCTGATCACTTTGATAAACATGCAAACCAGCAAATGCAAATTCATGATGACCCACATGATGTCTCAGAAAAACAAAAGTGCTGTTGTGTGTATACTAATGTTAACTCAACAGCAGACATTGCCAATTGAAGTTACTAAAATGATTAATAATACAATCAAACCCCAGCCATGACCCTAAGCCTAACAAAAAAGCACACTGGGGGTCCAGCATTGTTAAAACAGTGTGTGAAATTGATAATAAACAAAAAGAGACTCATTTTGACTGACCTTTTACAAAATGTACCCAGCATTATAAATAAAATACCACATAAATGAGCACCATGAACTGCTTTGAACAAAAGAAACATATATATTTAACCAGAATTGTTGCTCTTTCTCTTCAACAGGTTACTGTTCACGATGACTCTGTTTAGAATGGTATATTGCATTGATAAAGCCATAAATGTACCTTGATTGGCAACAGACTGCATTTATGCTGACTGCATATCAGCGATGGAATCTTCTGTGACAGTTAAGAGCTTTAATGAACTGGAATAGCTGACCCCATTCAAAAGCAACTGAACATCCGAGACTGAACACAACACAATACATGGATTCCTGTTGTCCCTTTTTTCTAGTGTAAGTTGTGTGGCCTCTTTTAGAGCAGTCATTCAGGGCTAGAACTCTCTGTACTATTGCAGGTTCCATTTTGATGTCCTGGGGGTTGTTGATTATTTATAATACACTTTATTTATAGGTTTGAAAAACAAAAGTGAAGCCACTGACCGTGTGATTTGAAGCATTTGTCAAGCCCTATAAGGTCTGTCCTAAAAAAAAAAGGTTCTTTCCTGGAAGAATTTGTGGCTCTAGTTGAATATTTAATAGCATGTTAACCATTTGATTTAGATGGATGGTATAATATATACTCATTTTCCAGCCTCATATATAATGTACTTGGATTTATATAAAATGGATTTACTATGGCCAAATGAAACAAATTCAACAAATGGACATTTATAACTGTGACTCCCAGTATTTTTTTCTTATACAACTCATTTTGTTATGTATAATTCCACATCAGTCATTTAGAGTGCAATGCCTGATCGTGTGTCTAAATGGCGGAAATATAAACAACACCGGGCTTATTTTTTTCTCTTTCTTTTCATATCCCAATAGAAGTTTTGAGGTCATTCGGCAGAGACACTTCAGACAGTTGTTTGTTTTTCACAGGAAGCAGGAAGTTAGGTGTTTGATTTGGTGTAAGATTTAATATCCAGTGCCGATTGTTTGTCGTCGTTTTTCTTTCTCTAAACCATTCACAAATGAATATGCCTGCCACCTGCGATTAAAGGGCATTGAACAAGTGTAAACATGCCCTGAGTTTGCAGCAGCACTGGTAAACAAATAGCTGTACCATTGTTGTCATGTAGCAGCCAACTCATGATCAAAGACAGTGTGACCAGTACTATTGTTGTTTTCAAGCACTGTTGCCATTTTATTATAGTGTATTTGCGTTGCTTGCATTTATAAAGAACTCACTGGTCTGATTGAATTCTCAATTGGTATGCATTTTTTTGTTGTTGTTCATATATCTTGCCTTTCTGTGGGTGATTTAGTTCTGCTTTCTGAATACAAATACAGGTTAATATATAACTGTATCCACAGTTGGAAAAGGTTATGGATTCAATACTGTTAAATATTATAAATATTCATTGGATTGAGGTTTATATTTCAGCTTTTCTGGATGTTATCAACTTCACAACCAAGTTTGTAATATACAATACTACAAAGTACAACAAAGCTTAAATCAATATCTTTGACAAGCGTACAGACATAAAACAGTAAATATATCCTCAGACCTTTGGTAATGAAAGCTCTAATATTATACAGGGCCATACACAGCACACCGTTGAATACAAATGTAACATTTGTTACATTGGATAAGTCATCAATATCAAAATACAAGCCTGTGACTTTTTAATGATCAAATGTCTGTGTATTAGGATAGAACCATTAATATAAAAATCATAGGCTTGCCATTAGTCTGATATTAATGACTTATCAGTAAGACAAATGCACCAATTTAATGGAATGACCCAGCAGCAAAAACACAATACGTGTGTCTATGAAAGTACTGAAGTTGAAAATTTCTTTCGCTTAAGATACACTTCTCCTGTTCTTTATTGTCCATAATGTAACTACTTATTTAATGTTGTCTTATTTTTTCCAGTACTTCCACATTAATTTCACACTTAAAACCTGCTGAACCAAGAAAAAGACATTTGAAAACATGATCTGATGTATTTTACTTTACCATACCACATTCAATCTATACCTACAATAATAGGTCAATCAGCTGAAAAGCCTTCATTTATGCACTAGAGCAATTTTTTAATAAGTAATGACAGTTCAATGTCCAGGGATTCACATCTCTGCCCAGACTGTACAGCAATAGACTATTAATGAGACTTAACTCCCTTGTCTTTTATTAATAAAGACACAGGTGTAGACCTGGAGAGCAATGCAGTTGCCAGAAACTCTAGGAGGAAAAGAAGAAGAAGAAGAAGAAGAAGAAATGTACTTTATGTTTTACTAAATTATATATATATATATATATATATATATATATATATATATATATATATATATATATATATATATAAATAATGCAAAGTGGGAAGTGTGTGGCAAATCAAAGCCATGACAAGGCCAAACAACTTAAAGATTTTCTCTTTTATCCTACACACAGCACTGCAGTGCATGCGAGGTAACTATGTTACTGTGTCATTCATACTAAGCCTTACTTAACTTGACATCTTTGGCAGAAGGTCTGGCACATTGTAGTGTATGCTGAACAAGCAATGCCTTTTCTTACAGGAATGCTTACACAATGCTCCACCCAGAAAAGGACACCTTACTTCTATCCAATACATTCATACAGTATTATAACTGTTCAGATATTAGCGTGGTAAAGGCTTCGCTTCATTTAATGTAAAATATTAGATTTTTCTTTCTGCATGTGCAACACGATAACTGCATGCAATGGATCGACTTAATACTGTATTTCAATATCTAACATTGTGAGTAATGAAATCTAACGATTTCAGGTTACACTAATAGCAACAGCAACATACAAGAATCGGCTCTTAAGTTCTCGTTACAGCACATAACAAATTACGAAGCTTCTTTGAACTAAAACCATGAGGACACTAAATGTATTTGAGCATTGTGCATTTTACCACCACCAAGAGCACAATATTATAAAACAGCAGCTCACCTTTGTTTTCTATTGTCTGTTTGTTTCGTTTCAGCTCCCGTCTGCCTTATTGTATCTCCAGCAGGTCTTCCGTAAAGCCTATTAAATCCTTCTCGCCTTCCCCGGCCGAGCCTCCACAGAATACGAGGCTACAACACAGATCAGTATGTTTGTCTGCTGTTGTCAGGAAGCTGCCTCCGCATATCCTGGCCATTCACACTTCCATACATCACACCACGCCTTCGCCTCTGTTCTTCCCTTGCAGCTAATACTGAGCCCTTTAATTTCCCTCTGCAGCTGCCGCTGCCAATGTGACATTACTACTGTACTGCCCCTTCTCCCGTGCCAAAGCACTGCTTTGCTGGAACAGTGGTAGATGGAACGTAACGACGTGGTCCCTGACGGTGGTAAACCGCTCCCACTAAACCTGTGAACATACAGTACTATGTGTGCAGTATAAAAGGAAAACGGAACGAGAGATTCCACTACTGCCTCATGCTGCACTAATTGGCATAATCTACAACAGAGATGCTAAAGGCTAGGTTTAAGAAACACACTGACAGTAATATACTACTCACAATGGCTCCATTAGTATGACACTGAAAAGACGTGTATTTCCACACATTAAATTGACAGTTACAGTAAACGATTATTCGTGTAAATTGATGAATGTTCCATTAACAAATGCTAAATATAGGACTGGCATTTATTATAAGGGTCAGAGGGAGAAATAATTGTATAGGCATAGTTTGTGTGTGTGTGTGTGTGTGTGTGTGTGTGTGTGTGTGTGTGTATATATATATATATATATATATATATATATATATATATATATATATATATATATATATATATATATATATAATAGGAAATTTATCTTAATAAGCAGCATGTAGTAGCTAAAATGCCCCCCTCTATACAGTGTTTATCATTTTACAGTAAAGGATGACTAGTCTGACTAATGGAAAATGAAAAAATAATGATTAAAAAAACAAAAAACATCCTCTCTCAAACACCACTGATAAAACACTGGTCTACTCCCACCAGTACAATTCCTGAAATAACCTGCACACAGCAAGCAGGGAAATGCTGCAGCTGTGCATAATCTCTATCACACTGCACAACATACCACATGCTACACTTGACCCAAGAATGAATATATTAGAAAGTCTTCTGGCATACATTGGTAATGGCAATGGACCGCTATTGTTATGTATGATATTTATTCATGAGTTATGTGCTACCATTTGTAAAATATAAATATGGCTGTAATGGAAGTCAGGTTTCCCTTTCCTTTCAACTAACATCAATAATTAAATACATTTCTACATAAAATAAATAAATACATTTATTGAACGTTTAGATATTGAAACACAAATAGGTCCACATTAAATATTTTGCATTTTTCTGTCTTGAAAATAATAGCTTTTTACAAAAATGATAATACTTTAACATGGCATCATGTTCCTCAGTGTGTATTTGATGTGTACACAAAACACAATGTTTGTTAAACCTCTTTGGGTTTTAATATCCCTGCACCTTTATGTTTAAATTACTGTAAAGCCACAATCTCCCCAGCATCATGGTCTTAAAGGTATGGTTCACTGTTCCGGTATACATTGCCTCTTCAAACATGGCAGCTCTAATAAATCAATTTCTGGAAACTGTCAGGGGAAAGGAAGGGTGGGTCTCGTTGCAGAAGAACTTAACAATGGAATAAGGTTTGTGGCTAAAGCAGCAGTTCAATAGGATACTGCACTGGTTCTAGGATATAAGAATAGAATTTGAAACAAAAACAAAAGTGTTTAAACCCCTCAAAAGGTCTGAAAAAACAAGGTCCTTGTTAGAGCTTAACAAGCTGTTAGCGGACCACTGGTGCCAAAGCCTACTTCAAAGCCTTAAATATCTTGCCCAAGGGAATCGCTGTTCCCAACAACAACCCCCTCAGCACCCCCACCCCTGTATTGCTGTCACTGTCTAAGAAAGAATATCTCATTCCACTATTCCACAGCAGACAGTGTAATCAGGGCCTGTGTACTATTTTGCCTGAGGTTAATGAAAACCCAATATAAAACTATTTTGATCTCACAATTGCCTTCTGTATTTTTAGCCAGTCATGTTTGTTTGTGGGTTTTTATGGTATGTTGTGTTTAAATTGGTTTAAACAGTAACTGTTTAAAATAAAATATGCTATAGGTGTCGTGTAGGCCTTGCAGGTTGTTTAAGTGCATTCACAAGTTGTCTAGATTTGAAAAAAATATATTCTGATTTAACGCCTGTGGACTAAAGTTGACATAAATCCAGTCCCAACAGGCTGTGTCGCTATGCAGTTCCCAATGGGAAAAACAGACAGTATTTGCCTCTGGTTAGGTCCCTACATCTAAAAGCATACTGAGAGCTTTAACAGATGGGATCCTAGTTATTTGTGACATAGATTCATCCAGAACTTGGGGATCTACAATATGATTTGCAACCAGAATTATAAGAAATACAAGTTTAGATCAATAACCAAAACCAGGAACATACTGAATGGCTCATTTGAAGGTCACATAAAAGGCTTGTGTATTAAGAGGTTAAGAGACTGAAAATGCATTTAGAAGCTTGTATTTGAGAAAGAGTATATTCTGGTTCTGAGATTTATTCCTAGACTAAATTAGGTGTTTATTGCAGACAGGCAATATAAACAAAAAAGCATAATTAAAACAATGAATCACTCAGTTTATTTTAAACTGTGGGTTCAAATGGTTAAAAGTGCTATTTAGATCCATTGATGCTATTTTCAATTTATTATGTTTTTAACTACATGAGTACTTGTCCTGGGTAATGCCTTTACTGTGTTTGATATATTTCTGGAAACACAAACAGCACACAATTGCACGGCAACAACAAAAACCAAATACAAAAATAAGAAAGGAGGCGAGGTATCAAGGACACCTTGAGAAGCAAGAGCTGTCCTGATTACAAAAAGAAATACATAAATACATAAAAACAGTACTTACTTATTCAGGAAAGGAATACTCCAGAGAACTAATTAATGGGGCAATTCTGTTGAGATAATTGTAATAGATACGGTACATCCACACAATTTGAAGTAAGCGTAGATTATTCTGGTAATTTTTGGCAATTTCAAGCACTGATAGTTCAGTGTTAAATTAATTACATAAAATATGCTTTGCCACATGAGATCTGTGCTATTTATTTTGTAGCCTCTTTCATACTGGATACTACAAGAAAATTTGTCTTAAATCAAAGTTGCAGCTGAAATTTTAAACTCAAAAGATGCAAATTCAGACAAAAATGTTCTGTTGAATGGTTAAAAACCGAAACCACGTATAAAAGACATTTTGAAGCAGAATGGTTTTGTATCTTTCTTTCTTTTTTATAATCATTATAGAGTGTATCAATAAATAATTATAAAGCATGGTGTATGGACACTGAGGTTAACTGATAAAGATCCGTAGCATGATTTATTACTGCTACTGGCATGCAACCCTTGGGGCAAGAGCTAGCAATATAATAACAAATGTTGCCCTGTGGAATATAGAGAATTGGTTCACTCGTAAACTGATCATAAAATACATAAAAGGCATTTATCCTATATTCTTGGGGGTATGTCTGTACCATGCTATTTTAAATAGACCAGTTGAAAAATCTATGAACTAAAGAAATAATAATAGTTTGTGACTTGAAAAACCAGTAAGAAACTAATATAGCACAGATTTATAGAGTCTATAAAATGTATTACATAGTTAATAATTGAAGTGCATTTAGAGCTCTCTAAAACATATTCCTTTCCATTTCCCATGCTAGTAAAATGTATCACTCCACAGAAACCTAATATAAATGACGGGTATGCAAATATATTATTTTCTAAGATGATAGAGAAAGTTCTAAACAGTAGTACAGTAACAGCGTTTAAAAGGCTTTAATAAATTTGGGATTTAAAACCTACATTGGGGTATTGTGGTCCCAGACTAAAAACACCACTGCTTGCTTCAGTTAAGCCAGGAATGGATAAAAATTGACTTTAAATAATTGCAGACAAGGCTTCCATAGAACAATGGTGATTTTATGGGGAATCAATACATTTGAATAAAGCATAAGTAACTAAGATGTTTTTTTCCCATCCCCTCACAGTAGAAGATATTTTTAATTGCCACAATAAACTGTTTCTTTCAGAGGAATGATTTATGTGGAAGCGCTGGTTATAGTTCTGTATGACAATGTGTTGTCCCTCTAAATGCAGCTGTGTTTCAAGCTATAAACTATAAGATTATTGGCAGCTTTTGCAACATTGAAATGCAATGGAACACAAACAATCTTCCCATAACACTGAGAAGCCCATCGACCCACAGAGCTGTAAAAGCAGTCTCGTTCTTGACAGCTTGAATTATGTTAAAGTTACACAGTAAGTGAACACCGTAATGCTTAAAGTAGTGCTAACCAAGGGCTTAAAATCCATTTCATCCTATTAGTCCAAGCAATTTAATCTCACCTTTCTTCGTTAAATACCTTTTGTATTTTTTGCTTGTTAGTTTATGCTTTAGGATCTGCGGATCTTAAGACAACGATATAGATGAAAACAGCTTCCTGGTACCTAATCACATCCTGTGTTGTAGTTCAAATTCATTCTAATGGAGCTGCAATCAGATCATGTGACCTACAGCAAAGGTGCCAGGATGCAGCAGTTTATTGTAACCATTGGGCGTTGTTCAGGCAGCATGTGGAGGGGCTCCTCCCTAGTTTATCAAGCTAATCTATTAATTAACCTCCCTATCCATGCTTATGAAAAACACATAAATAAATGTATATCTATATGCATTAATATTTTCCATAATATTACTAAATACCGCTCAAGATGTACTGATTCCTGTCACTAACTTCATTTTCTTAGAATTCCACAATTAGTTACATACAGTACTACTGTATTTGTTTTCCTATCACCTATATTCTATTTGTTTCCAATAAAACCATTTGTTTTTATTCTTAAAAGTTGAATGTTATAGGTGATAGTTGGTGCATAAAAATACTCAATGCATAATACAGTGTGGTCTTGGCCTGGTTTTAGCTAGGTAGGATTTATACCAACACAAATGGGATTATGAGCCTTTGTAAATTAATGGGCCTATTTTAAGATTTTCAACCTCTATAGACATGTGAAGGAAAAACACCTATACAGCTCAGTGATTGAGCTTTAAGGGCTGCAACAATTGGTAAAATGTAATTCTTTATATTGTATGTTTCTATACAGACATTGAGCTGTACTTACATAGATGTGTTTTTGAGCAATGTATGTGCAGAGTGATCGCTCTTAAGAGCTCAGTGAAATGCTTTTATAAGTAAATACAGCATAGGTAGTGGACATGTATGGCCTACCTTTCAATGATCTCCCTTGCAATACACTGCAAGTGCAATTGTAAAATACATTCCCCAAATGCATTCCCCTAATACTTACACTTGATGAAAGCCAGGAATCAATATGAGAATACCTTGCTTTCAGTGGCTTTGAAGAGAACCCCAAATGTACTACCAGTACTTGTACTTGAGCTCAGCAATTGCATTTTAAATCCCATTTAAAATACAATATGATTTTTCTTGCCTTTGATGGACAGCACTTCATTTTGAATGTACACTTCAATCAAGAAGGTAGATAGAATTTCCTCATAAATCAGCTTTGCATATTAGCAAAGAAATAACATTTTTTTTTATAAATTACCTTCCCAGACAACACATTGTTATTTCAGATTCATGTAATCTGGCTTCGCTAACGTTAAGCAGAACGCATTGAATACTTCTGAATCACCAAAACACGTATACTGCTATCTTTTCAGGAAACAACAAAGAACATTTTTGCCTTTGATTTACAAAAATACACTTTTTTGACATCAAATAATTATTTCAGGACACCAGTATCGAATATGTATTAGAGTAATATCTTTTTCCTTTCTTATAAATCTTAGGCCTGTATACTCACCAGTAGCCCAGCAATCAAGCTGATACTGGACAGTCAAATATGAATGTAGTGGTAGAATGGTTTCTATGGTTTTGGCTTAGATTATTTATATTAAATTACACATTAGCCATGAACATACCTGAGAATTTGCATAGCTTCCATTGTCATTGACTATTTATAGTATTAAAATGTCAGTGAAAACACCAGAAACTGATTGTGAGATATTAGTTTTCATTTTGTTTGACAGTTACTTTAAGCAGTGGTAACTGGTACCAACATAGAACCCTGTTTACAATAAAACACCCAGAAAGACTGAGGTAATATTTTCAATTAAAGCTCAACTGAAAGGTCAATCTGTCCTATAGTCAGTTGTTTAAGAGAGAGGATAGTTGTTATGTGCTTGTAACTTATTTTGTATCTGTATCAAGCATCACTATCCTTTCAGTTATTCATTATTCTGGCCCATATCCTCAGAAAAATACAAACACTGTACATGTTGGGTTTCATTTATCAGGGTTTGAAAATGTAATGCAGTCATTTTGAATACATCATACTGTAATCCAGGATTTCAGGTTTCAAGTGTTGAACTGAGTGGCAGCTGTTTATATGGAAATATATATATTCTTGGTAGATACGCAGAGCACCAAATTCTATCATTCTTTTGCACCTCAGGAGGTTCTAGTGAAATGGTACTGTAATATATCTAGCTGATAAACTGTGCACTCCCCTCTAGCCTTCCCCAGGGGTTCCTGGCTCCTCACTGCAGGGCGCCAGCAATCTCCAATGCTCTAGTTTACAAAAATCAGAGCATCTCTGTGTTCCATAATTTCATTATGGAGATTTCTGTCACATCTGCAAACATCCAACACCTCTTAATGAACTCATCTCTATAAGATGGGATTTTGTTACGAAGATCAGTGGCTTCATCTTCTGAGAGCATTCATTTAATTAACATTCCTGGGTGTTAGACAGATAGGGCCATTCTAGCCATTCCAAATCTTGTTTTAAATTAAAAAACAAATCCTGGTTACTTTGGCATCATTTTGTAATAAATTCCATTGTATTTGATTCATTTAGTATATAACAACGGAATCCTGGTTATAATCAAAATATCTCCGTTTTTATTTCCGCTGAAGTCCTTTGCTTTGGAATATATAATTTTAATTTTGCTAATTTAAATTTTTCACATGCTTGAAAATATGAACATTATAACTTGTAAAATGTTTGTAACCGTAGCTTTAATTACATTATACACAAATGTGCAATGTCCAGTTGCAGACTGGATTGTATACTACAGATGGATTTAAACGGCAGCCCCAGGCTGATACTGGAACAAGATAAGATTGTGTTTTATAGACTGGTTTCATGTTGCAGATGTAAAGATGTGGAGGAGTCAAGGATCATTTTAATGCCTCCTGGATAAAGTTTTCCATATGAATTAAAGCACCCCCACTCAACCCTGGGTCATTTCCAAACCCATTTTCACTAACAAATCTGAAAATGAGATGCTGAACCTCAGTATATCTACTGTTAAATATCCTGTGTAATCTACAGGCAGAACCAGATGTCATATGTTTGGCCTTATCTGCGTCATTTCATTCAGTTGCCACACATCATTTATTAATGTCTTTTGATAAACAATTAAAATGTGACTACAATTGTGTAATGGGTTTTACCATACACAAACAACTATGCTGATCCATCAGTAAATACATTGCAAACTGCAACTGAAATTAGGTGTTCATTAATGCAGCTGTTGGTCATATATACATGCCACATACATCATTAGCTGTTTGAATGATGTCGCACACAGATTAGAACCAGCAATCAATCAATAAATTCCTGGGAGAACACTGTATACTGTGGTAATTAGCTTACACTAGTTATAATAGTTAAATAAAAGCAAAATAAATTTGCTTCCTCAATGTATCTTTGTTTCCTCAATTTGTTTTGAATGATGTCTCTACAATGTCTTTCCATATTGAATGGGGTTGACATAAGTGTTATCTATGGCCTTCAGGCTTTGAGCTATTGAGGCAGCGCCACCATTATGTAAAACAACACCAAGTGGCTTTACTTGATTAACAAGCAAATAAACATTATTGCTTACATTTGAACTGATTTGGGTGTAAAACTTGTTGTGACTGGTAGTACTGTTGAAACAACAGCTTGCAAGGGCTAGTCGGTTACTGTTCTGACATCCTCATTCTTGGAATAACTATAGCACTCCATGAACCTCCAGCATTAATCGTACTGTGTTCTAGACACTCATCCCCTGACTTCTAAATGTGTCATCTATTCCTGCTCTCTTTGCTGAGCTTAAAATAGTGACTGGGGATCACATTACTAACAAGATTGGAAATATTTCAATCAAATCTCCCCCAACCAATGTCTTTCAGTATTGGGACATAGTGAGGTTCCAACCTCGTTTCAGGTCTCTGTTTTCAATTGCAACCCCTGTTCATTAAAGGCATATCTGAATTGGTTGTATCCCTTTTAAGGTCATTTATATCTATCTCCAGTTTCACGGAGGGGGATGTCCCTGCATGACAACACAAATTAGCACTTTGTGCAGCAGTGTCGCAGGTATGACCTGGTTTGTATGGGTATGTTGGCTGAACTCATGTCGCTCTGCTGAGGCTGGGCATTCCAGAGAAGAGCTGTGCCACATAGATGGGATAGTGTGATGACAATTGCACCACCGCTGCTTCTACTTCATCTGAACATAAACATAGACTGCCGTTTGCATCCAGTTACAGTAACTGGCAAAGTCACACTATCAGATGCCATTGTAACTATTTTGGTGCAGAGCAACAACTAAGGTTTTTTTTTTTTCTTTTAAATCCAGAGAAATGGATTAAAACATTAGTAAATGGAGCAATATACACTATCTTAGAACAGGTAGCTTTTTAAAGTGCACAATTCAATTTGATACCATTAGAAGTGCTTGGGAGAAATAAAACAAACCAACTCAGAGTAAGGAAAACTTTCTTTAACGTCTGTTTTCTGTACTGTATGCAGATTCAATGCAAACTCATACTGTTCATCACCAACATCGATTTCTGTCCCATTGTATTCTGTATTTTCACCCTTCGTATTGCGGTTCAAGTAATTTGATTAATAGTGATATATTGGATGACAATTTCTTTCTTTTTTTTTTGGATTGGTTTCTAATTTATAAAAACTAAAACAATTTGGGTCAATGACATTGCAAATTATTTCAAGGATAACAGAAATGGTTGGGCGGTCCAATTACTGTTTTCCTGGACTAGAGTGCCACCTGCTGGGAAGAAAAGAGAATGTTACAACCCAAAAGTCAGCTCATTTGACAAGAAAGACCTGTTTTGCAATTTACTAAACATTATATATATATATTCTGTGAACTGCCTACTTACAGTAAGTACAGTATATTTAAACTTCTGAGTAAATATTGATTTTCCAAGCTTGTAAAAGCGGCAGTGTCCCACGGTTTCTGTTCCAACTCATTGTACCATTTTACAGCTGCCTTTTGTGAGAAACGTAGATATAAAACTTTTCTTTTTAACACTGTATAAGGCACAACACCTTTACGTTTAGTTTTCAAGTAACTTGTAACTACTGAAAACTAGTAAACCTGGATCTAGGAGTAAAGAGCTAAGAAAGAAAACGACACATATATTGGCTATCCTATGTATTGTAAAAAGACTCTACATACATGACGTTACCATACACCGGTAGTCTAATATTACCTGTGACATCTGAGTATCTATCATTTTGTGTTTCAGTCATCACTCTGGTGTCTTTTTACAACTCAGGCGTTTCAAGCACCTGTGACCTCAATGTAACTCCAAGAATCATATTGTTTAACCTCCAAGTACATCTGGTGTATACCAGAGTCTAACAATTAACTTCTTGCACAATTCTGCCCCTAGTGGATGTAAAAAAATACCACAATTGTTCTGTGTAGTGTTTCTATACCCACAAGAGGCAGAATGTTGCACAAGGGAATGGTTATTGGTTACACTTTGGTGTACCAGATGTACTTAGGGTTAGACATGATTTTGAGAGCTATATTGAGGCACAAGGGTGCTTCAAACTACTGATGTGATGACTGAAACGTAAAATGATACAACGTGAATCTCAACAACAAGAATGATACGCAATATTTTTGCAATATGCCTGCCTTCTCAGGGGCAACCCTGTCAATGGGATGTTGGGTTAGAAGATTTAACCCACTGTCAACTGAATGGAGGTTAATGGTTTAATTCAATTTATTTATGCATTTTGTTTGTGGGGGGTCTGAACTTTGATCACAACAAAAGCTTTAAGCTGATATTGAGAAAAAAATAAATTACAAAAAATTACAAATATGTTCTGTATTCCAACTTTCCCTTCTGACATGAAGCCCCAAGACATGGCATTTCCTGCTTCACATTTCACAGTTCCACACATTGTCCATTGACATGTCTTACTCTGGAAAGTGCTTTGTACATTACACGCTGAATGCCTTTCTCATGTGGGTAGTTACAAGTATCTTTACAATTTTTACAACTGACATAAGTCAATCTTCTGGGCATCATACTTGCTATGAAATTAGCTTCTAGCAGTCTTGATCGACCATGGATTTGTATTAACAGGCCTTGATATTTGGTTAAAAACAAGTCAGGAACACATCAATGTAGTTCACTATGATGGAAGGTGCTGTAACAAAAATATCCTTTAAGAACTAAGATTTTTACAATCATACAGTTTCCTTCCCAATTCCTGCTGAAAAGTCCAGCAACTTTTGTCAGCTCAGTTGATCAACAAAGTTGGCGAAAAGTTTTGCATTACTTTTAATTTTAAGATTGAGACACTATTATAACTATAAGTATATAGAAACAACACATTGTAATTCAATATTAAATTAACAATATTCAGCAGGTTTCATTCAACTTTATGAAGCAAAATGAGTTCATTCTATAGGGTGATGCAAAACTTTTGGCAACAGCTGTACACCGTTTTTTTTATATTTAGTGTTGTTTAAGCAATTGAAAACCAGCAATCTTGTCAATCTTAAAACTAGTGATAGTCACTGAATTTCGAAACGATTCCCACTTCATTGTTTGAGTTGGAGTCTACCTCTCTATGGAAATCTCTTGATGTGCCACACAACTGAATCAAAAAAAAAAATATGGAGATGTGGTATTGATACCAAAACTGTACAAACAGCACTGTTTTATACGGTGCGCATGCTAAATTGTGATTGTCATTTGTAATCTTAACCCATATCCCACTGGCGTACGTGCATGTACTGTACCAAATTCTGATGTTTAAATTGTAATACAAGTTAATGGTAAATAGCCATAACGGCACCACAGTTATTATACTGTGGAAGAGATACTGCGCATGGCTAGTGCAGTAATGCACATGTAACAGTTTTTGTGATAGTCATTTTTTCTATTCTAGATTGCTTACTATATTACAGTTTATCTTAACAGTTTATACATTTACACGTTTTGTCTTAAAGCATTACTTGCCAATATACCAAATCTGAGTCTTTTCTCATTTAATATAAAGTACAATCAGTGTTCTTAGGTTGTGCCCCTATAAACCTCTTGACTGCTATAAACAATTACACAGCAGTTTCCACTTACCGAACATTTCTGCCAAAACTAACCGTGGTGCCAAGGAATGAAAAGGGTGACATTCCATTGGTGCCTGCAGCCAATGAAAAGCTGCTGACATTGACATTGTATCAAAACACCAAGCCTGACACACGCTGGCGAATGGCAATGCCCGGAGCCATCTGGGATTTATAGTTTTAAATCCCCTCATTCCCTTCGAAAGCCTCTCTTGAAATGTTTGGGAAAACTACAACTCCTACAAACTCTAGCGCCATCTACGCGTAGATGGGGGAGGACAGGAGTTTCGGAGCCACTGCGGCTGGTACTGGGAGTTTGACACTGGGAACGTTGTTACATTTTGTTTTATTCTTTGTATTTGTATAATTTGACACTGACAGCGGAAAGAATGCAATCTGAATCGGGGATAGTACCCGATTTTGAAGTCGGCGAGGAATTCCATGAAGAACCTAAAACGTATTACGAGCTGAAAAGCCAGCCCTTGAAAAACAGGTTAGTGCGTAATGTAATGTAATGTAATGACACTGTAAACTGCTGTTTAGAGAATACTGTCTGGACAGAACATGAAACACAGCCGTTAATATATATATATATATATATATATATATATATATATATATATATATATATATATATATATATATATACTACAGTTACTTATTTATTAGATTTTTATTTTCCTCCCAAGGATAATAATTTTAAAACGTACTGTATTGTAGCTACGCATGTCATCATATTATCTCTCACTGTGTATTCATTTTATGGGAGGGATTTGTTTGCAGATGGGTGTCTTTTGCACGGATAATACTAGTTTATCTTTGGGGTGTTGTCATGTCTATGTAAAGCTGTGTGTCAATAGTTTTTAATGCTGGACAGTGCATTATTTTCAGGACATACACCATCAGTAGTTGAATTAATAATACTGTAAGCCTGTATGTAACTGTAGGAAGCCATGTAAAAACTCATGATCATAGAAACACGTGTGATTACACATTCAATGTGAGGAATCATATTAACACCTGCCATGTAGATTAATTACCACTGGTTCTGTGATGTCATAACCAACAGTCTGCCTCCTGAGGAAACGGCCCCTATTCCTTTCAGTTTAATTCGTATCATCTTGGATTTCTTTGTTTTCAACTGGATTCTAAACATGATCTTTGAAAAATAGAGAATATGTTCTGTATTAATTCATTTTCATTTTTACCATGAAAGGTAGCCAATTATAATTTGGAGAAGGATCCAGGATTTGGATTGTTGTATTTTTGGATGAGGCGGAAGCAGCCTTGACCATACAGTGCATTTAAAGTACTGGGACATTATAAAGTCGTAGATTATGGCTGTTTCACTTCCATTATTTTATGTGAACAGCAGAGATGGCTGTGAATATTGCATCATCTTGCTTTTCCAGTTATTACTAACATACACTATTTGTGTTAAAGAAAAGGTTACATTGCTACAAAGAATGTCCTTGTTGATTGGGTCTGACATTGGCAATTTTTTTATTCAATAGAAAGTAACTACTGGGATACCATATTTTGGATAATCTTTGTTAAGAATGACTTAACAATGTAAAATAATGCAACATTTGTTGTCATCACAGTTAATGTACACCAAAAGTTTAGCATCACCTCGAATTAAGATTGAGACATAATTAAGAAATATATATATATATATATATATATATATATATATATATATATATATATATATATATATATATATATATATACAGTACTGGCAAAAGTTTTAGGCAGGTGTGAAAAAATGCTGTAAAGTAAGAATGCTTTCAAAAATAGACATGTTAATAGATTATATTTATCAATTAACTAAATGCAAAGTGAGTGAACAGAAGAAAAATCTAAATCAAATCCATATTTGGTGTGACCACCCTTTGCCTTCAAAACAGCATCAAGCGCCAATTCTTCTAGGTACACTTGCACACAGTTTTTGAAGGAACTTCGGCAGGTAGGTTGGCCCAAACATCTTGGAGAACTAACCACAGTTCTTCTGTGGATTTAGGCAGCCTGAGTTGCTTCTCTCTCTTCATGTAATCCCAGACAGACTCGATGATGTTGAGATCAGGGCTCTGTGGGGCCATACCATCACTTCCAGGACTCCTTGTTCTTCTTTACGCTGAAGATAGTTCTTAATGACTTTCGCTGTATGTTTGGGGTCGTTGTCATGCTGCAGAATAAATTTGGGGCCAATCAGATGCCTCCCTGATGGTATTGCATGATGGATAAGTATCTGCCTGTACTTCTCAGCATTGAGGAGACCATTAATTCTGACCAAATCCCAACTCCATTTGCAGAAATGCAGCCCCAAACTTGCAAGGAACCTCCACCATGCTTCACTGTTGCCTGCAGACACTCATTCGGTACGCTTTCGAGCCCTTCGCTAACAAACTGCCTTCTGCTACAGCCAAATATTTTAAATTTTGACTCATCAGTCCAGAGCACCTGCTGCCATTTTTCTGCACCCCAGTTCCTGTGTTTTCATGCATAGTTGAGTCGCTTGGCCTTGTTTCCACGTCGGAGGTATAGCTTTTGGCCGCAAGTCTTCCATGAAGGCCACTTCTGACCAGACTTCTCCGGACAGTAGATGGGTGTACCAGGGTCCCACTGTTTTCTGCCAGTTCTGAGCTGATGGCACTGCTGGAAATCTTCCGATTGCGAAGGAAGTAAGCATGATGTGTCTTTCATCTGCTGCAGTAAGTTTCCTTGGCTGACCACTGCGTCTACGGTCCTCAACGCGTTGCCGTTTCTTTGTGCTTCTTCAAAAGAGCTTGGACAGCACATCTGGAAACCCCTGTCTGCCTTGGAGAGACCTTGCTGATGCAGTATAACTACCTTGTGTCTTGTTGCTGTGCTCAGTCTTGCCATGGTGTATGACTTTTGACAGAAAACTATCTTCAGCAACCTCACCTTGTTAGCTGAGTTTGGCTGTTCCTCACCCAGTTTTATTCCTCCTACACAGCTGTTTCTGTTTCAGTTAATGATTGTGTTTCAACCTACATATTGAATTGATGATCATCTGCACCTGTTTGGTATAATTGTTTAATCATACACCTGACTATATGCCTACAAAATCCCTGACTTTGTGCAAGTGTACCTAGAAGAATTGATGCTGTTTTGAAGGCAAAGGGTGGTCACACCAAATATGGATTTGATTTAGATTTTTCTTCTGTTCACTCACTTTGCATTTAGTTAATTGATAAATATAATCTATTAACATGTCTATTTTTGAAAGCATTCTTACTTTACAGCATTTTTTCACACCTGCCTAAAACTTTTGCACAGTACTGTATATATATATATATATATATATATATATATATATATATATATATATATATATATATATATATATATATATGAACATAATTTAGATATTTTATTAAACATAATCAAAGAAACTACAAAATGATAACGCTTCTAACGGAAGCCATAATAGTCGTACAGTATTTTAGATTTCAAAATGTCAGATTTTTCATTTTAGTCTGTTTTTCATCATGTGGAAAACTACAAAGCGGTATGTTAATGTAACATTATTCAGCAGGTTTCATTTGACTTTATGAAGCAAAATGAGTTAATTGCATAGGGTGATGCCCTTTTGGTCATAGCTGTATTGCTCTATTATTTCTGCTCTGTTGTGACTCCTGCTTTAGCTCAGACTGGGACAGGAGCAGCATTGACCCCTTGTTGCAACTAAAGCATATTCCCATCCTAGCTAAACAATATTAAGCCAGCTGACTCAGGTAACCTTTTAGCCCTTCAGTGAGAAGAATGGCCGCTAACTGTGAGTACCAAGCTTACTTATTGCATTGACTGTGCATAACTGGCAGTGCTGGGATAGTGCTTGTCACAGAGGGCTTACACAGAGCAGCATGCTAATACTGTATCTTGAAACTGTATCAATTCATTCGACATCCAATACTCATAATTGTACAAATGTGTCATACGCAGACAATAATGGACCTGATTTATCAAGATCTTAACACCAAAATGCAATTTACAACAATTGATTCTGTCAAAAAAAAAAACTTGGAAAACTAAAAGTTTTAAGATATTTAAGTTATGTTAATATTGTACATTGATAAACCTGAGTGACTATCTCATAATGGCAAGAAACAGGGACTTGTTTTCAAACCATTGACTGTTAGATGTCTATTCTATGCTGTTTCATATCATGGAGAGATATTGTTCAAATATATGTTAAAACATGTTCATCTGTACTGTTCCTCAATCCAGTTTTCTACAATGCACATTATTTTCATTCTGCACTTTTTTTTGTAACATCAGTACCCTTTAGTTGTATTTTCTCTTACCAGCAAATCAGAAGAGCTCTGCAGGATAAAAGGGGAACAGAAAAGGGATTTGATGTGCTAACTGTACATTTAGAAACAGTTTGAATGTATAAAAACACAAAGTCTATGCAAAATTAAATTATGGTAAAATGAAAGTGACCTGAACTTTGCATAAAGTGTTTATTTTTTGTCCTTTACATTGATAAAATGGCCTCAGTCTGTCCTGTTAGCTTTATCATAGTATTCCATGGAAGAGGCATGTGATAGCAGCTGTACAGACTCCCACTTTTATGAATAGGATATTGTATCTGTCTCCCGACTTTATGGTGCATATACAACTTGCATGTGCTGCTTCCAATTTAACAATTTCTTGAACTGTATGGCAACTCCTTCTTATGGTAGACATGAGCGGTTATTTTCTGTTTAATGTGTGTGTTTCATTTCCGTTTGACTTCTTAAAAACAAAAGAGAAACCATAGGCACGTATGACCGAAAGCTTGTAACCTAATTCATAATTCTAAACCAATTTCTTCATTAGTAAATGTCATTACTTTGTTAAAACTGAATGGTGTGTTTGTGTGAGCATACTTTTTGAACTACGGCCACCAGATTCTTAGGAAACTAAGGGAGATTAATTTGCTTTTTTCTGGTTCCAGTCATCTAAAAGTGTCACTACCAAAATCTTAACAGTGTGACAACGGTATAGAAGCCATATTTTCACATTGATTTCACTAAATTTAGGTTTGATTTCTGTAAACAGGACAATTCTTCAAATACACAGAAAACAGAAACATTGTAATTGTAATTGAAAAATTGAAATAATGTAATTATTTGGAAATAAGATCTAATGGTGTGCTATTATACAGGTTAGACTATAAGAACAAACACGAGCAAGAGGAGGCTTTTCTGGCCTTTCGAGTAGCTGGTTGATCTCAAACCTTTGTCAAGTCGGTTCTTAAAGGATCACAATGATTCAGTATCCATACCCTCAGCACAATGGAAATGTCTCTGTCCTCAGTCTGTCTCCACTTGATTTCCAACTGCGTCTTCTGGCCCTGGTTTCTGTGCTGCACTTCAAGTATTGACTGGTGTTAACTTTGTCAGCTTCTTTTTTGTCAAGTCTTTTTAAGATTTTAAAGACTTCAATCAACATTTTTAGCAGTGCCTAATCCACCTACAGTACACAGCTTCATAATCAACTTCCATGTTCTCTGCTGTTTTGCAATGCAGCTGACAACATCTGCTCACAGTTTTTAATCAAGTTACAAGATGCCTTTAACTGTCAGCAGGCCCTTGTTTTGCACTAATAACATTTAAAACAGCTTTGTTTTGTCCTCATGCCAACCTGCTCCTTATACAGTAGAAGCTTTCCTTGGACATCTTCCTTATTCAATGCAGGTTTTTGTACAGGTGCATGGCATGGTTGCTTAGCAACAGACTTATGGTGACTTGAAAGTACATTGATAGCTGGCTCAGTATTAATTATGAAGGGGACCAAATGTATGTCTCATATTTGGGCAGATATTTAGGTTTGTTCAAATTTGCTAGGACGTTTTTAAGAATAATTTAATTGCAATCTCTCAATCTGCCTTTATTGTAGTCCATAGATATTGGCATATTTCCACTTTTTAAATTTATTTTCAATAAAGAATACATAGTAAACAAATAAAATGTAAAAGTGAATGTGTTATACAGTTGAGTTCACAACTAATGGTTACAGTGGTAATTTAACTTGTGTGAATATACTTTGGTGGTAAACTTTTGGCCATTGTAGTTGACGATTGAATTGCAGAAGTCAAATAAAATGACAAAAATGCACTTTTGATGTTTGGTTTCATAAACATGATAAGAAGGCTTTCATTTAGTTCAATTGACTAAAGCTCTTGTGCATCCTGAATTTCAGGTTATGAAAAAATTATATTGTTGCGTTTTTCAACAAAGAGACATTAGACTACCTTTTAGCTTATGTGGTTGAAAACACATCATATTCCATATATTAAAATGGTGTATTATGAGGCTGGATTTTAAACACAATATTTTGAGGGTGTTGATTCATTGTGAGACAGCACTAAATGTGTATTACAGGATAGCATATTTCAAACCCGTTGATATCTGTTTACAGTGCAATTTAAAATGACATTGCAAATCAGACTTACTGTAAAGGAACATAAAAACAAGAACTGGTGGAAACAGGGATCTTTTCATGACCCTCCCCTGACCTTTAAATGTTGAACAAAAGTTAATGTGTGAATTATATTTTAGATAGTCACCATTAAACTTTTGGATGTAAAGTATGTACAGAACATAATATCAAACGTTTAACATAAAAAGGTTAATATTTGTAAGGATCGTGTACATTAATACACATTTCTTTATTTTACTAGTCAAAGTTGTTTATTGTATAACAGCCACTCAAGACTTAGATTATGGTATACTTAGCAAACTTGTTAAATTTGCAGATGACACAAAAATAGGAAGAGTGGCAAACACTGATGCAGCAGCAAAGGTCATACAAAATGATCTGGTCAGCATTCAGAACTGGGCAGACACATGGCAAATGACATTTAATAGAGACAGGTTTAAGGTACTGCATGCAGGCAATAAACAAAGTGTTGAATTTAAATCAAGGGAAGTAATGTTAACTTTACAATGCATGAGTAAGACTTCATCTAGAATATTGTGTTCAGTTCTGATCACCTTGCTACAAAAAGAATATTGCTGCTCTAGAAAGAGTGCAAAGAAGAGCGACCAGAATTATTCTGGGTTTAAAAGGCATGTCATATGCAGACTGGCTAAAATAATTAAATCTATTCAGTCTTGAGCAAAGAACACTACACGGCGATCTGATTCAAGAATTCAAAATTCTAAAAGGTATTGACAATGTCAACCCAAGGGACTTTTTCAACGTGAAAAAAGAAACAAGGACTAGTGGTCACAAATGGAGATTAGATAAAGGGGCATTCAGAACAGAAAATAGGAAGCACTTTGTTACACAGAGAATCACGGGAATCTGGAACCAACTCCTGAGTAATGTTGTTGAAGCTGACACCCTGGGATCCTTCAAGAAGCTGCTTGATGAGATTCTGGGATCAATAATCTACTAACAACTAAACGAGCAGATAGGCTGAATGGCCTCCTCTCGTTTGTAAACTTTCTTATCTTATGTTCTTAAGAGAGCACCACAAAGCAGCTGTTATATACAGTACTGTTCCTGTACATTTATAGCAGTAAACTCCACAAGGAAAGCCCCAACTGTATGATGCTCTCCAACAATAATAATAATCTTGTTAAATAGAAATTATAATATTGTAAAATAAAATTACACAATTTTAAATTATTTTTAATAACCCCATGTTGATTCATGATCATATTAAATGCTTCCAGAATATTCTGCACATACTTAATGAAAATGTATACAACATGTTTAGTATGCAGTATGCAGTTATACATGCAACTACTGTATGCCTTTTCAATCTATTGTTACAGTGTATTTTGGGCCTGTTCATATTTTATGTTTTATAAAAACACATGTCTAAGTTACACACAACTTCTGACCTGGATTTTAGTAAGTTGTGCACAAAGTTACCTTCCTAGAACAAAATTAATTCCAAACAGTGTGTTCTACTGTGGTAGGGCAATGTAGTCCACTCAGCATTTGTGTTCTTCTCTTGTACATTGTTTCCTTTAGTCTGTGCATTTAGAAAATGTGATGGTAGGCAGTCTGCTTATGAAGCATTTTCTGTATTCAAAACTTCTGGAAGAATAACTGAAGTTTCAATAAATATTCGTCAAAAATATATACTTTCTAGACAGTATATCAATCTAGTATGGTACAGTACAATACAGTATCTACCAAAGCCATTTATCTTATACTGTATAAATAATGTAAACCAGTTTTCCAGCATTTTACTATGTAAACATATACACATCTCTAGTGTGTTAGTGTCTGTAAAATACCATTTAACATGTTAGCATTAAAGCTCCAAATAAATCTCTATGGGCTTAGGTCCTACCCAGAGAAAAGTCCATTCAAAACCGTGCTGCTCTGCTTGTTTCCTAATGACACTTGGCACTTGATGGTGTGATAGCAGTATGTTTCCTGCTGTTCATGAATGACACAGAAAAAGATGGTGACTCTTGTCTTTATTCTTTATCCTGACCAAGTTAAAGTCAAAAGCAGAGCTGGGACACCTGAGAGACAGAAGGGATTGATCGTTCAGAAAAAAGGCAGTCACTTTAAGGTTGGGAATACCAAGTTGGATATCAAGCCAGCAAGGTATAATTCAGCAATAACTTTTGGGCAGGTTGAGCGTGCGAGCAAATAACTGACACAAACTTGTTTCTTCTTGAAAAGAAAGCACCGTAAAAGCAAAACTTGCCCAGCTGTATCATTTTCATACCTGAGAGCTGATAAAATGTTATTAGTCTTCCCTGTATACCTTTCAACAAAACAATTATATTTAAAATGATTAAGAGTACAGCGGCATACATATGTTACATTGTAAGTTTAAATACACTACTGTTTGGTTGCAGATAATACAGACAGGATATACACATGCAGCAGTAAACAGTATATTTTCATGGTTAAGGGGTAGATGCCGTACAAAGACCTTTACATTTCAATAGGGTCTTTGTTGAAGTGACCTTAACATTTGAATATTCAACAACTGAAAAATGTTTGTGTAGTTTAAATAATAGTCATGCTTCAAGGCATGGATTCATTTATTAATAATAAGACACAATCATGGCAGTACAAAGCTCAGTTGAAGTTTGAACTCCAGCAGACACTTCGCTGAAGCCCAAGCCTCGGGAGTAGCCTGACAACATCACTAAACACTATATTGCATCAGTGTGCTGCATGCCAAGAAGTTCACAGAGTTTGTCTTAAGAAATGCCACCCTTGTTCTTTGCTTCCACAGCTGGGAGACAATTCCTTGGGAATAAAGCACGAGCAAGGGAAGCAGTGGACGGGGTTGTAGCATAAGCAGCCTGTAAAAGAGAAACTGTGAAGCTCCTGTGTTTTAAATGTACCATTCCTTAGTGAAATAGTTATCCGATACTATCCGATAACCCCTTTAGAACCATGTAGACAAACACTGTTAAGCGACAACCACAGTGCACAAGGCAGTACCAGTCTTCCGATTGATTGAGAGCCTTTTTATAGCGATTTTATAAAAACTGCTTTGATCTCCGTGGTATCAAATGAGCATGTCGTTTTCAGGTTTGATTTTAGACTCGGGAGTGAAAAATCGAATTTTAATTTATAACACGTAAGTGAGTCTTTAACACACTGGTGTTAAATGTGATGAGGCACTGTGTTCTCAGTTCATAACATTTTGTATATTCTAATAGTTTTTTTGAAACAATAGCTAATTCTATGAGTCCAGTAACCAACAGCTCTCCTGAATAATATTTGTCATTCAAGTAAAAGCAGTTGTTTCATAATTTGAAATGATTACACTTTTTGAGCTGGGTTTAGCTTTTATTTGTATTCATTATAATTTTTTAACTCCTATATTTTGTTAAAGCGAACAAATAACAAATGACTAATCAAATGACTAATCAAATTAAATCTTTCATGTAAATTTAAAACATTCAAGATATAAAACAGAAAGATATTGAGATCCTGGTGTTTCAAATTAAATTAAATATAATAAAGGGCGGTTCTAGAAAAGCAGTTATTGCCAGCAGTGAACAAGGTCAAATCCTTGTTATTTTGTTTTGTTAAGGCCGCCACACACCAGACTCGATGCGATTTTTCATTGGGCGATAAGATACTTTCGCAGCTACATGACCACACACACCAGAAGCAACACAAAGGCAATGCAACAGATTGGAAACTGCCAAACCAATAAAACTAATAAAAAATTGCTATTGACAAAACTATGGTCAAGACCGTTACATATTCGTCAACATGATGTAGTAATTATGTGTGTCTTCTCAGACTGTATTTCAACATATATGTCAATAAATCATACATACCAGGCTTATCCAGTTCCTTCGAAATGGGCTCCCGTTTATTACTTTTCAAATCTGTACCATTATAATTGCAGTGATCTTAGTCATGTTTATGGGTATTTTTTCACAGCAAGTATTAGTTTTTCCTCTGTCATTTTGGATACTGCTTCACACTGCTGGACCATGTGCATTGAAGCTGTTCTCTGATTGGTCAATTCCCTGTTCTCTGATTGGTCAATTCGCAAATCGCAAAAAATAGGATTCAATTCTATTTATTTCACGTGACCCTGTGTCACCTGTCATGTCGCCTGTGGTTTGAAAGATACTTATCAAAAGTATAGGTTATCTTCATTTTGTCGCATTGCTGCACAGTTTCACTTGCTGCATCGCATCTGGTGTCTTGCAGCCTTTACTGTGGTTCAGTTGTAAGTTGACGATGCCTCTGAAAGCTATAATGTAGTGTACAGCATTAAAGGTAACGCTTCCCTAATAGGTAAGATCATTAAAATAGAGCCTAGTGAGTGTTAATGTGAGCTGGCTAAAGGAAAGAAAAAGCTTCATGTCCCTGAATTGATCAGATGCAAACCATCTATAATAATCTGGCATCAGGAGAAAGAGTGCAAGCTTTAAGAATGAATTACTGCAAAAAAAACTGTTAAAACACCATTTGGAATGAGAATGTGAAGCATGCACAGCATTGTCAGTTCTTCTGGAAGTCATTGACCGTTACCATATTGTCGTTATTTTCTGTTATGGTACACCAAATGCCATTTACTTACTGTACTGTAACCTGAAACAGTGGATTTTCCATTCACTAAAGGGCGTGCTAAGATTGGCCCTGGTGTGGGTTTCTTAGACAACAGAACTTCCTTATTTGAGTCGTATAGGCCCAAAGCAGCAACCACCAAGACATAGTGTGCTTCATTTGAGCTAGGTAACACACTGCAGCTGTGCTGAGCATGTGGCATGTTGGATAGTTTTGCAGGAATTTATGAAAAAAGCCAATAAGTAATGACAAGTTGAACAAGACAGCGACAATATGTGGCCTGTTTGTCTTATGTGCCTTTAAATCCCTGCAATGGCTCATTAGAAACACAAAAGGTACTTTATTGTACACTATACAACTGGGTCTTTGGGTCCAATCTAGTGAAATGACAATAGCACATTTTCTGAAAGAAATACAACCATTTGGGTTGTATACTGTAGAAGCAGGCACAGCCATTCCTCTGACCAGTTCCTTGCTAGTTTTATGCTGTTAAAATTGATGTATTCATATTCAATGTGATGCTCAGGACATAGCTAGAATCATGATACTATTTGTAAAAACTTTAAATGTTATTTCTAAAAACTTGCAAACAGTAATTCTAAATATGTACTTTGGTCAGCTGCAGTTCCACTCTGCACACAACAGGTGGCAGTACTTTGTGAACCCATTCAGAACAAAGCAGTCATGGAATCTGTTGGAACTTGGAAGAATATTAATCCATACAATATTATTTTTGAGAAAATAAATAAATAACCCAAAACTATTTGCAAAAGCTGCTAGTGTTCCCAATCTTGCAAGTTGCTGTACTGGTGCTTATGACCAGCTGTTGAACAATCACTGCAAATCGTTGACTTGTAAAGAAAAATCTTTCACCCTGTTGCAGAAATAGATATTTTTAATGGGAAGTCCAGTCAGAATTTGTCTGTAAAAGGGTGGAGTAATAGAAAGAAAGACCCATATTCCCTTTTAGACTAAAGTGACACCTAAGAGATGTATCATTCATATTAATAGTGTATACTTGTCACAGAGTGGCTCACCCTGGTTTTCCCCTGGTGTTGCTAACCCACTCATTAGTGAGCTTGCAGGGCGCCAACGTGTTTACTGGTAGTTGGTCACTAACAGAGTATTCGATTAAGAATAGTAACACATCTCTAACAACCTGAACTGTAATTACTGTGTCAAGATTAAGATTTTTATTTTTTAAATGTGCATATATATATATATATATATATATATATATATATATATATATATATATATATATATATATATATATATATGATGAAACAGGCTGACCTGCAGACCTCAATAAACTCTCTTTAATATGTGTGTGCAGAGCTATACTATATTTAGGGTTTCAGATCAAAACCTGAATATTGCAGACTTTTTGGGTGAGAGAGATTTCCATAGCCTCATAGTGTTGTCTGTCACTGGATGTCTTTATTGATAAAGATGACTCAATTTTCTTAAATCTTCATTAAAGGGGATGTTTATCCAGGCGAAACCTGCCAGATATAGCTGTCCAAACTGCTGTCCCATCAAACAGCTTCTAAACATAAAAGATCATCTCAACACTGACACCACAGGGTTAAAGTTCCTGAAGAAATGCAAACAACTTGCAGGCTCTTATAATGACATGCTTACTGAGTGAAGATCCTGTTGAATTACAAGAGTGTTTTTACAGTATTTTTGCTTCTGTTCAAACAGTTTCAATTTCAGGGAACTATAAGGGAATGAAGACACTGATTTCTCTGTTACTCTAATCAGCCTACAGTATTCCAGTTGCTTGTTACATCCTTGTATATCTTGTACAGTAGCAAAAATGCATCCTGTAGGTTTTATGTAACAGGGCAATTCACAAAATATTTTGTATTGTTAATTCATATTTTACATGTACATAGCCTACTAGTTCAAAAGTGAAAAAGAATGCATCAAACAGCCTTGCAAAAGGCTGTGATCTAGACTGAACAGCAGAGGTTAAGCATTTTGATTGACAAGGGCAGATGTGCGTTTGGGGTCTTTACTTGTGATTGTGTAAGCACATTACTGTACACTGAGTCACATCTGAGGTTTAAATGAATGTTTTGATCATCTGCCCTGTGTTCCTCCTGGGTTATTCAAGCTACAAAGTGGAATAAAGCATAAAGAAAGTAAACAACTTGAATGGAAATTAGACCTACTTAGCAGATGCATTTGTGCTTGGAGGAATTTGTGTTTAGTATGTTGCTTGTAAACTATTTAGAGAGGTGTGTTAAAATGAGTCCCCGATAGGGTCATGACTTCACTGTTTGTTTGTTAATCCAAATGAAATACTATGAAGAGGTTTCACAATAGCAAGCCTGTCCTGAGGGAGACTGAAGATTAACTAGAGATACAAGAATACTATAAACAATTCAACCTCGGTTATCTCGACTGGTGGATAACTCAACACCTTCGCTTTAATTCGACAGTCTTGGTCCCAGATTTTCTCCATATAAAATATATGCATTCTGCCTCTTCATTTTTTTTTTTAACTCGACACCACGCTTTACTCGTAACACTTATTACGGTGCCGAAATGATAAAAACTATTAAAGACTAGTTGATAACTCGACACCTGAACTTCCAGAGACTCCTGTCAAACCGGATAAAGCCATCACCTCCTGGACACGGTTCAGATGCTGTTGGCTCAAGAGGGCACAGAAGGTACTCGAAGAGTCTCAGCTCCTTGTCAGCAGAACTTTCAAAGCGGGTGTTTCTGCATGCGAAACAATCGACAATGCTTGATTTCTATGTCAAACTGTAAGTTGTTTATTATCGCTTTTGTTCACAGAGTTTATTCTGTATAATGTACACTTGTTAACTTTTGCTATTTAAGCTGTCAAATTAGACAGTACAAGCCAATACCTAAAAATATAGTCAACCATTTGTGGTTGGATTGGTTTCGTAAAAATAACACTGTAGTTATTTTATTAATTCTTATTTCAATCGAACTATACAAGTTGTACCTGGTTTGTACAGTACTGTGTACTGTAATTGGTTCACTTACTGCAGTTCCTTCAACCGTTTTCATAAGGTCATTTAACTAAAAACAAACTTGTAAATACTGTAGTACTGTAAACGTGTGAGTTCTGTTACTTATATGCATGTTAATGCCACAGCTCATTGCATCCATGGTTAACTCGACACCTTGGATAAGTCGACACTAAATGGCATCCCTGTGGGGTGTCGAGTTAACCGAGGTTGACTGTATACACACACACACACACACACACACACACACACACACACACACACACACACACACACACACACACACAGTACATGTAGTTCTCAGTGTGGCCACTGTCAACTGGCTGTGCTGTTTATGCACATTACTGTGCATTGTTTTATGTTTGGTTAGTGATGCTCGCCTCCTGATATTTCTTTCTTTCTTTCAGAAGTATTTCTAACTCCAGGATAAGGCTGTTTTGCTGTCATTTATTTGGGCCTTATATGGTTAGATAAAAAAAAAAAAAAACAACCAGAACACTTACTGTGGTATTTAAATGAATGATAGTCACTATACTAAAGGAACAAATCTTTGTATTTTTAGCATATATTGCACAAGGAAACACTTGAGTCATTGAAATGTTCCTGTTTTTAATGACCACTTAGAATATAAAAAATATCCATTGAACATTTTCCAGTTCCTAACTGATCTTATTGGTAAAATCGGATAAAATTGGTTTACACCCATAGATGAGTCAGAAGCATAAGGGAATATGACTAAATAAAGTTTTATAAAATTGATGGAAGGCTGCTTTACAGTTACTGAACCTTTTTGTTTTCCACTGGCTGTATAATGTTCACCTTACTTAAAAGTAATACAAATATGAGGTAATACAAATATTAACCTTGAAACCTCATATACTGTAAGATGCCAACGTGGCACGTCCTACTCTAGCGAAGGAGGAACGAGATTGTTTTATTTCTGAATATTTATAACCCATTTACAGGCTTGATTTTTTCTGTCATAATAGCCTATTCAAAGTGTACCTCAAGAGTTTTTAAATCATGTGTAATACATTGGCAAAGTCATACTTGGTATACTGGCTATTCTGTTAAGGAGGAAACAAACCTAAATTCTAAGAAGTGAAACTTGTGCCTCTATAACTGTAGACATTGCAACACTTATTTTAAAAGGTCAACAAGTTTGTAGTCCTTTCCATGCACAGCACAGCACACATACTCAAGTATGTGTTTATGTTCATCGCAGTGTTCTTAGGTAAAGAACTTTTCTATACTGTACGTATTTGCTGCACCTTTTAAACTATGCATACACATGCAAAGAAATATCCCCTTTATTCCCTCATTGTTAATTTTAGAATTAGTTGTATTGATGGTATGCTGTTAAAAAGTTCATTGAAATCACATTAATTTGAGGTACAGTAGTGGGTGTTTGGTTTCGCATTGCCAATATATATATATTTTTGTAATTATTTATAGTTACTCAATTTCTTTCATTAATTTCAAATGAATGGTCCTCTGCACCTGTATACTAATCCTCTGAAGGTCCGTGGAGAGCTGTAGTCATTTCAGCAGGGTTATTTTAAAACATGACACTGGGGACTAACTCTTAGTAACCCACAGTTTACAGGGTTCAGTTGCACACCTCCTTGAAAACACTTAAAGATTGTATTATTTCCAACCTTCCTATGTTAAGCAAGGTGCGGGCCGAGCAAAAGGAGATGGAAGTAGATTGTGGGAGTGAGTAATGTCAGTTTCGGAGGTAATCACTCAGCAAAAGCTTAAAGCACCACTGGTAATAAAGTTCTTATGATTCAAAGCAATAACAGTGTAAAGACAAATCCATGAAGATTATAAGGTAGGAGACTAGTTTAAGCTGTTTAACATGAACACATTTAATGTTAAAATACATATTTGAGTGTGTGCTTTTAAATAGATGTGGTTTTAAATGATCTAAATGGTTCTCTAATGAAAGTTATTGTTACCTCTTTTTGCTCTTTGCAATAATGTTGCAATCAGTGAGACAGTTAGCGGAACACGATGTTCAAAGTGTAGTATGAAATATTGTAAGCAGTGTTGATCACATTTCAGTGGAGGCTTGTGCTAATATTTAGTTTATTAACAGACACATTCATTCCAGGACAAACACCTGTCGATCTAAACAGCAGCAGATCATATTTTTATAGACCTCGTGCCCTTTGTTAATTATTAAAACAGTAGCAGTGTTTAGCTGGTGTTTTGTGACTATACTCTATGCTGCCATTGAAATTCTAACAGATGAAACACTGGAATCACTCAAGAAACAATTAGCCTGTTTGCTTGTACTGTATCTTGTTGTCATGGGAGTAATATTAAACTGATAAGAGATGAGTCTTGATTGACTGAATATCTTCCAGTCTCCAACGTTTCACATGCTCTGTAGCACGTACAGTACTACTGGTGATGTGTAGATACATCTTCATAGGAATTGGAAACCAGTTGCCCAAAATGAGATTCATCCAAGAGGAAGACAAAGACGTTTCTGTCTTGATGCATGCTGGTCTTTCTCTGTTTTTTTTTAGGAATACCAGTCTTTGTATAATCACATCTTTCATAGCTAGGGTCAAGCATGGGTGATGGTTATGTAAGCTTTACCTTGTTACCACTTCCACCTGGACTTTGCAGTAAACAGGATATTGTTTTAGTGTGAAATACTGTGCATTGAATAAACGGTCTATGTATTCATTTTTGGCATGGATAGTTAGAGCAACAACAGAGATTTTCATGACCTCTAGTTAGCGTTATTTGATGTTTAAACATTTTCAATTTTAGTTCACCAAATATTGTATTCAGTATATCTATAATACTTGCTAACTGATACATAAATGCATACAATGCTTTTTTACTCAATACTATTTTGTTGCTTTTCAAATATACTATTCTCTTTATGAAATAAAACAGATATTTAGAAAAAATCTTTTTACAGAACATTGTAAATGCATCTTTGTTTTAGTTATTGTTTTCGAGCTTCTGTTTAACGGAGATTAGCTTAATTAGTGTAGATCACATGATTTGTGTTGGATGTAATTTGTTTACTTGGTGGAAATGGCCCAACTAGGGGAGAGGTCAAAATTGACCAGCTAAAAAAAAAACACATAATTGGTCCTATATATGTCTGTCTTTTGTACATTTATAACCTTGTCTCTTATATGTTAACAGATACAAGATGTGTAATTGTTATTAAAACCTAGCTGCTTTCCATTTAGGGTGCAGAACTGAAGAAAAAGGTGAACTCACAGAGAGCAAAAGTTACAAATTAAGTACACTTTATTAGAAAAGTAGGGAAGACAATGTTGTACAAAACAAAGTCAAGCAGACAAATGTGTACTGGTAGACAAATATTTCAACAAGAGCAGCCTTCTGTGTACACTCATTAAAGAACTAGCCAAAACTAAGTAAGTTCTTTATCTTATAATTCAGAAACATTTTAAGTGGATGACAATTGTAATTGCTTGTAAAATGCACAGCATTTGTAGACATGCAATGCTGCCTTTTAAATATGTTCAATGCACAAAAAATATGTGACATCTTAAGTCTGAAACAGATGAGCAAGCAGCATTATTGCATTGTCAAAAATAAGTACCTAGAGTGTTCTAGAATCTTGTAGACAGGTGCATAGAAGAGTGAGAAATTGGGAAGTGTTCCACTGGATCATTTTGTATGTTTTGAATGCTGTTATGCAAGGACCAGAGGAAAAAAAATGAAGCTATTTTAAAGCAATGAAGGGCTGCTTGCTCTACTTACTTCCACAGTAAGTAGATAATGTTGGCTGACCTGCCATGTGTTACATATGTGGCTGGTAACTGGCATCTTTTAAATGCAGGACAACAAAAGGGTTTGTCAAAACTAGGGGCCCAATTCAATTTAACTGGGAAAAGTGCTTTAGGAAAATAATCACATTCATGCAATACACAAAAATGTGGAGTACTATTTATTTTGGTTCATGACATAAAACTAAACATTAATTTATATGTTTATAAAAAGCTGTTCACATCCACAATTCAGTTCATTTGGGATACTGTATAGGTAACAAATGCAAAGGATTAAAAAAAAAAAAAGTTTGTTTTAGAGGTTTGTCAAATTGACACATTTTGCTGTCAGTTTATTTTCACTGCTTATGTTTTTTTTCTGTAATGGGTTACATTGATGTCTTTGTTGCTGGTGGTATTGTTCCAAGATAAAGCCACATTTTGCTGTCAGTTCAAGATTGAGATAAGATTTCTTTGCAAGTGAAGGTGACATTGAAGCAGGGCTCAACGTTAACTTTTTTCTTGGACGCACATGTGAGCCCAAGTAAAAATAAAAGTAGGAGCACAATTTAGCAAAAATAAGTGCACTAACTTTAATTTGCTGTTGACATCTGTAAATGTTTTTTTTTTCCTTTTTACATAGCACTTTAGAGTTTAATAGTTTTTCATTAACAAATATAATAGACAACTTTTTTCCAATTCAAATGTTCTTTCTTTTAAGCTTTTACCAAAACATAAAGTCTCTTCAATTATCTTTCATTTCCATTAGAGGTTTTTGTTTTTAATCATCAACAGAAACAATTTCTTTGGAATTTTGCAGTGAATTAATTACAACGTTATAATTGCATCAAGGGGTTCTGGTGGATGCATCATAAACCACAAGAGCAGGGTCTGAAATTATTACCTAAAGTAATTCACTGCAGTCCCATTTGCCATTTTTATAACATATGGATTCCATGAATTTTGTTAAAATGAATAGGTTTTAATTCTAAAACACAGTAAAACATCACATATGAATTGCTGTCAATCAATATGGAGATTGCTGCTTTTTTAAATAGCGGTCTACATTTCTATGTATACTCTCACAGTTCCTCCTACAGTTCCTCCTCTCAAGTCCCGCCTACTACTTGTAGGTATGTTTCATAAGGTTTATATTGAAGGCCGTTTTTCTTTGTTGTGTTTTTGTTTTCTGGTCTCCGATGAATCTCTCCAGTTTATTGTGTAGTGTGGTTTTAAAATGGGACAACATTTTCAAATAAAAATGACAGTCACCAGTTTAACGGATATACATAGAATTCTAAGAAAAGTAGTCAGGACAGTCTTAATGTGGTGATGTGTCGTCACATTGCTTAATTATGACTTTTATGCAAAGCATGAGTACAGAACGCTGATGAAGCACACATCGTTACAGACACTTACCGGTAACAGCAGAGCCTTGCTAGGAATAGAAATAATGAAACAATGGACAACAGTCCCAGCTACACACAGTGATAAAAATACCGTGTGAGATACAACTTATCCGAAAAACCAGATTTTTGTTTTTCAGATCCGTTTGTATTTGTAGCTGACAGAATTTGTAATTCTGATCAGTTTTCGACATTGTGTAAGCAGTTGTCGCACATGTGTTCCTACAACAAAATTGACGGTCGCACCATTGCATGAGACCAAATCGGGCACCTCAGAGGCTTGCATTGAAAGTGAATCAGGAAGAAGCATTGCTCCCTCTAGTGTTGCGTGCGTGCCAGTATGTACCTCTGCAGATAATATGATATGATGTTAGTGGTTTTTCCAAACTGAATAAATCACCCTGCGGGAGAGTTTTTATACAATACCACACATGTATTTGATGTAGAACTAATCTTCCGTATACATCTCTGGATCCTGGCTGCCACCCAAAAACTCAGATTGTGAAAGTGTCGCTTGATGAAAACATGGTCAAATTGAGTGGAGAAACCAGCAAGAAATAACAGCAACAGTATGTATATATTGAACGTGAATGTAAGGCCTCAGAGGTCAAACGGATTCTACCTGGTTGTGCTTACAGTTGTCCCTAGCAGCTGTGAACTCCATGTTCCAGTGAAGTGATTTATAGTTGCATTGCATGTTTACACCTTTCAGAAGCTGGCGTTGTTCCCAACAATACACAAATAACTTTCAAAAGAGATACAGCAATATTCCTCTTGAGTGGTTATCAACACAGCCGGGAAATACAGGAGGGCGTTCAAGCTTAATGTTTTCATATGTATATTACAATATTATACATATTGTTTCTCCTGTCTGGAATAAAGTTTGCAGTGACATCTGTTTTTCACTATTCCAAAAGGCTGTTTTTGTATCACCCAGCTTGGGCAGAAGAGTATTAAAGATAACATAAAATAGTTTTATTTCTTCTGCTGTACTTGCCTTGCATTTCTGTATATGCATTTGTATGTATAGCCTTGCACCGTCTGTAATTGTGCAGTACAGATTTTACCATTCACAGGAAATGTTTGTCCCTTCTTCTTGAGCAATAGGAATCAAAAGCCCCAATTCATTACAGAACATGTATTTAGTCTATAACAGTTGATCAAACTGCTAAGGCTTTTAAAGGATTGGTCCAATAAACAAGACACAGTACTTCCAGGTTAATATTAAGTTTACGGTACATACTTGACTGGAGTAATCCGTATTTGCTTTAGGAAGGAAGCAGTAAGAACAGCTTATATTTTATATGTGCTGAAAAAGTGGGTCACTATTTAATTGTCAGAATGTGAAACTGAATGTTTTGATAAATGGAGAGGTGTTTCTTTTAGATATAAATACTGCTAGAGTACACAAAGCAGCTCTTAATATTATCCAAAGGAAACTATATGATGTAGCTGGCAGGACATCCATTTTCAATTAATACCCAAGAAAGTTCTTTATTGAAAAAATGGAAAGCCATGGCGTTTGTTTTTCTAAGAGTATAAATAAAGATACATGTCATAGTTGGAATAGTGATTAAATTAAACATGTGAGTTATTGATAATTGTATTACAAAAGAAGCTTGAATCAGTAAAAGCAACATTGGTTATACCTGTACAAGCTCGTTTTATACATGAAACTGTATGAATAGTTCTGCTGTCTTGTTGTTCAATGTAGAGGTTGCACTGTGCTGTATTGATTCTCAGGTAGGTGCTGGATTAAACAGGTCTGCTGTTTCAGACATAGGCTAGGGCACCGGCATTCATGACACTAAGCTGTGTGTGGATTGGAGTTGCCAGGCCCATATCAGGAGCCTCCCCAGTGACACATGCACAGCTCGAGCTGAGTTTGACTTTCACTCTCCTCCAAGGGCTTGCAGAACACCTTTAAGAAAAAGATGGAGGCTCTTGGAATACAAATGTTCAGACCATGCTCCTTTCGAAGCCACTACCTGTAAGTACCTATTATTGTAGAACAGTTTGTGTAAGTACATTATAGACCTGGACTGATTGTGTATCCTCCTAGCCTTGAGAGGTTTCAGTATATTCAGGTTTAAATGTGGGAATCATTTTATTATCTGTTACTAATTTGTAAGAATTATGCTACTGTATAAGCCATTATGAAAGTAAGCGTGGCTTCTTTGCATTCAGTGTGCACCTGCTGATACTAATATACCGTAATTAATGTCAAAATGCAGCAACATGCGTTATACAAATATCAATAATGATGGACATTAAACATATTAGAACAAACTATTTGGAGTTTATATTTTAAATGAAAAGTCTTTACTCACCTAACTTATTATTAATTCTGCATTAAAAGCTGATATATTTTTATACTTTTCCATTTTACTTGGAGCAACCTACCATTTAGACATAACATCATACTATTACTATAACAAATGCAAATTATAATATAGAACATTTGTAATATTTTACTGCACTTATGTACTATTTTTTATTTTACGGAACAATTCAGTGACCTTTACAGTTGATAACTACATCCATTCACAACTCCGCTGCTGCTAAGTAAGAACAATGCTAAGGCTTTATGTATTGCTGGTCTGAAGTATTGGCATTGAAGCGAGTCAGCATTATGGGGTCTTATTAAGTCAAGACTCATGCTAGAGCCACCTCCAGAGCTGATTAATTATTTACTGAAGCGTTCTTGGGCCATGAGAGAGGTTTTGGTTTAACTGAAATAGCATTGTGTTTAGTAGCAGTTTCTCAGCTTGTGGAGGTGTAGACAGAAAGATCCATACAATACAGCTTTTTCTATTTTTAGATCTTCCATTGTACTGCCGAAGAAAATTGCTTGCTAAAATAGGATGACGTTGACTGTTATGTAAATGACTGCAAATGGGAAATGGTCAAATAGTTACTGTGCTTTTCCTGGTATTGGACATGCCTGTAAGAGGCTAATATGTTTATTACTGTACTCTCTGTAAATAATTGTTCAAGATCCCCCAAAAAATAAAAAAATAATTCTAATGTTTTGGGTTTTTAAAATTTATTTTGTAATCATGATTTTAATTAACTTTATTATGGACATTTTGGAAATGAAGAAGTGTGATGTCATTGGGAATAGGCAGTAATGTTACAGTATATCTCACTGCTGGTTTACTTTAACGAAATGCAGATCCAGTTCAATTATAGAATGTCTATCTAAAATGAAAGAAACATTACCAGATGCATGCTGTTTTGGATAACAGTAATCAGGTGCTGACAGTAAACTCTGTTCTTCATGTGCCTACTGAATCACAGTGGGTTCAGACCTAACATCACCATATCCAACCAACATCCAAAAAGTGCAAATCATTTCTAGAACTTGAGACTGCCTATATAGGGAGCAGGTTATTATCCTGGCTGGGGTTTGAAAAGTGGAAGCTGTCGTGCTTGCACATGTTTTTCTATTTATATGAAAAAGAAAACAACACTTATCCAGTTGTGATGACACTTGGTTTATAAGTTATTGGTAGTAGCTAATTGTGGGGATACTGTATATGGAGGTGCCTTTTGTCTGTCCATTATCACACCTTTTCACTTATGTTGAGAACACAAAATGTTATTCCACATACAGTGCTGTAAATCAACAGTTTTAATGCTACTAAAAACTATTTTCCTTACATAATGACACCAATTTTTATGAAACTATGAATTGCCATTTCTTCTTCTATACTATTCTGTACATGCTGTTGATATATGTCATAGTCATCAGCTGTTTTGTCATACTGACAGCTTTAGTTTTAATTTACAAGCTTTGGCAGGGCTTGTATGTTAATGACGTGCTTGCTTAAACATGACAGTGCAGTGTTCTCTGTGCTGTAGTGCATGAGCAGTTGCACTATCACAGTCTATTATCAATACATGGATGCATTTATACACATTTATACTTTACTAAGTGTACAATAATAATGTCACAGAAGATCAAAAGTGCATTACTAATTTTAGACTTGGCAGGCAGAGAGACAGACCATGCCAATCTTTTTCCTTGATAATATGTACTGTACATGTGTAAAAATACTGAGTGCTGTTTAATGGACAAATTACTGAAAGAAGAGGTGAAATAAAAAAAGGCAGTAGCAAGCAGGATTTTACCGAATATAATGAAAAATATATTTATCAGTGTCGCTCTGTGTTTATATTGCTGTCATGGCCACTCAGAATGCACATAGCTAAATTAGTGGGGTTATGGTGGAACAAAAGCTCATTATGTCATACTGAATTCCTTTGATTGATCAAATTAAATACAATAACAGGATAAGGAACTACCTCATACACTTGTTAAGAAATGTAAAATGGGATTTTTATTGTGCTCTGCTTTTTTTTTAGGAGTGTATCTATTGAACCACAGTCATTGGCATTGTCAGATAGTCACCTTTTAAATAAAATTTAAAAAGCCATCTAGAAAACATTGTGTGACACTCCAAAGAAGGCATTTCATTATATTTTGGACAGGATTATTATTTTAAAAAGGTATTGTTTGTGTAGCTAAACTTACCTTCATGCAACAATCTAAACTTCTTAACTGCTGCTTCTTTTCATTTTCATATTGAAGCTGCAATGCCATGTGCAACAGTTAAAACAAATAGCAGTGCAACCTTTAACTAGTGCTCATCTGTATTAATGCAATGATCTAATAGTCTGTCAACACCCTATAAAATTAGAAGAGCAGACTGCTACACAATGTGTGACATATATCATTGGTCAGGACATTTGTGCATGCAGAAAGTTCATTGTCATCAGAAATATGATAAATAAATAAATAACAAATAAAATCTAGAACGGGGGTGGGGCAGACAATGCTATTATCCTTATAGATAATCTCCTACAATACAGTGGTTTTATAGTTACTTCTTCCTGTACCTTACAATTAAAAGGACAGGTGTATATTTTGATTATTTTTAAATCTTGCAAATAGTGTAAACTGGTTTTAGGAAAGATTCTGAAGTCTTGGCTTGTGTCTCCTGAAACCGATTGAGCATATGTTTTGAGCAAGTTAAACCAAAAACATCTATTGATATTGCCAAGTAACAGACACAGTAACCTTTCCTATGTGTACCTACATCCAGTAAAGGTTCCTCCTGTCTGTAATCTCTTGTCCCAGCTGTCTCAGATAACTTTAGCAGAGCTGAACCTGGGCTCGGAAGCTTAGCTTTTATTACAGTAGAGACAACATATCACTGAAGTTCGAATAATTAAAGAAGAGTAGAATCAGTTATAAATAAATGTGTTCAATATGTGCATTTTAACAATAGATAGTCAATATTATACTAGCCATGATATAGTATGATAATTGCCCTGGGGATTGTTTTTTTCAAGAAATTAATTGGTGGGAATTTTTGTAGCTGAGTTATCCAAAATTATCCCTAAATTAACCTAGTCATATATTTAGACAAAGTCTCAATGTTATAATGGGAAAAGACGCTGAAAAGTCTTGGTTTTGCTATGACTATATATATATTATAATTAAGTGTTAAGAAGTGTTGGATATATAATATGTTGTTTATAAGTAATGTGAGTTATTCCTGTAAGAAGGATGCCAACATACTTTTGTCAGGCTGAAGCAGTCCTCCCATAATTGTTATTGAAATAATGAATCACCATTTTATAATCTCTCCACTGCAACTTTCAACAAAACAGAGCAGAACACAAGCAAACTGTATGTTTAAGAGCTGTTGACATTGCTAAATATTCCTTGGCATCCGCTTACTTGAAATAAGGCTTAAATTATTGTATTGAAATCCCAATGCCAAGTGATTGTCTTGGAGTAAGGCAGTATTTGACTTGAGCAGCTAATTAGTACGATTATTCCACAGCTGCACTGGCTCAAAGGTTTTCTCTTGTTTTATCAAAAGGATCACTCACTCTGGGAATGCGCTGAATAGACAGGTCCTGCAGAGCAAGACAGTCTCGATCTTGGGAAAAGAAGATTTTCCTGGCAAATAATATGCTATATATAATACAGTAAAAAAAAAATGTATGTAAGAACATATAGAAATACACTTTTATTATGCACTGTAATTATTTTATTTATACGTGGAACACTAATGGATACAAATTAGGAACATTTGACTTTAGTACCAAAATATTCTGTACTGAAAAAAAATGTAGGGTTAGCATCAGTAGCTTTGATGTTGTTTACAATCAAAACTGTATTTTGATTGAGGTGTTGAAGTCTGGCTTGTTTATTGTGTAACGGATGTCAATCAGTGTACCTCGGGTGTAATTGCTGAGTTTTCAGAACTGAAGGAACAGGAACATGCAACAAAAGTTCACCAAGTAGTCTCTGCATCAGTTTACTTAAGCGGCAACAGTGAATGGCCATCATCAAAATCATACAAAAGACTGGTTCATGACATTTCCTCACCTTTCTCAAATTAGGGACAACAGGTCAGATGGGAATGCTAAATAAAATACTTTTAATGCGCTCCTTTCCCTTCTTGGTTTGCCTGCAGTAATTAGTCAGAGCAGCGGGTTCCTCCAAGCCCCGTTAAGCTCCTCCACTATGGCGTCCACGGATCCTGCTACGGCAGCAGCTCATGCGTGAGCAAATGCAAGAGCAGGAGCGTCGAGAACAGAGGCAGAAGCAGCAAGCGGCACAGTACATGCAGCAGAGAACCCCAAGCAGTCAGACAGCAGCCATCAACGTCAGCGTCCCCACCAGCCTGCCCACAGCAACACCGGTACCCATGGAAGTCCTCAAGGTAAACTGCCTTATCTTCTCATGCTTTCACATGTACCTTTTCACAGCATCACTGCTCTGATTGGAGGCATGCTGAGCACCTGGAGCAATTATTTTATTATTATTATTATTATTATTATTATTATTATTTATTTCTTAGCAGGCGCCCTTATCCAGGGCGACTTACAGTCGTAAACAAAAATACATTTCAAGAATCACAGTATTACTTAATAATTAATAATTATTATAGTTCTTTTTTATTGCCAAATTGTTTTCAAGACTTTAAAAGAAAGTTAGTTTACAAAAGGCAAGCTTTATCAAACATAACACAAAATACTGTTACGAGAAAATGAACTGTGTTAAAATCCTCAAGGGATTATCTTTTGAAAGAGAATTCCTGTTTTATGCATGCTGTGTTTCCAGCCTTTTGCCATTAGCCATGTTTAATCCTATTTGCTCGACTACATTGACCTCTTTTAGAAGCTTTGATTCCTTGTTCGTCTGGAGACTAGAAACTCTTGGAAATATTTATGTGCCATAGGAGATAGTGTGATAATTACTCGAAAAGAATATGCTTCTAAGAATAGACATGGCTCACACAATTTGGTAAGGATTACTTTATAAAAATGGAAAGTCTTTCATTTTGCATTTGATCAAATAACATTTAGAAACTCATTGAATTTCTGTGCAGTATAGTTCTGTGTTTGGTGATTTAGACTGCTGGTATTTTGAAGATGTGTCTAACACCACTTGAATGTATATTGGATTTTTCTAAGCATTGCATTTCAAATTGAATATATTTCAATGAATATAGAATTTAGAAGATTTTAAACAAAGTTATGAATGTTCTGTTTGCATGAAATGTATTGGACTAGTAAAAGCACATGGACCAAGACAGTAAATGTTTTAAAGGTTGTATACATTACTGTTTTATGGAAAAGGTAGATACTGCAGTTGTAAATGGTAAAGGGCCTTTAACAGAAAGGGAATGGATGGGTTATATAATAAACTTAACCCCTTTCACACTGGCACGGCTACCGGGTCCTGACTCAGGTCACAATACCACGTAGTGTGAAACCATGTACCTGGGTCATACCGAGTTGACCGGGTCCCAGCGACCCACCTCCAGGATGTGGGTCGACACGCTTTGACCGGGTTGAGCGAGACAAAATGCATGAATGACGTTCGTAAGCCGACAAAATAACAAACAGCCACGCCTGCGTGAAGGTTTCACTTCCACAAGGAACGTTTCTCTTTAGCCATATTTTTGTTTCTTGAGACACCACTATGAGCCAGATCGCAGCAGGGATGAAGAAACATTTGCTCTAATCAACATTTGGGCCGACGGTTCAATCCAGAGAAGCTTGGATGGAAGCGTCTGTAACAAGCTGCTTCGGGGCATTGATACACACACTGTGTACTTGCGACTGTCACCCAGGTCAACCCTGCTTTATCAAAATCAGTGTGAAATCGCGTACCCGACCCACATGACACGGGTCCTGCCGGGTAGGTTTCGACCTGGGTAGTGCATGCCAGTGTGAAAGGGGCTTTAGATTTACAACCCTTACTTTTATCCCTCTATCAAAGGTGTTTTGGTGTGTTAGTTAGTACCTTGTTCAATGTGTCAGTTTATTAATTCTGAAGAACTTTTTCTGAAATGTATGTGTTTTTTCTTTCTACTGTAAGTTCTTCCCAGTTTCCAATTGTGTTGCTTTAATATTAAAGTGGATGTTATTTTGTTGTATTACTCAGGGTAATTGAGTGCCATATTGCTTGCAGGATTGTTATTTTGCCATTCAACCGTTCAACTCTGTTGACTCCACTTGCCTCTGTACTATACAATGAAGCGGGTAGGAGGTGGGGTTCTGCTAGCTGAAATTATTCTAGCTTTAATATGTGGCTACTGTATAAGAATAAAAGAAAAAAAGACTTTCTGCAATACTGCCGTAGTAACTTTAGTACATTTTCACAAGACAACCTGACACCCTATTGAAAAGCATTTGGATCGCAAGTTTCTTAGTGGGCCAACTTTACTGTAAAAAAAAAAAACACCAGCGAGCTCTAGTTTGCAATGGACCTGCTCTGTGTGATTTGGTGATGACCAACCATGTTCTATGGCTTACTCTGGGCAATTTGACTGAGGTAATGGAGGCTATATTGTTGAAACCACTTGTCGGATCTGGATGAATCTGTGCATAGGTATTTGTTATAAGATTCTATTCAACGTGTTATGTAGGTCACAGTGATCTTAAAAAAAAAAAAAAAGCATTACAATGGCAGGGGAACTTTATGTTACGAAGTTCTTTAATTTGCACATTATTTGATTTTTAGGGACTTGTTTGGTGGGTTGTTAACGAAGTCTGTTCTTAACATCTTTAGATCTTGATCCTTTCTTTCATACATTGTTGGCCATCATGCTGACTGAATAGAAGGTGACACACTGGATAAATTAATGTAATTAAGGAAAAGCTTACATGCATTTTTTGGCTGAATACAAAAATGTAGAAAATCTGCCCAGCACAGTGTAGTAGTTTCAACCTGCCCATCTGTGACACGATTAGTAGTGTGCTAGTACAGCTGTAACATCAGGAGAAATTAGATTAGAGGTACCAGGCTGAGCTGCTAGACGTTAAAAGTGAAAACATTAAGCTTAGATGAGTTTGTCTAAAGACTGATTGGTACCTTAATTAGCTAAATGACCTCTAACCCTGTAGAAATAAGTAAGGGGTAACTTTAGGGATCAAGACAAAAGCACTTTAAGAATTACCACACACTGAACACTAATTCATCTAAGAATGCTGAGAATTAGCCTTACTTTCATTCTTTAGAATATTTAAGAAAACAAAATACTGCTAATGGATAGCATTAGCTGGACAACAACACATATTGTTCTGCTAGAAAATCAGTGAGTTGTGTTTAATGGTTAAGTTCACGTCTTTAAGTTATTTTAAAATAGGATGGAATCGTTTATATCAGAAAGGCAATGCTAATGAAAGAGCACTAAATCACATAAAAGTGAGATTCAGCTGATTTGTATGTTTTATGTAGTCACTTCAGCTAAACAGGCATCCCTTCCATCTGTGTTCCGTTGTATGTATTGGGTAGAAAAACAAAACTTAACGTCAATGGGCAAAAGCACACTCTAAATTGTATCTTTAACTGCAAGACAGACCAATAAGGGCCTAACACCATTGATTATTAATTAAACATGTACATGTTCACAATGCAAAATAACATGATGCTTCAAGGTTAACAAAATGAGGACATTTTATTTATTGAAAAGGCAAATTTATAAAAGACAAACTCAACATACACCAGAAATGTTTTTCTACTTGACTTTGTTTCTTATATTTCCAAAGAAGTTATTGGATGACACATTGAACTCTTAACAACAAAGCTGCTAGACACAGTTCAACAAGGTCAACAGTTCAGCATAGCAAACGTAGAGTTCAAATTCAAAGCATAGGATGGGGGGCAAGTACAGACTACTGCTTCAAGAATCTAGCATTTGTGAACAAATACTACAATAAATTGCCTGTTTTATGAACAGATGTATCTGAGGGGTTAAATGGCACCTAAAAATATCTGTTGAATTGCTTAGCTGTGATCATTTGACTTTTGAGCTTGTTTTCAACTTTGACATGAAAGGTCACTTTTGTTACGAGTCTTGTTTTCCTCATTTGTGAAGGGTATTACATTACTAAGAATGTGTTGTTTCTGTCTCATTTTTTTTTAAATGTTAAATCCCCAATGTTTTAGTATACTTTGTACTTTAACTGTATTTTATCTTTATACTAAGTAAGTCTGGAAATTGATTTTGTGTTACATACAAGTTCAGTGTGTTTTTATACTAAGTTACAACCCAGGTAACCAAAACAACATAATCCAAACTATTTCACATCCTCCTAACTAGTTTAAGCAGTCTTTGTGATGTAGGATTAAGATATACTCAGTAAATTGTGCTAAAGAAGTGTTTTTTCTAGATATAATACCATTTTAGGTGTGACAGACAAACATATCACAGGCATTGCCAGTGGTGGACAAAAGCACTGGCCTAATGATTAGACAAGTATGCTCCTCAACATCTCCTTCATAAAGGTTTCTTGAGTTTTATATCAGTGGCAAAATAACTGGAAGATAGGAAAATGTAAGTGCTAAATCGGTTAACTTTAATAATGAAGTTTAACCGAATCTGTAAATATAAAGCTATTAATCTGGTGAAAACTAAATATCCTCATGTGTGAGTTTACATAGGTTATTGGCCCCTTCTGTAATCAGTCTCACCTTGTTTAACCTGTAGCTTGCAGCCTACAATTGTATTTATTTTTAAAAATCATTACCAAACATACAGCGGGAATTCACAAAGTCTGAATTTGTGTAATTTATATCTTTCTCAAAAGTGAATTCAATTTTTCAGTAAATGGCTTTGTGAATTCCTCCTGTTATATTATAGTCATGTTATGAAGAGAATGCAGAATTTAGATTCCACTAAGTAAAATCCAGCAATGGCAAATGGTCAAGAGGGGATTATTTTAAATTGCACATGTGTTGAGATTTATCAGAGGAGCACAGCCATTCTATAGCTTGGCTACATTGGTGTTTTCATGGCCTGCTGGCAATGGTGGCACCCACCACACCAACAGGAGGTGTGTTGAAGATAACAAGCCTGTCTGGCTCCCTGCTGTCTTTGCTTTTATTTTTCAAGTACAATCGTTAATCTGCTGGGCTAAACTAAATTATGATTGGCCACTATGCTTAATGAACAACCTTAGGGCTGGTAATTGAATTAACCATGGCTCTGAACATTCTGGCTTCTTGTTTTCCGATAGTTACATGCACTTCCAAGAGTCAAAAACGTGCTTTCATTTCTGCTCTTGTGCATTCGCTTGATATCTCTCTCTCTCTCTCTCTCTCTCTCTCTCTCTCTCTCTCTCTCTCTCTCTCTCTCCATATACTTGTTGGGATTCATGCCTACACAACCCACTGTAGAACTTTAATGATGTTTGCTTCTTTACAGAGTCTGTGGGGAAGAATGGATGTTTGACTGTAAAGTCCTTCTTTGAGCTTATACAGAGCGCATCATTTAAATATGTTACTATCAAGAGAGAATTAAGAGGATACATTGTTACCACGGTGACTTTGAATTATCATCAGTAATATAGTGGGATTTAGCAATGTTTTTCCTTTTACCAATTTACTTTGTGGTCAAGATGACATTTATCAATTTAGCAATGCACGATGCATGGCTGAGGAATGCTAATCTTTTATCCTTATACTTCCTTGGGCAAAATAGGTTCTGTAGCAGAGTGTAGTGCTTTTGCTCTAGGCAGTCTACAACAGACACCTTTGTTTCAGTAATGAAAAGATGAGGCCAGATTTATAAGAACTGACTTCAGTTCAAAGTTTGCATCATGTTAATATTACACTGTAATAAACTTTATTTATGTAACACCAGTGCAGAAACTAGGACATCTTTGTTGTTGACTTCAGCCTATTCATCTGGGTGTAGATAATTAAAACAAAAATGTATTGGGGATTGTTACTAAGCAAATGTCCAGAAGAATATTTTTATCAATCCTGTACAATGGAGAAAATCAATGTCACAGATCCTGTTCATTTATCTCAGTAGGATTGGAACAATGATGTTTTAATGCAATTTATTTTACCAGTCAATGGGCTGTTTTTCAATGTCCTGTTTTGGAATAAAAATAGATTCAGCATTCATGAAACGGGTTGATACTGTTGTTAAAGAAGCCAGGAACAGTCTGAGAGCCAGATATTCAAGAGAGATGCAAGTTTCAAGGGCAGTTGCAGCAATTTTTTCCCCTTAATTCTGCCTTGGAAAAAAGCTGTGTCTGTTATTGAAACTTAAAACATGAGTTACAGGAGAAATGCTTGCTCAGTTTTATAAACACAAGTGTTTTTTTCTTGAACTCTGAAGCAGATGCTTATGCCCTGGGTTGCATAATCAAGTGCATTTAGCATCAATGTATCACTAAATCAATTATTTAACTTGTATTAAATAATATCCATTGATATGGAAAACTACAAAGCGTTATGTAATTCAATTTGTTAACATAACATTATTCAGCAGGTTTCATTTGACTTTATGAAGCAAAAATTGGTTAATTCTATAGGGTGTTGCAAAACTTTTGTCCATAGCTGTACATTGTTACTTACATCTTGATAACTGCGCATCCATTTTTATGTGTACATTTTTAACTAAAGTTTTATAAACTTGGCAGTGACTTGTTATAGTAGTAACAGCGGGCAGAACGATGAAAGCAGGAAATCCATTATTTTTATAATTTACGTTCAGACATCTGGTTGCAAACTCACATCGTTGAGCATGTTGATTTCAAGGCCTACCCCAGCCTCTGCTGATACCAATGCAGTATAATGTGTGTTTCTGGTTGTCGCCTATATTATCCTGAAGGTTCTTGTGTACAGAAGACTGCTTCTTCAGTAATCCTAGGCTTCCCAGCATAGGAGAACCAGTTTATCGACCCCGTTTTTGTTTTTGTTTTTGCAAGGGTAAAACATTAGTGAATGCTACAGGTCTTTGTGTTGCTCTTCATGTGCAATGTTTAGCCTTTTCTTGAGTATGTGACTAAAGGGATTCATGTACAGTAATAGTTACCTGGTCTTTTCTTCATTATTCAATTTAAGACTCTGGCAAGGCACATTACTGAGCAGCATGAGATTGCTTAGATTGCTGCCATCTATTCATTTTGTGAACAATTCTCAACAAGTTCGTTCTGATAACCAAGACAAGGGGAATCCTGTCACCCAATTATGGCTGGATTTTCCCAGAATAGGCCACATTGGGACTTTGATTTCCAGGTTTCATTCCAGATCAACCCTGCTTTATCAAAAGCAGTGTGAAATTGCGTAGCCAACCCGCATGACACCGCATGACACGGGTCCTGACCGGGTAGATTCCGACCGGTGCCAGTGTGAAAGGGGCTTTAGAAACCCATTTGAAAACGTCAAAACACCAATTTGCAACAACAGAGAAGTACAGTATTCATTGCATTTTGAACACACTATGATTTGGTTTTAAATTAGCTGGAAGCAACACATTGTAAGTTGTATTTATTACATTTCTCCTTCAGCTTGTCTAAAACAGTTAGATACTTCAATATAACCAGTTCCAATATACAGATACAAAAAAAGAAAAGTCATTTTCTCATTTTCTAAGAATATTAGTGTCAGCTGTGGGGTTAACAGTTTTTCTTAGCCTACAATTGATTTTCTTTACAAAAGTATTGGTATACAAATCTTTAACATGAGGCTTCACCCATTAACACCTGAGTTGTTTTATAAACAACCTTTCTTTTACTTGTAACAGGCTCGTGACCTGGTCTCCACTGTGCCAGCCTGTATGGGTCCTCACAGAGCTGGGATGAATGAACACCTTTTAAAAAGAAACAGTAAGGTGAGGACAAGATAATAGAAAAATAACAACACATTTCCAAGAAACAATTGGACAGACAATTAGGGTCATGATCGCACTATTCTGTCACAGTCAAATTTTAGGTGTGTTTTTTTTATTGAAAAGTTACAAAATCCTAATGCATAGTGTACAAATGAGAATTAATCTATATTTCAAATTCTAATAAATGACAAAAGTTGTCAAATTAAGAAAAATACATATCTATATTAGTCTTAAAAAGCCATCTGTAAATATTACCCAGATGTATACTACTTATTGAGATATATACAGTAAATAATAATAATAATAATAATAATAATAATAATAATAATAATAATAATAATAATAATATTAAATGTTGCCGTTTGTTCAACATGGGTGAATATTGCAGCAAGTTCTCTTTCTAAAGTCCATTAAACTGTTTGATTCCCAGTTTTCAGCCTATGAGATCTCTATCTGGCTGTTTTGAGATCTAGTGATACTTGTAAACCCTATAAATTATACATTACTAAATACATCGTTTTTTTAAATGTACGCTCATTCTTGACTGAGAACACAGTGGTACATGAGTTGTTAATGCTTGTCTTTGACTGGCGATCTTGATTATGCCACTACATATTCTGTCTTGATGTTCTTAAGAATCCGTTTTGTTTAGATTGTGACCACTTTACTTGTCACTCTTACATGGTGTCTTCAAACTGAATAATGATACACGGGTTAATCCTTTAATGGTTGTGTATCAAGACCACACCCTTGACCACGAATAGCTGTGTTTGGTAAAAAAATGAATAAATACATTAATTATGATAAATACATGACAAATACAACAAATACATGGTGGTAGCTGGGAACCTGTGTTGCAAAAAACTAAATACAATATCGAGCTTTTTAAAATCGACTCTATTTTTTTGTCAAATTGTTGTTGTTTTTTTTTTTAAGTTGTGTTGTGTGTTTGTGATCGCAGTACCGTACCATATAGTATTACATGTTACACACAAATACAGAGACTTTATTTGCTTGTGAATTGAAATTTTTGACAGTTGTCTTTTTAAAGTGATTTTATTTCACCTCGGTGTTGTTGTATTTGTTGATGTCATTCAGTCTATTTTTTGCATTGCTTTCATATGCCTTTACCTGCGGTCATTTAGAAACCTAAAAAGGAGTTGTTTGTAAAAACGTGCAAATTATTTCTGTACTGCATACACACACATGAAAAAAAGTTTTTTATTTATTGATAATAGCATGATTCTTTGTCTACAAGCCCTATCAGAAAAAAGGATTCATTCAGGCATTTTACAATTGGCTGAGGGGTATATCCTGATCATGCTGCCTTCTTCATGTCGGTGATGACATCATCACCAATACATTTTCCTTCTTGTCTCTGACAAATCTGTGTTTCGGAATGTAATTCTTTTTTTAGACCAGTATTTGAATCCATCAGTTGAACACTAATTGTTTTAGGCAATGCAGCCCTTTATATTGCATTTCAGAAATTCTACTTTAAATAAAATATATATTTATATGGTCATCATATGGTTTCATTCATGTGTGTAATTCAAAGCATGATGCCGGGACAACAAGATTTTATCTTTTTTTAAAAATAAAGTAGACAGTAAATCTCATGGCAATGTGTTTATGTATTAATTCATTGATGTATTTATTTTTCAGTGAGAGTAGTGCAGGGAAAGAATGTTACCTCCCCCAAAATAAGCCTGCAGCAGTGTTCCAGTCAGCCATCATGGGACAAGATGTTAGATAAGGGAGAATAGGTGTAAAATGCTGTACACTGTTTAAAAAATTAGTATATCATAGAAATAAACACAAGAAAAAAAAACATATTTTGTCTTTGCAGAATTTGTTGCAGCCTACTGTCAATATTGTGTGCATTTTGGTAGAAAAACAGTAAAAAAAATGCAGACACACTTGACAGGTTATACACAAGTCCTTTAAAAATCTGGGGTTCCAGCAGTTACAAAACTGAAAGAACAGCAAGAAAAATCAGAATTCCACAAAGCAGCAGTAATAGTTGGCAATGATTTTGTAACTGTGATTCAACAAACTAAAACACATCAGTTGGATTCAGCTTATAGAGAAAGAGTGGGGAAAAAACAGGCAGAAGCTATTTCTATATTTGAATAACTCCCAGTATTGCTTATTATAGTTGTACTCTTAGTATGTTACTTAAATTTACTAGCAAATGTGTTCCAAACTGCACTGAAAGGAACATTTCCTTAAAGTATGTTATACATTTGCTGAGGTGAGGTGAGGTCACAGGGAACCTTTTGTGTATCTTGAAGAATTCAGGTAGATCCGCCCCTGTTAATCACTAATTGATTGCTTGTGTTACTGTTAAATAAAACCAAAATCCTAATTCTACTTTTTTTGTGTGTGTTTTGTGCGACGGGGACGGGGGAAGTAGATTGTTAAGAAGGACAAGTAGATTTTTCTATCATTTTGTCCCTTGGACAACTTTTTTTCAAAAATGGCACACCCCTGTTCATGTGATGGATAATTTGAACCTGCTTCGCAATGTTATTTCTATAGTGCCAATAACGTGTGTTGGTGGAATCAGAAGTGCAAAGCATTGCCCAGGAGCAGTGGAACGGGCAGTGGAAGATCTTTGAGAATCGAGCCTCAGATCATTAAAATCAGTTTTCTACCTCTTATTAACACAAGCACCGTTATCATAGATCTTAGTTCTTTCCTTGTCGGGTCGTCCCCACCAAAAATGGTAGCTTCACCTCCACCTTTGCCAAAATCTGAGCCTTTCTTCCAGCTAAGTCACATGATCTTAAAAGGGCCATTGTTGCTACAAAACAAGAGTCAACCCTTGTTAATATGAATAGTAACAGAGTGCGCCTGAGTCTCAGTAAGCCATATCAATTACAATCGTGGCATCTAAACATCATTTGACAATCGTGCCATGCCTCCAGCTACAACTCATTTGGCGCCATTGCCAATTTTTACACGTGTTTAACCTGCACATGCCCCGTTTTATTGGCAGTCATTTAACATTTTGAATGTAAAATTTGGTTTGTTCAAGAAGCTAGCCTTGTCTTGACAGAGTTGTATGTTTTAATTATATAACTTAGCAAGCCAATGTGTGGCTTTTATATCACTTTCCCTTAAAAAATAATACTAGTGTAAAATGTTTGTATTGAGAACATTTTCGTATCACATGCTTGAACTAAATGTTGCAGGTAGCCTGAGGGGCCTGACTCAGCTGGAGACAGCTTTGCTTTGTTAGTATGTTAGTAAGAAATATGTCAAAACCAAACAACAAACTTTTTTTATCTATTCATATTCCAGCACAATTAATAACAATACAGTAACTTACAAAACATATGTTAACCCATGCTTCTAGCATTTAAAACTCTTTTGAATATTACAGGGAATATGTATGAAGGAGAAAACTTGTTTTTAGTGTTTATGCTACTCAGTGTTTAACAACATATCCAATGCTTCAGTTCAGTGATCTGTTAAAGCGCAGCCTCTCTAACTGATTTCCAGGATAAAGGGCTCCACTCAACGCTCCTAATTCAGAATTTCTTATGCTATTTAGTAACAGATTCATCAAAAGATGCAGAATAGCAAGTATGTCAGTAACGCGCATTGTCTGCCACAGCTGTACATTCAATATTAGAGTAAGACGAAAACATTGCTGACCACAACATATAACAGTGTGTATAGAATAATGACAATGAAGTTTTAATGAAAAGGTTTGTTTAAGACCTTGATTTCATTAGATTAACCCAATGCGCCAAAAGCAATAAAATTACGTTTTTTTAACCATGTGAGGTAAATAAGCTGTGTAATTGTCGAGGCCTCTATCAGCTACATTTTAATGTGTCATAAAATGAAAACCTCATTCTCAAAAGGTAGGGAAATATTTCATTTACTTTAAAACAAAAACGTGTTGTTTAAAAATATGGACTTGCCTGTGCGTTCTGATGTCTTCAACGATTAGCCTGGTATTTTGATTTTTTTTTTTTTTTTTTGCTGTACACGTGTAAAAGATCCATGTGTTTGTTTGCAATGTCTTGTTTTAAGACAACAGTGCAATGATTGTAAATCCAGTACTTAGAACAAACAGCTTTTATAACGGAAGAGTGGAACGAAAGCTAAAAATTAATTAGCCTTAAGCTAGTGTCAGTTTGGAAAATGGTAACCCACCACTTAAAATAGTCCTTTTGTGCATTACAGATAGTGACGTCAAAGCAGTTGAATAAAGGCGTAAATTCACATTTCAGATAAAACAACAGAACTTCAAAAGTATCCTTGTATGCACTGGTTAGTTCTTTACATGCATAACTAACTGGGTTTGCGTTTAATAAGTAGAACTCTGGAGAGTCGTCTTGAGTGCAGTGTAAACTTGGTCGACACACTCTCTGTTTGAAAGCTTGATAAAGGGAATCTTTTGGTTTTCGGTTCTTTTTTTAACTTCTGGAATATAAATATCTCAGAATGCTGGAGATGCTTGAATATAACCATTATCAGGTGAGGTGCTTTGCTTTTAATGTGGAATGCCCTTGTTGTTTGTTTTGTTTTTAACTATACACATTGCTTTTTTTCTGTATGGGTACTTGAAATTTAAATGCATGCTTACTGCAGAATATTAATGAATAAAATAATGAGTGGTGGATTGTGTATGTTGTATTTGGTCTACTTCCCATTCATTTTTCTTTTTTGTTTTTTTTCCCAGTTTTGTAATTTAACCATTCACTTGTTTTAATCTCCATCGGGTAAAATATGAAAGCACATTTTCAGGAATGACTTACTGATGTGAAGGAAGGTGTGTGCTGTATTATATATTAAGCTGCATATTGTTTTATGTTTCATGTACAGGTGCAAACACACCTTGAAAACCCAACCAAGTACCACATTCAGCAGGCCCAGCGGCAGCAGGTTAAGCAATACCTCTCCACCACTCTCGTAAACAAGCCTTCCAACCATCCCTCAGCCTACCCTGTACCAATCAACCCAGTGAGCATGTAATGCATCCTGGACCTGGCAGCAGTGCACCCAACAGCCCCATGGCCATGCTTAACCTGAACAACTGTGAAAAAGAGGTCAGTATCTGCAGAGCCCTATGTGAGAACAATGAATTAGCAAAATTCTGAAATGTGTCTACTTAATTTACGTTATAAATAGAATCCATACTTTAAAATGAACCAAAACTGTAACTCTACTGTGTTTTCATATAGATGTTTAAAGTGTCTAATTAAATAAATAGTGGTACTGGATAGCAAAATGCACGTATATATATTTAAAGACAATAGCATTTGCCAACTTTATGAAACACAGCACAAAGAGTTAACCTTATAGAACAAAAATAAGATTTTGTTGTCATAATGACAACTTATTTTACAGCAACATTCTTTAATTTGGCTAAAGGTTCCAGTAGAAGAAGAAAACGTTCAGCTAATGGTGTTTTATAATGTGCATGTCACTGCTCAGCTCATATAAAATCAAATGCACTTTGTTCAGATGCATCGCTAATGAGCAAACACAAATGAAGTTATTGAGAGTATCAGAATTGGGGAAATATGGAGTTGCACACAAGCATGTATCACTTATATTTGAAAAATCAATTGAACTTCTAATTTAGTTGTGATTAAGGCAAGGACAATCTTTTAAAAAGTTATTGGGAGTAACTGAATCTGGGGATATACAATATAGAAGCCTGCCCACCCATCTGCATGTACTTAAATGTGTTCACTCTTAAAGGTTAGACTTAAAGGTCACTCTTTCATAAAGCACTAATGTTGTATGTATAGCTGTGGCTGGGATATGTATGTTAATGGCAAACTTTGTTATTTATTTATTTTGTAAATATTTCTGTTTTTACATAAAAATATACAGATTTTGTATTTACAGATGGATGATGTCATTGATGACATAATCGGTTTGGAGTCAAGTTACAATGATGACATCCTTGGACTTATGGACCCAGGACTACAAATGGCCAACACGGTATATCAATTAACGTGCTTAAAACATTTTCTATTACACAAGACTACACAATACACATGATGATAAAAGGAATAAGGAATGCCTTTTCAGTAATGATGTCATTTTCTATTGCTTTGGTTTCTTAGCTCCCTGTTTCTGCTAATCTTCTTGATATGTACAGTAATCAAGCGATGCCACCACCTGGCCTTAATATCAGCAACTCCTGTCCAGCTAATCTACCCAACATTAAAAGGGAATTCACAGGTATTGTCAAAATCTTTCTCTCTCTATTTATTATATATATATATATATATATATATATATATATATATATATATATATATATATATATATATGTGTGTGTGTGTGTGTGTTTAGTGTTTAAAGGTTGCTTTACTGAGTTCTTAAAGCAACCTTTACACACTAAACTACATACGTTATGTGTGGCCCTGTGAATTAAACAATATTAGGAATATTTCTGTTGCACTGATGAGCATGTATACAGCACTATACCTTAGCGATAGTTAACCCATACCACAGATTCTGTGTAAATAAACTTGCTCAGTGTGTTTCTGTTACCGACCTTTAACCTGATTACAGATCTGAAAACCTTTTGTTTATAAACTTTGCTATACAGGTCATTTAAAGGGCACATAAGGACCTTTTATTTGATTGTGTTACATGTTCCCATGTGTTGCTACAACTGTTTCGTTTTTTTTTTTTACATTTTGACCACTTTTTTAAAACTTTTAAATTGCATTCCCTGCCTCAAGATGGCTCACACATGTAACTGGGATGGATTTACCCATGAGCAGGAGGATGATGGGACATGTAGTTCTGAGAGGTCCATGTGGGTACATGGGAAGCCATCTTGAGGCAGGGAATGCAATTTAAAAGTTTAAAGAAGTGGTCAAAATGTAAAAAAAAAAAAAAATTAAAGCAATACACACACCTTACGTAAACAGTTGTAGCAACACATGGGAACATGTAACACAATAAAATAAAAAGGTCCTTATGTCCCTTTAAGTACTTTCATCTGCCAAAAACCTTGTCAAGGAAAAACATTTTCTGTTTGTTTTCTAATGTAATGGGTGCCAGCAGCAACTACTGGAACTCCCCATTCAAACACGGTCCCCATGCATGCCCTATGACCCTTAGAGTTTTAGTGGAGCGATTCACGCTTGATGCTGCTGGCACCACATTGTCTTTTATAAATGCAGTTCTGTAGAAATATCCATATTGTGTGCAATGCAAAACGCACAACAAAAACATGTATATGCCAATTAGTTACCCCAGCTCCTGCCATGATGCACATTCTGGAGAATTCTGGATCGTGTGGCAATTTTGAAAGCTATCAAAGGCCAGAAGGTTTTCCAGTAGGTATGTTATACCATTTATGTTTCAAATGTTTTAAACAGTTCTTAGGTTTTAGAAATATTATGTGACTGAGATTCCAGCATAATAACTGGATATCATTCGTACTGAATTCATGAGAAAATACACATAGTTAATGCTGCATTCCACACTTAATCTAAAATCGCATTCGAATTCAAATTAGGTGTAAAATGCTTTGAGATTGAATGATTCATAACAATATTATTAAGTATTATTAATACTTCTTGCTGTTGTAAAATGACTTATATTATTACTGTACTAATACCTTTTTAGAAGTGTAATATTAGAAAATATCCAATTAGAACAAATCAATTTGAAGGATATATTAATTGCACACAATATGGAACATAATGCATACTTTAACCAAGAAGTGACCAACACATTGCAACCCTGTGTTGCCAAGCTTGCCTACAATGTAAAAACCAAGATCTGTGAAATATCACATTTAAAGAAAGAAAAAATACAGTTTTCTATAAAGAGAGAACTTTACCTTTGTTTCTTATTTCAGAGGCTGAAGCTAGAGCCTTAGCAAAGGAAAGACAGAAAAAGGACAATCATAACTTAAGTGAGTTTCTAATTGAAGTATAATCTTTTGTACTGTATTGTTAGACTTTAGACATTTAGGAACCTACTGACATAGACACTGATAGCTTTTCTCTTTCCTATTCCTAGTGATTAGCATGTTGATTGCTGGTGTTGATACAGTGCTTGATACACCCCTTAAAATGAACATCGCAAATCTGAAATTATTTCTGAGAGTGAAATTGTGACCCCCTAAAACATTCCTGGATCACCAGCTATGAAAGACTTTTGAATGAATTGTTTAAATAAAATATGAATTTATTGCAGCAATATCTTTGTTATGTGTGGTTGTTTTGTAGTTGAACGAAGAAGGAGGTTTAACATTAATGATCGTATAAAAGAGCTGGGAACTTTGATTCCAAAGTCAAATGATCCGTAAGTTGAATGTTTTCATTTTATTTTAGCAATATGATTCCAAAGTCAAATGATCCGTAAGTTGAATGTTTTCATTTTTTTTTAGCAATATGATTCCAAAGTCAAATGATCCGTAAGTTGAATGTTTTAATTTTTGTTTGTTTGTTTGTTTTTAGCAATACAGTTGACATCCTTCTCTTTAAAAGGTTTGCTGAATAGGAGAAAAGTTACCAAAATCAAAATTTATAAGCTAAAATATGTAAAATACTATGCCTGTCTTTCATGTTTAAAAATGTGTTTTATTTTCACATCCTTTTGTAAATAGATAACAATACTCTTAAACGTATAGTATGTTATTTAAATGACATTTATAGTGTGTTTTCATAGAGATCTCATGCAGTTTTCATTGAGATGGAGATTGTTCTTTATTGTTTATTTTACAGGGACATGCGTTGGAACAAAGGCACCATTTTGAAAGCGTCTGTTGACTATATCCGTAAACTCCAGAGAGAGCAGCAACGATCCAAGGAACTTGAGAACAGACAGAAGAAGCTGGAACATGCCAACAGGCATCTGATGCTAAGAATTCAGGTGACTTCCTCTTCTGAAAATGTCAGTTATGCAGTGTGTTAAAGTAATGACTTCTAAATGGCAGACGCAGCTGTTCTGACTTATATTGTCAACACAGATTTGTTATCACATGTAAAACAGCTTGCACTTCACCATGCAGTTCTGTTTGACCACATTATTCACGTACTCCAAATTACACAGATGTATGTGCTGCTCTATCAGTTTGATAACATTTGGTCTGTGCGCTGAGGCAAACCATGGCTTTTGAAATACCAGGGCAGAGTTATAGAAAAATGGAAAGGGGTTTACAAGGGTATATTGTTTTTTAGACGTATGGATAAAAACACTGATACAGCTTGTGATTTCTATATTCTCAGGAGCTTGAGATGCAAGCCGGGCTCATGGACTCTCTGTTGTGGCCTCATCAAGTCTCTGCTCCTCCGAACTTTCACCAAGGATCATTAAACAAGAGTCAGTGCAAGGAGACTGCAATCAGGAGGTTTATCATCAGCAGCACTCAGACCTGTCCCGCACCACGACCCTCGATCTCACTGATGGGACTATCACCTTTAGGGACAGCCTTGGACACGTAAATGAGTCTGGTGCCTACACTGTAGCCACGAAAGTGGGCTCCAAACTAGAAGACATGTTGATGGATGATACTCTTTCCCCTGTGGGAGCGACTGACCCCTTACTCTCGTCAGTGTCGCCCGGAGCGTCTAACAACAGCAGCCGGAGAAGCAGCATCAGCATGGAAGAGAATGACCGTGGGTGTTAGCAGCGGCCATCCAAAATTCACTACACACTGCATAACTTCTATTAAAACTGTACTAACTTCATACTCATTATTTCTCCTCTAAGCATCTTTAACTTCTTTTGTGAAGTAAAGCCCATCATTTGAAAAAGAAGACTGGGTTGGAGGAGTGTGACTAAGCACTGCTTGAAGATACAGTGGTAACAAAAAAACAAATGTCTGCTACTTGGAATGTGTGTGTGTGTGTGTGTGTGTGTGTGTGTGTGTGTGTGCGTGCGTGCAATTATTTAAAAAACAACAACAAAAAAAACACTTTATGTGTAGAATTTTCTTGTCAAATAATATATCCAGTGCTAGTTTCAGAATTGTAATTTAACTATGTAAAATGAACCCTTTGAAGTGAATGATAATTACGGTAAGTGTTGGAAGAGAAACTATTGAAAATCAAATTGGTAGTGACTCCAAAGTTTTAATTAATAAGAATATGAATAAATATCAGTTATTCGTGCTGAACTACAATATAGTTCTAAGTGCAGACATTTTTTAGTTGCCCTGTATTCTCCACTGAAACAGGCTTATGTGGGTTTTTTTTAATGTCAGTTTCTTAATATTAAAATTCTTTATGTTCAGTTGCACAATCGTTTGATTCGCATGCTCTTTTTATTTTATTTGATCTTTAACAGTTACATTCAGGATATTTTTGAAATGTAAGAATGTCCATATTGAAAATACTGGTATGGAACATAGCGACACTTGTGCTTTTAGTGCTTTCTCCATTGTATGGCATTTGCATTGTTAATAAACACTTGAAGGAGGTTGAAATGCAAGGTTGGATGTTTTGGTTGTAACAAACTCGTATTGAAGTTGTTATAAAGACACATGGTATTGTAGGTAAACATAATTATATTCTATTTATAAGGTTAAACATAGACGTGCAACTGTAGCAAGCATACAGTACTATTGTTTAGGTGGTAGAGTTATTGTTTAGTTTTACACTGCAGCTTGTGAAAAAGATTTATTCAAATAACTGTTACTTAATATTAGTGTTGGTTTTATCACTCAACATTGTTGTAAGACTAGTTTAAATGCATTATCTACTTAAATGTGGAGCTATGCAATTCTAATAGTTGTATTTAAATATACTGTGCCTAGGTGTTATACAAAAGAAAACATTATGGTGTTATGAGCCAGTGAATGGTGAATTGATTTATTAATAATGGCAGAAGAATGTGTGCTCAGAATGAAGTGCCTTAAATTTCAAAAGTACTGACTGAAGAGTGAAGGTTGGTCTCTGTATTTAAAAGTGTTTGATGCAGGATGTTACCGTGGCACGTTAAGGAGTGTGACAGCGGGGAATGAAGACCACATTTTATGACTGCATTCTCCTTATGCAAGACTGCTTGTCAACAGAATTCGTCAGCTGAGACAAACTCAGCATATTTCTGACATAAAGAGGGATTCAGGTGGTGTGCATTGATAAAGGGACAGCACCAATCTGGGCAGTGACCTTGATGAAGGGCTTTCTTTCTTTATATTATTTGGTTTGTTTAAAGGTTAAAATGTTATATGCAAAAAAAAAAAAAAATCTGTTGGCATTACACGATGCCTGTTTGCCATATATTTTCAGCACTAGCCTTGCTGAAATAACCCATTATATAGTACACTCCAAATGTGCCCGCAGTGCAATAAGCAGTAACTCTGAACGCTCCCTTGAACCCTGTGCCATTGACACAGTGGAGGATAGTTTTAAACAGAGCCTTAAAAGAGTTAATCCAATTCTATCCCACATCAAGGCTGTTATTGCTATATTCAATGTGAACCAGAATGGACTGCCAAATGTTTTAATGTTGCCAAAAGTGACGTAAGTCAAAGTATGCAATGCAATAGACTTTCTGTTTTAAATGTTTTATTTTTTTCAAAATGCGAAGCAATATTTTTAATACTTAAAGCAATCAGAATATGCAGGTAAAGCACAACAGACATGCACTTACAGGGATGTTCTTGAAACAAATGATGCACTGGGGAGATGCCTATATTGTTAGACATAGCACCTGTTATTTCTTGACCAAGTGATATTAAAATACTGCCTCTTGCTGAGATGCTTGGTACTGTAATGTAATTAAAACACTGTCACTGCTGACTGCATCACATTGACTTGCATACTATCCATACAATTGTCGGATATGGATCAGTGATAACATGTATTCAGTGGAATTGAATGTTTAAACAATTTCTTGGTAGACTGATTAAAGTACATGGTTTTTCACATTTTCTTGTCGTTTAATGGATGCGTGGCTATTTATTTGGTAATGAAAAGTGAGCAGGCTGTCCGTTTCAGAAGACTACATGGGTAATCAATACTAGTTTAGATATAAGAGCTGTGTTGTTTGCAGATGGTGGTGAAATGATTGCAGTATATATGTACTGGAAGTGTAAAATAATCTTCACAGATTAACATTCAATGTTTTTGGTTGTATATACTGCTGTGTGGTGCAGTGTTGCACTAATCTTTGCTTATTAGCACAACATTTTAGCTAACTTCTTCATACCTGTTTTATAAATATCAAAAACTGAATATTATGATTATTAGTGTTTCTTGGCAAACGGATGATGGAGTTGGCATGGTACAATGCAGAAAAAGAGAATATATATATATATATATATATATATATATATATATATATATATATATATATATATACAGTGCCTTATGAAAGTATTCGCCCCTTGAACTTTGCGACCTTTTGCCACATTTCAGGCTTCAAACATAAAGATATGAAACTGTAATTTTTGTGAAGAATCAACAACAAGTGGGACACAATCATGAAGTGGAACGAAATTTATTGGATATTTCAAACTTTTTAACAAATAAAAACTGAAAAATTGGGCGTGCAAAATTATTCAGCCCCTTAAGTTAATACTTTGTAGCGCCACCTTTTGCTGCGATTACAGCTGTAAGTCGCTTGGGGTATGTCTCTATCAGTTTTGCACATCGAGAGACTGAAATTTTTGCCCATTCCTCCTTGCAAAACAGCTCGAGCTCAGTGAGGTTGGATGGAGAGCATTTGTGAACAGCAGTTTTCAGTTCTTTCCACAGATTCTCGATTGGATTCAGGTCTGGACTTTGACTTGGCCATTCTAACACCTGGATATGTTTATTTGTGAACCATTCCATTGTAGATTTTGCTTTATGTTTTGGATCATTGTCTTGTTGGAAGACAAATCTCCGTCCCAGTCTCAGGTCTTTTGCAGACTCCATCAGGTTTTCTTCCAGAATGGTCCTGTATTTGGCTCCATCCATCTTCCCATCAATTTTAACCATCTTCCCTGTCCCTGCTGAAGAAAAGCAGGCCCAAACCATGATGCTGCCACCACCATGTTTGACAGTGGGGATGGTGTGTTCAGGGTGATGAGCTGTGTTGCTTTTACGCCAAACATAACGTTTTGCATTGTTGCCAAAAGTTCGATTTTGGTTTCATCTGACCAGAGCACCTTCTTCCACATGTTTGGTGTGTCTCCCAGGTGGCTTGTGGCAAACTGTAAACGACACTTTTATGGATATCTTTAAGAAATGGCTTTCTTCTTGCCACTCTTCCATAAAGGCCAGATTTGTGCAGTATACGACTGATTGTTGTCCTATGGACAGAGACTCCCACCTCAGCTGTAGATCTCTGCAGTTCATCCAGAGTGATCATGGGCCTCTTGGCTGCATCTCTGATCAGTCTTCTCCTTGTATGAGCTGAAAGTTTAGAGGGACGGCCAGGTCTTGGTAGATTTGCAGTGGTCTGATACTCCTTCCATTTCAATATTATCGCTTGCACAGTGCTCCTTGGGATGTTTAAAGCTTGGGAAATCTTTTTGTATCCAAATCCGCTTTAAACTTCTCCACAACAGTATCTCGGACCTGCCTGGTGTGTTCCTTGTTCTTCATGATGCTCTCTGCGCTTTAAACGGACCTCTGAGACTATCACAGTGCAGGTGCATTTATACGGAGACTTGATTACACACAGGTGGATTCTATTTATCATCATTAGTCATTTAGGTCAACATTGGATCATTCAGAGATCCTCACTGAACTTCTGGAGAGAGTTTGCTGCACTGAAAGTAAAGGGGCTGAATAATTTTGCACGCCCAATTTTTCAGTTTTTATTTGTTAAAAAGTTTGAAATATCCAATAAATTTCGTTCCACTTCATGATTGTGTCCCACTTGTTGTTGATTCTTCACAAAAATTACAGTTTCATATCTTTATGTTTGAAGCCTGAAATGTGGCAAAAGGTCGCAAAGTTCAAGGGGCCGAATACTTTCGCAAGGCACTGTATATACACACTACCGTTCAAAAGTTTGGGGTCACTTAGAAATTTCCTTGTTTTCCATGAAAACATACATGAAATGAGTTTGAATAGGAAATATAGCAAAATGAATAGGAAATATAGTCATTGACAAGGTTAGAAATAATGATTTTTAATTGAAATAATAATTGTGTCCTTCAAACTTTGCTTTCGTCAAAGAATCCTCCATTTGCAGCAATTACAGCCTTGCAGACCTTTGGCATTCTAGTTGTCAATTTGTTGAGGTAATCTGAAAAGATTTCACCCCATGCTTCCTGAAGCACCTCCCACAAGTTGGATTGGCTTGATGGGCACTTCTTACGTACCATACGGTCAAGCTGCTCCCACAACAGCTCAATAGGGTTGAGATCCGTGACTGTGCTGGCCACTCCATTATAGACAGAATACCAGCTGAATGCTTCTTCCCTAAATAGTTCTTGCATAGTTTGGAGCTGTGCTTTGGGTCATTGTCCTGTTGTAGGAGGAAATTGGCTCCAATCAACGCCGTCCACAGGGTATGGCATGGCGTTGCAAAATGGAGTGATAGCATCCCTTCTTCAAGATCCCTTTACCCTGTACAAATCTCCCACTTTACCACCACCAAAGCACCCCCAGACCATCACATTGCCTCCACCATGCTTGACAGATGACGCCAAGCACTCCTCCAGCATCTTTTCATTTGGTCTGCGCCGAACACCTCAAACTTAGATTCGTCTGTCCATAACACTTTTTTCCAATCTTCCTCTGTCCAGTGTCTGTGTTCTTTTGCCCATCTTAATCTTTTCTTTTATTGGCCAGTCTGAGATATGGCTTTTTCTTTGCAACTCTGCCTAGAAGGCCAGCATCCCGGAGTCGCCTCTTCACTGTTGACGCTGAGACTGGTGTTTTGGCGGGTACTATTTAATGAAGCTGCCAGTTGAGGACCTGTGAGGCGCCTGTTTCTCAAACTAGACACTCTAATGTATTTGTCCTCTTGCTCAGTTGTGCACCGGGCCTCCCACTCCTCTTTCTATTCTGGTTAGAGCCAGTTTGCGCTGTTCTGTGAAGGAGTAGTACACAGCGTTGTAAAAGATCTTCAGTTTCTTGGCAATTTCTCGCATGGAATAGCCTTCATTTCTCAGAACAAGAATAGACTGACAAGTTTCAGAAGAAAGTTCTTTGTTTCTGGCCATTTTGAGCCTGTAATCGAACCCACAATTGCTGATGCTCCAGATACTCAACTAGTCTAAAGAAGGCCAGTTTTATTGCTTCTTTAATCAGCACAACAGTTTTCAGCTGTGCTAACATAATTGCAAAAGGGTTTTCTAATGATCAGTTAGCCTTTTAAAATGATAAACTTGGATTAGCAAACACAACGTGCCATTGGAACACAGGACTGATGGTTGCTGATAATGGGCCTCTGAACGCCTATGTAGATATTCCATTACAAATCAGCCGTTTCCAGCTACAATAGTCATTTACAACATTAACAATGTCTACACTGTATTTCTGATCAATTTGATGTTATTTTAATGGACAAAACATTTGCTTTTCTTTCGAAAACAAGGAAATTTCTAAGTGACCCCAAACTTTTGAACGGTAGTGTATATATATATATATATATATATATATATATATATATATATATATATATATATATATAGAGATCACCATGAAAAAGAAAGAAAATTAAATGTAAAAATGGTACATGGACCATGTGTTTTTTGTTTTGTTTTGTCTTTCAATAATCACCCCTTAAAGAAGTGACAGCTTAAGAATTAATGTGAATGCTTCAAGAAAATTTCAAAAATTTCATAAATATTTTCATTTTTAAAGGCTGCAGCAATAAAGTCTGCCATCTTGTGGTGAGTTTTAAATATGGACTGGGAAATTTCCCTTGAGAATGCATAATATGATTTGCATAATGCAGGCTATTCCAGTTAATTGAACCCTGAGAAGTATTTAATACAGCATGACTTGCATGTTGCTACGCTCTAGGTGAGCAGATTTCAAGTAATTTGCTTTTTAAATCAATATAAAAGATTCCCAAGGTAGCATACTATATAAATATCCTTCCTATGAGAATAAATGAATGAATCCCTGCTTGCACTATTAAATTCATTCAGGGTATATTGCTGCAGTTGATGTAAAAACATCAGAGATAAAAACACAGTGGGACTCCTGGCAATAATATTCTGTTTTAGGAGCTAGCTTAAAACCTAGTTACTTGTAGACTTTTCTGCATTGTGATCAATGGATGCATTCAAAATCATCACAGTATCGCATATGGATATCACGCTAGTGCTGTTTTGGATTGTGAGTGTTTGGTCCTTTTTGTTAATAAATGTAACATAAGTCAGGTTTAGCACTTTTGAAAGATTAATAACAACCCTTCAATGTGATCACTGTGATTCTCACTCAATTGTGGTATGTTGTAAAATTCCAGAAGGTGTTATACAATGTGTTATGGACCCTTGTAACATAAATAGAATTTAAAAAAATCTGATTTTTTATTTTGTATGTGAATTCACACAAAAATAAAAATATTTAAGTGCATTAAAGCATACACATATCCATTTCCTCAGTATATTGTTAAGTGCAATGCCCCCAAAAAAAACATAAAAGAGATTAAACACAGCACAAAGTTGGCAGCATTACCATCTGTGAGTCTTAAAACAAACATATTTAGCTTGAATGTCAGCTTGCATTGTCATGCAGCATTATGCTCCTTCACTCTCACAAGCTTTACATGGAGCACATTATTTGCTAGCTATAGGAAAACAGGTCAAGGTTTGCAAAAATTCTATATATTACTTTTCCTTTACAATAACCCCTGTCTATATTGCCACCAGGTGGTGCTATTTGCAAGTTAAATACCTGGAAACAGAAATTCAAGACTCTAAAATTGGAACAGACTTAGGAAACCTGCAAACTTATTTAGTAGGAAATGATATATTAATTTAGAAAAAAAGTGTGCCAATTGTCAAATTCCAGAAACACTGAACCTAAGAATAATATATTTAAGTTTGCTGTTTAAAACTCAATTTACATTAAATTACACTTATCGCAAAATGGAAGCCTAATACTAATATTGCATAATTTGGTGATATTATGATTGATTTAATTATTTCGGTAAAAGACACACTAACATGGAATAGTGCTTTATGTATTATAGTTGTATTGTAGGCAATACCACTTGAAATACAAAATTGCCTGTTTATATGAATGTGTACCTGCGGTTCCCACACCAGTCGGTAAGGGCATTCACTGGAGTCCTTCAGAATGCTTCAGGCGTTCATTCAGGGATTTCTTCACCAGGTTTAGACTGAAATCATGGTGCCAGACTGGAAGCTCCAGGTTCTTTATGCACTGAATAATGCGATTTCTCTCTGCAGTGGTCAAGAAGCCTCTGTCATTGGACACGCACGTCATGTATGCCATGTCAATATTGACCGCTTCTCCGTGCATTAATGTTGGCAGTACTTTCTGAAAGGAAATATAATGAATGTATGTGATACTCAAGAAAAATGTCAGTTATTAAGCTAAAGGTTTTATAATTACAAATGAAAATATACAAGACACTGTTAGAGGGACAGTCATAAATGAAAGCTTTTTTTTAAATAATGTATGAAAGATTAAATCTAAACCTTCTGGAACCTACCATCTCTAATTCTGGGCTTATCAAAAGGCCAAAATCAACCAATCTGTCCAGGTCACCTTCCCAGAGATTTGGGGCTAGCTCTTCCAGCATGGTTTCTATTGCAATCCTTGAAGTCATTAAAGCAACGCACCCATGGTCTAACAAACCATTGCAGGACTGGAAATTGGTATCCAACAGGAATTTTCCATGGCTCTCCAACAACTCAAACAAACCTTTGTGTTTCATGAGTGCCATCTGAAAGAGAAACAGTGGATCAATCCCAAACATCAGTACTTTAAAAGGTTTTAAGACTATCGAATTTGTCATTGTTTATTTCAAAGTTGTAAATGTATATCCATATAGGCAAGGGTATGCGTTTGAGATAACCCTCTATTTCCAATAAAACATTGACAGGACCACTACAGATCAGCCATGTTTATACGTTTTCCTTGATACTATGACCTAATGTAAAATAACACATCTCTTAAACTTAACTCCTAACAGTCTATACCTTTAACATCTCTGCCAGACCATTGGAGATTTGACGATGTGGCACTGTTTGGATAAACGACCTGTCTAGGAAAGTGGCTACAGGAGGGATGTAGCTTCCCAGCTTGTTTTGCACTGAGAAAAGTTCACTCCAGTTTTGGCCCCCACGCTTGCATCAACGTAAGACAGCAGTGTTGTCGGCACCCGAATGTAGGTAGTCCGCCTCCTATACAGAGAGGCTGCAAATCCCACAATGTCCAAGCACACCCCTCCGCCGATTGCAATGATGGGCTCTAACTTTTGTAAACAACTGAAATTTTGACCACTTTCCCAACAAGCTAGACAAAAAGTTAGAAGGTATGACATCTTCCTCTACTTCCCAGCTATTCAAATATGAAATCAAAACAGGAATGGCAACTACCAATCAAGAGGTACAGCTGTTTTAGTAACCATATCAACTTCTTTCAGTAGGCTGCTTCCCACTGTTTAATTAACTGTCATAGAACTTTGAGAAATTTCAAATTCAAGCACATTCTAAGCATGAGACAATTAGCAAACAGTGACTTTTGACACAAATCAGCTACTTTGACCACTTTCCCAATAAAGCAAGCCCCACAACTTTAAAATAGGATTTTCAATCAAGTACAAACAAGTAGCTATGGTGACGTCACCAGTAAATTATTCAAATTAGTACGATCGAAGGTTCGAACCTTCCTTCGGTAATGTGTTCCGAACCTTCGAAGGTCAAAATGTACCCATCGTTGCAGCCTCATGACAGTCACTGTTCAGATAATTAAAATACAGTTTTAACGATAATACAAAATGCAGACACACAGTTAAGCAGCAGGTCCTTATAATAATAAAAATAAAAACAAAGCGAATACATAAATAATAATACAAAACGGTCTAAAAATTATCATTTACTGTAGCATATAAATGGCTTTTACAGACTTTGAAAAATAGAATTTGTCACCTCAGGCACAAACAGTTTGTAAAATTTAAGGAGTGGGCTAATGGGCTAACTTTACTTGCATTTTGTCAAATAAGACTCATTGGTTTCTGTGTGTTTACTCTAAAGCAAGAGCTGCTGCAAATACTCACATTTTGCTTCTGAGATATGGTCACTCAGACTTGAACTGTCGCCCTTCATACAGCACCAGGCACTATTAAGATGCGCCAGCTGCAACTCTGTTTCATTAGAATTGTTATTTTGTAATGCACCATCTTTAGTTTTTGCTTGGTCTTCTGAAACTGCAATAACGGACAGAATATTGCCAGGCATGGCTCGAGTTTATTTCAATTAATGTTGCACCTATTTTTCAAGTCAAAAGGTCTTTACATATAAATCGGTGTTGCTCGAGGAAATTATTTACGCCTTTACACCCCAATCCCCGGAGGCCATGGGAGTAGCTTTGTGTTATAAAATAATTGACGTGTTGCACTCGCACGTATTTTAAACCTGTAATAAGATGCCAGTGCAGTGTTATAAAATCGGTATTGCAAAACACTACTTTGTGTAATCTTAATACCACAAATGCAAACGGTATGTTTAAAATTATATCCGTTTTGTAATACCAAATGCGCCTGTGGGATGCATTTTAGTTAACGTTAAGGGAACCCTGTAACCTGGTGTACTGGTGTACAATTACTTTTTGTATAACTGTTTATATATAACTCCCAAAATCAGCCGTAGAGATTCGAGTACCCTGTAGATCCGCTCGCAACCGTCGTGTATGCCCAAGCTGAGCAAATTCAAAATCAAACCCTTTTTCTTCCTTTGATTCAACAACATAGAGGATGCAAAAGGTATGATACATTTCTTTGTATTACACCCTTTTATATATTAGTTTTTTTTTTTTTTTAAACATTTATGACGCGGTCAGCGACACACAGTTTACAATATCGTCGTATTGTTGTTATTTTTGTTTAGGTTTTTTTTTGCAAAATGCCATTCTTTTACTTGTCATCAATTTGCTATGTAGATCGCATAGGCACAGCTGTTGCAAACAAATGCAAGGGTTTGCATACAGTACCTTACTTTGAGATAGTTATGGTTTTAACTCCTCGGTCACCTCTGTAGTGTTTTTGGGGTCACAGCATGTCACTGGCTGCAAAGCATGTTAGTCACTAAGGGAAGCTGCGGGTTGGTAATGTCAAGAAAGAAGACATTGAAGTGGTGGGGACAATTTTATGTACAGGTACTGTAAAAAGACATTGACAAGTATCTGATCGCCATGTATCATGTTTTGCTTGTGCTTTTCCTTCTGCAGTATACAAGATACTGTAAACTGCAAGTGATCTAAGAAGGCTGAATGGATTTTCGTTACGTTTTAGCAAATAAAAATTTATGTTTGCTTGTCAGACTTATAATATTAGCTTTATCTTGAGAACCACTCATCCAGATATGATAAAAAGTTAGTACTGTATTTTCCTTTGCACACAGGTTGGGCTGATGAAATCACTATATCTAAATAACTTTCACAAATCGAATACAACTTGGCATAGAAAATGAAATTTGTTTGAAACTGTGGCATTCTTCCACTTCCAATTTGTTTGCTTGTGGCAGACCACAATCAAATCAATGTATCTTTTGATCATTGATTGCAGAATACACATGGAAATAAAATGTAATTCAATCCTCTTGTAACTTAGTGGGGAATGACAGGGACAGACATGAAAAGTGGGCAATACATCGGCTGCATAAATGTAAAGCTAAAGAACAATATGTATGTCCAATATCTCTCCTGTGTCTAATAAGGGGCAAAGGCATTGTTTACAAGCATTATAAAAGCAGAGAAGCTATACAAGGAGGCTGCTGCCGTGTATAATTATTTTCCAGAACAAATAATTGATTACAGTGTAGAAAAAGCTTTTGTATAAGACACTGTCAAACACATGATAAATCTCAGTATTTACCCTGCAATCACAGCAGTAATTAATCATTTGCGTTGGGATGTGTAAATTGAAAAGTCACAAAAAGAAAAGGTTTTGTGGAAGATAATATTGTGTTTGAATATGGCATTGGCAAAGGTAGTCCGTGAAGATGCCAATGCATCGCAAAAACAAAACAAAACAAAAACCAATACATTCTGAAAAGGAGAGACTTTTGTGCAAACCATTTATTTTTAGAATGCTTACGAATCTCTGATTCTCATTACAAACTGCTTGGAAGAATGTCAAATGACAACTTATCTAGCTGTCAGTTTACACAGGGGGAAAAGATTTGCAGTACACCCAATGCTGCAAATGCTTTTTGCCATGCTTTCCTGATACTCGCTGTGCTTCATGTTTACTGTGGCAAGCCACAATCAAAATGTATGTCTCTGTTTTGATCATTGATTGCAGAATAAAAATGGAAATACATGTTCACCATTGCCATTTTATTCTGCTCAGTTTCACTAGTTTCAGATACTCCTCTGGAGTTTGTGGCAGAATACTTAACAAAAGCCAAAGAGATAGCAGAGGCGGACCCCAATGTCCCTGAAGAACTGACAAATTACTTGCAGAAGGCTTTGAGTATTGCATCCGGATTAGACTCATATCTAGAAGATGTGACTGATCAGGAGAGTGAACATCTGTCAGCTCTTTACAGGTAACTCATTTCTTCCTGAATCATTCATTCAAGTGCTTTCCATTTTCTTGAGAATTACTAAAATGTATCCTATAAAATGTACTGGTTGACCTTTTAAGGAAAACAATGGATCATGACTGGAACAAAATATACGAAGATGGCAAAACAATGTTTAAGCTTCCCAAACAATGCATTACTGGCCATGTTGAAGGTAAGGCGTTATTTCCATTTTAAGGATATATTTAGCCAATGCCCATGATAACTTAAACCTATTGCCTACTGTTTTAAAAGGCGCACATGTGAAAGCAAAGACTTATTTTCATTTTGAAAAATGATCTCTGTTACCATACTGGCTTAAAGAAAGCCGTTAAACTTAGACTTCCTAGGTCATTTCACTTCAGAAGTGTCTTTGGGGCCAACATATGTCACTCGTACAGAAGCAAAGTGTGCCGGTCATTACAGGTGTGGCAGCTGGCTAGTTAATGAGAAAAAATGAGCTGTTGAAGGTGGGGAGAGAATTTCAAGCTCTGGGTGAAATGCCCTAAGAAGGTCAGCTTACCTGAATTAATGCAAGTCGCAACTGCAAACCATGAACTTTCTTCATCTTAGTACAATATGATACCGGGAAAGCATTTTGCTACTGAAAGTCTAATTGGATATACTAGTTTTATGTATATTACAAAACTTCATATACTGTAGCTAATGGAAGCATGACAAGCAAAATGTATGGAAATGTCAAACATCTTTTAGAAGATTTCAGTTCTCTGCACATTTTCTAAATACTGCAAATACAATACATTTTCTTCATACATATTTCCTACGTCCCGACGGAGGGCAATGTTCCTGTATTAAGGTAATGTGATTACGGTTTCATAGCTGAATCAACACAGCATGGGGTGATAACATATTGTACACTCCATTTATTGTTGTATTACACAATGTTTTGAAATATGTGATTTGTTTTATGAAGCGTTTTATTCTTACTGACAGGTCAGGTCTTGAAGACATTTGTCCGCATGGTTAAGGCCAGGAGCGTGTTAGAAATCGGCATGTTTACAGGATATGGAGCTCTTTATTATTATTAGTTTATTTAGCAGACGCCTTTATCCAAGGCGACTTACAGAGACTAGGGTGTGTGAACTATGCATCAGCTGCAGAGTCACTTACAATTACGTCTCACCCGAAAGACGGAGCACAAGGAGGTTAAGTGAATGAGTCAGTGGCTGAGGTGGGATTTGAACCGGGGACCTCCTGGTTCCAAGCCCTTTCTTTAACCACTGGATTATGAATGAAGACATACATTAACCCTTTCCTGGTTGATCTTTTGGTCTTAAAACAAACTAGCATGCCTAGATGCTGTATAGATTTGAATGATTTAAACGTCTATGATATCACGAGTCACTACAGTATACAGCCTTTATACATTATATAAGGTCATGTTTGACATGCAAAAAAGGAGGACTGTAATGTGTCAGAATGTAGGAGCCAGAATATAATCTTGTTCTTTTGTATTGTATCGCCATTATCCTTGCTTTATGTTCTGTAAAGCCAGTGCAGATTCATGAAAACAATGATGAGAGATTCTTACTGTACGATTCTGTTGTGAGATTTGAACCGGTGCAGTTTTCAGATTTGCACATACATATTGTTTCAGGTCCATGCTGGTGAGGGCCAGGAGGCTAGGCCACAATTTGAATTTACGCTTGCCTTGTCTGAACGCTGACTGGGAGCTCAGCCAACAAAACCCACCTTGACAAAGTCAAGGACTTTATGTTCAGTACTGAACTGAGTGAATAAATTATGCATGAAATTGTGCCGGCGCCTCTGGTGTGCAGAATTGCTCCATTGATATGAAAGGTTAATTCAGAAAGCAGTCCAGAATAGCTGCAAATAGCTAGGATAAGTAGGTAGTATTTGCTGCTATGAGCCATTATTATCAGAAATTGCATTTTCTTTCCAGTATCCCCTGAGAGGAAGCTTCACTAGGGGATATAAAGTGTGCTCAGTCATGTATCATTTATGAATATATAGAGCAGTATGAACACACTCCTGCCTGTATTGATAGTAGTATTGAAGTATAAATAATGAAACTAAAACTTTTCTATATTATGGTCAAAATGTACATTGCAGTTCTTACCACTGTGGGGAATAGGCTTGGTTTCATTATTAATACAGCCCAATAGTACTGATATTTTCTCTTAAATGTTTAGATCCTAGAGTACTTTCAACTGTATTCAAATTGCTCCGCTTTATTGCAATCATTTTTAATTGTTCAATAAAAGTTCAAGTTTACTTCCCACCCCACCCTCGTAATTCACACCCAATCTTTATTAACTGTGCACACATTTTACAATACTGTAGCGCTTTTCTTTACATAAACCCCCAGAATGACGTCCTCACTGCCAGTATCATTGCTAAGAGGTTAATAGTGTTCAGTGGGATGGATATCAAGCCTCCATCTGTTACTGCTTGGTAGAATATGCTACTAGACACTTAACCTTGAACAATTACACTGTAGCCATTCCAGTACTGATAAATCTAAAGAAAACACACAGGACTAGCAATTAAATATTGAACTGATCTCATGACCAGGGCTGGGATTGAGAGGAATCAGTTTCCCTGTTTAAGAAGAGTTTTTTCAGATCCTGAGAACTGGTGATTCAACTTGTTATTAGAGTAGGTCTTGATCACCTGTTGTTCTGGCTTGTTGGGCAAACTAAATCAAAATCATTAGAAACAGTTGCCTGCATTTCATGGAACCTGCATCTCTTGGCGACCTACCGGTGACCTAAGTTATAAGAGACTTTATGTATTTAATATACGCTTAATTCATATTTAATTTCTACAGCTGGTTATTCTGTAGGTTCAGGTACAGCTAATAATGTTTTGTTTTTTTTCCTTTTTAGGAGTTGGCTGCTACTGGAGAACTTGTGTTTGACTTTGTGTTCATTGATGCTGATAAAGTCAACTACATCAACTACTACAATTGTGTCTTGGACAACAATTTACTCGAGCAGATGGTGTGATCTGCGTGGATAATTCTTTATTGAAAGGGCAGGTTTTTCAGGAGAATGTCAGTGATGAGAATGGCCTGGCCCTCAGAAAATTTAATTTAGCTGTTCAAAATGATGCTCGGGTAGAACAGGTTAGTAACACTGTTTCACGCTGCCAGTGCACTACACAGTTCCCCTTACTGAAGTGTAAGATATTCAACACAGAACACTTCACAAATCCCAGCAGTGTTTAACCACACCCACATGTACCTGTGATGCAGTTGAATGACAGTTACAGCCTGCCTTGACTTACAGCATGGAAAATTCCATGCAAGACTGCTGAACTTTGTGTAACAAACAGTTAATACAATACATGTGTTACTCATATTCCCTTACCAATATACCCTACGTTGAAAATGTGTCATTTTATATAAGTAGACATTGCTAGTTCTAATACTGATTTAAGGACTGCATTACTTAAAAGGTACCAGAAAATACATATTGAATATTAAAGCTATCCAGATTTTTTTTTTCCTATGATATTCCATTTAAAGTAATATCAATTTTCAATTTACTTGAATAACTAAGCTGAAGTTAACAAAGTAGTTTAACAGAGCTGCTCTGGACATCTGTATAAATGGCTAATAAGGCTATTCAATTTATACATGCACAGAATATTCTTGCTGATTCATTAGGTCAGCAGTATAGTCATGCTTCTTGTGAGACACCAATACTATCTTCTTGGTTGAGCTGAAACTACTTTGTTGCTGTGAAAAAGTAATACATCTCACACTTTTCTCATGTCTAGATAAGCAATGTGTTGTTTTCATGTGAACCGTATTTTGACTTCAGGGTGATGAAATACACTTTGTAGATAAAACAGGGGTCAGCACTTCAGGGTGATGAAATACACTTTGTAGATAAAACAGGGGTTCCCAATACATGTTGAAGGGTAGTTTACAGCTATGGACAAAAGCTTTGCATCACATATATATATATATATATATACAGTATATACAGTACTGTGCAAAAGTTTTAGGCAGGTGTGAAAAAATGCTGTAAAGTAAGAATGCTTTCAAAATAGACATGTTAATAGATTATATTTATCAATTAACTAAATGCAAAGTGAGTGAACAGAAGAAAAATCTAAATCAAATCCATATTTGGTGTGACCACCCTTTGCCTTCAAAACAGCATCAAGCATCAATTCTTCTAGGTACACTTGCACACAGTTTTTGAAGGAACTCGGCAGGTAGGTTGGCCCAAACATCTTGGAGAAATAACCACAGTTCTTTTGTGGATTTAGGCAGCCTCAGTTGCTTCTCTCTCTTCATGTAATCTCAGACAGACTCGATGATGTTGAGATCAGGGCTCTGTGGGGGCCATACCATCACTTCCAGGACTCCTTGTTCTTCTTTACATTGAAGATAGTTCTTAATGACTTTCGCTGTATGTTTGGGGTCGTTGTCATGCTGCAGAATAAATTTGGGGCCAATCAGATGCCTCCCTGATGGTATTGCATGATGGATAAGTATCTGCCTGTACTTCTCAGCATTGAGGAGACCATTCATTCTGACCAAATCCCCAACTCCATTTGCAGAAATGCAGCCCCAAACTTGCAAGGAACCTCCACCATGCTTCACTGTTGCCTGCAGACTCTCATTCGTTATGCGCTCTCCAGCCCTTCGCGAACAAACTGCCTTCTGCTACAGCCAAATATTTCAAATTTTGACTCATCAGTCCAGCGCACCTGCTGCCATTTTTCTGCACCCCAGTTCCTGTGTTTTCGTGCATAGTTGAGTCGCTTGGCCTTGTTTCCACGTCGGAGGTATGGCTTTTGGCCGCAAGTCTTCCATGAAGGCCACTTCTGACCAGACTTCTCCGGACAGTATATGGGTGTACCAGGGTCCTACTGTTTTCTGCCAGTTCTGAGCTGATGGCACTGCTGGACATCTTCCGATTGAAGGGAAGTAAACATGATGTGTCTTTCATCTGCTGCAGTAAGTTTCCTTGGCCGACCACTGCGTCTACGGTCCTCAACGTTGCCCGTTTCTTTGTGCTTCTTCAAAGAGCTTGGACAGCACATCTGGAAACCCTGTCTGCCTTGAAATTTCTGCCTGGGAGAGACCTGCTGATGCAGTATAACTAGATAATAGACTAGATAAATCAATACCAACAGCAGAAGTACTGAACATGATCAACGTAGTTTTAGAAAACAGTTATTTTACATTTGTTGATAAGAATTACAAACAAAACGATGGCACAGCAATAGGATCTAAATTAGGAATGCATTTTGCCAGTACATACATGGGAAAATGGGAAGAACAATTACTTAGAAAATCGGAAGAGAACCTTTAGAATACATTCGGTTTGTAGATGATATTTTGGGGTTTGGACACATGGAGAAGAGTCTCTCTTCCAGTTTCATAAAATAGCAAATGAAATACACAGTAATATTAAGGTGGACCTTCGATGGACAAGGAAAGAAATAGAATTTTTAGATACCATAGTAAAACTTGAAGAAGGTTCAATTGAGACTGACCTCTTCTGTAAACCTACTGACATGCACCAGTATTTACACATGTCCTCTGCACATCCGATACACACTAAAGGGCAATCCCAAAGGGTCTAGGAATAAGAATACGAAGAATATGCTCAAAAGACAGTGACTATGTAAAACAAAGAAATGTATTAAAACAAATCTTAAAAAAGAGAATACAAAGAAAGAATTATAGAGGCGGAGTTAAGAAAAGTGGATAAACTAAAAGAGATGATCTACTAGATTATAAAAATAGAGATAAAAAGGTCAAAAGAGTCCCATTAATAATGACTTACTCTAAACTTTTGCCCAATATTTCTAAGATAGTTTGGAAACACTTGCAGTTCTACATAATTCAGAAAAATTAAAAAGTATTTCTTAAGGCCCCAGTTGTAGCATTCAAAGGGAAGCTAATTTAGGTGATATTTTAGTTCACAGTAAACATAAAAGAATAATTGACAAAATAGGTTCTCTGAACATGTGCACCAGTAGATGTAAAGTGTGTAAATACATAGATAAAAGTAAAAATATAATTAAACATAAGAACACCACATATCCACTAAAAACTAATACCTACTGTAAAAATAGCAATGTTGTTTATGGAATAGCCTGTGAAAAATGTGATGAAATCAAATATGTTGGAGAGACTGGAACTACTTTATATAAACGAATTCAGAACCACCTTTCATTAATTAGAAATAAAAAATGAATGAACCAATAGTACAGCATTTCACCAGTCAAGGACATGACATAAATGATGTAAAGTTTGTAGTATTAGAACAGCTAAAATTAGACAATGCGACATATAGAAGAATAAAAGAAAGTAAATGGATAAATAGACTGAATACGATTATGCCAGGGACTCAACAGAAAAGAATGAACTAATTAACTTCAATAGATATATAACATTTAAATAAATAAACAAAGTTTGTTCAAAGTTGTGCATGCTGATGCGCTGGGAGGCCAAATCTAGACTGATCCACAGAGCCAGCATTGCATGATATAATAAAAATATAAATTTATATAAAGTAATGTTAATTAGAATTAATACAGATTCAAAGATAGAAGTAAAAATGATGTCACAATATATAGAACAGCATTACATCATGTAAGAATAAATCATAGATTTGAATGTAAACAATAACAAGTAGTTGTCATGCCGTCAAAACCTATAAATACCTCCAATGTTTTGATTCAAACACAGGCTCCCTTGAGAAAGATATGTGCAACATATCGAAACGTTGGGCAGCTGGCTCTTTGAGCTAAAATATATATATATATATATAGGCATACTTAGATATGTTATTTAACGTTAAGTAATCAAAGAAATTTCAACATGAACTACAAAGCAGTGTGTAGTTCAATATGTTAACGTAACATTATTCAGCAGATTTTATTCGACCTTATGAAGCAAAATTAGTTCATTCTATAGGCCATAGCTGTTCTTACATTTCCTTTCCCAAGGTCCACTTAATCTGTGTTATCTATTTTTCATAAACAGCACTGTCAAATGCTGATCGCTTATAAAAGTGTAACCAATTACACTGTAAGAGAGAGGATTTCTTAAATGTGTTTTCTACATTATACTTATTGTCGTAAATGTTTTCTGAAGCCAACTGCTGACAACATATCCACAGATCAGTCGGAACCACATTTGTAAATTCTTATATCAATATCTTTATTTTGTGACCTCTCTTCACACTTTGGGAGACCCTATCAATGTTAATGTAAAACAGAAGGATCTCAGCTCCTCAAGGCTGAGAGTCCTATTGTAGGAGTGAGATACCAGTGATGACTTTGTCTAATCATGCTTTTAAAGGTGATCCTACCTGTGCGAGATGGGATAAGCATAGTAAGAAGAGTCTCAAATGCAACAGCAGAAAAAGAACAGAAGGAAGGAGATGTCTAAACTCAAGATGTGTTTATACATTGTTTTAAATATTTTAGAAAGCTGCCACCTTATAACCCATTAGTTTAGCTCTGCACAGCTATGACCAAAGGTTTTGTATTTCCTAGAATTTTAGGATTGCGACATCATTTAAAACAAAACAAACAAAAAAATGTAATTCAACATGTTAACGTAACAGGCTTAGCAGGCTTCATTCGGCTTTATGAAGCAAAATGTGTTAATTATATAATTATATAGGGTAATGCAGAACTTTTGCCCATAGTTGTATGTGTTTACTGTAATATGTTATTGGCATAACACACCATTAAAAAAAACTGCTTTTATAATTCTTGCCTGAGGTGTAACACAGAGCTAGTTATAACATCCAAGTGTTTCAGGCTGTAAGAAGAGTATGCTTGTTTGGGAGGAGGCTTGTATCCCTTCAAGTAAAAATCTCTAAGGAATGTCTCATTAAGTGCACAGATGAATGTTGTAAAAATAGTCTGTCAAATTTGCAATTGCTAGTATTTTTTATTTTGTTGTAAATTATCTTTTGTACTCTCAGTTTGACATTTCTCTTTTACACTTTAAGGTGATTGACAGCAGTGTTGTATTGAAGTGATGTTGAGCACTAAGTAATTAAAATGTGCTGCAGTGCACAAAGACCACTATTTTATATACAAATATGGTAATGGTATACTTTAATGGCTACCTGAATTGGCACAAGGGGTCCTTGTTGCGTTAAGATTGGAATTGTTAATGTAGTTAAAAGGTTTGGATTATAATAGACATTGACACAATAGTAAGATAATAACACTTATGTCTGAAGACTAATGTTACTGGTAAATCCAATTCACTGCATTATATGGATCTACAATTCTCTGGATAATGTAATAATCAAGGTTTACTAAAACACCCCTAGAGATCACATAAACATATTTTTACACATTTATGTATTACTTTATTTTTAAAAGGCATGTAAGGTTCGAACAGAAGAACTGATAGCTATCGAAGCTATTTTCTAACTTCCAAACAGGAACAGTCAGTGCAATTTTTTCAGTGTACCTTAATTCTTTGATAGAATAGTCTTGAGGAAAAAAAAAAATCCTGTTTGATGAATATTACTAATACAAAATAGTAGATTGCTATTTCTGGAAGGGAACTGAAGGGAAACATGTCGCCTCATTTTGTTTCACTCACCACCTCCCTTTTCTCCACATCGCAGCAGGTTTTTTCTTCATGGGGTAGCTCATTGGGAGTGCCTTGGCTGCCTCCCTTTAGACTATAGCTGGCTGCCCTGAAGGCACCAGTGGGTGAGACCCATGAGCCATCTTATTGTGGCAATAGAAGGCTGTGTGGTCCAGTGGTTAAAGAAAAGGGCTTTTAACCAGGAGGTCCCCAGTTCAAATCCCACCTCAGCCACTGACTCATTGTGTGACCCTGAGCAAGTCACTTAACCTCCTTGTGCTCCGTCTTCGGGTGAGACGTAGTTGTAAGTGACTCTGCAACTGATGCATAGTTCACACACCCTAGTCTCTGTAAGTCGACCTTGGATAAAGGCGTCTGCTAAATAACCAAATAATAAACAAATAACAATAGCATTCTTTTATTGTAACAGAAAATCAATAAAATAGTGTTAGCCCTAATTTTGTTTCCTTAAAATATGTGAAAAAATCTAAGAAATACGACATACTGTATTTCAACCAAATTAACCAAATTGTCCTTCATAGAATGGGGTGGTTAGAGATGAGGTGTTTTCTGGTCTGCATGGAAAAAGCATCCTGGATCGTCTGAGACTGGATGGAAAAGCTGCCTATGTCACGGGTGGAGGTCAGGGGATTGGCAGAGCCCTTGCACTGCCTTGGGAGAAGCAGGGGCAAAGGTTGCCATTGTAGATGCTGTGCTCGAAAAGGCAGAATCTGTAGCATATGAGCTTAAACTAAAGGTAAGACCACATATAAAATGTGTGTTAGAAGGTAATTACTGTATGAATACCTTCAATTAAGTATTCCATATTCTAAGAAATGAATATCTGTTCATAGTTATTGAGGAACTTTGTGGATTAATTGTTCATGTGTAAAATCAAAGTATTTACAAAGATACTGTTATTGAGTCAAGTAGATTGCATTTAAAATGTTTGTATAAAATGTGCCCACTAAACATGTAATGTATCTGATAAAAAATAACTTCAAACCTTCATATACAGTACTAGAGTTTTACCAGAAGATGGTGCTGTGTGTTACATTTTAACAGCAGGGCACATTAAAACAACATAGTTACAAAGAGCTTGGAAACTGGCTACCTTTCATGCTTTTTAAAGTAAGATTCTTAAGATTCTAATTCGTTTCAAATTATTGATTTTTGTGAAAGTGGGTTTTCTCTCTCTTGTTTTAATTAAAAGTAATGTCTCTTGTCATTCCAGGTATACAGTCCATTTCCATTGCTGCAGATATTAGCAAGTCTGAGGATGTGCAAAGGATGATTGATATGATTGTATCCAAATGGGGTACAATTCACATAGCATGCAAAAATGCTGGAATCAATGCAAATTCCGCCAGTGAAGATACAACATTGAAAGAGTGGGATCAGACTTTTAACATCAACTTATGGGAACCTTCATGTGCTGTCAAGTATGTATAATAACGTTGTTAGCTCAGTTCTGAAGTAAAGCAGTACATTTTCCTTGTCTCCTTTCATCCAAACCTGAATTACACACTTTTGCCAATGACATGAATAAATGAAGAAATCATGTTATGTCCCATCTGTTAATATTTTAATTGTATAAGGAGATAAAGGCTAAAAATAGAAGTTCTGAAAGATGCTGTTTTTTCCACTATATCTCTGTGTAATTTGTTATCATGTCAATATTAGCATGTTCATAAAAGACTCATTTGTCTTTCCCTAATTCCTGTCACAGGCTGCAGGTCGTATTATGCTGAAGCAAGGATATGGGAAGATAATTAACACAGCATCCATGGCAAGCTTAATAGGTGAGTGATGAGCCTTGTGCCTTATTATCTTAAATTTATATTCAAATATCCATTACGTTAATGAAATCCTATTCCTGCAATTATACATATTTACAGTAAGAACTTGATTTTGGTGGTGAAGATAAACCTTTGAAATGAATCGGTGAGTGTTTTGAACACAATACACCCATTTTAATAGTTCTCTAGTAGTAATAGGCCAAATGATCAAGTCAGAACTATAATTTCCAATACAGGCTAAATGTCCTTATCCTTTCACCTTGCACTGAAATGTGATGTATTTTACAATATCACCCATATATTTAAGACACCAGTTCTCACTTGAATAAAACAATGTTAAACACAACATTTCCTGTGTTACATTGACATTAGTAAAACAATCAAACAGATCTTTTAAATCTGTTTTTATTTAATTTTATTGATGTATCTGCTTGCAAATTGATAACCAGCATCATGCAATTGTTTGCAACGCCTTGAACAAAAGGAAAATGGTTTTATTAATAGCGTGTGTTATTTTAGGCCCAACCCAGCTCAATATGGGTTAGTTCAATACCAGTAGTGAGCCCTTATATAGCCAGGAACAATTCCTCAATAATAGAAATGATATCTGACAGTAATACACAGTTTTAACTCTGCGAGCTGTAAAACAGGAATTCTTTATTGTACTTTGAAGTTTTTCCAACAGGTGCCTATGCAAGAGCAGCACCACTTTATCAACAATATAGTTGAATAGCCAATTCACTTTTCTACCATATGGGCAGGAGTGCCAACTGCTGAGCAAATCTGTAAAGCAGTAACATGCTGGTAAAGAGAGACCAATGCAAAAAGTGATCAATTACACACATTAAGCATAGTCCTTTAGGAATTTACTTTATTGGTCTGGACATCTGTTATAATATTGTCATAATGTAGAATCAGATGGTGCTGGGTTTTGCCAAGTTAGGTAAGAAAATGTAGCTATGAAAGTCTAATTAAAATCCACAATGACAGTCTTATATCCATCTGTCGGCTAAAATAAAGTGCATGTACTTTTCTTTCACAAGAATATACGTATGTTGTGGTCAGCTTTACCTTAAGGAAGGATATAATACTTTAATAGCAAAATTCACAAATGAATCCAATTCTTAGGGAAACCTTTCAACAAGAGGTTTGTTGTCAGTGAATATACTGAAAAAGACTTCTAGTTGAAAAGTTGGTCTATGAATTTTGATATTTTCTTTTATTATTGCTACATATATGTATAAAAAAAGGCCTTCTCAGTTTGATGCCATATCCTACTCAAATGCTTGAAATGTTGTAATACACTAGCAGGCATTCCATGAAATGATATTTATTTCATATTTCAGACACTAGGGCGTGTTACCCAATATACACTGAACAAAGCTGAAAATACAGTATTTTAAAGGAATGCTGCATAAAATACAATAACACCTACAGTAACCTAAAGACCATATCAGGGCGTAAATTCTACTTGAAATCTGGAGGCCCGGTGCTGTATCTTATATTGTGTTTGATTACTTCATATTTACCATCGTATTCCGTGTACCCAATTACAAAGTTTAGAAGCACTGCATCACATTATACTGAAGTCCAGTCTGTCAGCCTTTATTTTCAGTTTTTCTTTTGTTATAGGCAGTTCTTTAAAAAATACAACTAAAATCAAAGATTTTATATTGGCATTGTCTGACGTTATAATAAGTGTACAGTTTGTGCGGAATTAATGCGTTTATTATGGGAGGCGATATTTTACAAAGGGCGTGAGCTTCACAAGGGCGCGATACACAAGGGCGTACGATACACAAGGGTGCACATTACACAAGGGTGCATGATACACAAGAGATGCACATTGTGCGCAAGTAATGCACAGGCTGTAAAATATATACCTACAGTACCACAATCCTGTGATATCAACCCCTTTGGAGTCAGTCAAAACAGCTAACAAACAATGTGCAGTTGGTACAAGAATAAGTAAAATAAACTAAAAACACGTTTGAATGTGGCACCTTTCACATCAGTAGTACTGAAGATTTGACATCTGCACGAAGCATAATCTAATAAAAGCTTTATAGATTTCTTACATTTTGTGAACACTTTACTGCTGTGAATTCAGAATTATATTAATGGGGTTGTCTTACTAAGTATTTTAAAGACATGAATAAGGGTAATGTTAGCAATCCGGTTCATACAACCTCTTCTGAGTGCAATTTTTCTTCTTGGGGTTTTAGGAGTGGATCTTAAAATTATGCGAGGCAACCTGCAGTGCAGTAATTGGCAATGAAGTGCTGTGTAAAGCGTCTTGCTACACAGGTGTGAAGTCTCCAATAAGAATGAGTTAATCTAAAATCTGATTTCATGAAAAGTTTAGCCTTTGTGAAATAAGCATCAGTTCTGTCAACAGTTACCCAGGGATAAGAAGCATGCATTCAAAGCACCCTACTGCAATTTAGCTGCCTCATTTTCATGACATTTCATGATAGTTATTTTTATTTTTTGTAACAAAGCTGGATTTTCATTTCTCTCTCTCTCTCTCTCTCTCTGCATTTATGCATATTACAATACATATCAAAGTATTATTTTATAATTAAATAAACACCTCATTAATAATGAACGTTTTCTCCAATTTCATGTTTGACTGTATATACTATGTGCTTTTTTTCGGCATGGCTTTTGGAATGCAGTTTTGAAAATTCACCGCTTCCATCTCCCCAATATTAAATATTGCACAGGATCTTACTGTACGGTGTTTTAATTACTGTAGAGCTCATGTGAGCTTGTTGCTATTTGTGTTAATTTAATCATATTGTGCGCATTTCCAAGTACAGTGTTTGTTAAGGAGGATAGTGTAAAAAAAAGATGAATATGATGTCAATATTTTTCAGGTTTTATTTCTGCTTTGATATCACTAGTCCAGTTGTTGTTAGCTCTAATAGTTATACAACAGTGTTGCTTTTGAAATCTTTTAATTTTGCTTCTTAAATCAGGAAAACACAAACAAAAATGTACAAAGAAATGTAAACACATTATTGATAAGTTATAACCTTGGATCCAGTTGACAGGTCTTTGTAAGCATAATTATGGTTGCTACATTAGTTAACCTTTAAAACAAATACACAGTGTTCAAACAAGAAACACAAATCCTTACCAAGAGCAGTCATTAACAAGTGTCTGTTTTGCAACGCTATAATATTTATCATCGGTTTACAGGTTTAGGAGGCTTGGCAGTTAGTGGTAGCACAGGGTGAGAAGGTTAACTACAAAAGTTGTATATAACTTGGAGTCTATGTTTGATAATTAATCAACTGATTGAAAGTGGGCGCATACTAGCCTCCCATGCTGGGTAAAACATCTGTGATGGTCAAGGCAACAAATGGTCTGCTTGCTTTGTTCCCAAGACATTATGCATAACCAAACAACTAATGCAGTGTATTTGCTGTTTTATCTTATGGTGTCTAAATACAATATCAGGTATACCACAGCAAGTAACAAAATAAGTCTTAAGATGTTAAAACTATACATGAATACATTGCAATGAAAAGGCCTATTTTATACAGTGAATTATAGCATCACTAATGTATTTAAATGCCCAAATCTTTAATGTTACGTATGCATTTTTATGAATATACTGTGCAAAATATGCATTCTTTTTATCATAAGAGACGTGATCAGCTTTTTTAATATGCTGTACATTAGCAAAGAAAAGCTAGTAGAAATGCATCTTCAATGCACAGAAAAGGTGCTCCATTTTATTTGGTCACCAGTTTGTCACTAGAAAGAGACAATAATTGACTTTAATAATGGGCTTCAGGAATATTACAGGCTTATTTATGAAGAAACAGAAGACCAAACACATTTCTACTTCACAAAATTGCACTCCAGTTCCATTCCTGTTTCAACATGTTGTGAATAATCACTCCTCTTCATGCAGTCCCTCATCCTCAGAAACAGTTTGCGTATAACACATCAAAAGCTGGGGTAGTGAAGCTGACTCAGACCCTCGGCACTGAGTGGATTGACAGAGGAGTCCGAGTCAACTGCCTTTCACCGTAAGTAATCCTCGGGCCTGTTTCAGTGTCTATGATTACCTCACAGGACCTAGTGGATGTGTTTTAGTTGTATTGTGGTTTTACTATTCTAATCTATCCTTCACTCCTGTTTCATCCCCTTGTTTCCTGATACAGGTATTAGCTATTACATTTAAATATGGGCTTTCTAAAGAGTGCCTGCTGTGGTGATTGTACTTACTGGAAGTTACAAAGCAGCAGTTTGAAACAGATTTATTTTGCATACTAGGTATTTCATTGTTACAAAAGCATCCAGCTTGACAATTAAGAGGATTCAGAGCTTGACAAAAACACTTTATTAATACAGTCAGCGGCTTTATCGGGACGCCTCGGGAAAAGTAAAAATATCCTGAAGAAGCGGCTGTCCCAGTTAAACAAGAGGCATTTGAGGCGACCTTTGTCACATTTGTTTGTTTCTAAATGAAAAAGAATGAAAATATCACATCATGATTAAATGTTAAATGCATAATTTAATTTTTCTTTTTAATTCCTAAACATGAAATGAAAAGAATTAAAACACATCTTATCGCATGGCGAGGCACCTGCGATGTTGATACGCCAACATTCTTTGCCACAGCAGCCTGAGAAACCGCAGGATCTCCTTCAAGAGTTCACGTGGTTTATGCAAGTCACAGCGTAATCACGTACTCCCTGCACTGTTCCTGCGTGAACCTGTCTTGGTCTGAAAAGCAATCTCTGTTCATCATTTAAAAATACTGTATCCCAATTAAACAAAGTGACGTCCCAATTAAGCGACATAAATAGCACTGAGAAGAACCGTTGTATCCCATTTAAGCAGACATCCCGATTATCAGCATCCTGATTTGGTGGTGCTGACTGTATATACCAAAAGAAAATAAAAAATGTGTTGCTTGTGCATAAAAGTGAAACAAATTAGCTGAAAGTGCAGTACAATATTAATTTATCTTAGTCCTTGCAGTGGCTTAATTAAATTTTTCATCTTCAGGGATGCATTAACAGTTTACTCGTAATTGTTTTATTCAATTAGAGAATCACATTAGCATCTTCACTGCGAGTGTCACATCAACAATGGGGTGTTGTTGGCATCTGCTTGTCTATTAAGCCTTTGTCTGGGGGAAAATAAATAAAAAAATAATAAAAGCAGGCAATCTTTTCCTCAGCGGTGGCTTGCTGATCCCTTCAGATGCTGCAGCAGATCTTTACAATTTACTTGGGGAAAATAAATTAGGGACAAACTGGAGTGATGGAACAAAGCACCATTCAGAGTCTTTGTTCATTTTTATTTATTTATCACTAGCTTATTTGCTAATTTTAATTTTCAAGAAGCAATTCTTTCTGCTAACTGGGTGTCTCAATGGACCGCTGACTTCTTTGAAGTGACAGTCAGTAAATATGCATAAAAAAGGGATGCAATTAGGCTGTGTGGTTCACTGCAGACTGATTTCATTGGCAAGTTTACCTGCAGTGTTGATAAGCTACATTATCTAGAAAATTGGCTGTTGAAAAACAGCACCTCTGATTGCCAGGAAAGGTTCCAGATAACAGGGTGCTGAACAGAAATATAATTGAGGTTGAATATGTTAACCAAGGTGTCACATGTTCCATGCAAGCACTAATTTATCAGAATGTTAGAATTTTTATTAATGCGAGGAATGCATTTATGTCACCCTAATGAAGAGGAGTTGGAGGGTTAGGTTTTATTCACTGTCGTGTCTGTGAAGTTGAAAGTAATTTCTCATTAGACACAGTTGTGTAAATATGTTTGTTCAGAGGTTGAACAAATTATACATTTCATTAAGCGGAGAAACATTGCTGTTGTCCTGGGAAACTGTGACTAATCAAGAAAACAACAGAACAGTTCAAGAAAGCTTGCAAATAGGAAGGCAGTGTCTGTTTTACAACCAGTGCCTAATTTATGCATTGGAGAAGTGAGCATCGCTGTAAAAAATTCAACAGATTGTGAAGCCAAATAATGACAAATTCAACAGGCATTCTTATTGGAAGTTTGGTGATTTGCTAATGCTATTTGAATTATTAATCGTATTTATAAAGCAGCTATTCTTAATATCTATAGGTGTATGCCCCTGCAATGAGGTGTAAATTAGTTTAATTAAAACCAGTCATGATAGCAGTAGAAAATCTTGGGTGTCATCTTTTTTTTTCTGTAATGCCAACACAAAGCCAAAGTACAGTGTTACATCACTTTATATCTTTCGAGTCATTTCTAACGTGTTTGTCTTTTATTTATAAATCTAAACAGTGATTGAGGCTTAGGAAGGGCCTGTCAAGACTCACTGAAGCAATCTATGGCATATTTCAAATAATAGGAAAAGTATTCTGCTTAAAAAATGTGTTAACAATGTTATCCTTAGAGTATAGATCATTTATCCATTACACCTTTCTAGGTAAAAAAAAAAAAAGGCTGAAAAGGCAACACTTTATCTACCGCTATAAAAAAGCCTGTTGGTTTTACATTTTAGTTATGGTGTTTTAAGCAAACATAAAATGACATTAATGAACTTCAGGCTTGCACATGACCTGATCATTTTGTATTCATAAAAATTAAGTAAAAACAAAAAAAACTGAAATAATGTAAATTTAAAGGCCAGATCAGTAAAACAATTCCAGTACAAGGTATCATTTTGGTTAAAGCATAATAAACTCTCCAAATGATTGTACATTCACTGTGATTTTGTAATGGTTTATAAAAACTAGCACTGTAACTTAATGTTTGATTTATAAATATTTTTTTATTATTCAGAGGAATTGTTGACACCCTCTCATCCATTCTGAAGCTCTGAAGCCACTGGCACAACGCTGGCTGACAGATATCCCTGCTGGACGACTGGCTCAAGTGACAGACCTGCAAGCTGCAGTAGTTTACTTGGCATCTGAAGCCTCCAATTACATGACAGGGCATAACTTGGTCATAGATGTTGGTCAAAGTCTATGGTAGAAAAATGGATTTATGAATGCTTTACCAGTGAGTTTTCAGAATGGGATCAATAACATGTACATGTAATCAATCAACTTTGGATTAATGTGATATTAAACATCAGTGAGCTCAAAATCAGGAGGGCTGTATTTAAACACAGTGGGATAGTAGCATTATATTAGAGTAGTCTTTATTAGATTAATGTTATTGATGACAATACTCTACAAAAAGTGGACCATGCTTTATTCATTTACAACAAAGGTCTTTTCTAGTGAAACAGCAATTCCAGCACAGCATAAAACAAACCATTAAACATACACATCATCACAGACTGAATGACAGCCAAGCCTGCTCTTGACACATTTTTTTTTTAAATGGAACTTCAATTTACAGTTGGGATGACTTAAAATCTGGGGCTTGACTGGAAAATAACAGCTTATACAATTATACTGACCTTCATTGTATGGTATATAAAACGTGAAGACACACCTCCAAATTAGTATTAAGAAAACTACCAGGAATGTAGACATATACAGAAATATAGAATACATTTGTTCATGAAATCTTAATTTTCTCTTTTAATGTTTTCCTGCACGGTTATAATAACAAATTACACAGTACTGGATGTTTATTTTATTTTATTTTTAGATGGATAAGAACATAAAACTGACTTGCAGTCAATACATTTTAACGTTGCATTAAAGGACTTCCATTTACGTCCTGATAAACTAGCAATCATACATGCAGTAGTATAGCAGTTGACGAATCAATGATGGTGGAAAGGATGATCTTTGTAATAAAATACAGGTCAATGTCTGTTCTGGAAGCGAAGATTTAATAACCCATTACTACAAACAGCATGAGGAGGTTTCTGAATTCATTCATGCTTGCTGAGGTTCCTGCCTGGGGAGTAGAAATTTAGATCAGACTTAGGCCTAAATTAAATCAAAAAATGGTGTCATGATCATGTTTACCCTTTTATTTTTGGACAAGGAAATGCAACTAGCTACATTCTAGCCCCTTTTTCTACAGTCACTGTTTCACACAATGGTCTCTTAAAAGTGTGCAATATATGAGTGGTGCTTTCATTTTCTAATTGCAATCTATTCTATTTAGATAACTATTTAGATAGTTTTACTTGTAGAAAAGGTTAACTTAAAGCACAATATAAATGGCTGTAATTTCAAAGAAGAAGCAAACGAGTAGAGAATTCTCGTTATTATGTACACAATACCCATCATGATTCCAGTTGTCTAATTCATTTGGCATAGATGTTTCCAAGTGCTCTAATTATCAACACGACATACACTGGAAGTGTGCAGCGTTTGATGTCATAGGGTATGCCAACACAATGGTGTCATTGCATCATCAAGTATTTGTATTTACCTGTGGTTAGTAAGATAATAAAACAACTCATCTCAAATAACATAAGCAACATGAATTTAACTACAGACAAGGAGAAGAAAAATAATCGGCAAGCCATACTATAATTAGGAATACATTACAATGTGACCCAAAGATTTGGGTTATATTTTTGAACAGTAAAGTATTGTAAATGCTGGTATCGTTTTTGCCTTTGTATAACTAATTTGTCCTGAAACAGCATCCAGATGAAATGATCCACAATACTGACTCATTCTATAGCTATTGAAATCAGTAATATTTCAGGCCTCTGTTTTGTAATTTATGAGCTTTCACGGATATAAATAGTGTTGCTGAAAGTGACTAATGCATAGTTATGTGTTTTTTGGTTGCATTTTGGGATTTTGATTTTCAAGTAACACATATGGGTAACATTATTTATTATAATGGTGCTAAATACTCCTTGAGTTAGTATTGGTAGGGGCTGCCATGATGAAAACATCTAGCAGTAATGTAATGTAGGACAACTAGTTGGCTTGTAAGATCACCTATTGTGTTAATTATACTAATAATAGATAGATTAGGCTGGACATAATATATTTGTTTGGAATTTAAATGTTGACTCTTGCTTCCTTGCATTAATAAATCTACAGCTTAAGGAAAGCATTTTAATCATCACTCACAATAATTAAGACATGCAGCACCACTGGAAGGCAGTCAATACACAATATATGCATGAACAGTTTATAGGGTAGTACTGTACCTTTTATTGAAACCGCTTTTGTAACAGGTTAGGTTCATCCTCATTTATCTAAGTCATGCATATGTTAAGCTTTAGCATTAAGGATGTTCATGTCTTTTTGGTCATTTCCGTGTACTAAAATGTCATTATCTGTAAGTAATCAAGACAGGTAGGGAATCATTTCAGCACACCATTGTTTTGTCTTCCATTTCTGGTATAGCCAGAGGGGTGTTTAGAGGGAGAAAACATTTGAAATGATTCTGTGAAAATTAATAAATTTTCATGTTCAATTGATTTTAGGATACTGGTAGAATAAAGAAAGAAAGAAAGAAAGATAGAAAGAAAGAAGGAATGACTCTTAGAATTTGAAGACTAAGCTTCTCAAATAAATAATTGAAGGTGACTTTCCAACAATGTATATATATATATATATATATATATATATATATATATATATATATATATATATATATATATATATATATATATATATATATATTTATGATAAAGCTAATAAATCATACACATTAGTTCAAGTAAATGAGATATTACGTTGTGCATGGTTTATTAAATGTATACCCCTGGTGCAAATTCCTGATTTTCATCAAATTTCAAATCTCAAATCACCGCTGTCAGACCCTATTAGACTTCAGTGTACTTGTTTGCAAGCTCATGACTTATTTATTGTTGTGTGATCATTATGTTTGCTTGTATTACACTGATTTGAGATATTGGAGCACATTGGGGTATCCTGTAGTTCAAACAGGAAGCTGCTTTTGTGATTCACCCATTTTAACAATAAACCTCATGATTTCACAGCATTTTTTTGTAATACAAATGGAGCATCAGTGGCCTATAATGGAATGCGAATCAAGTCTATATAATGTTAAGTTTCGCTGAAACAGCAACTTCATGGCAGCAGCAATGGAGATCTAGGCATACCACAGAACTTGCTAATGTAACAGGCATTTGAACAGGATTTACAGAATGCTGCATAAAAGGTATACAGACAGTAACAAGGGTAGAGTTTAGATGGGTCTAAAAGCTTGTTTTTATAAGGCCTGTCAACATGCTATTACCAATAGCCAGTTAAGTCTGTTTTATCAGTATTTGAAATTACTCTGATTATCATAAGTGAAGTTGAGCTGAAACATTCCTTGTAAAGTGATGCTTTTTTACTTTTCTTTTTACTTTTCTGTAAAAATCTAATTTGCACCTGCAAATAACGTCAAGTTAACCTGCATTACTGCTCAGTTTTCCTTCAGTTTTAGGTAGGCTTTTGGTTTTCATATAATGATAAATTGTTGAGCAATAAGCTGAATCATTTAACTGTGCACTAATTACCTAATGGGATTTCATTTTTTAAAAATGTAAATTGAAGCCCTTTATTCTCATTAACTAACACGTTGCTTTTTGTTGAGCATTCTGCAGGTCAAATCAAATTTGGATAGCTCTCATTAAAAATCTGTTATCTGAGTCGTGACAGTTATATATGCAATGCTTTGTAAAGAATGAGTTTGGTAAGGAAAGCTTGGTTTGCCATTAATTGATACCTAACATTTAAGAATCCAACTATCGCTTTAATTACTGAATTATGCTTAAGGTATTGTGTTTTGAATAGTAGCAATATGCAATAGTATATCCTGTCCACTGATCCTTTATGAAATATCCACTGTAACTATAAATTCACACAGTCAGTAGCTACAGGTAGTGAACAAAAAAATGGAAACACCAATGTAAAGTCACTTAATAGGGCATTGGACCACTATGGTATCCCACTCTGTGGGAGTTCTCGTCGGACCGTTTTGATGAAACTGGCTGCTCGCACCCTACGTTGAAATTTGCAGTCAATTGATCTGCAGTTGCTCGCCTGTTTTGTCTTGCACTTGAATTAATGCACGGATATCACGATCCTGGATTATGCACTTCCGCCCACTGTTGCCCTTTGCTGATGATGTCTTTCCCTCGGAGTTCCGTGTCGGCATCACCTTAGACACCGTTGCTCGTGAAACATCAGCAAGTTGAGCTGTCTTGGTCACTAAAGCTCCTGCCAAATGCGCCCCAACAATCACCCCTCTTTCAAAGTCACTGAGGTCTCCTCTCGCAGCCATGCTAGCCATAATTATAGGCAACCAGGCCTGTCCAGCATTTTTATACATGACCCTAAGCATGCTGGGATGTTATTTGCTTAATTAACACACGAGCCACACTTGTGTGGAAGGCCTTGCTTTCAATATACTTGGTGTCCCTCATTTACCCAGGGGTTTCCATTTTTTGTTCACTAGCTGTAGATTAATGGTCTGTTTTAATGCTCTGAATTTACCATGAGTTCACTTAACCTCCTTGTCCGTCTTTTGGGTGAAACGTAATTGTAAGTGACTCTGCAGCTGATGCATAGTTCACACACCCTAGTCTCTGTAAGTTGCCTTGGATAAAGGCGCCTGCTTAATAATAATAATCATCAGCCTTGCAGTTTGAGACTTAGAGACGACTTAAGCACTTTACCATGTGATTAGATGAGTTTCATCATAAAGGAAGTCTAAACATTCTTATTAACAATCTCAGAAGATGCACCTTGTTTTTTCACAGGTGGCAAAGTTACTTGACATCACAATGTGTCGGTCTTGATAGCACTGTTTGCAGTGTCATTATCTATCATTCATCTAAATGTCATCTTCAGCTTATTGATGGTATTGTACACTGTCTTGATATAATATAATGTTCCCCAGAGGCAATATGTGAAAGCTAAAGAGAATTAGGCCACAGACGCCAACCCTGGGGAACACCACAGCTAACAGGCACAGTGGTTGAAAATGAATTATTGTATCAAATAGAATTGAATATAATCTATCTGAAATCTGACAAATGATAAAAGTTTTATTCAGATCACCAATGTGTGATTGTAAAAGGCAAACCAAATAACCTTTACCCACCATCTGAATACTGGATTTCAATAGTCCATCAGGATACAGAATGCACCGCATCATAGCGTCGAACAATCAGAATAAGAAATATTAACAACAGAGATGGTGACAGTCAAGGGCCATTTTTTTTCAAATAACGTCAAAGTGAAGCATTGAAAAGTTTAACGAGGGACATTTGATACACATTTTGAGACCAAATTGCATAACCACCACTCACTCACAGGAGATATGATAAAATAACATTATAGCTGATGTGGTATATGTCAGAAACATGACGTTTGGTGAGTAGAGGTCCTATACAAGACAATTGGTGCAATTACCCACATGGAGGTGAAAATACGGTTTCAAAATGATTTCATACAGTAACTTATTTTTGGACCTGTGCAGAGGATATTGAAACCAATGACACCTTGAAAGAGGCAGTGGAGGAGTGCTGTGAGGTCCAACCCAAATGTATGGCTGATTGATATATCTGTATCTATATGCTTATAGTATATGATTGTAGGGAAGCTTGTTTTAACCTGTCTTAGGAAATGCAAATGTTCCTTTGTATCTCTATGAACAATGGAAGGAAAGCATGACATTTCCTTTTAATGCATTTTAACAAAGGCAATCATTTTCTTGGCATTCTTGTTTTTGTAATATAATGCATGATATTGCAAAGCACTTTGGTGTAATGTTTCAGTTTATTAATCTTTTTGACATGCAGTATTACAGACAGACAAAACCTTTTGAATGGTACATGACAGTTGTTCAATAATAATTGGTATGGTTTCTCTTTGACATCTGCCTCAGTGACAGCTGCTTTGTTCTGTGGTCAGATTTTCTGCTTACCACATCAAAGAACCTCTGTATACTGTAACAGTGAAACAGTTCAAAGGCATAGTTGACATGATAGGTTGTGGCATTGCAACAGTGACATTTTATTTAGGTTGTTTTAATTCATTAATTTATTTATTTTCCAGTTATTAACATACAGTGTACAAGTTAAAACTCGCATTAAGTGTTACCAGAAATACTATTAAAACATCATTGAAGAAACTTGAGACACGAGTGCACATGAAGTAAAGGAACAAGCTAAGGTCTCAGACATGCATTAGGTAGGAACTGTCCTGACTCTAGAGATAAGCTATAACTGAAGTTGGGGCCAAACGATCAGAACTCATAGAAACTATAGCTGAGTTACAGCTCCTGTGTCTTTTCAGAAGCTAAAAGCGCCAGTGGAATTCGTATCACAAACTTCAAAATGAAAGATGAAAGATGGGATGGAAAATAGTCAAATCAAAAGAACCTTCCACCCTCTTGTCAATCATTGGTACATGTCAGGTTGCGCTACAGTTTCTAATATTTTAAAGAAGAAACACAGCCCTTTGTTTGCTGTTGTTGCTAGCGCAGAGGTGATGTAACTCTGTAACAGCCTATATTGCTGACTTTGTTCACCAGACCAGCTATTTAACAGAGAGTGCTTTCTTACAGCTAATGTAACAATGGAAATTTGCTTAAATATATGTTTCTCATTACTAAAATGTACATTAAAAGCACGGCTGTCATTTTAGCATCTTAGATCCATTAATAATGTATCAAAACTCCTTAGGTGTGTTGTTTTAGACGGCTTTGAGAAATATGCTTTAACAACTAAACTTTGCTAAGACGTTAATAGGGCCACAAAAAAAAAAAAAGAAAAGTGAATTTACCAGGAAGTGTTGTGTAGTTATATAATGCTGTTACATATAATGCTGACCCCTGTGAGTGAGCCTTGGCAATGCAATATAAATTGAAAACCCTCCCTCAGAGGGATTGACCCTTCTGTGCATTGCTTAAATTTGGGGCTGTAAGGAAGCCAGTTTGTGCCACTGACTGTTAGATTTAAGACTTTTTAAAAATGTTATTTATATTGTAATTGTGCTGTTATTTTCTTCAGTGGTTTCTTAAAGGAGTAGGTATTTTTTTTAAAACATCCCCATGTATTTGGCAATGGCTTTGCTGTCTTAAAACAAGAGCACAATAAATTGGTGCTAATTATTCAGTAATTAACTCAAACTGAATGTATCCCACTGTGTGTTGCCTTAAATCATGTCTCTCAGCTCCTGCGGAGTAGCTCTTTAATTTCCTGTGAGCACCAGGGAGTGTTTGCTCCCTCAGCTCTCAATCAAATTTCGCCAGTTGTGCCTTTATAGGTTGATAATTTACCTTCCTTGGAAAGATGCCCTCACCTGGTAGAATGACAAGGAAGGCAATGAAAAACTGGGGAAAACAAGGAAGCAGGAAAGACATGTCTACTGCTAAAGACTTGAAGTCCAGAATATACTGTAATTAACATTATATATAATGTTATGGACCATTGCCGAAATCGGTCATTTGCTGTAATGCCTGGGCAGTTGGCGAAGTGTCCAGCTGCAGCAGGCAGATGCCGAATTAGCTTCGAATTTTATGTAATTTCGTCAACTGCCCTCAACCACCCGGGCTGATGGCGAGGAAAGACATGAGTGCGCCCTGTTGTAACAAATGAAAGGCTAATGGAAAGTAAAACAGCAGTGTTCATCCTCTGGGTATCTAGTGCAGTTCTCAATAATAGTTTGTCAGTCGAATACATTTATTTAATCATTAGACCGACTGAATCGTTTATATTTATTTTTATTTATTTATTTTAATGAAATGCTGAGGCAAATGTCTAATTGTCTGAGATATGATGTCAACTAATGTTAGACATGAAATAATATTGTTTGAAGTGTACAAAATATTTTCTACAAAACAAATACTAAACTTTTTATAAGAAAACGTTTTCTTCTGAGTCAAATTGTCGTTCACATTTCTAAATAAGTAAAATACAAACTTTATGCTGTTGATTAATGATTAATTAATATTGCTATGATAAATTAGTTTAGGCACTGCGGGTGGCTGTGGGCAGTTGAGGAACTGCCTGGGCAGATGCCGAAATGACATAAAATTCGAAGCTAATTCGGCATCTGCCTGCCGCAGCTGGTCACTTCACCAACTGCCCGGACATGACGGCAACGGTCCATATCTTTCATAGTAGACTAGAAGCTTGAATAGCAAGTTTCCTTATTTAGATCTGCAGCCAGACAACTAGTTCTGACACTGCACACTGGTCTTAACCCACTATAACAAATGAATGTCATCCTTAATCTGTACGCATTTTATGTCAAATGCAGGAGACTTTAGATTGATGCCATTTAATTTGTTTTAGCTTGATTCTGAACCGTCAGTGTTTGGAGGTTAAAGAAGCAGACAGAAGCATACAGTAACAGATGCACATCTCAGGGTTGGGTTGACTAGGGATCCCCTTTTAGCTGCATAACAATTCTTGCGCTTTAAAACTGGCATAGTCCTATATAATACAGTTAACCCAAGTGGAGGTGAAGGGGGTTGTCAGGAATTAACCAAACAAGGAACTAAAATGGGGATCACATGTAGCAGCGGGCTATCCCAGATTATACAAGCCGAACTGCACCTCCATTCGCTGCTAAATAGGTATTTGTTGCTACCTTAGATAAATCAGGAAAAATATATTTTCAAAGCAATATTCAATCTGGAGCAGTTAGGAATATAGAATATGATGCAGAAAAAAAGAACATTCAAATCATGTTAATATTTCATAGCATAAATGTATCCCTTAGGACTATTATCTAATTTTGCTCGAGAGCTTACTGATGGAAATGGCTATTAGTACTTCTTCTGTGGTTTGGAAGAGAGCAAACTTTCCTGATGTTTATTAAGCAACTGGGGACTGAAAAAATGCTGAAATTAAAGGAAAATACAGTGCAGTGTTTTAAAGCTGGTATGGAAAATACTGAACCTTTTCACCCTTCCATTACAAATTCATATTTCAATTACTGTTTGTTGCACAGTTAAAAAAATAAATAAATAAATAAATACATACATACACTCACTTTTTAACAAAACTAGTAAAATGTTTTACGTAACATTTTGTGACTGGCTCTAAGTATACAGGTTTCTGAACTACTTAAGTTTTATGTATTTTTATTCATGTGGGCATGGTTTACTGAATTTAAAATTCAAATGTGGAAACATGTCATGTTGAGGATATAAAACTTATGAGTGGAAAGTTTAGGTGACTTTTTGGAACAAGTTTAATTCTGTAATGTTAAACATGACAGCTCAAACTGTTTGAGGCTCTTCAGATGTGAAGTCAAACAGAAAAATGCAATTTTAATTAACGCAAGAACAGCATAAGATACGACCATGCCCAGTTTGAGTAATGAAGATCGCTTGGTTGCTATCGGCATTGTTGAAGGCGGTCTGTCTGTGAGAGAACAGACTAGTCCAGAGAAACCAGGAAACCTGCTCTTTGAGGGACAGACCATGTCCTGGAAGGCAGAGGGTCATTACACCGGCCCAGGACCATTATGGTGACTGTTGCATTGTTCAAACCAACCAGTGGAGCGGTGGAAATGTGATGATGTGGGGAGGAATCTCCTTTAACACAAGAACGCCTTTGGTGCAGATTGAGGGCAAACTTACTGCTCAGTGATACACTGACAAATTCCTTGAGGCAACAGTTTTTCCGTTCCTGCAAGCCAATCCGGAAGCGTCAATTTTCCAGCAGGACAATTAAAGTGCTTGGATTACAATTGCACACTTCAAGAAAACAATGTCGAGGTCTTGCCATGGCCAGCTTTTTCTCCTGACCTGAGTCCATTAGAACATCTGTGGGACCAAATCGCCAGTCCCATCCACAGGAGACAACTGTGACCAGCCAACCTTCACCAGCTCACTGCAGCTGCACAGTTGATGCACAGACCTGATCAGAGGCTGATCAGGTCTATGCATCAACGCTACCAGGATTGTGTAAATACTCAGGGAGGTCATACCCGATACTAACTTTGTAATGTTTTGACAGCGTGTCACGTCTCATATTGAAAACTTATGATTCTTTGATCTGTATTTTTGTTGACATTTTCTGTGATTTTGTTTGATATGTTTGTTTAAAATATTTGATTAAATCCATTAGACCAGAGTGTTGCGTTTCTTTTGTGCATCAGTATATTTAGACATAACATAATTTGTATTTATTTTAACTTTTCAATGTGCAATCTGTTACAAGTAGACAAAAATATTACTTTGGTGATTTGAAGTACTGTATGCAAACGTGTTAAAACAAACCCAGTAACGTGTGTATTAAAAGAGAAGAGTCTGTGTTACAATCTGTTGTTCTTAATCAGACATTTGACTGTTTTTGCTTAAATGTAACATTCTTTAAAAATAGAGACATAAAAATAATACATGTGACATTTTTTCAGACTATCACCAATCATGGAGTACAGTGCCTAATGTTACAAAAATTAAGGTAGTCCAAAAAAGTTAATTAACATCTCAAAAGTGTACATATGTATTATTTTTTTGTATTCATTTTATTTAAAAAAAAATGGAACAAACTGCATTTTGGCGTAACTAGCTCCATAAATCATTGATTTGGATAAGAACACAGGACGACATGACCGTCAGCAGGAAAATTCAGCTTTGTGAAATGTGTTTTGGTTTCATTACCCACTTGATTTATGAGCCAGGATACATAATTAAAAGTATATTTAAAAAAAAAAATAGAAAAAATGTATCAATGGGATTTGTAGAACACAGGATACAGTAAAACACTCCAGGGTGTTCTGTAAACCCCCTTTAAGAAAATATTTCCTATGTTAGAGATGATAATCAACCTGTAAACATACACCTGTGCTGAATAAAAAAACAATAACATTGTAGTGTGTGAAATTACTAAAATGTATATAATGTTATAGAGATTATAGTGTACACTGCCCTATAATAAGCAGGTGATTTAAAAGTGGTCCAGAATATAGCAGATGTTTTTGTTTTAAAACGGGCATCTGTTTACACAGGCAGGCTTTATGTTAAAAACCACAAGGGTTGCCAATGTGTTTGATGGCAAGGCATTAACTAGAAACATTCTGTCTTTCCATTTTACTTCTCAGGATTTAATGAGCAAATTAAAAACAAGCAGAGGTTCCTATGCAAATATTACCAAAAACAAAAAGTGTGAGCATTGTGTTAATCCTGCACATTTCCTCTGGGGGAAAAACAAAACAAAACACAATAACTTTAGAACACTAACAAAATATTGTTTGTTATGTACGTGTTTTTATTGAATACAAGGCAGGCTATTCTGCAGTATAAATGCAGATAGTTTGTCTTTACAGTATTTTTAACATTAATAACGTATAGTATTTGGTCAATTTTAGACCAATATCTAAGAATATCTTTCCAATATAGTTCTTAAAAGAGGAGAACAAACTATTTGTGGCATTACATTTTCTTTTAAAATAAAAGGCTACAGCCTATACCTTTTTTTTTAAAATAAAACACGATTATACACAATATACATAGCCATGATTCATACAAACAATTTGCAAGTGTCCATTTTATCTATCCAGGAATGAAACCTCTACACCTAAATGTCATCGGTATTTTATTCATGATGATAAACACCTATTCATTTGTTTAAATGCATTGTAAATAAACCACTGTTCAACATACAATCCCGTATCACTTCACATTACACATTTGTTTTTCCGAACATCAGTTTTTCAATCACCAAGCCTAATTCTTGTAAAACCATGAAAGCATCCCGGTTCATGTCCATCTCGTTCAGTCCAGCATGTTTAAGATGGAAAACAAAGGCCACAGCACTCTGAGCATATATCCAGACAGACTGGATTTCTACAGCAGTCCTCCATTCCTTCACAGATCATACAGCACAGACCCAGACAGCTCTCCTCGCACGGAAGACAAGCGGTCATATTAAGAAGGGTGGTACAGAGGGTGCAGAATTCACAGAGGAAGAAGGATAAGAGGCAGCTGGGGCAATGATCTTCTAAATAAAAAGGACAAACATGAACAGCAATTTTTGCAAATAATCATACTATAAAACAAACATTAAATACCCCTATATGTTTCAATAAAAAATGTCAAATAATGTAGATTATATTGACAACTTAGCTGAAGATACAAATGGCCTAAGATGTGCTTACAGTAATATGCAGTACTTTTGAATTTGTTTCTTTTAGACATAATTAACTTTGCCAGTGAATTTGTCTTTATTTAATATCCACATTTATCCAAATTCTGTATGTTGTTTCATGCACACCACTATGTAGTGCTCCTATTGGCTAGCACAGTTTCATTGTAGTTTTATTTTTTGCTCACTTGCATTCTTTTCATTTGCATGCCAAGCTTTTGGGCAACATCCCTCTCTGCTACAGTATCAGATCATTGTCCACTGCGGGTTGCACCACAGCATTTGTCTAAATCACTGTACGGATGTGGTCAGTCAGCGATAACACACTTCTGAGATTTCCATGGCCAGTTCCAGACATTCACTGGCATCGTAACAGACATCAAAACAACCGCCATCAAAATCACAATTGCAGAGACAGTCATTGGCTTCATGCTCGTTTGAGGTAAATTGATATCTACGAGATGGGCAACAGCACATGTATCTCACTAGGGATTCGCACATGTCGGGTAACATGAGGAAAAAGTCGTAAAAGTGGCAGAAGAGGCAGTTCAGAGTAAGGGTGGCACACTCATCTAACAAGACAGAAACAAAGACAAACAGACATGTGAAACACAAAGAAGCATCAAGACAGAAAATGACAGGAGAAAACAAACAGAAAAATCGGACCCAGCGATAAAATCTCGTCTTCCGTTTACTAAAAAGTTCGAAATCAAGACTGACTCCAAGGATTTATTGTTTACCCAGGATTGTACCTGCTGATTCAGGTCATCAAATATTGCAATAGAAGGTTGGCAGCAAGAAACAGAGACACAATATGAATGCTCCGACTAAAAAGGGCTCCAATTATTTTATTCTCCACCTGCAGAACCACATCAAGGTTAAAAAAAGCTATTTTTTAAATAAACTGTATGATCCATATTTGTGTCCTAGTTGTTATGAGCAAGAGTGCAAAAGGTGTTGAATGTTTCACTTTCCATGAGAAAATGTAAATGCAATAGATATTCTGACCTTTAGTAATTCTGTCTTATTGATAGAACAGATTTTTTGGTGTCAAAAAAGGGCACATAAGACACAACAGACCGTTTCATTCCCAGAGATCATTAAATACTCTGTTTACATTGACCATTTAAAATTCCTGTTAATTAACCTTCTAGCAAAAATGATAAAGGTTAAACACAAGTAGGAGACTTGAATAACAAAACAATGGGTTTAATATTTTCTCCTAGGCAACTTTTCTCAAGAATTCCACACAATGCAGCAGTAACGTCACAGATGTCCACACGTGAGGCTACTTTAAAAGGTTAGCTAGGCATTTATTATTATTATTATTATTGTTATTTATTTATTTCTTATCAGATGCCCTTATAAAGGGCGACTTACAATTGTTACAAGATATCACATTATTTTTACATTATTTTTTAATATCAGGTGTTACAATCTCAAACTTTACTGCAGCACATGAGCTTTAAAACTGCAGTGATAATAAAAAGAAAGTGCTAGCTTTTTGCCACTCTTAAGTTGATTAGACAGATCAGATTGGTTGGGCAGATCTGAATACATTTGGTGTGATATTTGGTGTGTGGCAGCAGAAAACCACAGGAAGCAATACCAGCCCGTACAGCAAGAAATAGATTGGTGATGCACCCTATACCCAACTGCAATCAACATGAATAGGCAGTGTGCGTGTCTGACATGATTATTGTGTATTTATATGAAGCAGTACCGGTAAACTGTTAAGCATATTGTTCAGTACATTTTAAAAGCTTCTACCACTCCCTAGATATCTCTATCTAATTATTTAAAAAATGCATAATTTAAGAAATCACCTTTCACTTCCTAACAGAAAGAGAGCCAAGGAGTTTGCTCCTAGACATAATCAATTAACATGATCCTATAAAGTCTGACATGGAGTGTAATATTGCGAGTGTTTCATTGCACTTGCCAAATCACTGCTGATGAACATAAAATGAGAACATCCTATCAGTTGCTTCATATGGCCAAGTGTACCATGGATGCATTAAAAACCCTTGAAAAATAACAGCAAAGCAGGTTTATGAACGTATTCTCGCTCTGGGAGGATCTCAGATGCACTATGAAATTCTTATTTAATATTTCATTCGTTTTCAACTTGTCTTGTTTGACACAGAGAGACAAAAAATATGGTCCTATTATCTGTCTATTCTCAGATAACCTGTCTAAGTACAGTATGATATGAATTATGCAGTGATGTCTTAGAATCATTATTATTGTGTTTGAAACATAAAATAGCCAATGTATGTGTCACTTGTAAACAGACAATGAAAAAGTAATTTAGCAAATCGCAAGCAACCTTGACATGCACGTTCAAATTCTCCTGTCATGTGCCACGAGCATGTACTTACATATACCCAACTGTGAATAGAATGATGCAGAACATGTCTAGAAAAGCAAGGGGAGATTATACAAAACCAATTGAAATTATATATTTTTCCACCAGTCAAACACTTATGGGAATTTGTATGGTTAATGAAATAAACGCAGAAAATTTAGAGCAATATATTTTTGGATTAAAGTAGCCCACTAGTGACAATAAAGGAATAGCACACATCTATCTGTATATAATGGGAAAAAAAAGTTAATTGGATGACACCAACATCTGAGTTTTGTGTCTTATGTATATTGCTAGATCATCAAAGGGGATTTTAATTGACACTCCAATTAACAGTGCAACCTCACTTTTATAGTGCTTTAAATAGCCTGCAAAGTTTGCCAGATGTCTTGAATAATGACAGCGCTTCAGGACAGAACACAACAGAATCAATGTGGGTCATGGCAAGTGAAAATGTGAAAACATAAAAACATCTACAAAAGGAGAACTTAATTCATGTGTTTCAGTATTCTATATCTAACGGGTTACTTTTCCATACTTCCTTTATACAGAGATTAACGCTTCCAGGTGAACAAAGCTAATAATGAATACAAATCAGTGTTGGATTGTTACCAGTTTTGGGAGATTACACTGCTGTATTTGCAATTTGATTTAAGTCAAATCAATATTACATGGATTTCAACAAACCAAAATTTGTACTATAGCACAATAAAATAATTCATATTCTAGACTGAATTCATAACTCATTATTCTGCCCTGTTGTTGGGCCTGAAGGGATACATATGCTTAACGATTTCCAAAGTCTTGATTAAATGATAAATTACAGAGACAAGCCTGTTTCTACTGCAGTAAGTACTTCTAGATTTTGGAAAAATAGTTATGAAAACAGCCCTTATATGAATGTGTAATTTACATAATAAAAAATGCTAATTGGTTAGTGTTGCAGACATCCAATAAACGGATCAAAAAGGTGTTTTTGAACATACAGTACATGTTTAAACTTGTCAGCAAATTCCCTTGAGTCATTGTTGTGTTTGACAATGGAATGCAGATTCCATTTCTCTGGGCTCTATGGTGGTTCACATTGTATACTGCTTAGGATTCAGGTTTGACCAAAAGTGACACAATAAACATAGATGCATATTGTATTTGTAAAAGATGGTAGCTGAGTAATTACTTTAGCCACATTTTTCAATGACGTTTATTGATGTCGATAAGTGTGGTTTTAAAGAATCTGTTTTCACAAATGTTTTATTACTGCATCTGAAACTCATCCAGTATCTCAAGTGAGTTTTTAACCACATCTTTGAATGTCAAAACATACCTCCATTGTCTGGCTGAAACTGTGAATTTCCATTACAAGCATAGCTACCAACAGATTTTTCCACCAAACACAATGAGAGACTCGATCCTCCCCACTTGCTTTCGTCCAAAGATTCTTTAGAAGGCACGTCTGTGATAGTCTCTGCAGCTTTATGTTCTGGGCCAGTGTCGTTATCTCTTAATTCATTAACAGGTTCCCCATTTAATGGCACTTCATTAAGAGACTGATGCACATTTCCTGGATGGCAATAAAAAATGAGAAAGGACTATTACTTAAGTTACTTTTAACATACAGTACATTCAGAATATAACTTGCTATGCACATGCTGCATAATAAACTGTACTGCACATAATTTACCCAAAGTTGCACACATTTATTACAGTTACATTTGTCTTCAAACCTAGATGTGTTGTAATTGTTAGGCTGATTTCATTGAAAATCAGTGGAATCCTAAAGAGTAAACCTCAAGCATTGTATGCCTAATTTAAAATATCTTAAATACGTCATTATACCTGTAATCTGCCCTATATTAATTCAGTTAGCATAAAAGCTTCATATAGAAATGACAATTCTTCTTCTGCACAACAGAATCATAATTCAATATTATTATTTCCTTTTGTTGTTTTACATCTATAGCTAAAACCATGTCGTTAACAGTATGGCATATATATATTTCCACAGCAATCAGGTTAAAGAAAAACATTTTAAATTGAAACTACACAGATGGAGTTTAGTCCAGTTGCTCTTAAAAGCTGACAAATTTAAAGACAACAAATGGTATGATTGATATATGGGCCAATGGATGCTGACAAAAAACACAATCTCGTACTGTAGGTTGACGGTCTCTGTGGGGCTAATAAAATGGCCAACTCATAACAGAGCAAGTCTGACTGCAGGAAGGAAATACTCTTGACACTTCATGCCATTTTTCAATGCAGGCTGTGAAGTGTCAATAACAACAACAGTAGCATCTTTTCCTGCAGTACAGATTTGGATAATGACCACATTGTTAAGAAAGGGTTTAAAATGTCTAAAAATTAAATTTTTAATAAATTAAATTCAGAAAATTAAGAACTACATGTAAATCTTACTTTTTAAATCTCTTTTTCTCCCTACAGGAACATTTGTAATAAACAGAAGCTTATTGAATGCCTCCCAGTATGGGAGAGGCTGCAGAAACAGCAGAAACTTAGTCACACAACCCCAATATGACAGCCACATCTAAAGCCATGGCCATAAAATGGCTCCCATGCCCTAAAACATACATCAAAAACGATCTGTTTGTTATTTATTTTATTTTGTAAACATAATATACAATGTCAAAAACACTATCATTACCCTGCTGCATATTTAAAAAAAAAAAGCATACATGAGGTTGGGTTTTGTTTTAACCCTTTAGGCAATTTGGCTTCAATGCCATGTATTCCAGTAATATTGTTAGAAGCATTGGGTATTGTTGTGAACTCTTCCACTTTTTCCTCTTTGTTTTCTGGGGTGCAGTATTTAAATCACATAGTGAGTTCAGTGGTAGGGTACATAAAGAAGAAATAGAAGTGGTTCGTTTTATTGTGTGTTTAATTGGCATTTAACTGCAAGCTGACTTTCCTGTTTTGCACTAATGCACTGCAAAGGCATTGTTGAAGATTTACTTAGCTAGCAAAATGCGAGACGGGTAGTGCACTGCATTAGTATAATGTGAGAGAGATGTTGACAAATGCCTTCAAGCCAATTCTAAGAGGAACACAAAGGCACAACACTGGGCAAAAACAATGTGCCTTCTGGTCAACTGTCACACAACTGTCATACAGTGCATAAAGTAAACATACACTTAGTTTCACCTAACTACTCAGGTGGAGGTACAGCACATGACAGGGATGTTGTGGTTAAAAGAAAATTACTCAAAGGTGTGATTTTAGAGCCCATCATTTTGATTATAAATTCATCATTACAGCAAACAGCTTAGCCACCCTTTAAAATACAAATTGTTAAATTATATATTCAATAATTAAGCTTCTTTTTTATGAAAAACCAAAATGAAGATTTGGATGGTTTATTTTTCTACCACCTTTACAAAATGAATTATTTACAAGTATACTTTTCATTATTATTTAACATTTAATGACTTATGCATTATTAACGTTGACAACATCACAGTATTTTCCACCAGGCTTTTTTTTTTTTTTTAAACCTAGACCAAGGGTTGTAAGCACAGAATAAGGATAATTGCTTTTGGCTGTGTAGACTGATAAGCAAATTTGATCTTGAACCATGGAGATGGAAATTAAATAATATAATGCAAAAAATATTTGCAGCATGTGTATCTTCTATGGAGGCGTATATATTTTGTGAAATGAAAGCCTTTAACATTATGTACACAGGGTTTCTTACATTTTGCTTTAGAAGCATATTAGTTGTCATTCTTACAAGACTTATCAGCTTTGTCTGGTAAGACTGATACACACAGAGCAAGCTCATTCAACTCTTTATCTGAACAGCCTGAGAAAGCAAAGCTATCCTTATTTACTGAAAAAGGTTGTATTGGACAAATTACATGTAATAGCTTTACTTGTGGAATCTTTTGATCAACAATGTACTACACCAAAAGCAAGCCATTTACTGCTGTAATGAATCATCGAGAGCTTGCGACACACGCGGGAAACATCTGCATTCGTCTAAAAATCCAACCGATATTCATATTCCACAATGAGACAGACAAAAAAAAAAAAAAAACTAAAATAAAGTTCTGTATTCAGTAGGAGTAAGATATCCGAGGCAACGTTCTAAGAGATTAGATTGCATTAGTTTTTTAGAGTATGTACAGGTGTTAAATAGCAACTCGGAAGGGGTAGCGGAGTGATCGGAACTAATTTATTATTTTCTGTTTCAGTCACCCCATCCTGGTGACTCTGTAAAAGTTTGAAGCACCCCTGTAACCTCAATAGACCTCCAAGAATCATGTCTAATTCCCCAAGTACAGGACGAGTAAAGTTACTATGACTGTAATAAAATATATACAAACAGGACTGGGCGGTTGCCAGCCGTGACAAATCACGAGGCACTCCCCACCCCTCCCACCAGTAAAGTTTTTACAACAGAAGAAAAAAAAAAGATACAAGGACATTATTATATGTTGTTTATTTAAATACAAAAGTTTAGTTAAAAGTTTTTTTTTTCTGAATAAGAATGGTTATAAGATACTGTTACAACTTTCTTTGCAACATTCAAATTCAATATAAAAGATTACAAGAAAATAAAAGTGGAGCATTGGCAATGTTTGTTGTAGACACTGTACTTTGCTTTGGATCTAAACAGGAGGAACACAACAGTCCTGATAACACTGACATGTCATGCTCATACAAAGTTGATGTTTAAAGATACAAAAAAGTGATCAGTTTAAAAGAAAGTCTGGAACAACCTGTGTCCTCCTAAACCATAGCCTATCAATGCACTATACTTGGAACAATACAGGAATAATCGTGTGACCTCATCTTGTACATTAAGAAATAACGACTGACTGTCAAATACACACACTTTTATGTAGAAACAATAAAAGCATTTGAAGCTGAACATGGACAGCCTTGATTCACTTAAGTATTTTGTATCACAATCCATAAAGGATGTTCGAGTATAAAAGATTGCCTCCATTGGCTTTTAGCACAAATGTACATTAGCTATCATAAATGGCAAATTGGCTTAATGCAATAAAAGAGAGACATGATGTTCTGAAATTGAAAACTCCTGCAAAAAACAAATATAAGCATCAGTAAGTTCATTCAGAAAAAGGCATACACTGGCAACAGACAACAGTTTTTGAAAAAAAAAGAAAAATATGTTTATTAGACTGCTTGTTGTTGCAGTAAACTAGCATATTTACAGTACAACTAAAACAGCCAACCAATGTGACTCCACTCAAGATATTGATAGTTATTACATTTTAAAATCTATTATTGCGAGGTGTTCAATCAATAGTCAATCACCCTATTTTTGACTTTCCTGATTTTAAAGCTTTTAAAGTTTTGCAACACACACCCATCAGTTGAAAGTTTCTGCATACAGTCCGACCTACCTTCAAACCTGTAGGGTCCTATTTTGAAGTAACTGCCATGGCAAATATTCAGGAAAAATTATAACAATCTTATACTGATCAAGAATGATAGAACGATTGAGAGAAATGGATCTTTTAGTCTAGAACAAAGGGTTAGGGGAGATTTGATTGAAGTTCTTCAAGATGTCATTGATAGTTGCCAAGAAGTAGAGGGAGCATGCATGTTTGGTTCACAGAGTGAGAGTGTCAAGAATGCTTCAAGTAGGGAGGAGGTCTGTCTGCTAACAGCATCTTTAGGGAAGGTTAACCTTGAAATCCAACATGATTGGGCAAACTATGGAAGAATGTTACAGCGCTTAAACTGAATACAGTGGGTCACTGCAGCTTTAAGTACACATTGTTTAAAAAATAGTAAAATTAGGTCCAAGAACCTTAAAGAGTACAACAGCGCCAGTTTGAAGATCCACTTGAGTACGTGGGCAAATATTATGTAATAGGAACAGTATACTAGTGGTGGTTACGTTGCTGTATTGTTATACTGGCTAGCATATTTTTAACATGTTGCCACCAGGTAAGCTTCACATTAATGCTGCTTTTGTTTTATTTTTGAATTATGTATTACTACAGCTTATCCCCATTATATAGCTGCAAGCGGTTACAAAAACAGCTACTGCACAAAATCCAAACAACCATCCTCTGTCATGCTCTTTGCCCATTGCACATTTTACACTCCCAATAGTCAGTATATTGGTCCAGAGATTAAAGTACTAACCCACTGCCAACAGGATTACTTTTTTGATATGGACTTCTGTACAGTGTAGAATCGAAATAAACCTGACTAAGTCATTTTTGGATAACAACTACAATGGGCTAATTAACACATTCAGATACACCACACATTTTCCAGTGTACAAGTAATTAAACACTACAATTCCAAATTGTACTGAGGACAGCACTAAAGGCAGTTTATAATTAAACTACAGAGATGTAGTTTGAAGAAATGCAATGTATCCAAAGTAATTAAGGTTCTGGCTGGATGATTAGTAGTAATTAGTATTATTTAAAAGCACTCTAATCACAATAAATAAATAAATACACAAATACATAAATAAATAAAGTGCAACATACCATTACTTAATAAGGAGCTTTCTTCAATATTGCCAGTGGTTTCTTTGCTATCATCTTTATCTGGATTTTGGGAAGCCATCTAGATAAATAGTAATAATTTTTTTTTTTAAAAACTTAGTAAGATAAATGCAGTAAATACCATAGTGACACATAAAGTTTCAAATAACACACACATGGTTACTAAAATGATTGTATAAGTCACATTAGCAAATCAAAGTAAGACGTCAACTACTAGTACAGCGGATATGCCAACAACCAAACATTACAAATGTATAAATAATAAACATTGTCAGTTTGCAAATGGTTACATCCTCCCTTCCCTTCACCAGTCCCGTTACAGACAGAATGCATTGAACTGTTTGTTGCTGACAGCGCACACTCAGTGGAGTAACCAGTTTGTTCTAGACTGATTAAACTAAAGGTACTGTACCTGAAGTTCCCTAAAAGATTTTGCAGCATATCAACGCAGAGTAGCTGTGCACCTGTTTTCCATTAGCGCGTGTTCTGCTCATTCAATCAGCACTGATCCACTAGTCATCCCAGTCCCTCCCAAAGCTCCATCGTTGCTGACGTCATCCACAGCCACAACAGCTGACTGAGCCAAGCCTTGGACTGCATTTAACTTCATAAACTACAGCAGAACTAGCCGAAAAGTAAGTTTGTTTTTAAATGGGCTTCCTTCTTAATGTTCAAAGTTGTGTATACATATTGAGAACAAATAGTGGTTAATTGGGTTGCTCGAGCGAATTCGACTGTTCACCTGTGAACGACCTGGAATCTTAAATGAATTTGCATTAGTCGGAGAAAGAGAAAAATGAATTGCTTTGCTTTTGTTTTTATAGTACAAGTATATATATATATATATATATATATATATATATATATATATATATATATATATAATGTTTCTGTTCATTAGTGAAGGTGTACACAATTACATTTTTGTTTCTTGTGTAATACATGTACTTTCTTAAGTTAAATTTAAAGTAACGGTAACATTGTTTATTATTATTATTATTATTATTATTATCGTTGTTTATCCAGTTGATTAAAAACAATGTGTTTGTTTGTATTGTTTTAAAAACAAAAGTAATTACAAGTAAACCGATTATTCACCTAGATAAAAAAGTACACTGACGCTTTGAAGAGTTAAATACTAATTTTGCTATGTGTCTCTTGCAATTCTAGGTGTTGAGAATATTATTTTGATTATATATATATATATATATATATATATATATATATATATATATATATATATATATATATATATATATATATACTGATGCACAAAAGAAACGCAACACTCTGGATGTAGTCAAACATTTTAAACATTGATACCAAACAAAATCACAGAAAATGTGAACAAAAATACAGATCAAAGAATCATGATAAGTTTTCAGTATAAAACGTGACACACTGTCATAATGAAAACATTACAAAGTTAGTAGCGGGTATGACCTCCTGAGCATTAACACAATCCTGGCAGTGTTGATGCAGAGATCTGGTCAGCCTCTGGATAGACTGCTGTGGGATGTTTCGCCATTCTTACTGTGCAGCTGCAGCCAGCTAGCGAAGGTTGGCTGGTCGCGGTTGTCTTCACGCGATTCACGTACATGGATCAGTCGGATGTGACGGTCCTGGGCCAGTGTGGTGACCCTCTGTCTTCCAGGACGTGGCCTGTCCCTCACAGAGCCGGCTTCCGGGTTTCCCTGGACTATTCTGCCCATTGCTGAAGCAGAACATCTCATTCTCCGGCAACTTCTCTCACAGACAGGCTGCCTTCAAACATGCCGATAACAACCAGGCAATCTTTATTTCTCAAGTGGGGCATGGTTGTGTCTTTCGCTGTTCTTGGGTTAATTAAAATAATGTCTTTTCGAATGGCTATTTATACAGATTCTTAATCAACTCATTTTGGCAATTTTAACTCAACTCAAATACCAAACACTGAGCACCTGGTGTTTTTATGAAATCACATGACTTGAGCTCAGTATTTTGTTATCCAAAGGAACAATACTACTCAAACAATCAACAAACCTATCTGCTCACAAAATGTAAATACAATTATGTATGTGCCCAATGAGCTATTGATGTAAAACTTAGACTGCTGCATTTTCATTGTGCATCAGTGTGTATATATATATATATATATACACAGTGCTCCTCGCTATAGGCTCTGTTATAACGCCTCGAATATAACCCTCCTACAGCATGTCCCCAATTCCTGTACTAGTGATTCGTTCAATACATTATTTCTTAAGTAAATACAGTACCAGTGGTTATCTTTCCTAATGTATTTACTTTTTTGCTGTGAGAGGAGCTGCAGCTTTCTTGACAGATGAGACGCTTCAGCTTCGATTCAGCCCCGCCCAGCAGCCGAACCTGGAGTGAGCCCTCTCCCAACCCGCTCTCCTTCACTTGGCAAGCACTTGGTTTGCTTGTCTGTTGCTTCAAACTAAACTCCCGACCGCCGTTTAGCCAGGCTATTTATAGTTTAAAACTGCTAATTAAAATAATCCACGAGTGGGAATGTTACCTTTCTTTTTTTGTAAAAATATAGCGTTGATTACATGGTGCTTTATGCATGGTTCATTCACATGGCACTTTATGCATGGTTCATTCAGGGAGTTATTTTAGTCAGATGTATGTTATGTGTTCTGCGGCCCCCACCCCTCCCCGTTTATAACGCTCTTCGGTTGTAACGCTCAAATTGTGTGTGTCCCCTGAGACCCGCTTTATAGCGAGGGAGCACAATATCTATCTATATATCATTATGTTAGCATGAGTCAGATTATATATATATGTACGAGGTTTCTTTGACAACAGTAGAGAAGCTGGAAGCTTTAATCAGTTCACACATCAGGAAATGGTTGGGAGTTCCACGCTGCCTCAGCAGATTGGGACTTTATGGTAAAGGAATACTGCAGCTACCTGTCTCTGCTCTAACCGAGGAGTTTAAGTGCGCCAAGGTCCGACTGGAAATGACATTAGTAGAGTCACGCGACAAATGCGCAAGGGAGGCAGCACCTGTGTTGAAAACTGGAAGAAAGTGGGCAGCAAGGAAAGCTGTGGAGGATGCAAAGGCTGCCCTTCGAATTGGTGATATCATGGGGCAAGTTCAGCATGGAAGAGGGGTCTTGGTCTCAGTTCAGCTCCTCTTACATGGCACAAGGCAGCCCCAGCTCAACGGAGGAAGCTGGTAGTCAACGAGGTGCAAAAGCAGGAGGAGAGGATGAGGTGTATAAAGGCCCAGTCCAAGCAGGGAGAATTGATGAGATGGGAGAGTGTGGAACAACGCAAGATTGGCTGGCAAGACCTATGGTCAATGGAACAGACAGGATCAGTTTCCTTATAAGGTCAACATATGATGTTCTCCCATCACCACAGAACCTAAACCTCTGGGTAGGAGAGGATCCCTCATGTCCTTTGTGTTCATCACCTGCAACATTAAGGCACATTTTGACAGGATGTAAGGTGGCTCTTAGCCAAGGACGGTTTACTTGGTGCCATGACCAGGTGCTGCGATGTTTGGCCTTAGCATTGGAAGACAAGCGTAACATGACCAATAAGTTGCCACCTGTTCCATCAAAACATTACACGCAAAGACAACATTCCTCCGCCCAGGAGAGCAACCACCAAGAAAAGATGTTAAAACCAATCCTCGCCCAGGACAACTGGAAGCTGCTAGAGACTGGAAAATGCTGGCAGATGTTGGTCAATGGCTTATTTTTCCACCTGAGATTGCCACCACTAACCTTCGACCAGATATTGTCTTGTGGTCTGGATCAGCACGCCTTGTTCACCTGGTAGAGTTAACAGTGCAATGGGAGGATGCTGTAGATGAGGCGTATGAGAGGAAGAAACTGCGGTATGCTCAACTAGCCACTGAAGCGGAACAGCGAGGATGGAGAGTCTGGGTTTACCCAGTGGAAGTGGGTTGTCGAGGATTTGTGGCACACTCTGCAACCCGGTTTCTCAGATGTCGGATTCAATGGCCAAGAGTTGCGTCGCACAGTGAAGAACTTATCTGAAGCAGCAGAGAGGAACAGCAACTGGCTGTGGTTGAGACGGAAAGATTCTGGCTGGGGATCTCAAGCACAATAGAAAGAAAGAAACGCTGATGTACAGGTAAGTAAGCTGGGCTGAGTTGAGTGGGGGACGGAGGAGGGTGATTCTGGGACGCCAGAATCACCGTCGAGCCCTCTTGAGGTGTCGTGGGCTAGTCGACGAAACACAGAGGATGGAAGGTGCCCACTTGAAGACCCCAGAGATGTACCCTACTTAGCTCAATCCAGACGGTTGTCATGCTGATGGGCTGGGGAGACCGCACTATGGTTGATCCCGGAGCCAGCATCGCAGCCGTTGTGTGTGCTAGGGAGGCAATAAGCTGATCCCTGGAGCCAGCATTACACTTCAGCCATCAACACCAGACAGAAGGATATCTACATCATCATATGGAAGGAAGCGCAAATGGATGGAGACACATATAGATCACATTAGTTTACTGTGAAGCTACGTCTTAGTTGGTGCTTATCTTGGCGAGAGCCAAGTTCAAATCAACATGAAGTTTTAATGGAAATCATATATATATATATATATATATATATATATATATATATATATATATATATATATATATATATATATAATATAAATTAAATCAAATTGTATTGATCTGCCATAACTACGCATTATAATGGTTGTGGCACATTAATCTTTTAAAATTGAATCCAGGCCCTGGTCTCAAGGCTGGGAAAAACTGAAAAGGTTAATTTAAGCTGCTTTTCTTATACTAATTAGTAATGTAATGTATTGTATTTTTTAACCAAATTATTACATTTTTACCTCATCTTCATAATACTTGGCCAATGACTTCTGTAAAGTCTACCCAGAATGTCTTGGCAACAACAAATGGGGAGTTATCATATTTACTCCTTTAGTGGGTTTTCACATGGGTATAAGCCAGTTACTGTTGCCCCTCCAACATCAATACTGCAGTCATTGTTGACTCTTTCTTTCACAGCTGTCTGGGGATGTGTGGCAGGTGTGCTGCTCTTGGGCAATATTTAAATGGTAGTTGCTCAAAATGTAAAACACATTTTTCCAACTATCATTACAAGTCATCAGCAAATGCATTAACATAGTGTTCAATATGGATTCCCGAAAACGCTTTCTTTGGTTGATCCAATATGGAAAAATCCAAGTAAATATCCATATCCAAGGCAAGCTAACATTTAAAAAATAAGTGCAGTTTCATGACACAGCAGTTTTGTTAACTTTTATTGAACAGAACTTAAATGTGATATTTTATTTTGCTACAGAGTTAGTTTTGTCTTGTACAATATTTGTTGCAAACTGCAGCAGAACTTCGGTGGCAGTGCCTGAGAATAGCGCGGGGCGTGGGAATATCTCACATGCACATCCAACGATCTTCACACTACAGTATGTATAGTAATGGTTTTGGAACAGTATTAGATTTACATTTTACTTTTTCTTTATAGAGCAGATGGCACACTCTTCAACACTATACATTCTGGAAAAAGTCCTATCTAATATACTACTCGAGATCACCTCCATTTAGTACATATCCCAAGTAGAAATATATGGCAGTATTATTTTGTAGAACGAGGAAATCAAACCAAATGGGCATGTATCTTGCTCACTAGACAATTTTGTATCCAAATACATAAAAAAAAAAATTAGTTTGGATATTTGTCCCAGCACTAATTAAAACTAAATACAGTAATCCGTTGCATATCTGACTGCGGTGGGACCAGAGTAAGGGCGGATATGTAAAAAGTCAGATGAATGAATCCTGTTTTAAATACCATTATACAGAGCTGTAACAATTACTATATTCACACAATTACTGTTTTGAGATTCATTTTTTATTAGGGAGCTCCCTGCTTTGAAAGATGCAGGGTATTAATGCTTGTGACAGAGTAGCCATCTGCTGTGTGGGTGCGTGCATTCGCTGCTGAGCGACAGGCAGGACATCGAGACAGAGGTTGAAGTTGATACGCCACACGTGAACAGGATTGATTACATATCAACACACTGAACAGCTCACGTGACACAACCAGCAATGGCAGCGCACGGAGCACATGCAACACGGTGTACAGAAACTTTGGTAGGATCAACAATCTCTGAACTAATCTTCTCTGTTCAATAATAAACTAACGCTGCTGATGAGGTTGATCATGGTGGATAAACGGCTAGGCGGACATGTGACGGCGGATACGAGACGGATTACTGCACAAGCAACGGAGCCACGGCTAAAGTCCTAACTAATCTCAAACTGTACCATTTTAAAAATGTCTTGTGATGATTCATCAAGTATCACAAAAAAGTTTCATACTCCTATCCTAGAAGTACAATGAAAAAGGCACTAGCTGAGACATTTGTCTACTTGATTTCGTTTCATAGAGTTTTACCATAGAATTATCATATTCAAATGTGCTTTTCAACCTCTTCTCTCCGCATTCATTTCATTATGTTAGCTTGAGTCAGATTATAGGTCAATTTTAACAACTAGAAATTGAAAAGCAGCTATTTTGAATTATTAGAAATGTAGACTCCTAAACTAATTAACTGGTGTTTTTAATAAACTGTAATATATATATTTGTTTTTCTTGGCTAGGAAGCTATCTTTGTTAACATCTCGGTGCTGATGCATGGTATTTAATGCAGTATGCTGAGAGAGCTGGTCTGTATATCTTCAGTAAATACCTAACTAAAGCAAAATTAATATCTTTGATAAGGCAACATAAAATATTGATCTTATAATGAGCTTATAAAGATAATTTATGTTTCCACTGGCTAAGGTGATTACAAGCATGCAATTAATTTACTTAAATGTCCAAACCTTATCAAATAAATTGTATGTAAATGCTCAAGGTAATTATTTTATCATGGGATGACCATAATTCAACATTACTGTCTGGTGGTTGATGGTGTCTGGAAGGTAAGAACCTACCAAGGTAATGAAATGTGAATCTGTTTTTATTTGTGACTCATTTATGAAAATGTGTTTAAATCTCAAATTATACTGCAAATTAAGTTGCAGTATAGAAAGCAATTTTCATTTCTAACATTTTTTCAATATCAGTGTGTATGAACACAAGTAGTCTCGTTGCATTCTTTAACATTTACAACTACAAAGTAATTATTAAACATGTATCTTGCAACTCACAACACTATTGGCTAATACAGTCATCTGATGGAAAAAAAACGGTGAATATTCATTCTAGCAGACAAGCAGTTGAATGCCATCTAATGTCACACCCAGCTCAGTGCAGCGATCACGTATCTAAGCCATTCATGTTTAAGATTTACAAAAAAAAATCAGTTAAATTTTGTTTTCATGATCCAGAATCCTCTTTTAAAAGTTAAACTACAAATATGAGAAAACAGTGATAAAACGTTTTTTGTAGGTGTTTGCTGGTTAAAGTGGAAATTTTTTTTTTTTTTAAAAAAAAAGGTTGATTTGTTTTTAAACTGAGCCCTGCATTGGCTTTCTGCCAACCCCTACTGGCCAGAAACCCAACAAGACTAGACGGAGACTAGCTGGAGGGTTCAGTGTGTTATTTCGGTTTGGTGGATGATGGTGGGGAAAGAAATGCCTCTCAATTTAACAAAATGACCTTCAGTGGGCGTTTTGACTGATCTGTTTATTATGACAGTTCGGTTTACCATGGTGTAGAAAAAGTGAATTAAGCTAGTCATTTTAATTAAAAATACAGCATGACCAGCCAAATTCAGTGATGAAGACATACAACGGCCATGGACAAATTATTTCGATAGGAAGAATGGTCATATTTACAAGGTGAAGTAGACTTTTGGAGTTATTTACATGCACCCTTCCATGTGATTATAAGGGACTGGTTTGAATTAAATACTAATAGATGCATTTGGATCTTGTACATTCATAATTACAATACAAAGTTTATGGTGTTTTTTTGTGTGTTTATTTTTCAATTTACCAGCCTGCCCGCTTGCACTCATTAGATTGCACAATATGGACTGCATTCTAAAACAATGCCTGCTGTGTTTGCATCTGTTGAGGATATAGAGCTCATCCAGATAGAAGAGTTGACTGTCAGTCCTTAGAGCACAGAAAAAAGTTGTCCAACTATTCAGTGACCCAACGCTTTGAGATTTTTGAATTTTGAATATTGTACAAGAAATAGGCTAACACTTTCACATCAGTAATTTTACAAAGCTGCTTCTGGCACAGTGTCAAGTGAACTGTTTCACGACCACATTATTTTAACCTCTGGTCATACTGCATCATTTTTTCACAAATCTGGTTTAATTTTATGTTTAGCAAACCATTCCATCAGATAAACAGAGATCTATAAAAGTGCAGGATTTAGAAGTAGATGAGCAGCATGCAATGTCGGTGGGGGTATGGAAAGAGACATTTGTGGTTTTAACCTCTGTAAATGGATGTCACAAATATACTGTATAGCCACACTTTAAATTATCATGCTAAAACCATGCAGTTTGTAGGGGTGATTGAGAGATGACAAGTGTGTTTAATGTGGGATGCGAGCCATTGTCAATATCCATGATGGGCTACAGTGTGGCTTGTCAGAGCTGTGCTTGTGATAGCAGGTTGACTGAGTTATCACTAAAGTAAATTATATGCTAGGTGCTCTGTATACAGAAGGAGTAAATATTGCCTGAGCAAAAATGATTGAATGGATAGTTATTCTCCCATACTTTGGGATTGTATTTGTATTGTTTAAAAACAGGGTTTTATCCAAATATATGTCTGTGCTGGTGCAACACAAATCAGATTTGCATTAAAAAGGATTATTGCTAAGTCAGTAGACATTAAAAGAAAAAAGAAACTCCAATATTTTCCAAAAAAGTTATGTTTTAACCACCATTAACACATCACAGATTATTTGTGTACTTGTATAAACAGCCCCCAAAAATGACTTTTTCATACTATAAAGGCAATTACAAAACTGAAAAATGTATTTTATTTTTTAAACCGCTACACTGTACATTTGCATTACATTAAAATGCATGCATTTCTGGAAGTGTATATATTGCAGTTTGTTGTTGGTGATTATCACATACAGTACTGTGCAAAAGTTTTAGGCAGGTGTGAAAAATGCTGTAAAAGTAAGAATGCTTTCAAAAATAGACATGTTAATAGATTATATTTATCAATTAACTAAATGCAAAGTGAGTGAAGAGAAGAAAAATCTAAATCAAATCCATATTTGGTGTGACCACCCTTTGCCTTCAAAACAGCATCAAGCATCAATTCTTCTAGGTACACTTGCACACAGTTTTTGAAGGAACTCGGCAGGTAGGTTGGCCCAAACATCTTGGAGAACTAACCACAGTTCTTCTGTGGATTTAGGCAGCCTCAGTTGCTTCTCTCTCTTCATGTAATCCCAGACAGACTCGATGATGTTGAGATCAGGGCTCTGTGGGGCCATACCATCACTTCCAGGACTCCTTGTTCTTCTTTACGCTGAAGATAGTTCTTAATGACTTTGCTGTATGTTTGGGGTCGTTGTCATGCTGCAGAATAAATTTGGGGCCAATCAGATGCCTCCGTGATGATATTGCATGATGGGTAAGTATCTGCCTGTACTTCTCAGCATTGAGGAGACCATTAATTCTGACCAAATCCCCAACTCCATTTGCAGAAATGCAGCCCCAAACTTGCAAGGAACCTCCACCATGCTTCACTGTTGCCTGCAGACACTCATTCGTACGCTCTCCAGCCCATACGAACAAACTGCCTTCTGCTACAGCCAAATATTTTAAATTTTGACTCATCAGTCCAGAGCACCTGCTGCCATTTTTCTGCACCCCAGTTCCTGTGTTTTCGTGCATAGTTGAGTCGCTTGGCCTTGTTTCCACGTTGGAGGTATGGCTTTTGGCCACAAGTCTTCCATGAAGGCCACTTCTGACCAGACTTCTCCGGACAGTAGATGGGTGTACCAGGGTCCCACTGTTTTCTGCCAGTTCTGAGCTGATGGCACTGCTGGACATCTTCCGATTGCGAAGGGAAGTAAGCATGATGTGTCTTTCGTCTGCTGCAGTAAGTTTCCTTGGCCGACCACTGCGTCTACGGTCCTCAACGTTGCCCGTTTCTTTGTGCATCTTCAAAAGAGCTTGGACAGCACATCTGGAAACACCTGTCTGCCTTGAAATTTCTGCCTGGGAGAGACCTTGCTGATGCAGTATAACTACCTTGTGTCTTGTTGCTGTGCTCAGTCTTGCCATGGTGTATGACTTTTGACAGTAAACTGTCTTCAGCAACCTCACCTTGTTAGCTGAGTTTGGCTGTTCCTCACCCAGTTTTATTCCTCCTACACAGCTGTTTCTGTTTCAGTTAATGATTGTGTTTCAACCTACATATTGAATTGATGATCATTTGTACCTGTTTGTTATAATTGTTTAATCATACACCTGACTATATGCCAACAAAATCCCTGACTTTGTGCAAGTGTACCTAGAAGAATTGATGCTGTTTTGAAGGCAAAGGGCTGTCACACCAAATATGGATTTGATTTAGATTTTTCTTCCTTTCACTCACTTTATGCTTAGTTAATTGATAAATATAATCTATTAACATGTCTATTTTTGAAAGCATTCTTACTTTACAGCATTTTTTCACACCTGCCTAAAACTTTTGCACAGTACTGTATATTATGTAGCTATATTTAAACATGGTAACATTTGGTAACATTGAACACAATCCTGCCATAATAGGCAAAAGCACTCACTGATAGGGACCTTTTGACAGTGTTAAATATATACTTCTCATTAGTGCCAGTAATGGGATAGAATAGCCTCACACTGTACTAGTAAGTGTTAAAGTCTATCGAACATGTGATACTTTAGCTCAAAAGCTGTTTAAAATGACTAATTGAATTGGGAGCTTCAAAAGGCTTGGGATTTGCTATTAGTGTAATGATATTATGACATCAGGCATATTTTCAGTAAAGTATTGTCTTGTTGTTATTGTACAAGACTGATTATGATTACACTTGAGGTAATATACATTATGAAACACACTGTAAGTAGCCCTACACTGTTATATACATTAGGAAACCTCACCACAAAGTGGTCATAAGTGGGTTTGTTGATTGATACTTTTAAAGTGAGGGGCATAAAAGAAGAAAAAAACACCCACACACACAGTTTTGCTCTCTTATTTGTCCTTGTTATTAAGGTTCTTGGAGCACTTTCTCAGTCGGCCTCCTCTTTTAAAGGATTTGGGGTTTTTTACACAGAGCACATAAATGTAATTTATATACCTATGATGTTTTTATTCATTGTCAATCTATCTACCTCATTACTGTCATTAATAAGTGCTCCAATACATCTCGTTACAAGGTTAATTGGGACAAATCTAAAATCCATCCCCTCTATAAATATGATATCTCTCAAAAGCACAGCCCTCAAGGTTGGATGCAAAATAAATGATGGTATTTTATGAAAGACTCCTACACACTATTCAGTTCTGTAACAATTGTTATTATGTTACAAAAATGCTATCATATTCAAAGTCTATTTCTTTTTCCTGTAAAGACTGAATATAATCTGAATGCTGAATGTCAATGATAACATTTCACAATGCACATTTTAATCACTTCTAGTCTTTCAAGCAGGGGTATCACAAGATGAATTGTTAATCATCCATTTTCTTACCTTTAGATTTAATTACAGAAGAGTGATGGAAATCACAATTATTTTATCTGAAAAACTACATCTCTATTGTACAAAGGATATGTTTAGTTTTGAAAGCTGTTATCTTTACTCTCTTACATGGATTCAGTTTAAAACCATTTTGTACTCAGTATTATAACATATAAATAAATAACGTATTATTCTTATAACCCTTTCTTAAAACTCATTATGCTTCTGAAACATTTGCCAACCTGACTTGGCTTTTACCATACACTGTCTGTACAGAAGTTGTATAGTTTTCTCTCAGTATTTGTATTGCACTTCCTATGTACCTCAAGAGTTAAAGACGAAATAGTTCCTAAGTGCATTTATAATGAACTAAATACAGTTGTTAAAGAAAACAAGGGTAAAGCATATTGTAATTTTATTTGAAAATCTTTAGCTAATGGAGATAATTGCCATAGTGCTTTGCAATCAGTTTTGTCAGATGGCTGGCACACAAATTGCTGTAATGAAAAAGGGTGTGTTATTGAGTTATGTAACAGAAAAAATACACAGCCTTAAAACAAACTTGTAAAGCAGAAAATAAATACAATTAATTTGTGCTAGGCTTTTTCTTGGGAAACCCACATGGCAACCCATTTGCAAAAATACAGTGCTGCAAAAAACTAGTGTTTTATTATGCCTAAACATTTTTATAACAATTGGCAAAACATATAGGCAGATGTGTTTATCAGCACTGCATCTCATGAAATGGAGATCATAATGGATCCAAAAGAAAAAAACTATTCTTAAATTATTCAGTAGTACACTAGCACTCCACACTCCCATTGTAGTCATTGCACAGGATGATTTGCCTATTTTCCATAAGGGAATGTCGCTCTTAGAAACTTCATTGGAGGTGATCAGTTTTTAAAATTGCTTGAATTAGGATATAAAATGAAAGGCAATTTAATCCCATCAGATTCTATAGTGGGGCCCCAACCTTCACCCCCAAAAACTTTTCATAATCATACAGTAGCCCTCGCTAAACCAGACATGTTTGTCCGGCATAAGGAGGTGTTGGGTTTAAAAACAATACAATACAATCACACACACATACATTTATAGTTCTAGAAAGATCCTTGAGGAGGAATGTATTGTACAGGCATGTTATAATTTCACATTAATTCGAACATGCAAAAAAAACCCTAGCAATACAAAATAGGATGCAGAATTACCAGTCAGAAACTCACTGATAAAGACTGATACTGTTAAAGTTCAGGAAATTACAAAGTGTGGATCAGCTTTTTTTTTTTTTAAAAAGAAAAAATTAGCCATTTGTTTATACAAAATATCAAACGAGACAGCTCATAAGAGCACTAATGACCTCCTGTCTGTCCTCCACTGGCAGTTAATGACATTAACACTACATCACTTGCTGATTTAGGAAGTGATTTAAGCATAGGGACAGAGTTGAAACATCTTCTAGGATTCCTTTAAGTTATAATAGCAAATCTTTAAAACGGGGAGAGTTATGGAAGATTATTCCTGCTTGCCAGACAAATCATGGCTTGTTTTTTTTTTTTAACTGATGTTGAAACAATTTGTTGAATATAACGAAGTTATTATTAGAACTGACTGCTCAGATTGGCTGACATTTTATTTTGCAGGCAATTTTATAAGTAAGCGTTAAGCCACAGAAAAACTATTTCAGTTTGGGTGGACCAGTTGCATTAGTGTACTGATAAACAACATGACCATGATTATGCAGTGTATTTACTAAAACACCTATCTAACAACACTTTTCATGCACATTTCATTATAAACAAAACTTTTATATACATGCATTGTACTAACTCATCATATATTTCCAATCAATAGATATGATACCACGTTAGCCCTTGAATTAAATTGACTTTGTGTGTCTGAAAGCTGGAAAAAACGGTTTGCTAAGAATGGGATCTATGAATATCTCTTACGAGTCCGTTCTCATCCTCCTCAATAGGGTCATGCACTGTGTTAGAGGTGTACACAGGACTGACAATATTTGCAAGATAAATTGAGCACTCTTCTACAAACCTTGTTAAAGCTGAAATCATTGAAAAATAATAGTTATTAAATTAATTGCCGTCATATTCTTGTAAAATATGTGTAGAAAAATTACACTTGGTTCGATTAACACGTAACATGAGTGTCAAATCTGTAATAAAACCCTGATCGATAAAACAATAACCATGTTGTTAAAAGCAGTCCTGGAAAGGTGTTGATGGCAATGTATTTTAGAGGTGAGCAACCCTTTTAATATAAACAGGTTTCATCTTTACACTGTGTCACCTAAATCATTACAATGTTTGTGTGTACAATTATAATCAGACGATAAATTGCAGCAATGGATGGATTAAGAAAGCTCTCTTTGACCCCATATATTAGTTTGTCATAGCCCGAGAAAATGCTTGTCTAATAATCTGTTGATTGCCCGACAAGAGCAGATTGCATAGACATAACGAAAGACAGATATATATATATATATATATATATATATATATATATATATATATATATATATATATATATATATATATATATATATATATTTAATTGAACAGAAGTATACCTGTGGGGGCTTTCTATATGATACCTGTTTTTTTTTTTCCATCATAGTTTCTTTAGAAAGACAGTCAAACCCAGTTTTCTGTTAAAATGTGTCTTGATTTACCAGATTTTGGATTAAATAATTTGGTATGGAGAGCAGCATTTACAATATTAAATACACTGCTGATGTTTACATAAAGGGTTAGACATGCTGATGCTAGTGTCATGCAATGTTGTAGTGTTACATTTTTGTTAACCCACCCTTCCTCCTAAAAAAAACCCCCAAACCTTTAGTATGTTGTTTCTCATGCTATGCAGCTGAATCATGAAGAGTTATTATTAAAAATCTTTTCATACTCAAAGGAGTTGACATGTGAGTATTTGAGATTTTATCATGAGACCGTGGAATAAAGCAAGGATACTTCTGTGAAATGACGATGTCAGTGTCATCTTATTGTGATTTTTATGAAACTCCAAAAAATATTTATTTTAAAGTTTTATATACATTCAAGTTTCTGCACATACCAAACCTGGTTTGAAGTTTTGTTATTAAAGAACAATACATATCCATAAGATTATGCAATGTAAACCTTCTCTATGTATCCCATTCCTGGTCCTTAGGGATCCTAACAGTCCTATTTTTTGTTTTCATCAGGCTAAAGTAAAACAGTGAGACATGTTTGAATTTTGTTTCACAAAACCGAATTGGAGCTCCTGAGACTGCTATGCGAATGTGGTGCAGTACAAACAGTAACTACTTGGTACGAAGCCAGTTTAGGGGAGAATGTGGTTACGAGTATGTTAATAAGTGTGGCTGGATTTTGTAGGTTGAGCTATTAAAAAGTTTGCAATATTTCCCATAAAGGATACAGTACGCCATTGGTATGCTGTTATCTTTTATGGAATTATTTACTCTTAACATATTTTCTAATGAATCTGTCTCTGTAATTAGACATGGGCTAAAAGCCTGGCACTGTACCCATTTTGCTGTGTGATTTGTTGTATCTGTTGAATAGTAGGCTGCAGCAGATTAGTATTGCCTGTATTTGGGTGTTCTTGATTCTACTCAGATGGTGTCTAAAGTTAGCATTTTCTGTGAGTAAGAGGCTTTCATTTTACATTAATTAGGCCCTGTTGTGTGTTGCAGTGTCTAACCAACACAAATTACTCTCTTTTTCTCCATAGACCTAGACATTGGTGTCCATAAGTTTTAACACCTTCCATACACATTTAAATGTATACATTTGAGCAGCACACAAGTTTTTGATTCGGTGTTTTAACACAGCACGCTTAGTAGCTCAAACTCTAATTTTTAATCCAACCAAGCGTTACTGGATTGTGCTGAACAGGATGGTTAAAAGAAGACATTTTAAAGTATTGAGAAGATCAGAGAAAGTTTACTCATGTTTTAGTAGCTGCTACACTCCTCTAAAACCACATTGTACTGCATTTTCACAGTTGTGATGCGATTGGAAATATGGGCTTGAATAATAATTGCCATTGCCACACCTGATCTTTTAGGGTTTCATTTCTGTTTCTTTATTATGAAGCTAAAGAGAATCAATAATGCATGTTAACAAAAGATGGTAGTCTTCTGCACAGACACACACACACACACATATATATATATATATATATATATATATATATATATATATATATATATATATATATATATATATATATATATATAATATTTATTCTTGGCTTTCATGGCATTTAAATTAGCCATGTGTTTATACAGGCTGCTGTAGATGTGCACAGTGACATGTATTATGAATAATTATTTCAAATGGAAAATGTGAACATTTGCGATCCCTGTCAGGGTTGTCTGTCTGGTATATGAAATATACAGTAACTTTCACTTTCAAACAACTAAATTGTTGACTGTGCCAGAGGGTAATCACTGGGTGTCAGTCCTTATTGACATCAATGTATAAAACTAAAATATAACACAGGTTTACAAGACAAAAAACTGCTTTGTCTTGCAGAGAATAACTGAAAGCTCTTGGATTTAACAATGCTTTATAATGCATTTTGCATTGTGCTAAATACTGTGCATAATTATTCCTTTTTATACTTTAAATGTGACGAGAATCCTAAAAAACCTTTAGATTGTAAGATAAACCTGAGTAAGCTGAGATAATACAAGGGTAGTAGCTTGGACAATCGTCAGTTAACCCTAATTGATTTGTGATATTGCAAACAATCCAAGGGATGGGATTTTATATAAATTGGCTAATTAGCACACATTGGACAAAGCTGTAGGCAGTTGTGTTAAAGGTCATCTGAACTGAGATTGCTCAGAGGTTTTTGTCTGCAGGATGACGCATAGAAAGTGAAATGGGTGGAAGAAGCCATTTATGTTTCAATTGCTCTGTTTAAAGAAATAGAAACAAAGTATGATTAGGCAGTGTGCCTGAGAATGTTGGTGTAGTGTTAGTGATGTTGAAATGCTATGGTATAGAATGCCATTTGAACAGGAGGTCAACTCTTTTACGAGTGTGTTCTACAATAACCTTAACACACATTTTGTATGTATTTAATACATAGACAAAAGGACTAGTCACATTTAAACTTCCAGCCTTTTACCATGTTTTTTAAGCCTAAATATGTAAATATCTAGCAGATATTTTATGTCTGAGCTTAAGTTAAGATTGAAAATAAAGCTGTAAACATTGAAGTGCACTTTTTTGGCATGCAATAGTAACATGTTGGAAATCTTGCTTGAGGCATCATGTAGAGATAGGCAGGTGTGTATTTCTTTCATTATTATACATTATCAAAAATGGATTTTCCTTTCCTAAAAGGTGGGTTAACATCAGTTACATTGGAATTATGCCTGGCCATTGCTGTGGTGTAAACTGCAGAGCATGTTTGCTTATGCGTGTGAGCTGTTGAAAATTAAATCGGCGTATTTCTGTTAAATGTCCACTTTTTAATTTACCAATCGATCACATACTTGTGGCTCTTCCAGTCCTTTCCAGCTTCATGCTTTGTTCCAACATCTTTAATGGTTTAATTTAACCTATTAAATATTTAAGGACCTGGGTTCATTAGGAGGTCAATGATGGGATGGCAACATGGTACGGTGTGGCTCAGCTGAGGTGCCCCCTTGTCCTCACAAAGGAGTTGAAAATGGGAGACAGATTAGTGATAAATGGGTAGCCATTGCTCTGTCTCCTGAACCTTACTTACACAAAGGCAACAATTGGAAGCAAGGGCCGGATTAAATCTAAACTATGGCAGTGCACTAGCCATTTTAAAGTATAGCTATGGCACTGCCAAAATCTTTGATTTAATTCTGGCCAAGGACCTGGACTGGGATGGACTGAAACAGCTACAATATCACTGGTTTAGACAGTGAACTATCCTTGCTTATCAGGAAATAGTGGTACTGCACAAGCATACCTAATGTCGCTGAAGCTTCCAAGAACAAATACGATTTACACAGTATATTTTTAAGTCAAAATTTGCATATTGCACATTTATTATAAATTAGTGACAATTACAATCTCAGCTCAGCACTGGAAAGAGGGAAGGAATCTTGTTCAAAGCTGACAGTGACTCAACAGTCACCTTTGAGATTCTACATAGTGTTGCAAGTTTCCCATTATTGGATAAAAGAAAGCTCTGAGGGTTAATGACAGTGAAGAACTAAGCAGGAACTGATTAGTAATCAGAGCTCTGATGAAGCAATACATTAAACAGTAAACAGAGGGCACAGGTTTCCAATGCTTTATATGAAAATTATGGGCTGCAACAGAATGAAAACAAAAAGGTGTCATTTTAGAGTTAAATTATAGTGACCAAGGCTGGGGTGAAAATGGAATAAAGTGGAATCATGTCATGGAAGATGGAGTTGCTAAGAGTATAATTTGCTCGGCACTCTGTGCGTGATCTCTTACCGCCTTGGCCAATTTACTGCATTGGGGAGTTTAAAGATGATAACAATTTGATCTTGTGTAGGAGGAGAGCCTCCTTGTATGAAATCATCTTGGGCTGCAGTGTGGCTTCAGGGCAGTGACATAGTCACTCAAGTTAATAGCACAAATCTTACAAAGCTTTTACTGTAGAGCCCTTCTGTCTTGTGCAAGAGGGACAGGGCCTTAAGTGTGTGGAGGGAAATCTCTCTTTTTCTTTTACCACATGAAATGAGAGAAAGAAAAGATAATCATCTCTCTCAATGAAATACTCACAGAAACAAGAAACTGACTGATTTGTCATGCAAAGCAGGACAGTTTATTTTATCATTGAAATGTTTGTATCTTGAGATGACAACAAAGAATCAGACCATAGGTCGAAAGAGGAGGTGGTGGTGTATTCAGCTCAAAGGAGGGTAGCAAGAGGGGATGTAGATGACTTTGTAGTTTTTGACCTGCAAATGCAGACTGAAGACTACCACACTATTCAGCAATAGGCCAAAGGCAAAGACCAAAGCAATCTGTAATTTTGTATTTCCAAATGCGGAGTGTTTTACTGCTTTATGTCAAGAGGATGTGCAATTCATTACTTTATCTTTAGCTCTTTTTTATGTTTTATATTCTTCTGACAGCAAAAGGGGGTTTTATTCCACTTTTGTTTCTCTCAATGCAGTGTGTCGGGAATCCATGGCATTACTTCCTGTTTCTGGTTATGGGGTGACATGCTGGTTACCAGGGATTAAGGACTGTTGTCAGATAATCAGATGGCAAGTTTTAAGGCCATGGACATATTATGAGATATTTGGCCTTGCTAGCACAGATGTGTTAAAACCAGCAAGGAAAGAACTGGGTTTTGCATAGAATACACAAATAGTTAGGCTGTTTGTCTACAGTGAAATGAATACTTGAGTCCGTAGGATTAAGAGGTGTGAAGAATTTCAGAGGTAGTTGCCTTTATCTGTTGTCTGTCGTTTATCACCAGCAGCCAGAGTGTGGGAGGTCTTCTGTCAACTTCCAGTTACTATACAACACTTTGTAGACCCAGCTGTATTTTGAAAGGTTAAAGTTGATTTGAACTTTGTTTTCAGAGAATTGTCAAGTATCAAGATAAGTAGTTAGAGAACAAACAAACCTGGCCGTGTTTTAATTCTTTATTCATGCCGGTTTTGAAATGTGTTATGCAAACTGGGTGAAAGAAATACTGGTAATTTGACTGTCTCGCATTTATTAATGGTTTGATAACTTAATTTAGTGAACATATATTTCTAATTCTCATAGTGCCTGACAGAAAAATGACTTTGGAAAGTACAAACATTAGCAATTTGAAAATCACATGTTACTTAAACATTCAGGCATGACATTTTGCATTAGAATGCTTCAGTAGGGCACTTTTGTCTTTGTTGGTCATTGTTGTTGAAGTATGCATCAAATAGGACTGTAGCATAGTTAATCAACAACTTTAAACACTCAATCGTAAATATTTTATAGAGAAGTCTTTGGTCTTGGGTAGACTTTTCAACAATGAATATTTAACAACTTGGAGGTTCCTGAGAGTACAACTAGCTGATGTAGGCAGAATATGCTCCTGCTTTACTGCAAAAATGGTATTCATTTCTGATTTACAGAGCTTTGGTTGTGTAAGTCTTTTAAGAAGTTTGATCTATGACAATTAGTAAACTTGCTAAACACTGACTGCACTAAATTACAACAGATTTAGCAAGTTAAACCAAATTAAGCTCTTAGACTGGTTTATTAATATTTAATAAATACGTAACAGAGATCCAGTCCAATTGTCATACTGAAACAATAGAGCCTCAATTAAGTAAAACCACTTACGTTTTAAGGAATTAGTTTACACTTTTAATAGTACTGTTAAGTACTGCTGTTCCTGATTTTAATATTTATAACACTTCTAAGTTTGGCATAAATATTAGTGTTAATGATTACAGCAATCTGGCACCATTCCACAAGTAGTTCTAGGAACAATGTTTGACCCTTCGCTGTGCAAACTGGTACTTTGCCAGGAACATTTTGAGGACTAAGAGGGGCGATTGAAGAATAAACAGTGCTGAAGCTGATGGTACAGTCCTCCTCTGGAGCTTGTTTAAGCAGTAAGCGCTGGAGCTATTTTAGGAGCTCGGTTTTTGTTTTCTTGCTTTGTAGTGAATGTGCTTTATTTGAAACCAAAATTTAATTAACATCATCAGTCAAATTCTCACTGATCTTAAGGTTTGTAATTCAGGTGAAACACACGCTGCTGTTGTCTCAAGAATAAATCTTTACTGCCATGTAATATATATCTGTATCACAAAAGCTGTTTCTGTTCCAGATTTATGTTCATATGGAGTTTACATCTGCTAGACTGTATAAATAACGCACTTGAAACAACCGTCAGTTTTATTTTTAACTGGTGTATCCAACTGCGTGGGGAAATTACCACTGTGCAGTAGTCCTACTCACACAAGCTGTAACTTAAGGGGCCTTTGGTGGCAACACTTTGTTTTTATTTTCAAGCTTCCACTTTTATGAGATTGTCATGGAAAGTTATGCAGCTGAGGCCAAGGATTTTCCTTAACCTCCTACAAGGTATATACGGGATGTGAATTAATAAAGATTGGGGCACTGTACAATTTGTCTCTGACAGAAGGGAGCATTTTAAGTCACAAGAGGGTGGTCAGTAGTGAGTGGCACATATAGCCTGAAGCCTTACCTGCAGGCTACATTCGGTCTTAATTTGCACAGAATGTATAGGTAAGTGCATGTTGTGCCATCTGGACATGACAAGGGAATTGGGCAGCTCAGGCTGAAGACCCGTGTCGATGTTTCTCAATAAGGGCTGTTTATGAACAGATGTTATGTGGTGTGTTTTCAGTGAATGGGCTCTTGAGAGAGGGACATGTCTATCAAATACTGAAGCCTTTCTGTATGACTCCAGGTTTTAACCTTGAGGATGGGGCACATAAAATTTAGTTTTATAAGCAAAATTAGACAGTAAAAAAAATAGAAATTTAGAAATTGGATAATTGAATCTTGTTGTTTTGTTGTTTTTATAACCTATGTCAGTGCAAATGTAGTACATCTGGTGTTCTGTCCCTCACAAGCAAAAGGGGGTTCAATTTTTCCATGACTTCATTAAAGACGACTTGAAGTGACCAACGAGTAATGGAAACAGTATTTGTCAATAAAGCACAGTGTAAAGAAATAACCCTTATGAAATGGATACATTATATTATTTATTGATTTCTTATTCTACATACAAGTATGTACTGTATTTTCTAAGTTCAGCCAATTCTTTCGTCAACAAAATAGTTGTATTATGTGTAAATTAAGAATATTAAATGCATAACAGATTCTCAGAGCTGTTAGTACAGCACTTTGTATGTCTCATCATGACCTGTTGACTGACACCACAATTTGCTTCGTACATATTTCCTGTAGCTTGCTTATTATTTATTGAATACATTTCCCCTTTTCTCGCTGACAACAGTTGTATTTATAAAACTAAACCCTGCATTGCAAAATGTTTATCACTTTATAAACTAAAGCTAATGTTTTATGTATGTGCAATGGTGAGAGAAAACCAAGCTGAATTGATGTTTACCTAATAAGCTGCAGAATAAGATAAGTTCCCTAACATAATCGTCGAGTTTATAAGCAGTCTGGCTCGTAATTTCTGGTCTCAATATTTGAATTGCAGAGGAACTTTTGCAGACATAGCATGTATAAAATTGCAGTTTAGTTCTACACCTATAAAACTAACATCTGTTTAAGCATACATTGTTTAAAAATAACTGTACAGAGATCACCCGTGTCGTACAGTTAACCAGATGTCGTTTTAAAGTGCCAGATGGAACAATGAAACCAGGATTGGAAATTAAAAACACTGTGAAAGGTCACATCAATTAGGCCACCTGTGTTGGCGGCCATATGACAATTAAAACAAGTTTAAACTTGAGCTGTGAGGTTTTCAGTGGCTCTGAGAGAACTTCTTGACACATTTCAAGCAAGTGCCACTGGACTTGAGTATATTTACATCAGGTCAAGGTTAATGACCTGTATGAATAAACCTGATATAATGTATTTCAACAAACACAAAAGCGAGTCTTTGTCCAACAGCTTTAATATGATAATAAATAACGACATCTGTGTCACAGATAAACTATTTTTATTGAAAAATGTACAGTACCACTTATTCGAAGTTGTGCTTTTAGTAGCAGCCATGGAGTTTACATTTCTCAGGCTTTGCTGTCAATAAAAATGCTGGTATAATAAATGTTTGAACAGACAATTTGTGCATGTTTACATGTAATTGATTTTATTTGTGATTTATACTGTTGTTTAATATATCCAAATGTATGCACACATCTGAAAAACAGTCCGTTAATTTAAAAAAAGGACATTGATAATAATCTGTTTTTGAAAAAGTGGTCAGAAATGGCCTCATGGACTATACATCCCAGATACAAATACATTGTAATAGTCAAAAGATAATTGTTTTTGAATTTAAGTCACATGTTTCAATGTGCAAGGGGTGCCTTTAACTGTGTTTATAGATACATTTTTTTTTATATTGTGACCTTTTGGGAAGAGCTAAATTGTCATTCAATAAGCTTAGCCAATACTGGGGGTTTAAAAATAGTTATGATACTTTTTAGGCACTAGTTGCACAAGTAAATTGTGTCAGAGAGGGACAGCTTAGCACGCCTAGTAAAGGAATGTATTTATAGAACTGTCCTACAGTACATAGCCATTATAGCAAATGGTGTGTTTTACCAGCAATTTTCCAACTTTTTACTTTTACAAATCACCTGCACACGAGCGTCACCCTGATCTTTGCAAGTGTCTTTGCATGAAGAAGCGCCCACAAGAGGGCAGTATTTGCATTGTTGTTGACCTTATCCCAAGACACAGCAATGTAAATTGGTGTTTTGGTATTTGCATGCATTGATCAAAAACAGTTTAGTTTGTACATTTACATGTACCATGCAAAATCAGGTTAACAGAAATGAGTGATAAGACATTTCCTGTACAAATTCCACACACTTAAGCCTTGTTCTTGCAATGGCTGATGTCTAAATACAGTTTATGAGCAATTATCTTAAATTGGCAATCTATATGGACAAACAATAACGTCTTTCTTTTTTTTTAGAAATGTTTTTAATGTGTATCTGTATATTTGCTAACTTGCAAATATGTCACTTGTATGTTAACTGCAAGATAACCCAGCTATTGTTCATATTTCAATTTCCATAATTACATTTTGCCACTTCCCAGAACCTCACACACTATTCGGATTTTTTTTCTTGTAAATTTGATTGTATCATAAGCATAATATTCTGATGCCCTTTTCTTATATATGCATTATATATATATATATATATATATGGCAATGCACAAAAGAATATTAAAACAATATATATTTTTAAGTAATAGTAAAGGTGCACAAAGTACAATATAAAAGTATTTAGGATGTTTCGGACATAAAATGGATTGCACAAACAACAATAGTGTTTGAAGAACAATGTTACTATAAATGTAGTGGCCCAAAACTGTGTACACAAATGCAGTCAAGCCTTGTTTATAATGCATTAAACATTGATCTATCTATGTTTGTCTATAAATGTCAAGCTTCTACAGTAGATTTTGACAGCATATTCAAAAGGATATATGTTGGTGCAAGCACACGGATGCATTGTACCTAAAATACAGTTTTAATTATAGATAAGGATAACCCGTGATAGCCAGAGCTTATGAAAGCTATTACAGAATTATATGTAGTGCTTATGTTATATTGTAATTTTTTTAGATGATTTTCCATTTCTAATGTTAGAGGTTTTCTTATTAAGATAACACAAGAAAATAAGTCACACCAACCGTGGTACTGCACTGTACATGTCAGCTCAGTGTTGCAGAATAAATGGCTTTAAAAAACATAAAGGGCTCCTGGTTAGTAGGTTAGGTAACCCATAGAAATAAAGATCCCAATATAGTGTGCAGTAAAACATAATTATCTGTTTGAATATTATACATATTAGGCAATATATTTGTTTCTGACTACATTATACACACAGAACCTGTTTCAGATGTTTTCTTCAGCAAATAAAAGCGATATGGATTGAATCAGTTTAGAATTGTTTTACTCCCTATCGAAGAGTAATCAACCAAGCGGCATTTTGGACAGGAAACGCACAGTATAGGGATGAAAAACGTTTTATATATTCTTTTTCCTTTTAATACAGAAAGGCTTTGTGTACTGCTATACGGCAGGCCATAGCAGACGTTTGTCCTTGAAGACTTTTTATCCAGGTGTTGAAACATATTGGAGGTAACCTTTCACCCATTACTAATTATAATTTGAATGACAACATGTTCCTGATCAATAGTTCCCAGTCACAGTTTGAAGATCGTGGATAAGATTTCACCCTGTTGTCGAATAGAAAATGCAAATTGGCTCGATTGTACTACAAAACATGACATTGTGTGCTCTCATTTGCAGATTAAATTGAATTTATATATTTAAAGCCATCGTGTGGTAGATGGGGAAGGTTTATTCTAGACATGACTTTTTTTCTTCTCCTAAACAAAGCTAGGCCATGACATTTTTGGTCTGCTTGCATAAACCAAAGACAGCAAATCCCTTGAATGAACTTTTGGTGGAATAAAGTGTCTTTATTTACTCAAAACTTTTCTCAAGGAAAATGTACCGGGACTTAATAGTATGCAACATCAGCACATATTGAGTTACAACGTAAATAAATACATAGCAATTCATGTAATTGCAGTAGATTTCATGTAATTGCCTCTAGTATGATTTGCAATCTGCAATGTATTGAACTAATTTATACATTTTTAGACTAACAGTGGGTAATTTTAAGAACACATGGAAGGTTATTCCAGATGGAGTAAGCTAAAATCAAACTGGCTTGAATTCACATACAAGGGTTATACATACATATTCACCCATTACTCCATACATGCTGAAGAGTACTTTGTTGGCTAATTCAGACAGTAGGGCACTGCACAGTTAAGCTAATTATGAACCCTACAGAATTCAGCTTCCTATTGAATAAGGATGGTTTCAACAGTAGTGAATCAAAAAAGGCCACCACAGAACATTTGGATAAAGAAATGTCAATGACCTGTAAGCTTTGACACCATAGGTAATAACTGGCAATCGTGATTGAAACAATCTGGACCCTTATGGATAATTAAAAACTCAAATCTAGTAACCCAGCAATTAAGCACATGAAAACACATATACGTTTCCCTCAAGATTTAGAAATGTAGGCATATTAGGCATTGTAGTGTAGATGTATTGAACAATTAACTTGATCATTCATTCTATTGATATTTAGTACTACAGGATGTTGACCTTCTTCAATATAAAAGCTTATGTAAAACCTAAACCTGACTTTAGGAGTCCACACCCGAGTGCACTTGTGCCATCATCTATTAGTACGGTCCACATTTTAACATGTGAAACCACTGAGCTAATGGCTAGAACCTTTATTAATAATACAAGATTACGTTGTCCATAGGGGAGTTTAGTATGTGGGTTTTGTGTTACCAGTTTTCTCAATTCTTTACGCAGTTTACCCAAACATGGCTAAAACTATTCTTGTTTGGTTCATTGGATATTAAATATATGTATAAAAAGCAAATAGTGGAAAACAAAGAAAACGGAACCATTTAATACCTTCAGCTAACAAAAAACGACTGCTTTTTGCTTGTTGGATCTAGCTATATAATCTCATAAAGTTAAACTGACTGTACCTTGAAAGTGCTGATATGTAACCTTAAATGCTTTGACTTTTTAATCAAAGGAAAAAAAGTGCAAAGAAATAAAAACCTGGACAACATTCTTATTGTGTGTGCTCCACATAAACAGTAAACCTCCTAAAAGCTGCACCTCTGTTTGCTCTGCTTGGGTTGTCTCCATTGCGTTAGTAACAGCACTGTTTTTCATTCTCTCTGGATATTACAGCATTCCTTCCCTTAAGCTTTACAACTTTTATATTATTAGCTGCTCACTTTGGCTTAAACTGCAGAATTAACTACACACTGAATTTATTTGTGTGACAGCCTATATACTTTGGAGAGTTAATCTTCCCAGTTGGCCTCTGATGGAGTCTCATGATGCAGCTGTGACACAACTTAAAGGCTCTGTATTCATTTTGTTCCTTCTGTGCTTCATAGTATCATTTGTGTATACTGGACAAGCTTCATGTAATGTGCTGAGACCTCTTTTGGGCTGCTTTTTGTCTATGTCGTCAAATCGTTTAGGTAAACTGTTAGTTTAGGGTCCGTATGCAGTTAGTGAAGTTAGTGAATGTTTTCTTTTTTCTTCCAAAAATGTTAAATTAGGTAAAAGTTGGCCAATAAGATATAGGGCTTCTGAAAGCTCTTTACTCCAAATTGGCATTTGAAAAGGACAAAAAAACATCCAATAAAGTTAGCAAACTTTATAAATAAATAAAGAGATAAATAAAGTTTTAAAGTGAGAGATAATAAAATCTCTCCTAACTGAGGCAACAATTACTGATGGTCTACAGAATTGCCTTGATGAACTGTAAACAGTTTATAAGTGCAGTTGCTTGTGATGGCTTCCTATGCTGAGCCCCTGGTTCTTGTAGTAGGACAGTGGACAGTAACAGACTGGTATTACAAGTTATTACATGAGTAAAAGCCTACATTTCTTTCTCTTTCCTGGTATTCTGTGTAATCAGATCTTAGCAAACCACATTTTTGACTTACTTGGCAGTACTTGTTAATGCTCAGTAATGCTTTGTAATACTCGTAATTCTTGTTTTGAACTGCCTAAAGTCATACTTGCATTTCAAGAAAACATAAAACCCTAAAACATAATTGAATGTAAAATAAAACCTAAAAATGCACTGGCTAAAGATTAAACTAAAGCCATGCCTATTGTATTTACATATAAATAGGGGATTGCAATTATTTTGGCCTCCTTACTTTTTAACTTGCATTTGTGAAATACATTATTGTTATCTGGGATTGACCAGAAACATCAATTCTTACAGATGCAATTCTAGAGCATATGCTTTTTGTTATCCTTTTCTTTTTACATGCTAGTATTTTATTTTAACAATAAAAAGCATCTAAATAAGAAACTCTAAACACTGTAAAAGAACAACAAAAACCATGATCCTAATGTAAGTTTTCACTTTGATGAAAAGATCTGTGTACAGAATAATCTTCTGTGATATAAGAAGAGCACTATTTTACAAAACAGATTCAGCTATCAAAGGACTTTGCATAATGTTTTTCTACAATACGTTTTTGGGATTTGCATTTAAAAAGTGGAAGGAGACTGGAATACAGATGGACAAGCATCCAGTTTAGGTAGGGAACCATCTTTCTCTCTCAATACCATTAGTGCTTTGGATATATGGTTAGTCGGAGCTTGTTGAGTGTTCTGTATAGAAAAGCATTGTTTGCTAGCTTGTTCTTCCCAGCTTGTCTATCCTAGGTTAGTCTGGAAAAGTCAATGCGCACAACAGGCCTAAAAACAGTATGCATGTTTTGAGTACATGTTCCAGTATTTTCTTGGTTGACAAACTTCTTTTAAAATAATTTTACAACATATTTTATTTTATTGCTGTATACAGTGCTTTACATGTATAACACAGCGACCTTAAAGCAGCAGATTGCAAATAAACAATGATTTTTCTCTTTTTTTTAAATAATAAATTTGCTTCTGATTGAGGCTTCATGATGTGAACAGCATGACCTGTTTTACTGGCTGCTGCTAAACACAGGATCTTTATTTTCTAAGTAACACATTCCACTCTCAATCCACATACATATAATCTATTTATATTTTATAAGAACACATTTTTCTGACATCTCACTTGATAGACTTGTACAAGCATAGGATGTTCTTCAGGTAGCCTGTTTGAGTGACATAAATAGCACTTAATAAAAATTTTAACAATACATGCCAAATGAATTTTTGCTGTTAACATGAGCAGAACCGTAACGTAGAGGTAGCAAATTGGGTCTTTCTGGGAATAGGTTCAAAGTAAATACTTGTTTTAGTCTTTAAAAGCCTGCATTTTGTTGAGCAAGTTATAATTCTGTGGTTATTGCAATTGCCTAATAAAAAAATATGGCAAAACCTGTTCGCAAATAATAATGCAGGAAACATTTATTGTAACTGTCTGACCTACTTTTAGTTAGTCAACCAAAAACTGATATTAAACCTATTGGAGTTAAAATGCTCTAAAGTTTTGGGATACTTCAGACCTGTGCATCATTTATTAATTCCAGAACAACAGTGGGCTTTGAAAATGTAGGTTGACATAGCTTGTTAGTCTTTACATGTACATTGCACTTTTAAGTTTACTTAGGAACACCAGCAGCATTTTGTATTTCGTTAATGGATTCAAACTAAATTTTGTATAAATTTAGTAGTCGCCAATGTTTTTACCCCAGTTTTCTCCCCAATTTAGAATGCCCAGTTATTATTATTTTTTATCCCGGTTCACCGCTGCAACCCCTCGGTGACTTGGGAACGGAGGCTGAAACACGTGTCCTCCAAAACGTGTTCCTGCCAATCCGTCATTTTATCACACTGTGGATCCACCGCTGAAGCCACCAGTGCCGGAGGACAACACAGATCTGAATGGCTCCACTGCAGGAGCCCTATCAGCCACAGGGGTCTCTGGTGCGCGGTGAACCGTGGATTGCCCTGCCGACCTAAGTCCTCCCTACCGGGCGGTACTCGGCCAATTTTGCGCTGCCCCCTAGGAACCCCTGGTCACGGTCGGCAATGACATAGCCTGGATTCGAACCTGCGATCTCCAGGCTATGGGGTGCATCCTGCACTCCACGCGGAGCGCCTTTACTGGATGCGCCACTCGGGAGCCCCAAACATGTTGTTTTAATAAAGTGTTGAGAGATGACCAGAAATAAACCCACCACCAATATTTTACAATCTGAAAATTCGTATCTTGCTGTAATTCACTTTTTTTTCACCTTTTACTTTATCCCACCTGTTTGTGGTCCTTTTTAAAAAAGTGACACAACACTGTAATAACATGCATGTATAGCGGTCAAATACTTAAATATAGATTTACTAAAAATAAACTGTACCCTCTGGCTGTCGGCTATAAGGTGCACCTGCAGTTTATTGCGTATTGCTTAGGAGTTAATTACCCAGATGTTTTCATGTGTTTCTATAATTTGCAAAAGATGACTGAGAAGGATTTCAATCCTGGTATTGAAATTTTCCCTCACTGCATTTAGTCAGCTGGCTCTTACTGAATTAATGAATGTGCATGTTTGAAGGCGGGATTATACTTGTCTAATTGTGATATCAGTTGTCATGGTGACTATCAGCCAATCAGTGATGAAACACCCTTACTTGGCACTGTTTAGGTAAGACAGGCTTTGTGCAGATGTCAGCTTCAGATGTACTGTATGATGGTAAAACTATATCTGGTATAAAAAAACCCATACTTTGATCATACATTTGTGGATTCTGCCCTTTTATAAGAAGCTCTGTTGATGTTATACAGTGTATATAAAGAAAGAATGTCTCTTGTTCCGTTTGTTATGAATAAATTGCCTTTTATATCAAGTTTGTCGGGTGGCCAGCTATTGTATACATACCCTTATGATACAATCACTGCCATTTTGTGGCTGTATAGCTGCAAATGTCATATCTTGTCAAATATTGCGGATTAAAGGATGTCTTTTGATGCCTGCTATTAAAACATGCCGAGTGATCCACAAATTACCCTGCTAAGATAAACAGTGGATTAGAAATGGGGACTCTCAGTCTGTCATCATGTTAATATTGGAGCATTACATTTCTGTTTTTAATGTTAATATGTACTTTTTAACATTTTTGCCATTTCCTACTGAGTGATACAGTGATTGGCAGATATACAAATACAGTTCATTTGAGTTTCTTTCCTCTCATTTATACGGCATGAATAATATTTGGTAGTCTTCAATTGTCTAATCTTTTCCATCCTTTTCTCAACAGGGAATGCAATTGTTTGTTTTCATTTATCACTTTATTTTTTATAGTCTTTATAATTAGCCCCTCCCCTACGTTTTTTTTTTTTTTTAGTAGTAGTAGTAGATAGATTTAAAATTGGGTTGCAATAAGTAACCTACCCTAATGTACAGTAACCTGTATACTGACGAGAATGGAGAGACGAGGGTTTTGTGCACAATCACAAATGAGACCATGTTTCTTTGAGTAAAAAATACAAAACATTTTAAAAAGAGGATTTATAATGGATGCTTCTTTCTAAAACCATGCTGTCCATTCAACTATGGTGTCCCTTCATTATCATAATGAACTAACCTCATCGACACGTTTCAGGTCAATTTTATAGGGTAGCATAATGGACACCAATCTTTCAGCTCCGGCAGCACTCTTACTGCACACAAGTGACAGACTTGGTGTATGGGATGCTGTAGAGTAATTTCGTAGGGCTTGTAAAGTGTATCACACTAGTCACAAGGGTATACTCTTGTGTTTTAGCTAATGTTTCATAAATTCAAGTATGCATGCCTAAAATAGAACCCTTTGATTTTGGCATTGCTTTGAGATTCAAAACAGTTTTAAGTACAAGAAAGAAAAAGGAAATTCTTAAATATTCCTGGTACCTGTAATTGTATGCATACATTACACGTTGGTTACCACAGAGTTTAATTAAATCACAGCTCAAACATTTTTACCTCTCTTTCCGAATCCCATATACTCTGTAACTGAAATACTGTAAATACCAACTAGTTCTGTGTTACTCCACAGATGTACCTGCTTTACTGTATACCTAGCAGTTTTAGGTCTTGCTGGTGTCAATAAAATAGCTGTGTACCCAGATAGTGTAAACTATTTTATAACAACATGCTGCATTGTGAAAAAAAGGCCGAAAGAAATGCATGCTACAGTGATGAAATTGGAAAGATATGAAAAGTGCCTTTTACAGACAGTGAGAGCAAAATCCACCTTGAGAAGAACAAATGGAAGCTTTTTAGGGATCTCACCAGGCACAATCCACTGAATCTACTGGGGAACTGCAACTGCTGTGCACAAATTGCAAAACACAAGTATTGTCATGCCCAGGGTCCTTCCAAATGCTGTAAGCAGTCGGAAGAAGTTTAATAGCACCAGGAATGAAGATATGCCACACTGGTTGAGCCAGGAGTAGGAATTAAAGACAAATGCTGCTAGGTATGAGTAAAGGGAAAGAAAAAAAACATAAAACTACATAAATCTGTACAAGAAGGAAGCAAAAAAAAGTGTAATACGTTTAATAGTTAGATAAACTTGCCTCATTTTTCTCAAATACTGGGTTAGGATGACTTATAGAAAAAAAAACATTTAGGGCCCGATTTTCATGACTGGGCAAAGTGGTGCACTGGTGCTGTTAAAATCTTCAGGACCATGCAAAGATGTTGTTTGTCAGTGTAGCCTATGTCCATTACATTTGTATTTAACAGTTGGAGTAGTACACATTGATATAATCATTTATCTTTTAATTAACTTTTTGAATAACGTGCAGCTGAATTAATTTTGCAATACACAGTTTGCTGAACATTATGGTATTATTACATTAGGAAAACAAACAATTGAAAGCTTTACGGGAAAAAAAAAAAAAAGAAAGAAAAATTTTCCAGCCATTTAAAAATATTTTAATAAGATTATCACCATATCGATAACCTCCGTTGTAGTGATGCAAGACGATCAAACATCTATTTATTATGAGGCTGAGGCATTAGGAGTAACATTTTGGTTTGGGGAGCTGGCGATCAGGGTTTAAGGCCCTGTCCACACTATGCCTTTAAACCGTATTAGTTGCTATTAAACTGGCTTAAAAGTGCTAAGTACGGTTAGCGACTGTTCTGCGCAGCATTTATTACCGTACTCGAGACCACCTCGGGGTAGTCTTGAGTCCAGTTCTAAATTAGATCGCATCAGGTGAACGAAACGCAAACGAAATGCACACATTATGATAAAATGCACCTTGTGTTTTTAACAGTGCAAAGGGTTACGTAATCGGCTGTGCTTATAATAAGATATCTATACAATGTCAGTCACAGGGAGACATCCCCTTCACTTTTTGAATGGCATGGAAATGCCCCCTTCACATTGCAGCAGTACTAAAACTTTTATTTGTCAGTAATTGATTTGCATTACAACTAATCAGTACATCAGTCTCCACTGGCACCCATTGTAGTGCTCCGGAGTCCAGCTCCACATGTTGAATATAGCTGTATAGAAGTATAACACTCCCGCTCTACCCACAGGGGTCATTCATTCTACATACTGATACCAAACCAGCAACATGTCTGCATTTGTACTTGTACCATACTCCCAGTAAACTTGTATACAGTTCAACCTAGCATGGTGACCGTCTGATTCTCTGCAAGTACACAGCAAGACACCACACCCATCTAAATTTTTAAAATGGCAGTGATTTAAAGGATTGTTCTGTTTTTTCTTCACTTTTGATCACTATTAAAGTGAACACTGGAGGAAACTACAGAAATTGGAGGTAGATCATTCCTTGTCACATGCTTCTTGGGTTTATGAAAGACTCTCCTGGTTATTTTGAGCTCGTAATGGAGTGCTCCAGTTGATTTAATGACCTAGAATGTGTAACAACAACAAAAAAAATGTAATAAAACAATCACGTTTATATTAAGAAAATAATATTCCCGGGATGCAAACAGCATTGGTGACAGCACCAGTGGGTGACGTATGTGTTGAGAACCCTCCGTGAGGTTCAGTAATGCATTAACAAAGGTTTTACCAAAGCTAGTTCCTCCTGCCCACTAAACCATTATTTTGTTAACATTATTAACGTCAATATAAACACATTGAAAAGCCTCCGTCAGTCAGTTCTGGTTGTATGGAGATTTTGCCATACCACCCTTAAATCCATTTTTATATACAGTCCTGCTTCGTTGTTTGGCACCTTCATTTCAAACCCAGCCACCAAGAGGAGAGTGCTACATCTAACTCAAAGCAATAGAAAGATTACCTTTATTTCCATTATATTATTTATTTCTTAGCAGACGCCCTTATCCAGGGCGACTTACAATTGTTACAAGATATCACATTATTTTTTACATACAATTACCCATTTATACAGTTGGGTTTTTACTGGAGCAATCTAGGTAAAGTACCTTGCTCAAGGGTACAGCAGCAGTGTCCCCCCACCTGGGATTGAACCCACGACCCTCCGGTCAAGAGCCCAGAGCCCTAACCACTACTCCACACTGCTGCCCCATTATAAAGTACTTCAGATATGACTGACAGATTTGAACAGAGCAGGGTTGCAAAACCTTCCACAGAATTCCTTCATTATTTCAAAAACCCAGAGCATGAAGGGTTACACACCCTGCAAATGTATGGTTGTGGGTATCCCGTATTGACTTGTTTACATACAGTAGGGTTCATGGTTTGGCACTATGTTATTAAAATAACCTTGGATTTTGAAGAAGGAAAAAATCTGAGAAGATGAAAGTCAATGATTAGTTCCTTCCCTAGTTATTTATTTATTTATTTATTTATTTAAGAAATTTGCATCGAATATAGTAATTTATGAAATATTCTATTTGATTTACATTTCTAAGTAATTTAGTATCTTGGTTTTGACTGAGTACTATAGTAGCATTGTCTCCTTTTTTATTGATAGCAAACATTACCCAAATAAATATATTGTATGGTGTGAATAGGACGGCTGATGGTGACGTCAGGGCGGGAAAAGAATGCAACACAACAGCAGCAGACTGGGGTATGAAAAGCGCTGCGGTGCGTTTTAATTAAATAAACAAAATAAAAGGTTTACACAAAACAAAAGACATTCACAAAACAAAAAGCACAAGGGCCAAAACAAATAAACAGAACACGGAACAAACAAGTATCGTACTAGTTTAAACAAGCACGGGTAGCAATTATTAACTTACCTGTTTCAGTATCTGTTTTTTATTTGTCTCTTTTTTCCTCTGGACAACCCACCTTGTGCAGCCAAAGATGCGGGTCTTTTATATTATGGCCGAGGGATTAACTGGCTATTAATTGTCTTGTTATCCCCTCGGCCATAGTCTGCACGAGTTTACTAAATATGTGTGACTGTCAGCTAATTCAGTAATTACTAGCTGACAGTCACACATTCTCACAAGGTATTAAAATACAAAACAATAACAAACAATGGCGGACAGCACCTATATCGTCCTGCCAATCATAATACATAATAAAATACAAAACATAATATGCACAGGGGACCAGAATTCGGCTCAAGCAAGGTAGGACAAAGATTGTTTTGTAATTAACAGTTGTTTTTTTCTGAGTTTAATTTGTCACCTGATTCAATACAAAACCCAAAATTATCAAACCCTGCTTGTGTATGTGTGTTCACATTTACTTTTTCCAAAATTGTATTTCATTTTAGCAATATGGATCTCTAATAATATGGAGCAAAACACTTTTTTTAAATTTTTTTATAAATACAGTGCATCGTGGGATACTCAAATTAATTTCCACTTTTATGTTGTGTAGTGTGGACAGGGCCTTATGCCATCTAAAAGCAGAATTAGATCTATATAGAGATGTAGTATAGTGTACAATTTGATGAGTACACCATCCTCCTAATAAATACACTATTATCACACCAGCATTGGACAAACTGGTTATATTATGATGTTGTGGCTTTCTTGGACAGTACATAAACCATATAAACACTATTCAGATTATAAAACGTTTTCTTTTACATGAACCATCAACTACCATACCAACTACCACTCAGATATAACCTGAGCGTATTATAATACTAAGTAGCTCCAATTAAAATCCCTTTGAAACTGCAAAGTAACTGACAAATGCTTTGAAAATACATAGGCATGATTCAAATTGGAACGTTTCCTACAGCAGCAGTGATATAACTGATATAAACTGTAGGACTGAAACTGAAAACTTTTATGATGTTTACACAGGGCTCTTACAAATTATAACCATAAAAGCAGCATTTCATTTTCATAGTGGTTAAAGGGAAGAGCAGTATTAGAGTGCATGTAGTCATGTTGCAAAGCCTCCTTGGTAGTTTGGAAGCTAACACTCAAGCCCTGATACTGGGATTATGATTCAGAAACATGAAAACAAGCAGTTTTAAAATGGCGTTTTTACCTTTTAAACAAGCATCTCAGCGGCATTCAGTCCACATGTGAAAATGTAACCTTGACACATCCAGATAGATGTCTTTATATACCCCCACGTCTGATATGCTCAATAGCTTGTGCTAAAGTATGTCCTGACCATGGTTTATCACAATTGAATACATCACATGGTATATCAATTTCTTGCCTCCTATGAGCAACATTTTATCTAAGTTATTTGCTTGTTTGTTTTACTTATTGCAAATGTATATATATATATATATATATATATATATATATATATATATATATATATATATATATATATATATATATATATATTTTATTTTATTTTTTGATGTTGGTCCTGGAACTCAATCACTCCCTGCTGTACTTTAATTGAATTTCAATTGTCTAACTGCACCTAGACCATGTGACCTACAGTTATTAGGTACCTGGAAGCATCACTTAAAAATACACAGCAGATGTATTTTATTCCCTTGGTCATCAGCACCAGTTACTTGTATCATGTCTTTATTAATGAGACTAAGGGGTAACTAATAGTATTTTCTCAGCTGATCCTGGGCTGAGGAAGTCCCATGCTGCTTTGAACACGCTGATCCTGCATGTGTTACTGTTCTTCACAGCAGCATCCAGTCTGCGCTGGAGGCAGAACTCGTTCCACTGTGACAAAATGTAGCACTAAACCTAGACGATGGAATTTAAGCAATTGAAACTGCCATGGCAATCCACAAGTTATTTTTCTTTTTTTTTTTTTGTTTGGTAAGTTTGTACAGTAACTACGATCTAAATATTGCTCCTTTTATTGACTTCAACACGTTGCATAGTATGTTATGGCATTTGATCGGCTAGTGTACAAGAGTTGCATGTTACAAGAAATGTGTGTTATGCACAATATGTGCAGAAAGACATGGCAGCTCAAACTGTGTGTGTGTGTGTGTGTGTGTGTGTGTACAGTACTATTCATTCATTGTGTTCTGAAAGTCTTAGAATAATTATTGTGTTATTGTATTAATGCCAGTAGTCCACAATTAGTGAACAAACATATGTTTTGCTATAAACCTGTTATTTTTCCAGTTATTGTAATTCAGCAGATTTCAGTGAGACTGCCAAAGCATCACCTGGTTGTGGTGTCCAGCCTTGAGAATCCTGTTGATTTTCCTTATATTTAGAGATGAATTGTTATGTTTAGAGATGAATTGCATTAGATCTTTTTTATTTACTGTACTTAAACAGCTGCCAAAAAAGTAAAACATGTATTTGGTAATAATTCCATTTACAATGCCACCTGCCACAGGCACACTTGAGGTATTGGCACATGCTTTCTGTAAATATGTATTTAAAATATTGATAAACATCCATCAGCATCACGGCTTTGCACTGTGGAAGTAATATAAACACCTTTGTAAACCTGCACAATGCAAACAACAGCAAAACATAACTTTGTAAAAAAAATGGCATTACAAGTATTATTTTTTCCAGTATTGCTACTGTACCTCAGAAGTCAATGTTACCAAACATAACCTCATCTTGTAGTACATTTGAGTACAAACTGTAGAACAACAATGGTGTAAAAAAGGCTTCTTTATTTCCAAACAAGTTTGTGCTGATATTTCTATTAAAAGTATTTTCACAACGATTTTGTAATTGAAACAGATCCTGCTCATTTTCTTGTGTAAAGAAATTGTGTCCTCCTCCAATTTGATTTTAATACGGTCAGTAATTATTTAAACTGTTTTGCTTCCAGCTTCACTGCACTCTGACACAAGTTTCTGTACCGATAATGAAACAAAAATAATCTATATTCCTTTCTGTATATTTCTATGGCTGCTGTCAAAAGAGCTTGCTAATATTGCCTGCAGATTTTTTTATAATGAGTATTGGGGAGCAGTCTAACAAGGTTGACATTGTTTTGGGTTGCAGATATGGACTTGCATAGTTTTAATGAAGTAAAGATCATGCAAGACTTGATAAACAAATGACAGTGTTTGGAGAAGAGTGAGAGGTCATTTCCCTTGAACGAGTGCAGCAAATTCTACCAGCGTGGTTTTTTTTTTTGCAATTGCACATTAAAATACAGAACTAGAACTACTTTTAAAATCTGCTTTTATATAATACTAGGCCCAAAATGCTTCTAATACTGTACATTTAATCATTTGCGAAACCTTTCCTTTCACATATTAAGGCCATCACCTGAGAAAAAAAAACCCACATACATATAAAGTTACTTACTTTTCGCCATGGATTGTATGTATGTACACAAAGTAAGTTCATTAACATACATCAACAGAAACGCTGGGCAAGTAAATATAGTTTAATATTCAATATTAAAATTAAGTCATTTTTAATATAGCTAGTGTAACGTGGGTCACCCTAGGGCACGTGACAGTGAAACAACACAAGGCACTTGGTCTTTAGGCTTTCCTACAGCAGAATTGCTAAACATACTCTAAGTCACACAAAGATGGCTACATTCACATTGTTCATAAAATAAGGTAAATTACTTACCAATAGCAAGGTGAAGCCTGTGGAGTCTATACATCGGGTACATCGAACATCATTTAAATTAACCTTTTTAAAAGGTTGACTTGACATTCAATAAAATATGAGTTCTGTAATAGAAAATTGAAATAATATACTGTTATACAAGTATTAATCTGTACTACCTATTGACCTCCCTGTGAAGTTCAAATGGATCAGTCCAAAGCCTAATGCTTTCGGTTCACGTTATGCACAAGATAAGGGTTGACCACATTTTTTTTTTTTTTTAATGGAACGATATAATTTATTTGCAACGTCATAAAAAAAATGCCAGTAAACAACAATAATACCGGTATATATCGCCCAACCCATCCAACTTATACATACTTAAATTCTAGTGTTTTTTAAGGATATGTCTTTGGATATAACATTTTTACATCTAGTCAACAATATCTTACTTAATACGTATCTTCTGTGTCACTATTACAAAATGCGAAAGTAATGCTTTTAACAACAACAATCTGTTGTCCATATTCAAGGGAAACGTGGTCAATTCCCCAGAAATCTCATTTTGCTTGGCAGCTCCTTTAATGGTACCAGTTGCTACTGCCTTTGTAGTTACAAACCAGAAACAAATGTACAGTTCTTCTGGACCCAATCACAAAGAATTACTGTACTAGACAATGCATTAACATTTCTTAAAATGAAGCTTATATACTTTACCTGTTTCAAATTAGTCTAAAGCTATGGATTTGATCAAAGCAGTGTACTGTTTGAATGTTTGTTCTGAGTTCATATACAGTACTGAACTTACATGCAATTCATTAGTGTTTCCACAACTTTAAACATTACATGTAGAAATGTGTTGCTACTGTTTCCTTTTGATTTAGCCAACTGATGAGTTTTGAATATTTTAATAAATAGAATATGTATTGCTCACTTTAAATCAACTGTTGTTCGCTTTAAATCAACTCTCAAGACCCACTTGTTCTCTCTTGCTTTCCATGCTCTTTAAGCCTGATATCTGCTATTAGCTGCTTTGTTGTTGCCACTATTTCATGTGTTATGCTCCAATATCATATATTATGCATTTTTCACTGTATTTAATGTATTATGTATTTAATGTACTATGCATTTCTCTGTATTTAAAGTATTATGGATTTTCTTGTTACTGCATCAGCTTTGTGATGGTGGTTCACTATGAAAGGCTATATATAAAAATATATATATATATATATATATATATATATATATATATATATATATATATATATATATATATATATAATGGTGATGAAATGCAGTCTGTTTTTTGTTTGGTGCTCACTATCAAAATATTTACCAATAACATTTACCAATACCAAGTGGAGCTAAACATAAAGGATATAGTATCTGTTTGTTGGCAGGTAGATCCTTGTGTTGTTTTGTGTGCTGCATCCCAGACACAGAATCTGCCACCATCATGGTACCATCAGTCAATCCCTTTATGTTTTTTATGGATTCCTAGGCTATTTTACAAGCAGAAGGTTTTACTGGGCCATGAATATGCCTTCTATTCTGAATCCATTCAAAGTGCATAAAACTATGAGGAAATATTAAATGTCAATAAATCACTTTACAGTTGAAGATTTGTAAAGCAGTAAGCGCTTTCCAGATGTGCTTGTGGCTGGGCATACAGAAAACTGATGTATCCCAAGGAAGGAAAAACAAAACAAACAATGGACAGTTCTTTTGAAGTATAATCTAGTTTGTTTGCTTAGTTGAGAGTAACAACCAGTTGTTGTATTTATTTCATTGTGATAATTGATGCCACCTGCATAGCTGCTGCTGTTGTGTTTTTTGTTGTTGTTGTTATTTTATTCCCCGCTTGCATCACAGTGTCTATTTTAGGACTGTAAAACCTTAAACACCACAATATGCACATTGCCTTTTGCAATTGTTATGGTTCTCCCATTGTGAGTGTTTATTGTGAATGATAATCATTGGGAATCTAGAATAATGCCACATGGTTACAGTAGGTACATTCAAACCCCAGCCTGACTGAAAGTGGGAGGCTCTGGGCTCACATGTACTGATGCTACTGTGCTCATAATATATTCAGTACTGGTTGTTCAATACACCCCAACTGTAGTCTTATAATGTATCCATTATTCCAATGTCCATGTAACTACATCAAGCCAGGTGAATTTGACATTTCCTTAAAAGCTGTGAAACTTCTACCTTATGCTTTACCATTAATGTTGGGCACTCTTCCCACATTTAGAGCCTTGAGATCACTTTCCAAAAAGCTTACCAAAAAGTTGTCGTATACTGTAGTTACAGTAAGAAAAAGCAAACACATCTTTGAACTAGCTTTTTAACTTGATGGTTTACCTACTTTGTTTGGTTGCCAAATAACCTTTCAACGTTTGTTATACTTGTTTTAACTGATGCTACTTATATAGTTGCTTCATCCACATATTACACTCTCTGTCTAAAGTATGTGTTCATGTGTTTTCAATCAAGGAAGTCTGTGGTTACCTTCCTGATTTTGCTAGACTGGAAAAACATAGCTAATATGGTGTGATCTGGAAAAAGCTTTGATGCAGGGGCTTTACAAATAAACCTCCAAACGCCATATGGTTTACATTCATCTCTTAATTTATTTCCTATAAATGTCTATTGAGTATTCTATTGAGCCAACACATGTGTAACTAGAGTTGGAAAAGGGATAAAGAATAGTTTGTGGTAAAGTGAGATTATTATATTTATTTTACTCTCTCTCTCTCTCTCTCTCTCTCTAGGCCTCAGATACATGGTATATTAGTGTATCAGCAGAAAACACATGACATCTTCTCTGGCACTCACAATAGATCACAAACAAAAACATTTACTTAACTTAGTCTTTTTAAAACATATCCATAATGACAACATCTAGGTTGTTTGTCTAGTATGGCAACTGCAGTTGCTCAACAAAAACACACAAAACACTGTACTGTAACAATACTAATACTAATAAAAGTCTGCAGCTACATCATAGCATCCATGGTCAACATGCCCAGATTATGGTCACAATGTAATCTATTGTTGTCTAAGGCTTCCCTTTCATTGGTTTGCTTTGCTTTTAAATGTTTGTAGCACTTTAGATTTATTGGTTCTTGCCCTTTAAGGTTAATAAAAGGTTGTTTTATGAACTATTTTAAAGAAGCATGTTCTCATTTGAGTATGGTCTCGACAACAAAAACATAAGATTAATTGCTGCAAAGTTGACAGTCTGACACTGAAACAAACACACCCTACTGAGTTTCCATACTGTAAACAATAGGGGTGTGGATTAGTATCGAAACAATGTGTTTATTTAAATAGCTCACTTCCTGTATGTACTTAACAACTCTCCCATTAATTTTTTGGCGACAGTACTAACCTTTAGAAAATGTTCTTGTTGTTGAGGGGAAAAAATAGGCTCACAAAAAAAAAAAACCTTGACTTTAAAATGAGCAGATTCCTGTTAGATATACTTTAGTAAGGAAACCGTTTTTAACACATTGCAGAACATGACTTTAAACCATACTTTTGTTCTCCCTAATCTTTATGTTAAAATGGATAACTTACATAGTGTGTACAAGGAGATAACCTCTGAGTGGTTGAACAATGAGCCCAGAGAGTTTTCAAACTGTATTGACAGAGGTATTATCATGCCTTTTATGAAAAATAGTGTACAAGGTCTGCATTCATGTGTGTAGGGGTTTACTAAAAACCTTATTGACAAAGTGAGTTGAGCTTTGAAGTGAATAGCTGAAATCGAAATCATTCTATAAAGGCAATTACAAAGGAAATAAGAATAATATTTTTAAAAAAAAATTAGATCAAACGATTCTTCAAGACGAGCGTGACTATCGAGTGTTATATTTGCTCAATGTACACGCAAGTACAGTGACAACTGTTTCAATTAACCAATCAGAAATAGACCCTACACATTCTCTTAGAAATACACAGTGGGCCTGATTCTGTTAAGAAAGGTTAAAAACAGCCTGTGGGGAAGACGTTTCCCTGCGTCATAGCTTCACAGCATTCTATTTACAGTTTGTGATGAGAGAACTCTTGGGCCATAGCCATTATCACCAAGGAGAATGTCTTGCCAGTAGCTGATCAGAAAATAAGGGTCCGGAGAATAAACTTGTCAGTCACATGAACCCAGCAGGGGCTTCTGCTACAGTAAACAAAAATGAAAGGGGTTACAAAGAACTTGCAGATGTCATCGACCCGGCATTACCAGGATTTAAACCAGCAAGCTCCTGATTGTAAGACTCACCCTGCACTTCAGTGCGGAGGACCTTTATTGGATGAGCCACAGTGGACCAGCTGGGTGCGTTTTAAAACACATACATATATGCAAGTTAAAGCCTCGCATAACTTCCTTTAACCACATTTTGTAACAGATTAATTATGAATGGGTGGATTTTCCTACTAATGTAGGCACAGCATAGCTTAGCTCAGCTCAGCTCAGACACCCACAGAATGAAACAGCCCTGTAATTTCAAAAGGCCTGCCTTTATAATTTCTAGTATCTAGATACTGTACTTTGATCTGATATTCAGCTTGTTTAAACAAAAAGATCTTGGGCATTTATCAACTCAATTTATTTCCTTATACACAACCAATCCTAAAGTTAAGTAAAATAAAATTGATCTATAGATTGGCTGTATAAAACAATAAACATCAATATAAATGCTATCATTTAAACATTTTTTAAAATTGAGATCACTATTCCTAATTGAACAGTTGTTCTAAGAAGTCAACCATGTTACAATGCCAATAGACATGTTGTGGGTTGTCCATAAACTCACATACTGTGAAACTTTTGCATGTTCTTCTCACAATACTGCTCTTTGTTTAGCAAATACTACTAGGTGTGGCATGTCTGCTGTTTTAATGCAAGGTAAGTGTCTCTCAGTTAAATTTTGCCAGTAAAGCAACTATTTTGTGTCAAGTTTGTTTATTTTCCTTTTATTTGTATTATGTATTCATAAAACTTCCACTACACTTTGTTATGTACTGTGTGTGTGTGTATATTTATAATATATTTTTTAATCCTCTGTCTCTATATATTATACTTTGTTAAATGATTTATACTGTTGTATACAGCGGTAAACTTTTACTGAAGGAACCGTTCTAGAAGATGTAAATGCTAAATAAAAATGCAATCCTATGGACACCATAACATCGCCCATTGAAATATGAACCTTCAGTCAGCTCAAAGAAATACTTGGGCTTTTAATCATTTCATCATTAATGTCCTGCTGTGAAGTTGAATCATGGCTGGTATGTAAAACACTGCTTCACTTAATGTACGTTAACAGAAACAAGGTCTGTGTATTTGCATTTATAACTGCCAGATAATAGTTCTTGTAAGACCATTTACCAATTTGAAGTACCAAATGATGATTCAGATGAGAGACAACTGCTTTATTTTTATAAATACAGCGGTGTATGGCAAGCCAAATTATCATTTAGGGACATCTCGAAATGCATTTCAAGATATCTTAAATTGAATTGCAGATATCTCTAACTAACTTGATTTCACGATATCTCAAACTTATTTCGATATACCTCAAATTAAACTGACTTCCTGTCCTGTTTGAGATATCTCAAATTGACTTCCTGTGAAAATGCTCTATGTTTTGAATGGACTTCTGGCCCATTTCAAGATATCTCAAACTGGACAGGAAGTTATTTTGAGATATCTCAGATTGAATTTGAGATATCTTGAAGTGCATTTGAGATATCTCATTTAAAAGCTCCAATTACAGACATCTCAAATGGGGCTTTAAATGAGATAGCTCTAATTAATTTTGAGATACATCAAATTCAGTTTGAGATATCTCAAACTGAATGTGAGATATCTCAAATTGAATTTTAGATATCTCGAATTGACTATCTGTCCAGTTTGAGATATCTCGATATGAATTTGAGATATCTCAAATTGAATTTAATATATCTCAAATTGACTTCCTGTCTAGTTTGAGATATCTTGAAATGGGCCAGAAGTCCATTCAAAACATAGAGCATTTTCACAGGAAGTCATTTTGAGATATCTCAAACTAGATAGGAAATCAATTTCTCAAATTCAATTCAAGATATCTCAAACAGGACAGGAAGTCAATTTGAAATATCTCGAATTGAATTTGAGATATCTCAAAATGAGTTTATGATATCTTGAAATCGAGTTAGTTTGAGATATCTGCAATTCAATTTAAGATATCTTGAAATGATACTGTATCCTGTGCAGGACACATGACAATACACACAAACCAACTGAGAATAGATACTGCTGTTTAAGTGTATAATGATAGTTTGGGCAGGGTATGATACTGTACAGCAATGGCCAAAAGGTTTGTCTCACCTAGAGTTTTAGGATTGAGATATAATTTCATAGAAATAATATATTAACATAATTTATATATTTTATTTAACTTCTTGTAATCAAACAAACTACAAAATGATATTACAAAAGTCTACAGGAAGCCATAATAGTAGTTAGATTTTGAAATGCCACTTTTTTCCATTAAGTATATGGAAAACTACAATGCGTTATGTAATACAGTATGTTAACGTAACATTATTCAGCTTATTTTATTGAACTTTCTGAAGCAAAATAAGTTAATTCAATAGGGTGATGCATAACTTTTGGCCATAGCTGTAGGTATTGCAATATGTTGGTCAAGAGCTAATATGTATCCAGATGCTACACAGGTTGAAGCGTAAACACCCCAGTCCAGCGACAAATCCAACTGGAACCATCGCCGGAGGCAACCGCTAAAGAAAGGTGCCTATAATATTAAACAAACTGTTTTATAACTTATTAATGCATGTTCTTATTTTATTTATCTGTATGGCTTAATATTGAAATTTTAACATGTTCACTGAGTTTAAGAATTGAATGTTAGAATGTTATAAAAGTAATGAAAAAATGTGCTGAGCCGATAAAGAGCCTTGCAGGACACACGCGATGTTGTATAGTGGTTGCAGTTAAAATGGAAGGCTCTTTTTAATGCCTACCCCATTACTATTAAATATTGTACAGTATTTTTTGATATTACTCATGACTTCAAGGTAATGTTGCATTTTACCCCTGAAAATACATTTTACTCTCTCTGTTAAAATTAGACCCAAAACCTTATCCGAGTGCTGCACCCAACTCTTTAGTGTATTTAGCAAAGTTTTAGTTATTTTGTTGGTCCTTCCTCTTGTTTTTCTTAAGAACATTTCACCGCCTTTTAGAACCACCAGCATCAACCTTACAGAACCAAGGCAAAGTTCAAGGCTGAGTAATACCTGTTTTACACTCAATATCCTTTTACTCCAGGTGCTGTCATTCGGTATTAGCTTGTCAACTAGCAAACAATTGCTTCTTATTGCCTTCACTATAGGGAACTTGCAGTGCAGTAAAGCATGATTGCTCTCTCGCTACTTTATTAATGTCCACTGTGAAAATGGGTTAAGCATGCCTTCCTGCACTTGCTTTACCTTCTACTTTCTCACCCTTTATTTGTACCTAGCTTGACAGTTGGCTTCAAAAGATCTATGTACATTTCATGGATTTCTCTCTGGAATTGAAAAGCTACCATGAAACTTATTCCTGAGGTTTTCTGCTTTATGCACAATGATATTTCCATACAGTGATCTTTGTGAAAAAAAGCTTTGCCAAAACCTGCTTAATAAAAAAAATAAAATAAAAAAATCTCAATTTTATTTGCACCAAACCAGGCTTCTTTGTGAATTGACTCCTCGGTTCTGTCGTTGAGTACTGTAGAAGGAGGTTTGTCTGTTTCTGATAAGCTGGCAGGACCTATCAGCTTTGCACTCGGATATAATTCTGTATTTCTTTCGTGCTTTATCATCAGTTGAGCTGAAACTAAGTTGTTGAAGGATCACATTTATGGATTACCAATGTGACTTTGATTTAAAAGACCAGTGGTGTATCCAGAAGAAGACAGACTCTAGAGAATTCAGATTTGATTCGGTTTGTTGTACTGTTTTCCATGTGTACAAATATTTGCAGATGTTTTTAATTAAACAAAGAGTCGTTTTAGAACTGAAATCTAAAGAAAATATTATTATTATTAATAATATATTTTTTATTTAGTAAAATTGTCATAGAAGCAACGTCACATTTTAAAATGCTGTGCATCGTGGTAGTTTCCTGCTACTTTATGTTGTACAATTAAAAATAAAAAAACTTAAGTTATGAAATTGTTGACATTGTATTTTATGGTAAAAGACTACAGTATCTTCACATGTGTATTTTGGTTTATTCCAGAAGAATGTTACTGTTGACCCTCCACAGTATAAACATCTTTGTGCCTTTCATTTTTAATTCTGCATTTGAAAAAGCAGATTTGCTTGATTTAACACAGCTTACATGTATATATATATATATATATATATATATATATATATATATATATATATATATATATATATATATATATATATATATATATATGTTCATTTACAGCAAAATAGGTTATTTTATTTTACTTCAGAAAGCAAAATGTAGGTTACAGGTTATTGACAAGTAATGCAAACAACTGCACTGTTATGACTTTTAACTGACAACTGAAGATAAAGGTTTTTCTCACAAAACCAATGAATCACATGGCATGATTGATTACGAGTCAAAACAAGTTTTTCCAGCCTTTTCTTTGTCGGTACTGTAGTATTTACTTTCTCTGTGTAATCAAGTCTGCGTTTGTGAAGACACTATCTGTTTTGTTTGCTTGTTTTTGGGGGAAAGGTCAATGTTCCACTGGAGTTTCCACCACAATACTTCTATTGCATCACTTTGACATTACAATCTACATTTCACTTAGCTTTTCTAAATTACTGAACAGAAGACCAGAAGATTTTTTCTTGCATCCTCCACTTTGTTAATATTAGGATTTAATTATAACAGTAGAGATGACCTTCTGTAATATACTCACACATCACATTCACTATACAAGTACCTATGTTACATCTAGTCCCAAATTACTAGTTTTAATAAGGGATTTCAGACTTCCATGGAAAATTTAACAACTAATAGTTGGGCCGCAGTAGAATGTATTCTTATTACAGATGGCCCAAGTTGAAAAGCAGTGTTAAAAATAGACGACTCTCAACACATTCCTGCTCTACCCCACCAGTGCCTAATTAAATAAAAAAGAAATAAATAAAACTCAGCATCACTATTATCCTAAAGGAAAACAGAATATTCTACTCATGCCTGTCACCAACAAGCTAGCAATTCTTCTTGCACAGCAATGAAGGCTGAAAGTAAAACAAACAGTTTGAAAGACACTTGTCATATTAGACGCTGGCAATAAACTTTTTTATACAAAGTGAATTTAGAACAAAACAAATATAGACATTTGTTTCATAGATATTGTAATTCCATTCATCTTACTCTGTGAGTTTCTGTACTGTATTTTTTGTGTAACGCCTTTTGATTTGACTCATAACATGTCTAAACTAGAATTATAAATATAATATGTTGATTCCAGATATTTTCAAACCTCTACATGTTTGTATTTGTTTATTTCCAATAACACACTCATTCGTGCTTGTATGTGTATTGGAGTAAAATAAGGGGATGTCAATGCAGAGTTATCATGGACAACAATAAAGAAAGAGGCTATAATTTTATGTTGGACCTTAGGGATTTTTTAATATTGTTTAAAAATATGCATACAATATATATTGATGTGCTAACATTTTATTTTATTAAAGAAATGCAAAATTCATAATTACAATACAGTACACAGTATACAGTTCTTCCTATTTTAATATTGGTAGATGTTATTATTAGAAAATTGTATCAAATGATATGTCACTAGGGAGCAAATATCATTTACAAATCACTAATGAGTTGCAAACACTGTTTTAGCCTCGGGTACAAGATGATGCTTTTAACGCAGTGTGAATTCCAGATACAACACAAAAGAGCATGAATAGAATACACCACACTTTACTTATTTTTCTGTTTTGTTTTTATTTCTGTTTTAAGAAGAAAATACTATATGTGTGAATGGAAACTCAACTGTCGTGTCTGTTGGTGTTCTAGTCGAATTTTAAAACGCAAAGTTTGTTAAAATACCAGTATCTTCACAATTGAATGATTCCCATCAGTTCTGTGTAAATGTAAATACATTATTCTTTTAAATTGTCTTGTACATATTGGTTACTCTGTTCAAGTTATTGATATATTTATGAAGGAATTTAAAAAGTATGACATTGTTAAAAGGATTAATTCCGATACAGAATAAAAAAGAAGTTTATGAGTACACCATAAAAGCATGTGGAAGACAAAAAGATAATGTTGTGTTGTTGTTGCTAGTACTGTACCTTAAAACTTTTTTCCTAATCTAAACTGTGTGCCATATGTAAAATATTTCCATCAAAAATGGAATAACTTAATGCAAATTGTAACTAGTTAAGCAAACCAAAATGATATGATGCCATTGTCTGTGGCAGCTTTGTATTATAATGTTAGCATGTGCAAATAATTACATTTGTTTTGTGATAGAATTACATTATTTGTACTGGTTGTATTATACACCAATGAAAGCAAACATCATATTAGGATTCATGGCAGTTTTCGCATTGTATTATCAATATGTGGAAATAATTGTGTGCTGTGAGATTAAATTACATTATTGTGTATCTTTTTCATGCCTAATAAATAATGATGGATGGCTTTTATTTTCATCACCACCTGCAACCATTTTGTCATCCCCTGAATGTTAAACATGAAAAAAAAATGAAAGGTGGGTGTTGTGTTGCCAGCATAGAAATCTAGTCAAAACAGAGGATTCTTCTTGCTCTCCGTATCTTTAGTCTTTCTGATTTGTTCCTGATGGCTGTAAATCTACAGTATGTGATAGTGCAAAATGAGATTGAATGAGCATGCTTCTATTAAAAAGAAACTTTTGAAAATATCTGTCGTCGTTGTATACTGTTGCCATAAACCACACATTTAAGTTTGACTAAAATTATAAAAATTTGATGGTAATACAGGTCTTTAACCCAAGTTAATTTTAAATACTGAGTTTTCAAGATTTTATTCAGATGTACACAGCAGTATATGATGTTATAAAATCTGTGTTATTTTTGGATAGACATTTTAATAGTTATTTTATTTTTCATTTTCAGCGGTAACAGTTTCAAAACATGTGAATCAATAGGTAAATCACACATGATTCCAGATATTACAGCTAGTAGTAATGGCCTATAATGGCCGTGTTCAATTATACAGTAAATACGATGAACAGTTAATGTGGTATTTTAATGCATTCATTGTTTTAGATTCCATTCCAGGAATTGCAGTGTACAAGTGTATTTAAGCATTTCTCGCATTTATAATTCTGCTTCAATGTGGCTTTGCATAGCTCCAATCCCAATCAGTGCATTTCAACTTTACAAAGATAAGAGAATTGATTGCTAACCAGCTGGGCTCTAGGAGTCTTCACATTTAAATGGGTCCTGTTTTTCTTCATACAAATATTATTAGTCGATTCTTTGTGTTGTATCACTTGTATATTTTGGCACGGTGTTATAGAAGATAATACGAGGTAAGGACATCATAGTCTTCTTTAATTGGCATCAGAAAGTAATGCTGTTATAACTTCTTTAAAGTCACGCCTGGTGCACAGCTCAATGTACACAATTGTAAAATTTACATTTTAATGAAATATTTGAATAAGTACTTGGAATTCAGTTTGCCAAGTCTCCCGACTGTAAAACTAACATTTCATGTTTGTGTTTTGAAAGCCAGCATCAGGAAAATGAACATGCCAGTCATAAAGATTACGTGTGCATCAGTGTAAAGCCACAGACACTGTTTAACCAATGTTCAGGGCAGGTAAACATTGCCTATGGCATGTTTAAATGATAGCGCTTTGGAAAGGCTTATTTATAAAATGTTTTTTTTTTTATCATTTTAAATATCAAATCTGGAGTATAAACGAAACCAGCGCGAAAAATGATCTGTGTTGCAGTTACACACACAGGAGGTATTAAAACGTTCAATAAATAATATTGCTGTCGCAAGTTACAGGTTTTGGATCCCACTTTGGTTCTTTTGCTTTTAAACAGCGTCAGGTTTACCTACAGTAATTACTTAATCATAATCGTTTTTATTTATGTTTTAAGAAAGAATGAAACTGTTTAAACAGTACTGAGAATGTGTTTTCCTTTGTAGCTAGTTACTGGACACCTTAATGAATGATTAATGTCATCAATCATTTGTGTGATAGACACCTTTGCTGCCTCACTAGTGAAGCAAATGGGTCTGCCTTGACTGCCTTTCTAATTAGACAGTGATTAAAAAGTCTTTAAAGTTTGTAGTCCCAATGGACTATTGGTTATTATCCCTCTCAGCTGGCTTCTTTCTTTCTGTAGAGGGAAGTATCTACTTGGTGGCTTAAGTATTGACTGTCCTAGTTTACTGGTGCTCAATGGATTTATCGTTACCAGCAAGTATATCGCCTTTTGTATCCTAACTTGCTGATAAGGTTTTAAAAGAATAAAGGACAAATGCTCACACTCTCTACTTGTTTCATGAGGAGCGTTTTTTACTGGTTCAGTATCACACACTTATTTCCCCATCGCTGTATCAAACAGGGCAAAATGTGGCATTTACTTGTTTGGAAGGCTTCAAATGAAAAATCCATATTTGCATATTGAACAGTTTCTAAAGGTACTATTTGGATAACCTAGAAATCAAACTGTACGCCTTTATAGGTGCTACTACTATAATATTAAGTGATTGATTTTTCTGTTGGATGTGTTTTTAAAAAAAATTTTAACTGACCTAAAATATCAATTCAAATTCAGTTTAACGTTCTAGTAAACACATCCTGAATGTTCAGAGAGCTGCAATAACTGTCAAGGAAGCAAAGCACAACTGCTTCCAAAACTAACTGTTACCTTGTGACAAAGATTAAAATAAGATGTACAATGTTTATTTGTATTTACTCAACTGAACTAATTACTGCTGGATTTACATGGTTTAATTCCTTAATCAAAACCACATTTCATAACTTTCACTTAATTGCTTGCACTCTCTTTGAAACTTAGATCTGTCACTTCCTGGATGTGTATGTGTAAACAAAAAAACATTCAAGCGCTGGTGTTGTTTAGAAATGAAAAGCGCTGCTGTTGAGCAGCAGGTGGTAATTGAAACAAAACAAGGGCTCATTAGCAGAGCGCCTGGCAACTCGTGATACAAACAGAGCACACTACAAAACCCAAACACAAGAGCCCTGGAATAAAGTGGTCATCATCTAATTAACAGAACATGTTTTAATTACCGAGTAAACCATGCAGCGCAGTGTGTCAATTTAACTGATGTGCTAAGTGCCAGTTTACAATATCAGAAACAGACAAATAATTGGAATCTAATTACCACCAGGTCTGTTGCACACAAGTGCCTCAAGCCCATCTTAATAAACAAGTTTTTACATCAAACCATGAATAGCAAATACAGCCTGGCTGCTAATTGCTACACTGTGATATTGGGAATTTGCCAGCTTTGACTATTAAAGTAAGCTCTTGTGTGGATTGCAGTTTCTCTGCTACGCTTTAATTAGAATCAAATGAAGGGCAGAAATCGAGTTGTGTTACTGCAATTCAATATATGTAAATAAGATAACTGGTTAATCTTTTTCATTTCATTTCTTGGCCACCATGAAATAGGTGGTTTAGTTATGGTAATAGGTTATCGGTTTGCAAATTAAGTTGGCATACACACACAAATTGGGAAATGAATAAATACAAACATTGCAGTAAATCTCTTTTTCTCTTTGGTAAGTTCTCTTTCTGTTATGTCAGAAAGAGTGGCTGTAATAAAATACAAAATGGAAATTATAGATATTATTGATTGGCATAAATGGGAAACTTGATGTTTTTAATATAGTATAGCTTTCATATATATATATATATATATATGAAAGCTATACTGTAATTCTGCCCCTTGTTGGCTAAGCTGTTTTCATTTATATTTTTGTATTCAAGAAAAGGCTTAATGAAGTTAATGAGATTTGCATATTCCTTATGGCCTAACTTAATTATTTGCCTATTTTGAGAGATGAAATGAAAAATCATATACAAACAACCGGAAATACTGTGAAAACCCTTGAAGATCGGCCTGCAGGTTTACTGTCCTTCCAGGACATTGGTGCTCATGCAAATCATAGATTTGTTTACCCAGCTGTTATGCTACCTGCAATTCTGCCAACTGTCCAGGACAGTCCAAACGAATCCTCATATTTAATGCTTGAACATATGTCCACTGACATGCTTCAGCTTTTGCACACTGCTATGTATTGTCATATAGTGCAGCAGAATCTAACTGTTCTCTAAGTTGGATAGCTGTAAATGTATTGACACCAACGAGTTTGATACAGAATATTGACCAAAATGTGTCAGTATAGTACAGGTGTTATCCATGAAAGAATGTTGTTATACACTGGTGATTGTTACATATAGATCTGTCTTGTAAACTGTAAATTATGCTTGTTGTTTTGTCCAGTACACCAAGCTGATGTCTTTGTGTGAACATGTTCTATTTATTAATGTGCATATATAAAACAAACCCATGAGTAGTAAAGAACTGTTGTCAGGATAATTATAACTTTGTCATATTGGTAAATTAACCGCAGTATTTAACCACATGTCTTAGGAACATTTCTTTTTCTTGGCTTGCTTTTAATCTAGTACATATGGTTAACAGTAGTTCTGTGTTTGTTGGTTATTGGGTTATGGCCTTGTCTTGGTTAAACAGTTGCTGAGGCCCGCAGTGTTCAGAGGTGCAAGCAACATTCAATTCTGGCACCAGTAGGCATGTTTAATTATTGATTGATTTTTTTATTTATTTGTTTTTGTATTCATTAGCAACCACAGATGATGATGATGACGACGATGATAGTTTCTCATTGGGTCTGGGCTACTCACATGACCCACTCACACTCCTCCACATGACACCGGTCGCAACTCGGGTAGAGCATGCCAGTGTGAAAGGGGCTTTAGTGGGTTTGAATAAAGGTGTGTTTCAATGTATCCTTAGTAATTTAGCTAGCAGCAAGCAGAAGCATGGCATAAACCATGTGTGTTGAAGAAAGAATTAATTTGCTTTACATTTTCTGGCGATTAACCAGTGGATTCATGAGTCAAGGCTGCTTGGAAATCCCTAAATACTGAATGACACCAGCTTGTATCCGTAATCCATTTTTAATGAATATGCTACACAATATTGTATTACTAGATTTTATATTATTTTATATCATCAGTCAGGGTTGCTCTAGTCGCCTGTGCATTGCAGGGTTTAGAATTAGCTGGTGAACACACACCCAGTTAATAACAATACAAGACTGGGAAGGTTATGTGCTTAATTGCAGGAAACATTTTTTCTATGTTCATTATTTATTATTTATTTTGTGTTCATTAAGTTTATTCATTATTTTGCCAAACCCATTGTTAGGCACTTGGTTTTTGAACACACTATCTGCTACTTTTGCAGAATAACTTTATTATTGCATTGTGGATCACAATCCCAGTAACCTTTTGTATTTTTACTTCACAGATTCTTGGGTTTGCCAGTGGCTCCACTAAATGAATAATCTGAGTGTGTGTATATACAGTCGACGCCTAATCGGGATACTGATGATCGGGATTTCTGCTTACATGGGATAAAACTCTGGGAGACGGTTCTTCGTAATGCTATTTATGTCATTTAATTGGGATGTCACATCGCTTAATTGGGATACAGTATTTTCAAATGATGAAGAGAGATCGCTTTTCAGAGCAAAACAGGTTTGTGTGAGCACAGTGCAGTGAGTACATGATTAACCTGTGACTTGTGTAAACCACGTTGAACTCTTTGAAGGAGCTGGAGTCTCCTATGGTTTCAAAAAGCAAGACTTGCTATGAAAGTGAGGTGGCACAGCGGGTTAACTCGCTAATCTGGTGTATTGCTCCATCTTGGTGGACCAGGGTTCAAATCCCATTCGCTCCTTTCTTTATTTTCCAAGAGTTAGATAATATCCTACATAGCCAATGAAAAAGCAAACTCTTTCTAGTATGCTGTACATATCCCCTTGGTGGACAGGGTTCAAATACCACTGGTCTCTTTAGTTTCAAAGAATTGGATAACGCTTATATAGACAATGAAAAGCAAGCATTTCCATGGACGTGAGGTGGCACAGCTGGTTAACTCGCTAGTATGCTGTACTGCTGCATCTTGGTGGACCAGGGTTCAAATCCTCTTGTTCCTTCCTTTATTTTCAAATATTTGGTTAATTTACCTTAAAAGTCATTGTGAAACACAGCTTTCCTGTGGGAGCTTGTGGCAGTGGGTTAGTCCCACAGCTCACTCTCCCTGAAGATGGCGGTTCAATCCAGCTCCTGGAGGTGGGTTCCTGAGGTGAGTAATGATATTGGTTGTAAGTAAAGATTGGTTGTGTTTCCACAGATGGAAGAGGAGAAGACCTGTCCTGTGGTGGCAGGTGGCAGGAGATTGATAGAAGGGGGTCTGGCCCCCGCCCAGGTGGAGAGTGGGAGGTGGGTGTGTTGCTGCCTGATACAAGACATACTGTCCACTTTTCTTTCTTTAATCCCTCTAACTAGTCTTTCTTTTATAAGGTCTCATACATATATATTCAAAGTTATTTTTTATAGTAAGTAAGACCCTGCACGCTAGTAAGTATAAGAATGAATAGTTAGTGAGTTAGAAGGGCCATCTTTAAAGGTGGCAACATGGATAAAAGTATAGTTTGCCACACTACTCTTGTCTCAGGCAGCAACACACCCACCTTTCACTCTCCACTCCAGGCGGGGCCAGACCCCCCTTCTATCCTATCTTATCTCCTGCCTCCACAGGACAGGTCTTCCTCTTCCATCTGTGGAAACACAACCAACACTGTTACTTACAACCAATATCATTACTCACCTCAGGAACTCGCCTCCGAACTGGATTCAACCACCATCTTCAGGGAGAGTGGGCTGTGGGACTAACCCACTGCGCCACAAGCTCCCACAGGAAAGTTGGGTTTCACAATGACTTTTAAGGTAAATTAACCAAATATTTGAAAATAAAGGAAGGACCAAGAGGGATTTGAACCCTGGTCCACCAAGATGCAGCAGTACAGCATACTTATGCTGCTAACCCGCTGTGCCACCAAGACTCCGTGGAAGTTGAACCCTCTCCACCAAGGTGGATATGTACAGCATACTAGAAAGAGTTTGCTTTTTCATTGACTGTTGGATATTATCTATCTCTTGGAAAATAAAGAAAGGAACAAGTGGGATTTGAACCCAGGCCTCCAAGGATAACATCATAACATAACAGCAAATTAGCAGTTAGCCTACTATGCCACCTCACTTCTATGGAAGAGTTTGCTTTTTCATGGTCTATATAGGATATTAGTTAATTGTTTGAATAATGGAAGGAACCACCAAGATTTGAACTCAGTCTTCCAAGAACAGCACAGCACAGATGATTTCATAATTTAACATGCTGTGCTCTTTTGGAGTCCTGGGGACAAATCCAGTTGATTCCTTCCTTTATTTTCAATTAATTTGTTAATTAACCTTATATTCAGTGTAAAACACATCTTTCTTATGGGAGCTGGTGGTGGTGCAGTGGGCTAATCCCTTGGCTTTCTCTCCCTGAAGATGGTGATTCAAATCTGATTTCTGGAGGTGAGTTTCAGATAAATGATGTTGATTATAACTAATGGTGTTGGTTGTGTTTCCATAGGAGGAGAGGAGAATACCTGTCCTGTGGAGGCAGATTTTGACTAACATGAACGCCACCCCTTGGTATTACATTTTGTTTGACAGAGGTCAGCAGTTACTTTTAAGTCATTGGTTTACACTTCATGGTGAAGTGAATGCAGAAATAGTTATTGAAAAATGTTTGTAATTTTACGTTGTAATTTCGTTATCATTTCTGTGTCATTTTATATTCCGCATGTTCTAAAATGATCTAAATAGTTACTGGTAAAAAGGTCTTCATATGGAGACAGATTAGTACTCTATCTCTTGTGGGGCCATTCCTTTATCTGTAGCACCATAATTTGGGGTCTGAAACACTGAAATGGGACAGTTGGAGGATATATTGTTATGGGGAAACGTTTTTTTTTTTTAAGAAACCAACTTTCTTCTTCAAGTTCTAAGCTTTTAAATTATATAATGAGCAAGAGTAACCTTTATTCAGTGGGGAAAAAAGAAACACAGACTTCCTCAGCGCTGGACATAAATGATAGCGAGAGACAAGGAAAAGAAGAAGAGAGCAGTGAATTGGGTTCAGAGGCTTGATAGAAACATACACCAATGCTACTTTTCAGTGTACTGGTGTCCAATTTAAAATAATTTACATCCAGGTTACAAAAATGCATCAACATAAGTAACCCAACACCAGTACAAATTTACAATTTGTCTCTTCAATTTTATAGCACCTGTGTCCTGAAAAGATTGATGGTATTTAATGAAGCATGGTATTTTTGTGTTAATGGCCAATTTACATGAAATACTTTCATAAAAGGAAAAGGGAATGCAAAGTCTGACCAGTTAATTAGGAAATGTAAAGATATATCAGATGTGGGTAACCTAGGTAACAATTGCAGTTATATGCTATGCTATATATATATATATTTTTTTAATCAGATTAAATTCCATTTGAATGTTGATGATTGGGGAAGTTTTGTCAACTCCTGTAAAGCCTCTAGTTGTTAGTTGTTTGTTCCATTATGTCCAGTTTATTTTTCAATCAAAAATAATAAAAAATATTGAAAAGATGGAAAATCTTAATGTGAAATGAGTACAAAATAATAAAAAGTATGTTTGTATTAATAGGGAATCAACTTAATGGGAGTTGAGAATATGGCTGCATTAATATCAAATTACAGTAGACACTAATATTACATACATTATTTTCTGTTTATTTAAAAAATAGATAGATAGATAGATAGATAGATAGATTGATTGATTTTTTCCTCTAGGCATTCCAGTGCATTTTTATATGATCCAACTCTTGGATTTCAATTAAGTAAGTTAGGGAAAAACAAACAAACTGTAGATTCAATTTAGCGAGAATGTTACTCAACTGTAAAAAACAAACAAACAAAAAAACCCAAAACACAATAATCTCATGGTAACATGGTAACCCGTTGAGTGCTTTATTGCTGTTATACAATGTTTAAAACATACACATACAATAATGGAGAGGTTTTCCTTGGATTATGTTCCGGATTTCTAGTTTAATCAGTATCTTTAAATAAAATGGTTTCCAAGTCAACCTGTTAAAAAGTACATTGAGGCTACTTATGAGGTTGTAATATTCAAAGGATTGGATAATAAGGGTGAAATGCAGGACCCTAGATACTTGGTAACACCTTAAATGCGTAGCTGAAATATTGCCCACAGAAAGACTTGTCGATGATTGTATACCGCTTCCACTAAATCTTGTCTTTTCATGGCTTTAATTAATAATATACCCACTGACATTTATGTATTGGAGCAATAAGCTAAGCGGGAAACAATTTATGTCACCTAAAGCTTTTAACAAATCGATGCAACTATTTGTAATTGCTTGTTTCACAAGATTAAAAGGGCTCAGGCTTGATCTTTGTATCCTGTTTTGTGGCCAACATGACTTGTGCTTCTGTCATAAAAAGAAGCCCTGGTGATCAGCATTAATTTCCATCAAGAAATCCATATCGCTAATATTTCTGGAATTTTAATGCAGTTACAATTTATAGCTGATCAAATGCAGTTACCTAAATTGTTGTTAACAGTAGACAGTTTAACTGTCTCTCTTTAATTATGACATAATTTAGTATTTAAGTACAGGCACTTGTGTTGGTCATCTTCATGGGAAGATCAGCTATAAGCCTGATGACTAATCATTTTGGCTCTTTCTACAGAAATTTCTTAAATCTGACAAGTGATAAAATGTCAAGTAAATACTAGCTATCAGCAGTGATCAGATTAACCACCGTGATATTGCTGTGCACAACGTGTTTCACTAGTTATACAATATGCCTGGTGCTAATACAATAAAGCCAGCAAAACATATGAAGTAGAGGATACTTTATAAACGCCCATAGAGTTCTGTAGTTATTCCACCTAATGAGAAAGCTGAATAACCCATGACTGTTGCCATGAGTGAAATAACCAGGGCACTCTGTGAATGTTCATGGAGTATTCTGTTTATAGAACATAGACGGTAATGGAAAAGAGAGTATTTTTTAAACCTAAATTAAACAACTGAATTCAGACAATTACTTTCCATAGATCAAGCTTTGCATAAAGTTGGCACAGAACCATTCGTCCCGTCCTTGTCGTTGGATTTGAATGAATGCAAGATAGATTCCTAAAGGTAAAAAAAATAATAATAATCATTTTAGAACCACTGAATATGAAATATTTCTTTGATCTCTCAACACTTGTTGTATAATTAGCTTTTTTTAAATTAAGTGGCTTCTTAGTAGTTTAAACACACCTGTTTAAACTACACCTGTTAACAACATTAAAACAGTTAGTGTATCCAGACCATTCTCCATCCTGGAACAGCTCTATTGTTGTTGATCTTGATTTGTCAGTAAACAGCCCATTCATGCTGGCACCAAAAATCTTATTCACATCACAACTCACCATCATATTACTCCAGCCTAAAGACTTGCACAGACCATCGGTTTCCAGTAAAGTTTTGCATAGACCAAATTCTGGTCCCTGTTCACCATTTTTGTCCTCCCTTTTGCGACTTCAATTTTATGAAAACACCTTTTAAAAAACTTTTTTTTTTTTTTTTTCAATTTTTGCTCAACAAAGAAAGATACACAGGTTTAGTTTCAAATAACCCGCTTGCAAGATTTTATTCCGCTAATAATTTTAGTGTTATTTTTCATTTTTAGTTATTTTTTCATGCTTTTTATACCTTTATTAGTTTAAATAATATATATTATAATATTGCTTAATAAGAAATAATACAGACCAGCTAAATTCTCTGGGTTTAAAACTTTTTTTTTTTTTAACTGGCTAGGACTGAAATGTTTAGAGAATCTCACTGGCTTTTTTTTTATATATATATCGCCTCAAAACTGCTTCAGCTGCTAGCCCTAAGGATTGACATGCTTTGTAGCCAGTAAGATGCTTGACCACAAAGACAAGTGCAAGATTTCCTGGAAAGCAAAGCAATCAAACTGAGAATGTTCTTTTGTAGTATCAGATGTCATAAGCATTCCAATGAGTGTTCTTTAAACATTTCAATAATGTCATCATGCTACCCCTCCCCTTTTTTCTATGTTAATAACAAACTAAATTATTATTATTATTTTTAATTAGGCCAATAACTTGTTAAACACAGAAAACACAAATTTATCCACTTTTGAGTGTATTAAAAAATGACAAAAATCACAGCTTCCACAAACAATGTGAACAACCAGCATTTTATTGCATTTGAGAATGCTTTAATCAGTAATCAGTACTGACTGTACAACAGTTTTTATTGTCTGCATCAACAGACATGGAATGATGGTACGGTATTACAAACAGATGTAAGGAATGAGTTTCATTTATGCCTTCAGAGACATCTCCATCCTGGCAGAGCAAACCTGTGCAGCACCATGTTAACTCCATTTCTTTGACTGTACCTTTTTTCTTAAGCAAGGAGTTGTAGAACATGTTACGTGAGCATAATCCACAATATGTCTGAGGCACATCTGACACGACTGCAATGGAAATGTATGGATAAAATGCCACTGTTATTATTTATTTAAATATCTGACATCGAAAATGATGTACTGCAACAGTTTGTATTAGGAGTAATCAATAAAGGAAGTAAACATTATTACCATATTGACCTTTAGAGACAGGTGTCAGCTAGTCACTTGACATTGACCTATGTGCTCATCTTAACATTGTTCCACTCGCCACGCTTGATTTTACCTACTCTAATAATCAAATAATTCAACAGCGTTAACGGTCCAGTTTTATTTCATCAAAGAAGGCTGTAAATCTCATTCCTGACAGCAATTTTGTCTGATACATGGTATTTCCTTTATGCTAATGTATGCTTTTCTTTGAAAAAAGCATGTAACAAATATTCTTTTCACCTTGGCACCTTGTAAAGTTCTTTACAAAATTTATTAGATTGACACTCCCTTTATTATTTATGAACACTTGACTATTTTTTTTTTACATTATTTTATTTATTTATTTATTTATTTATTTAAATGTGATCCAAGAATAATTCATGCAAAATATTTCCTTGAAGACTAGAAAACTTTAAAATGGCCCTCTTTGCAGTAGTTTGAACCTTTTAAAGACAGCCACAAAAGGCAGTGGTTGGACCATCATAAGGCGGGAACTATCAAAACAGCTTAACACAAACAGAAATTCTGTACAAAATGCCTCGGTCAATGGTAACAGAGAAAAGTCTGTCCTCTATGTTACAGTTTTAAAGCAAAATGTAAGGGATCCCCCACCCAATTGTCAGCAAATATCCGCTTTGTTTAAAGCAAGGATTACTAATTAAAATACAAGTGTAGCACATTCTGCTATTCAAATACATACAGTAGTTTTTTCATAGCTATTTTAATAAAGTTAATACAAAGCAGTTGCATTAAAGCAAACATGTTTAACCGAAAGCAAGTTTAGCACGGGAAGGAACAATAAAAGAAACCAAAAAGACAAAGGCTTGCACTGACATGGGGATATATGTACAAAAGAAGAAAGCCCACCCAACTGAAGCCTCTGTATATCCAAAGAGATAGTAGATATGGGGGGAACCCAAACACAAAAAATGGTATGTTTTCTTCATGAAAGGCCTGAGGTTTAAATTGGTTTTACTGAAAGGTTGTGAGCCCCTTGAGATAGGCAAGCTCTAATTTTTTGCTAAAGTCTTTTGACTAAGCATGCAAGACATACAACTAAGTGCAACTGAGTGAAATGTATTTTTATATTTAATCATTCCCTAAAGGTTTGAACTGAGGTATGTGTACTAACAGTTTTCTCATGCTGTTATCTTTAGTCATGTCTAGCTACACATGCTGAGAATGTACTAATCTAAACTAGCTTTTACCCCTTTAAAATGCACAGCTAACCCAAGAAACCACTCAGATTGATGTGCAGGGATCCCACGATCCCATTTGGCTACTGCCTGCACGTCATGAAGCTGCCTTGATACAATTTTAAATACATTTTACAAGACCACAGGTTGCTATTTTTATTGAAAGCATGATAAAGCTTAAAAATAACTGCCACAAAAGTACCTTGTACCAAGCTTATGAGTTAACAGGAGTGTTTTTATAATAAAAACAAAATGCTGACAGAAACTAAAAACAATCACATAACAGTGCCAAGGTAAACAAAAACAAAAGAAATAATCCTGGCACACTGAAGGATACTGGTCTTCCAACAGAAGGTGCATACAATCTTTTAAAAATCTAGAACATAAAATAACCTTAAAAACCACTGCATGGTTCACTTAATTTGTAGAATCGTTTGCACTGCTCGCTGTCAATCACAGCGTCTTCACATTACCCTTGATGTACAGTTACCTTTTCAAGATGGAATGCTCCTCTATTTGTTGGACCACTAATTTTGTTCCCTTAGTTTGGTCTGTTTTTCATTGCTTTTTAGTATGGTTTCTAATTTGGTCACTGCAAGGACAACATGTGGCTACTCAGTAAGCAACACCTTTGGCTTAAATCATCCACCAATAATAATCTGAAGATACAAGGAGCTTTTATCACCAACAGCTAGATATAGCCTTAAATTAGCCTATTTCTCTAAATCCCTCTATCCCTCTCTACCTCCATTGACAAAAATGAGAGGATATTTGGCCTTATGTGATAAAGAATGAAACAGAGAACATAGTTGACTTAACAGTTCATCTTTGGTAATTACAGAACAAAAATATTAAGCAAAACAACAACAACAACTTCAAAAGCTTACTAACCAAATCATATTGAAACCAGACTTCCTAAATAAATACAACTGATACAAGTGGTTGGTTGCAGTGTTTTTAAGTGATCTGTGACAGACTTGTACAAACCTTTGATTTCAGTTCTGTATTCTCTAGTTGCACCAAACTTGCAAAACAGTCTCCAGCCGCACATCATGCTCTGCTCCCACTGCTAAAGTATTGATAGTGGCTGGCATACAGCAATAGAACACAAACTGAAAGCATAACCCCAGCACAGTATTTGCACATGAACAATTACACTAATACTTTGACATTGCTGGATTTAGCTTCCATTATCCCCTCAACATGACAAGTCTGTTCTATTTAAACAGATTTATCTCCAAAGCAGTTCTGAACCAGGCTGCAATGAAATGCTGAACCTGTGATATAGTAATCAGAGGTGAGACCATTTCTCTTGCTTATATTTTCAATTGTGGGCCTAATGTATGTATATTTTCTGTTTATAACTATTACTTGCCAAGGGTATGATTCAGAACTCTATTAATACATGTTTTATTATTAAGGTATGTATATTACTCTGTAAAAAAAAAAAGATATGCTTGGGTCAAATGCTTCAAGAATGTTCAGTGATTCTGTTGCAGCTAAGTCTTTCACTGCTGTGTAGACCAAATCTATTCCATTCTTTAAATTCTGGTAAGATTTCTCTGTCATTCATTCTCATTTTGTTTTTTTACAATACTTTGTCTATGCGTAGGTAGAACCTTCATTATGAGTAGTGCATTACTCCTGGACTTCACAATTTTGGGGGTGGGCTACATTTTGGCAACAAACAGAAGTGAGCAGGCAGCTGTGTTGAAAAAAAAAAACAATCTTGGTGGCATGAGGTTGCATTTTGAAGCAAATTATGGAATAAATGACAGAAAAATACTACTTGGTGTTTGACATTCTGCTTCATATACAAAGAAAAAATAAAATAAAATAAAAAATAAACATTCAATATCATCATCATCAAGTGCTGACCATCTGAAGCCTCTAAGGGCCAACGCTCCAAGTTTAAGGAGGCTGGTCAGAGTTTAAAATGTGTAGTAATAGAAGAAGCAAAAAACAACACATTACAAAGAATTATAGCTTTTTTCCCCCATATAAGACCCTCCCCAACCTTAATGGAAGCAACAAAAAAAGAAGTGGATTAAAGGCAGTGATAATCAATAATCAACTTAATCCACACACAGCACTGTGCAAATCAGATGTCCATCAAAATCTCTTAAGTTTCTGGGCACAGTCCAACCTGCAGTGTGAAAAGTACATGCTTAGTTTAATGTGGCTTTGTTATCCAGATTCGCAGGATTGCAGTCCGTTGTCCGCTGCAGTGTGTGTGTACAGCATGAACTGTCCAGTAACACAGCACTGATGTTGATTTCAAGAGGAAAAGTCCCAAGTACCAAACAAGTCCATTCAATACATGTTGAGTAGAAATTCCTTTTTTTTTTTTTTTTTTTTGTTAAACAAAAAGTATAAATAAATAAAAAATACTCCCAAATGGGATATTTTATTTATTTAATGGCACTAAGTCAATTAAAACATTTTATAACTGTCAAAATGATCTGAAAATCCTTCAGACCCCTTTTCTTTTGGAGAGATTTTACAACTCATTTTGATTAGTTCTTTCAATCTTCATTCTCAGGATTACAACGACATGTGCTTATTGCATGTCTTCATTCCCAGGGTCGCCTTCGTAATCTCTGTCATGGTCAAAATCTGGACTGTGGTTGGCTGTTGTCACAAGGGACAAAGGACCATCATGATCTTCTGGATCCAGTGGTTCCTCTTTAACATTGATATGATGCCTACAAAAATAAATAGAGATCAGTCATATTTAAAATCACCTTACTTTGAAAAACGTAATAGGTACTATTATCGTCCCACCACGCTGCTACTCCTGTCAAAATACTAATTTACACATGAAAAAATACATAAAATATCAAAACACTATATATAATATGGACATTAGAGTACATCCTTTCATTCGCACAATTGAAAAGTTGAGACTACAAGCAATACAGCTGCTTTGTCACTTCTAGAAGAAAATCTGTAAAAATAAATAAATAAACAAATAAATACTGTCTATTGTCCTATTTATCAACAGCATTTTTGTTTTCTAGATAGCAGACAGGATATTACTTTAACATTGATAAATGAGTAAGATTAACAATAAGAAAAAAATAAGATAGACTACACTAAGCAAGCGGGCTGTTTGTCTGGCACCTTGTGGTGGCTGATCATTGCTCCCTGTGTGTTCTGCTTTATTCTAGTTAACATGCAGAACCTGTGAGGCAAGTCTCCAGAGGACGACCCCAAGTGAGGTTCTATCATTAATCAACTTCAAGCAAACACAGCGACGAGACACCATGATACATGTTTTAAACTCCAAATTAATGCATATTTTTACAAAGTGTCAATAAGGGAAGAAAAGCCCTGCCAGGAAACACAAGCAGAGAGGAAAAGGCCTGCTCAACACAACAGTGTGATAAGAAACCAGAGTCCTTATGAGAATAATAACACTGTCAGTTGTAAACACGGCAAACATGAACCTCAGTCCACAGACTGGGCAAAGGATGCACTAAAGAGATGCGATCTGCCAAATTTCTCATTATGGAAACAACACATGAAGAATCCACAGGGGAATGTGGGGTGAATGCAGAAAAAAAAAAAATACTTTGATAACATTTGAAAAATGCCTCCTGTAAATCACACACACAAACAAATTCCTTGCAAACGCATTTTTATAAGACGAAGTTTTGGCAGTGTAACACCTGTGAGTTCCTTTCTTCAGCAAATTCATGGAACCATAGCTAATATTTACCAACTACTATAACTGACTGGAAAGAAAACCTGATGGCTTTTTTTAAATAGTCATTTAGTTTTTCATATGTGAATTAATAAAGCCCTTTCTTCCTCTAAATAAGAAACTAAATATAGACACTTCCACCCATAGTATTTACTGCTGCCATGCCTACGTAGATACTTAAATAAAAGGACTACTACAAACTTACGTCCGTCGTTTCTAATGTTACTGGTAGGAATCGATAGTGCTTGCTAAAGGTGTATAAGTTACAGCCATATTCATACCCAGAGTATTTCTACACTGCCTGCTGCATTGTTACCCTGCCAGTGTGCCTTAACCCTGTCCTGGAGGCATCGCCCCTATGGGACATACAGGCAGTTTCATCTCACAAACAAATAATGCAGTAAATCTTATCTAATATCTATAACCATCACTCAGTAGAGCTCACGCTTACCAAAATGAAAGACGCAAACATGTTACACGTGTATTGTAATTTTAATGGTATTTTTTCCATAGCATTTATAAACAGGAAAAGTAAACGTTGAATGCCATGCAGTCTTTTCCATGCTGCACTTTCCGTTGAAGGAACATGACCGACACACACGAAGTTGCTTCTTGTCGTAACGCTTTTTTTTTTTTACAGGACTCTTCCATTATCTTTAAAATATACATCTCAGGGAGAAAAAAAAACAACAAACAAAAAACATTCTAAATGTTTTCTTTGCACAAAATGTTCACCTCATTACCGTAACAAAATCAAATTCAGCTGTATCATATCATTTGTTTTTCATAAGGCCAAATGTGACCCTATGAAACGATGGCCACACATATTAGGTAAGACTACCATTGTTTTGGTAGCACCATGTGCTTTAATGTCCATTTTAAAAGACCAATAGCAAAGGCAGAAATCTGCACATTTTATTGTGGTTTGATAATGTGGACACCAGAGTAGCAGAATGTCCAAAAATCTTCAGGGCACAAACTGCAAACCTTCCGGATGGACGGACGGGAGTGAGGTGAGAAACTTTGTGTGAGCATTATTGTGGGTTGCAAAGAGGATATCTCAGACAAAGCACTGTTTTAAAAGAAACAGTGGTGTGTAGGGGCCTAATCTTCAGCTCCCAACCAAATTCTTCGTCGTGGGCGTGAATATTCTGCAGCCCTGGTGGACACTTGTCCCTAAATAACTTGAATCTTTTAAATAAAGTGTATCTGGGGAAAAAAGAAGAAATTCTGAAAATAAAAAAAATGACAAAAGGAAAGGTCACCTCATGGAACAGACAATTGCAAACTTTGAATAGCATTGATCAACAGTTATTAAGATTACTAATCTTAATAACTGTTGATCTGTATTTCATAAATAAAAAGAGATTAGCCATTATTTTGGTTTTTGGTGATCAATTCCACAAACAACTTTGCCTCAGGTCTGACCCTTTGCTGAAGGGGCACATATTATTATATTAGCATATGCTGACAGACATTGTGCTTATAATTACAATTGCAGCTACCTGCTGTTATCAGAGGACAAACACTGGCTAGCATCCTTTATTACTAATCTGAACACTTGAAACTGGTTAACTAATATTACTAACATTTCACAATGAATTACACTGCACAACGTCTGCACACCCTGTTGAGTGCCCCCTCACTCTGGGAAGAAAGGGTGTTTTAATAAACTTTGTTGAAGGTATTATGCTTCAACACAGTATGAAGTTGTTTGCTTTATGTCTACCTTCAGAGCATATCAAGATGAAAGTACAATGTTCCCCACCAACTTAAAATTATGCAACTGCAAGTGTATTGTAAACAAAACTCGGTCTTTCACGCTCATATGGAAAACTTGAATGACATTTAGGTTCTAGAATAATTAATTTCATTTTTACTACGCTAGTAAGAAAAATAAAATGCAACAGACACAAAAATGTTCAACCTGATGCCTTTCACCGTGCCATGCTTTTTAAAAGAAAGATTAGGAGACGCTTTTAAATGTTTTTCAAGCTGGAAATAAAATACTAAATACAGCATAACTGTTAATGTCACCATTGTACCCGCTATCTATTTAAACAAATTCATTCAGAGTATAGAATTGTGGTTTCCAACATGATTAGTTCCTGATTACCATCTCAGGAACGTATTCAAATGATCTAATTACAGGTCTAGGTTTATATGTTGTGCACTAAATATTACGACAATAAGAATGAAAACACTTTTTGTTTAGATGTCATAGAGTTGTTCATCTGTAAATAACATAACTACACCATCAACTATACACTGTAGTTGGAATGGCTTAATCCAGGACTTGTACATAGTTAAAAGATTTTTGGAAAGTGAATAATACCAATACTACTTTATTTTAGAATTCACTAATACCAGTACTATTTTATTTTAGAATTCACAACACAATTTTGCATTGGTAAAATATGTACTGTAGTTTACTGTACAGTTTAGCTGAATACAAAGTATGCGTGAGTATTAAACTGGGAGGGAGGATCACCTAATCTGATGACCACCCTCGAGGAGTTAACCGGCAATGTTTAATACAATTCAGAAGTACATCCAAACATTTGTTTGTTGTATTTCACACAGTTTAAAGGCTGCATTGTATTTCCAGTATCAAGCTATGAACATTATCAAATCACCCCATAAAATAGAAAGAGCCTTTGGGGCAGCACACCCATCCTGCCTTACCCTTTCCTGTTCTGAAGCACTGCCCTGAGCTCTAGCCACATGCACGGAGGATGGCAAATTTCTATTCATCAGCACTATGTTTTTAGGCACTCATTATTCTGCTTTTGCTGCTATTCTAATTATTTTGCCTTGAGATTTGTTTTCAGTAAAAAACAAAAATCACACAGCTTTTCCTTTGAGCTGACATTAACATCTGGAAAGGATGCTGTCGTCAGCATATTATTTCAAGCTTCTACCAACTGAACAAGTTGGTCTGTACAACAAGTGCATAGGGAACTGTGGTTTCATATGTATCTAACCACAGCTTGAATAACATCCAAAAGCGATGTCATACAGCTAATTAAAACAGGAGATTTCCCATCATGTGTACATGCTTTATATATTTAGCTCAAAGAGCCAGCTGCCCAACGTTTCGATGTTGTACATATCTTTCTCAAGGGAGCCTGTGTTTGAATCAAAACATTGGAGGTATTTATAGGTTTTGACGGCATGACAACTACTTGTTCTTGTTTACATTCAAATTCATGATTTATTCTTACATGATGTAATGGTGTTCTATATATTGTGACATCATTTCTACTTCTATCTTTGAATCTGTATTAATTCTAATTAACATTACTTTATATAAACTTAGATTTTTATTATATCATGCAATGCTGGCTCTGAGGATCAGTCTTGATTTGGCCTCCCAGCGCATCAGCATGCACAACTTTTGAATGAATTTTCTTTATTTATTTAAATGTTATATATTTATTGAAGTTAATTAGTTCATTCTTTTCTGTTGAGTCCCGTTGGCATAATCGTGTTCAGTCTATTTATCCATTTACTTTCTTTTATTCTTCTATATGTCGCATTGTCTAATCTTAGTTGTTCTAATACTACAAACTTTACATCATTTATGTCATGTCCTTGACTGGTGAAGTGCTGTACTATTGGTTCATTCGTTTTTTTATTTCTAATTAATGAAAGGTGCTTCTGAATTCCTTTATATAAAGTGGTTCCAGTCTCTCCAACATATTTGATTTCATCACATTTTTCACAGGCTATTCCATAAACAACATTGCTATTTTTACAGTAGGCATTAGTTTTTAGTGGATATGTGGTGTTCTTATGTTTAATTATATTTTTACTTTTGTCCATGTATTTACACACTTTACATCTACTGGTGCACATGTTCAGTAGAACCTATTTTGCCAATTATTCTCTTATGTTTACTGTGAACTAAAATATCACCTAAATTAGCTTCTCTTTTGAATGCTACAACTGGGGCCTTAAGAAATACTTTTTTTTTAATTTTTTGAATTATGTAGAATCCATAAGTGTTTCCAAACTATTTTAGAAATATTGGGCAAAAGTTTAGAGTAAGTCATTATTAATGGGACTCTTTTGACCTTTTTATCTCTATTTTATAATCTAGTAGACCATCTCTTTTAGTTTATCCACTTTTCTTAACTCCGCCTCTATAATTCTTTCTTTGTATCCTCTTTTTAAGATGTGTTTTTAATATATTTCTTTGCTTTACATAGTCACTTTCTTTTGAGCATATTCTTTGTATTCTTATTCCTAGACCCTTTGGGATTGCCCTTTTAGTGTTTATCGGATGTGCAGAGGATATGTGTAAATACTGGTGCATGTCAGTAGGTTTACAGAAGAGGTCAGTCTCAATTGAACCTTCTTCAAGTTTTACTATGGTATCTAAAAATTCTATTTCTTTTCTTGTTCATCGAAGGGCCACCTTAATATTACTGTGTATTTCATTTGCCATTTTATGAAACTGGAAAAGAGATTCTTCTCCATGTGTCCAAACCCCAAAAATATCATCTACAAACCGAATGTATTCTAAAGGTTCTCTTTCCGATTTTCTAAGTAATTGTTCTTCCCATTTCCCCATGTATGTACTGGCAAAATGCATTCCTAATTTAGATCCTATTGCTGTACCATCGTTTTGTTTGTAATTCTTATTAACAAATGTAAAATGACTGTTTTCTAAAACTACGTTGATCATGTTCAGCACCTCTGCTGTTGGTATTGATTTATCTAGTCTATTATCTAGTGCTTTTGACAAGCTTCTAAAGTTTCTTTACTGAGGGACACTTGGGTACAAGGATTTTACGTCCATGCAAAATAAAATTGTATTCTCTGGAAGGTTGTGTTTTAGTGATTCAAGTCTTTTTAAAAATTGTGTTGTATCCTTAACATAGCTTGGTAATTTCTCAATGTGCAACCTAAGTTGTTTTTCTGCTATTTCAGCTATTATGTGTGTTGGATTATCAATTGTACTGACTATCATTAGCATAGGGTGATTTTCTTTGTGCATTTTAGGATTTCCTCTTGCTAGGCCTGTTTTTGCATTATGTGGCTGCATGTATTTTTTAAATTTTTTGATATAATTCCTTTATTGTATGGTCTCTCTGCAATTTCCTTAACCTCTTTTACCGATTTATTGATCTTATTGCTTTTAACTTCTTCATATGTATCTGTATTATTTAATTCACATTCTACAGATTTCATATAGTCATCTGTGTTCATTATCACTATTCCTGAGCCTTTATCTGCTGGTCTTATCATTACATCATCATCATTTAACAACTCAGTCATAGCTTGTTCTTCAATATTGGTTAGATTAAGTTTACATCTTTTCTTTAGTCCTACTATTATTTCTTGTTTAACTACTTCAATATACATATCTAACCATTTATCTCTTCCATCCGGAGGAGTCCATGTGCTTGTACAATTAACCTTAATCCCATGCTCAAAATTATCCTCTGAATCTGAGATATTTTCATTGAAAAATATTCTGCTAATCTCATGCCTCTCTCCCACTCCTTTAATTCAGTGGCCAGTTTATCTTTATCAATGTATCTTTTAGTTGGTATAAACTATAATATACAGTATATATTATTTTTTTAAAGTCTATTACTTTAATTTATAATGAAAAAGTCAAAAATGGCCTGCTCATGACTTTATATACCAAGTTATGTCCAGTATTTGTAACTGAGCTTGTGCATTTTAATACAAAGATCACTTCTTAAAATATGGCCTGTTTAAGTACATGGCATGCACTGTCAGTTTCTGTACAAAATACATTTGAGCTGCTTGTTAATCATGCTTAAGCATATTTTGCAAAGTAAATACATATTAGTAACACACAACCTCACAGCTGTAAAAACAAAATTGAGTAGCCCACATGCACCACATGTACAGCATCTATAAACATGTAAATGTGACATTAGGACAGAGGTTTAGGTTCTTAAAGAATGTCATAGCACAGTCTCAACACAATTAAATAAGCAACTATCTATCTATCTATCCATCTATCTATCTATCTATCTATCTATAAGAAAAAATCTGAACTACATGTACACAAAAACCAGCAGATTTTACAACATACATAGAAGTGCGTTAAGCTACAGTATATCGCTTTGATTTTCTATTTAATTTGTATGTGTATGTATTACATTTTATATATACATTTAACATTTTGTTGTTGTTTAAATAACGCTTTGACTGGCCAGAGGTGAAATAGCACTCAAGTTACACAGTATGCACAGATGGTTCAGTACTCACATAGCTTGAAAAGGAGATCGTCCTGGGCTGCTGTCACTTCCAATGCTGTTTGCAAGGTCCATTGCACCGTTTACCTCCTCTCAGTATAGCATTAGCCAGTGAGCTAAGAGTGGGACTTCCCATGGAAGCAGTAGTGTATAGAGGTATGTTATTTTCTACCATTGAAGCCTATAAAACATGGATACAAAATAATACTGTAAAAAAATGCTTAAAGGAGTTAATGATATTTACCTGAAGAGGTCCCCTTTCTCGAAACTGGGACTCTTAAACAATCCTTTACTTATTAAATCAATGTGCACTTATTAAATAGGCAATATGATAACAGGCAGGAATTTGCAGCTAAAGGCATTACTAGAAGCTGGGAATGTAACTTCACTCATAACCTTTTAATGTTTAACAGTAAAATATCTGTATATATCTACTACGGTATATTATGAAGTGGAGAAGTTCCAGAGAGTATTCTTAAATGGTGGGTAAGCAGAGAGTTTCATTTTGTTATAGTAAAATATGCTTGACAAAACAGTAGTTAAGCAAGAGTTCACGGGCCTAAGAGAGAAGGGTATTTAGAGCTGGTACATTTTAATACCTCCCATTTTCACAGAGGGTTAACTCAGCATGTCAGAAAAGAACTGAGACCCAGTGGTGTTTATTTATTCAAAACTATATGAATATTGTGGGTAGCTGACACACATTTCTACAATAAAATCCTGAAGGTTATTGAAAACAGACACACAAAAACAGTACTTGATTTAATACACACATCATTTGATTGTATTACGTCTGCTTATAAAAACAAGTAATGAAAGATGGATGAATAATTGAATTATTTTATAAAAAATGTCTTCATTAGAAGTCTAAACCCACCAACTGCAGCAGTCATGTGATATGGCATCCTATCACTCAGCACACTAATAGCTGCGTTCCAGTAATTACAATTGTGGTATTTTTGTTATTATTTTAATTTCATGTATTTTTCAGTTTTCTTGAATGGGCAACATGCTGGTCTTACCTGAAAAGCAGCATTGAGAGATGTGCTATAAGCAAGGCTGGTCTGTATATTCTTTACAAGAGTTGGACTGCTGTGTAAGAGAGAAAATGTAACAGTTTATTTTATTTTAACTTTGCTTGGCACATGCATATTCATGTTCTTGAAGGTAGCATATGTACATCTTCATTTATGTAATAAACATACATATTTTCATGACACTGGAGCTCACTAATTGAAAAGAATAATGGTTTTGTTCATTAGGTCAACATGCTTCTGAACAGATGGTATTCCACTTCACTTTAAAACACTGGTATTTCAATATTTAATATGTATGTGCACATGTTTCTTAATTACTTCAGTAGCTTATAACAAACTTACACCACATTTATATATATATATATATACAGTGCCTTATGAAAGTATTCGCCCCTTGAACTTTGCGACCTTTTGCCACATTTCAGGCTTCAAACATAAAGATATGAAACTGTAATTTTTGTGAAGAATCAACAACAAGTGGGACACAATCATGAAGTGGAACGAAATTTATTGGATATTTCAAACTTTTTTAACAAATAAAAACTGAAAAATTGGGCGTGCAAAATTATTCAGCCCCTTAAGTTAATACTTTGTAGCGCCACCTTTTGCTGCGATTACAGCTGTAAAGTCGCTTGGGGTATGTCTCTATCAGTTTTGCACATCGAGAGACTGAAATTTTTGCCCATTCCTCCTTGCAAAACAGCTCGAGCTCAGTGAGGTTGGATGGAGAGCATTTGTGAACAGCAGTTTTCAGTTCTTTCCACAGATTCTCGATTGGATTCAGGTCTGGACTTTGACTTGGCCATTCTAACACCTGGATATGTTTATTTGTGAACCATTCCATTGTAGATTTTGCTTTATGTTTTGGATCATTGTCTTGTTGGAAGACAAATCTCCGTCCCAGTCTCAGGTCTTTTGCAGACTCCATCAGGTTTTCTTCCAGAATGGTCCTGTATTTGGCTCCATCCATCTTCCCATCAATTTTAACCATCTTCCCTGTCCCTGCTGAAGAAAAGCAGGCCCAAACCATGATGCTGCCACCACCATGTTTGACAGTGGGGATGGTGTGTTCAGGGTGATGAGCTGTGTTGCTTTTACGCCAAACATAACGTTTTGCATTGTTGCCAAAAGTTCGATTTTGGTTTCATCTGACCAGAGCACCTTCTTCCACATGTTTGGTGTGTCTCCCAGGTGGCTTGTGGCAAACTGTAAACGACACTTTTATGGATATCTTTAAGAAATGGCTTTCTTCTTGCCACTCTTCCATAAAGGCCAGATTTGTGCAGTATACGACTGATTGTTGTCCTATGGACAGAGTCTCCCACCTCAGCTGTAGATCTCTGCAGTTCATCCAGAGTGATCATGGGCCTCTTGGCTGCATCTCTGATCAGTCTTCTCCTTGTATGAGCTGAAAGTTTAGAGGGACGGCCAGGTCTTGGTAGATTTGCAGTGGTCTGATACTCCTTCCATTTCAATATTATCGCTTGCACAGTGCTCCTTGGGATGTTTAAAGCTTGGGAAATCTTTTGTATCCAAATCCGCTTTAAACTTCTCCACAACAGTATCTCGGACCTGCCTGGTGTGTTCCTTGTTCTTCATGATGCTCTCTGCGCTTTAAACGGACCTCTGAGACTATCACAGTGCAGGTGCATTTATACGGAGACTTGATTACACACAGGTGGATTCTATTTATCATCATTAGTCATTTAGGTCAACATTGGATCATTCAGAGATCCTCACTGAACTTCTGGAGAGAGTTTGCTGCACTGAAAGTAAAGGGGCTGAATAATTTTGCCGCCCAATTTTTCAGTTTTTATTTGTTAAAAAGTTTGAAATATCCAATAAATTTCGTTCCACTTCATGATTGTGTCCCACTTGTTGTTGATTCTTCACAAAAATTACAGTTTCATATCTTTATGTTTGAAGCCTGAAATGTGGCAAAGGTCGCAAAGTTCAAGGGGCGAATACTTTCGCAAGGCACTGTATATATATATATATATATATATATATATATATATATATATATATATACAGTACTGTGCAAAAGTTTTAGGCAGGTGTGAAAAATGCTGTAAAGTAAGAATGCTTTCAAAAATAGACATGTTAATAGATTATATTTATCAATTAACTAAATGCAAAGTGAATGAACAGAAGAAAAATCTAAATCAAATCCATATTTGGTGTGACCACCCTTTGCCTTCAAAACAGCATCAATTCTTCTTGGTACACTTGCACAAAGTCAGGGATTTTGTAGGCATATAGTCAGGTGTATGATTAAACAATTATACCAAACAGGTGCTAATGATCATCAACTCAATATGTAGGTTGAAACACAATCATTAACTGAAACAGAAACAGCTGTGTTGGAGGAATAAAACTGGGTGAGGAACAGCCAAACTCAGCTAACAAGGTGAGGTTGCTGAAGACAGTTTACTGTCAAAAGTCATACACCATGGCAAGACTGAGCACAGCAACAAGACACAAGGTAGTTATACTGCATCAGCAAGGTCTCTCCCAGGCAGAAATTTCAAGGCAGACAGGGGTTTCCAGATGTGCTGTCCAAGCTCTTTTGAAGAAGCACAAAGAAACGGGCAACGTTAAGGACCGTAGATGCAGTGGTCGGCCAAGGAAACTTACTGCAGCAGATGAAAGACACATCATGCTTACTTCCCTTCGCAATCGGAAGATGTCCAGCAGTGCCATCAGCTCAGAACTGGCAGAAAACAGTGGGACCCTGGTACACCCATCTACTGTCCGGAGAAGTCTGGTCAGAAGTGGCCTTCATGGAAGACTTGTGGCCAAAAGCCATACCTCCGACGTGGAAACAAGGCCAAGCGACTCAACTATGCACGAAAACACAGGAACTGGGGTGCAGAAAAATGGCAGCAGGTGCTCTGGACTGATGAGTCAAAATTTGAAATATTTGGCTGTAGCAGAAGGCAGTTTGTTCGCGAAGGGCTGGAGAGCGTACACGAATGAATGTCTGCAGGCAACAGTGAAGCATGGTGGAGGTTCCTTGCAAGTTTGGGGCTGCATTTCTGCAAATGGAGTTGGGGATTTGGTCAGAATTAATGGTCTCCTCAATGCTGAGAAGTACAGGCAGATACTTATCCATCATGCAATACCATCAGGGAGGCATCTGATTGGCCCCAAATTTATTCTGCAGCATGACAATGACCCCAAACATACAGCGAAAGTCATTAAGAACTATCTTCAGCGTAAAGAAGAACAAGGAGTCCTGGAAGTGATGGTATGGCCCCACAGAGCCCTGATCTCAACATCATCGAGTCTGTCTGGGATTACATGAGAGAGAGAAGCAACTGAGGCTGCCTAAATCCACAGAAGAACTGTGGTTAGTTCTCCAAGATGTTTGGGCCAACCTACCTGCCGAGTTCCTTCAAAAACTGTGTGCAAGTGTACCTAGAAGAATTGATGCTTGATGCTGTTTTGAAGGCAAAGGGTGGTCACACCAAATATGGATTTGATTTAGATTTTTCTTCTGTTCACCCACTTTGCATTTAGTTAATTGATAAATATAATCTATTAACATGTCTATTTTTGAAAGCATTCTTACTTTACAGCATTTTTTCACACCTGCCTAAAACTTTTGCACAGTACTGTATATATATATATATATATATATATATATATATATATATATATATATATATATATATATATATATATATATATATATATATATATATATATATACACAGTATATATGGATTTATTTCCATACAATAACATTATAACATCTATTGAAAGCAGAGTTTGTTCATATATACAGCATACAAGACAAACAGAAATTGGAGTGATATAGCATGATCACATAACAGCAAGACATGTAGGGATGTTATAAAGTTGTGTCTGATTAATGAATCATGCAAAGCCAAGCAAAAGCTCTTACTGTAAAAATAGATCATCAATAGCTTCCTCAGTGTTGTGTTTCCGAGGACGGCCTCGCTGAATGTGGCGACCACGTTTAAACTCTTCATCATCAACAGTCCAAAAGGACCCAAACTCATCCTCTACTCTGATAAAGCATTTATGCAGTGAAAGGTTGGTGCGAATGGCACCCTGGAGTAAATGCAGCAGCCAACACAGATGCAGCGGCAACAACACAAATGGAGGGATGAAGGGGCACACAACAAACACAAGGGGGGAAAAAATAAAATGCAAATAAGCATAAGGAAATGAGGGTTAATTTGCACCTTCTAGAGAGCTAAAAGCATGTGATGCGGAGAACACCAAAGCAAGCAGGAAAAGGGTACTTCAGGGCACCATGGCATACAAAGAATGTGATGGAATGTTTATCCTTCTTCTCCAACTTGTAAAGCCAATGACTAAATATCTTAAGTGTTTGATCCATCACCTCCATGAAGCCAAAAGTGTCTGGTTTAAGCAGCAAGCGTGAGCCAAACTATGCTTAGAAGTGTAAACATGGTGGACATACCCACTTATCTTTTATGCCTTCGCTTTTGGAACTCTAGTTCATCCACTGTCCAAACTGCCCCTTTAACGCTTTTCTACTCGCACAAAACACTTGTGAAGACTAAGATTATGACGGACTGCATTCTGCAGCAGGTATAAAAGAAGACAAATTCAAATGGCTATTAGAACACTGACACATACCCAACATAAACAATTCAGAACATAAGATAAATATGAACTCAGAAAGAAAGACAACCGTACATTTTATACATACATAAAAAGTATTAATACAACAATGACTTGTAATCTTATTCCCTCAGTTATATAATATATTTAACATCAAAATATTTCCTGGTTTCATTGCTAGTCATTTGGTATGTATGCTGTACCCCACATTTTTTCAAAAGGATGACATCTGTTTTATGCTGACCAGCAGTTATTCTGAATTTAAGGCGACTGTAAAATCTCACATTAAAGGATATTTTTGTGGATATGTGTTCCTAAAGGTGTATTTACTCTACAGAACAGCAAATGAGACTTGGTTGAAAATACACTACAGTTGCAGCTTACACAACAGATTGTTAGACCACATTCCAATCTGCACAAACAAAGCTTTTGGTAAAGTAAACATGCATTGCATTTGACTTGTCTGCACCAGTTAGGCTTTCACCCTACAGCAAAAATTCAAGATATTATGGTAAGCTCATAAATTTGCTTTTCATCATACCACTTGTATGCAGGCAGCTATCCAGAATAAACTGAACACACATTCATACATTATACTGAAGTCTGTGTGTTTTGCAATGCCTTGCACTGCCATGCTGGACTGAGTCACAGTGGGGAACTTGCATGTTTATGACTAAAATGTGCCCCTATGGGTGGGCTGTCAGCGGTTGGTGGAGCATTTTGTTAAGGAGCAGAATGAATCTAGTGAGCTGATAGCTGTCAGACTCACAGCTGTAACTCTGAAAGGGAGAGTATAGACAGATTTTCTTAATCATGTTAAGGCAGATTGCACTGGCCCATGTGAATAAAAAAGGACTGCAGAATTAAACAAAACTATAATTTTAGAGATTTCCCAGACATGCAGTTATTTTCTTTTTAATAGTATGGCAAATGTTTTTTTTTTTTTTGTAATGCTTGTTGGAAGTATTTTAGACATTTTATAATGATTTTACCAGATGATGATAATAATAATATATAATAATAATAATAATAATAATAATAATAATAATAATAATAATAATAATAATTGATTTAATGCTGAAACTGTAACCAATGTTTGATAAATGTTTTGATGTGATAATAAAATTGATTTTAACAGCATTTATGATTTATTTGTATTAGAAAATTTGACTAAAACTGACTAATTTTGTTCATATCATTATTTGATACAGGAGTGGTGCGTTGGCAGCTGTAAAGACGATGAGCTTGTTGTCAATCCAGGATGAATGAATCCTTTGTCTGGGTGAACTTGAACTGTATGTCACAGGTTTACACTGTACACAGTTAAGCCGAAATGAACCAAAGAATGCTGGGTAGTTTAGATAACCTACAGGTATCAAGCCTTTAAGGTAACAATAGCTCTTTCATAACTGTACAAAAATACAGTATTTATTTTCTACCAATTAATAAACCACAGAAAATATGAATCTTCCTCAAAGGTTTATGTTAACATTTTAATTACCTTCCACGTTGCTGCATTGCGCCTGAAATATGCAAACATTCGCGTGAACCAGTTGTAGATTTCGTTTAGTGTTAGCTGCTTTTCAGGAGATTCAAGAATTCCCTGAAAATAAAAGAACATGCCACAGATGTTTGCCCATATAATGGAAATAAACCATGTGTGCAATGCAAAATACAAAATATAAATGTAAACCAGGATTTAATTCCCAATCAATGTTAGTTGCAAATGTAAAGGCCAATAACCATGCAGTTGTATTTGCTTACTGGATGCTTCAATTTGTCAGTAATGCTAAGCAGATTAAAATACATCTTACATTTTCCTACTTAATGAAGAAAACCTAAAACATTTCACAACCAGATTAAAGCTTAGTAATTATTTAGAGCTCAGATTAATTCAACAGAGCAGAGATTACTGCAGCTTGTGATAATTGACTTGCCATCTTTAAACAGGTTCATTCCCACTGTTGTGTGAAATGAATTTCATAATAATCACATTCTATTGTAATGCTTAATCAAAAGCAATTGTTATATATTGCAATTCTAGTTTGTTACATTCCTTTGCTCATTTGGAAATGGTAAAGGTTCATTTCATCTAGATGAAAATTGATGAAAATTGTACATGTAATATATACAGTGTATAACATGCACACACAAACATAACTGTGCATGGCTAAACATACTGGGAACAAATGCACATAACATTCTGTGATAAATATCATTTTTAGCCTCAATATGCAACCCATGAATGTACAAAATATAAATTTTCTTACCTGCCTTATTAAGGAAGCATATGTAAATGGAGGTCTCACTTCAGCGTTCATGTAAAACTCTTTGTTCTGTGAAAGATCTGTTAACAATGATATCATATTTAAATACCATGTGACTTAATCCGAAAAGCACGTAACACATAAAAATTCACACTGCTGTATAGTCTGAATAAATCTCAATAAATTGCTCTAATACTTAACTATGGAACTGATGCCACAGTCTATCTACTACAAATATATTGTAACTTCCCATTAAAGGACATACTAATAACATCACTGCAGTCTACATATTCTTAGTATCAACTTTTATTAACACTGGAAACTATACAGACGTAGTGTTAAAGATATTTCGAACTTTCATCTTGTTATACTGCAGTCATTTTACTTGTTTTTCAGCCCAAATTGAAATGCATAGTTTCAATGATGCCTCACTAGTGCAACCAATCATGAGGAGTGAAGCTCAACTGGCAGCCTGCACTCTGGATAAGCCACTGAGGACCCTTGATATTGCTGTATATTGAAAACTTGAAGGCTTGTTTATACTTTTTTTTTCTTAACCAGAATATATACTAAATAAATTGTATGGTTGAGCATTTAAAGCACCGTTCTTGTCTTGTTGACGCTTTCACTACTGTTAAAAAAAAAGCCAAGACTTATGTAAAGGATGACTTAGTACCTGGAGAGATGGGCATATTGTATTTCTCTGAATATCGCCTCCTGTATGGTCCCCGCTGTGCATGCTCGTCGGTGTGATTACTGAAAGTCCCTGGTTGATGGAAGTGAGGGGGCTGTCAGTGTGGTAGGGGTGTGAGGTAAACTCTGTGGTGATGCTTCAGAAGCCGTTTTGGAGAGTGTGGCATTGGACACCAGATTCAGCTGCAATCAACACAATAAAATACATAAAGAACTGATTGAAAGCAAACTGATCCGCTGGTATCGTCATACAGTACACTGCAGAGGTGACAATTCATTTGACATGACTGTACACTATGGTTGAGAGTTTTTGTTAAGCATATCACAGTAAACTGTTTTGTTTCCAGATCACAGCTACAATGAACTTTCGTTCTGATCCACTGTTGTATATGCCACACTTATGGACTTCCTTTTTTAGTCCTTGGATGTTTGTAACAATAGGAAATGAAAAGGAGAAGAGCAAAGAAAGGGTAATCTTTAACAGGCTTGACAAATGACAGTGTGCTTCACACCTACCGCTGGGCTGCCACTAATAAGTTACAGAGGAAGCAGCCAATCTCAGCTAATTACAAGATGAAATTGTTTTGTAAGGACTCTAATTAGGAGATGCTTATGGAGGTGATCTAATGATTAAATGCTGTATCTGAATGACCCCATCATCAGTCTACAATGGTGCAAGATGTCTGTGGAATATTTTGTGGAAAGAGTAATTTTTTTTTTCAAGGGAGAGGCAGAATATTAGTAATAATGTCTACAAGGTAAACTAATTAAAAGAGTGCTCCAAAGGTATACTATGTCTGCAAGCAGCTGTGGCCATTCCAAACAAAGTGCCAAATCTCAACAGAGAAGCTGCAGTCAAGTGGAAAATTTTAGCCTGACCTCTGCTCCCACTATTAATTTGCAGGAAAACTAATGACACATATACATATTCCCACAAAATTGTTCTAATTGCTAATTTGCCAAAGGAGCCCAGTTTCCAAATTAAACATGACTGCAGCCTGTGAGGATGGAGAGCAAAACACTGGGATTGTGGGCACAAGGTGTCATCTTTGACAATCGTGGGTGGATTGAGCTAACAAATTAATGAAATGTCAATGCTGTCAATTGCTTTGGAGGTATCAGTTGTCTCTTTTCTATTTTTTATATATAATGGCATCTGTTTAGGCTGAATAGATTCCCTCATCTCTGACAACAGAGGCAGAGGGCCTCGGGTGAAAGTGAAAAGCCCATGTTTAACACCTAACCCTTGCCTACTGTCATGTTCATGACCCAATTAGCTAAGGTTTGTGAATATTCCTTGTTGGGACAGTGTTCATTTCACAGACAAGAGAACTTAAAAATACTAGTACTGTAGTATCAATACAATTTTTTCTCTCAACTTTGTTATATTTATATTTTCCAGAAATGTTTTTCCCCAGCTAAAAATTGTAGCAGGGTTAAAAGTCACTGCAAAAAAGTACAACCATAAATCTAAGTTGAAATTGAAATTAAATCAGTTTGCAAGAAATTCAATTGTTAAAAAAAAAAAAGAAAAACACCTGCATTCAGTACAGTCCATTAGTGTTATTTTGTAGGGTGGATTATTGTCTTTCACTCACCAAATCAATGTTGCAGGATACAAACATACATTAGCAATGCTGCTATTTCAGTAATAGGAAGAGCCTTTTGTTTGTTTCTGTAGCGCTGTGGGTTCATTGCAATTCAAAGATGGAATGAGACTTCAGACAAAAATTAATTAAATGGTAATTGGTGATCTAATTATACTGGCCTTGCTTCTCAAAGCTGCTGCAGAAAAATAAACAAAATACTCTTCTTAATTATGTATAGCAAAAGGTCAACATACTGACAGAACTGTTAAGCTATACAAACTTAAATATATATTTTTAATAACTATTAATTTAACAACCAGAGCAAGCAGACTCCTATGTTAATGGAATAGCACGTAGCCTTTTTTTCAGAATTGTTGAAGCCTGCTAAAAGGCATAAAAGAATTTATAATGATAGGCTAATCAACCTCGTTTCAAGTGCAATTTTAATTAGCAGTATTTTTTTTTGTGCAGCATTAAAAACTGTGGCATTAAAACCATTGCTGATATACAAACGGAAGCTAATGGAAGACAAAAGGAATTAATAATATCCATAACCATATTACTTTATACAATTTGATCAAATTGTGCATAGTTTGTTTATTTTACAGTATTTTCCAATTGCTATTAAAGTAAATGAGTAAATGCAAAATGATCCCTGAACTGGCACCATGCAACACACGGAAATTAACTTAACAAAAACACCAAAACTTCAAGATGGGAGTGTAAATTAGGAGTATCTAAAGTATCTAATGTACAGTATCCAAGTCCAGCAAAATAAATACATAGATAAATAAATAAAACTGTTCTCATGCTCAATACTCCTATGTCTTGAATATTTCATTTTAATAGCTTTGTACTTGCAGGGAAAACAAGCATATTGATGAGTAACGAAGGTAGACCAAATGATTACATGTATAAATACAAACATGTCACTGAGCCACACATTGTTATTGACACAACACTTAACACCTTAAGCTGTAGTGGAAAATATCTTCATAAATAGGTTACCGTACCTTAAACGTGCAACGTATGGAATGATGAACAGCAAACTGATTGGCCTTGTTGCAAGATAAGATTTGTTTAAATGTATTTATTCTTTTTTAACATTTTGTTTGTCTTTGAAGTTTCTAGATACCTTACACATTATTTAGAGTACGGCACTGTTTAAAATGTTCAGACATTTACCCTTCCAACCCATTCTCTTTTATAGGAGATAGCCTAACTGGATGCACGGGATACTGATTATCCTGTAGTGTTTACAAGAAACACATTACTTTACCTTTGCTGTATCCCATGCTGTGTGTGGTGATATACACACAGAATATGTTCAAAGCATTTACAACAGTCTTTATTTAAAGATGAAAAACTAAAAGCAAATGCAAATACAATTCAAGGTATCTTAAGCACCCTTAAGATGTTTGCTTTTCATTTTGCAACATTAACATGGAATTTTCTCTTTCCAAAAAACAATTAAATAAAAACTGAAGTATATAGCCTACTGTATGTTAGGTACTTTTCCTATCCACCCTGCCAGGAACCAATTTGAACTCGACAGTAAATAGGTAAGGTATTTAAAATGCAGTCTGCCACAAAACCACTTTTCATATACAAATGTGATCTTTTTTTCAAAGGGCAATACATCAGTCCATTTACATTACCTAATCCAAACAATCAGTGTATTTGACAATGGCAAACCTCAGACAGACTGCCTATTGTTGGTTTACATCTCTCAGTTATTTGTTGACTTGTGGCAGTGGCCATGCTGTCAATAGTTTAACAGGCTCTAAATAAATGATTACAGTTGTACTGTATGGTAGTATTGGATTTCTTTACAAAAGAAAAGCTGTCTGTGTACAAATTCAGAAGCCTTTTTTCATCTGCCAAATTATTCAAGGATATTTCTACCGCAAGACTGGGTTGAATATTTATATAATCTTTTAAGGCTGTCAGGCTGAGAATAGGCAGATACAGTATATAATAAAAAACAAACAAATAAATAAATAAAAAATCTTAAGGTCAATTCAAAAATATATTGCAAGGTTGCTGTGCAAATAATGACGCGTTTTGAAGGCAGATTCCAATCATAGTAGGCACAAGTTTAAATAAATATCAACAAATAACCTGGATTAGTATATATTGACTAAATTTGCAAGGGAACACATTTAAATTCAGTCATGCTCAATTAATTCACAGATATTGATGTTCAGCAGCAAAGACTATGCACTGCACCTCTGAGGACCAAATGAAAATATCCGAGTTGCAAGATGCAAGACACTGTTTCTGCTCTAAATCAAATCAGTTGGTTTTAGAAACAATATACTGGAAAAACAAAATCTATATTTCTAATGCTACTAGACACAGCAGCAAGAGCACAGTGAGTCGAGGCACATGGTCATTCTTAGACAGACCTAGCCCCTCCCTCCCTCTGTGAATTAGTAATAAGAAGCATGCTTATAAACGGTAATAATTCCATGGAACTTTCTGTAAGGAGATAGCAATGGAATATGAAAACCCATGAAACTTCAGTTACAGTATTTGCCTACTGTTTACGATCAGTATTTGCATACTGTTTACATGAGTTACACAAATGGCTTCAATTGCAATGTCAAATAAAATGTGGGCTGCTTTAGTTACAGTACAGTAACAAATTATTGGCCAGATCTTTCATATCTGATATTAGTCTGTTCAGGTGTGCTTTATGAATACTCACAGGCTGAGGGGTAGGCTTTGGCTCAGTTGATTTCACATGCAGGTGCGTCATCATGGCTTGCAGGCGGTCTTTGTCTTTAGCAAGCTGGAAAAAATAAAATACTTGTTGGTTTTCCTAAATTAAAAACAAAAACATAACAAAAACATAAAATGCATCAATAAAAGGCTTGCAAGCAGAGGGAAGTGTGTTTCACATTAGAATGTTTTTGTGGCTCTGAATGCCAAATTAACAGGTTTCATCCCAACTACTTTAGTAGTAGGTTCCAAAACACAAAACGATTTTTCCAAGACTGTATTTTAGCTCGTAAACATTTTTTTTGCTTTTTAGATGACGATAATACATTCTGTATGCATGCATCCAGTGCCTTAACAAAATTAACTGCAATAAACCTACCCCTAGTAGATTCCATTTACCAATGAACTCTGCTTTAATACTTTGTTATGTGCACATGTCTT